>OW618036.2:0-600000 GCA_939531255.2 Thera britannica | reverse complement strand
ACATTTACATTCGCGACAGAACGTCTTAAACTCCTCTAAAGTCACCACGGAGTATTGAACCTTAGATCAAAGGGTTGAGGTTAAAGTTCGCGTGGGCAGTTCGGTGAGTATTTTTTGACAGATTCAGTAATGAGCATCGGGATTTGAAGATGTGCAAATAAGTGTGGTATCATTGCGCTGTTCCTTTGCGAAGTGAACAGTTGTTTGAAGTACTGGTCTCATGGGCTTCGGAGGCCTTTGGAAGTTTTTGAAAACAAACCATTAGCATAATTGGGGTTCCCTAGAAACGGAAATCGTTTCCCCTTTGAGCTGTATAGAGGTTTTACACTACACTGGTCCAGTAAATTTAATAAGGAAAGAAAAGTGGACGTTTTTGATATGTATTCACCCGAAAATTTGCTAAAGGTCGGTGACTTGGAGCAATGGAGCCTGAAAAGGTTTTCTGTCAAGTAAGTATTTATTATAAAGGGTCATTAACCGGGAGGAATACAAGGATAAACAAGGTTATTCAGCAGGTATGTACTTACCTCGAAGTGTGTCGGTTACACTGGCACTCTCCCCAACCTTTCCTCCGTCCTATCATAGATTAATACTTAGATTGATAGATCTTAATTTTAGCTTGAAAAAAAAAGCGGCCAAGTGCGAGTTGGACTCGCCCATGAAGGGTTCCGTAGCAGTAAGTAATATAATAAAGAAGTTCTAGTAGTTCGTCGAGGTACATTGCGGTTTACGATTAATGAATGACGTATTAAAAAAACTACTGGCTAGATTTCGTACAAACCAAATATCGTTGGAATTTTACATAGTAATGTATATCATATATATTTTTTAGTTTTATCTGTCTCTTATTTTAGAAGATAGAGGGGGGGACCAACTTTTTACCACTTTGGAAGTGTCTCTCGCAAAAACTATTAAGTTTAGAAAAAAACGATATAAGAAACTTCAACATCATTTTTGAAGACCTATTCATAAATACCCCACACGTATGGGTTTGATGAAAAAAAGTTTTTTGAATTTCAGTTCTAAGTATTACTACCCCCAAAATTTATTGTTTTTTTTTTATGTTTGTGAGAAAATCTTAATACGGTTCACAGAATACATCTACTTACCAAGTTTCACCAGTGTAGCTCCTATAGTTTCGGAGAAAAGTGACTGTGACATACGGACGGACAGACAGACAGACATGACGAATCTATAAGGGTTCCGTTTTTGCCATTTAGCTACGGAATCCTAAAAATTTACCTATACTACCGATTTTTTTTATGTTTTAAAATCTTACTAAACGTAAAGCCATAACTAATACGATAGTTTCTAAATTCATAATTCATAGTGGTCCTATAACAGTGATTTAGCTTAGCAGACCGATAAGTCTGTTGCCATCTCTATCTGCTAACATGAAAGTGACAGTGACACGAGACTTTTAGCGAGCCGGCACTAGGAAGAGAAATTAAAAGTTAACCAACATTACTTGAGGTCTTAACTCAAAGTGTTAACAGTTGGAATGAAAGTGTATTATGTGATATTCTGATTTGATCGAAAATGTGATGGTTTTGAAAAAAGCGGCCAAGTAGTAGTAGAGTAAGTGGTTTTAGTAGTAGTAGAGCTCTTTGTGAAGGGCTCGTCCGGGGAAGTACTACCACCATGCCTATTTCTGCCGTGAAGCAGCATTGCTGTGTTTCGGTTTGAAGGGTGTGGGTGCCGGTGTAATTACTGGCACGTGAGGCTGAATATCTGTATGCCTCCAGTTGATGGACGCAGAGCAGTGCATCGTAGGGCACGTTCCTGACGTGCGTGACCTACAAGGCATGGCTTTGTTATAGGTGATGGTTACCACTTAACACCAGGTGGGCCATGTGCTTGTTCCATCAGCAAGTTACATAAAAAAAAAAAAAAAAAAAAAAAAAAAAAAAGTGCGAGTCGGACTTGCCCATGAAAGGTGCCGTAGCAACAAGTAACATAATATAAAAGTTCTTGTAGTTCGTCGAAAGGTAAAAGCCATTTGGCTACGGAACCCTAAAAAACGGCCACCATTTGTTTTCAAAGCCAATTAGGGCCAACTTGTCTATTGACTGACCTGACTAAAAACTATTGTATTTATGCAATATCCTCACTTGACACTGGCAAAGCTGATCCAAAATGGACAGATGCCATTAATTAAGAAGAAGAAGGAATTGAAAAACCCGCCATTTCTTTCTTTCTATATTAACTTTTTCTGGTTCCTTAAACACAACAGTTATATTGAATGGCAAATGAACCAGTTTGTTTTCAATTATAATAAAGTAACATTCAGCGACTCTCGGAGGGATGACCTTGTTTTTGAACTTCTAATTAAAGATGAGCCTTTCGAAGGGTGAAATAATTTTAAATGTCATAATTGAAAGTGACCCGTGGAGAATAAGTTTTCGTACATAGTTCTGCTCGTGGCTTTGTTTGTATAGCACAATATTATTCATTTACTTTAATTATGGCTTTTTTTTCGAAGTTTTTCGAAATCGTTTAAGACAGGGCTACCTGCTGTAGGTAGAAATGCCAGTAGAGGTTAGGTACCTATCTAGTGATGGTTATTGTTTATATATTTTTAGGTTTAAATTTTTGTTAATATAATTATGATAAAATTGTTACATGACCTGTGCAAAATATGTACAAATAAATGACTATCTGACTATCTGCTTTTAATGAAAGAAATCATCGGCGAAAAAGACCTAAGCATTTCGTCAATATTGTTTCATGGTATATAAACTTCAGCTATGTATTTCTTTTAAATTTATTAAAAACCTGCCCTGAGCCACACGGCAAACCAAGGTTTTTTTTAATTCAAAATGGAACAGAATAAAAATTACCCTACTTTTATCGTTGACTGTACATACGATGTACAGTCCCCTACTCAAGATGCTGGTAGACTTGCTAACTTTCCGCAAAGCTTGTAAAATGTCACGAATAATGCAAAGAACATGAACGTTCTGCCCCAGTTAGCTATCACATCATACACACGTCGACATTCTTTCAAAACCGCTCCTGTCATATTACTGCAGTTACGGCCGTAAAACATATGCCAGCTAGAGTAGGAGAGTGATGAGTATGAATGTGTATGGATTTTGACGTGACAACGTCTTATTATTCGATAGAGCCGGCTGCACGCACGAAAAAACATGACTCATACGGCGTTACCTCGCTCTAAGGCGTTCCATTTAAGGCTTGAAGTGCAAGCGAGAACGCGGAACGAGTGACAAAAAGACACAATCGGCCTCCGCGTTCGGCTGCGTTCGACATCTGTCTCTCTCCTACTTGAGTGAGTGATGTGTCCGCGTGGACAGCTGTAAGACGCCAAATTCAATTATCGTCAGTAAACCAAATTTACAGACAACCGATTTTGTTGGGTAGAAGTAGGCCAAAGAAAAGATGGATGAACAGTGTGAAAGATGACATAGATATCAAAGAAATTAATACAGAGATGACGGCTGCTATAGGAGAATGGAAAAAGAGAACATGTTGTGCCGACCCCACATCCCACTGAAGTGGGATAAGGGCAGGAAGAAAAAGAAGAAGAAGAAGAATCATATGCCAGCTAGCTAAGTGTAGGCACAAGCTAGTCAGTAGTGTAGCAGTAGTAGAGCTCTTTGTGTGTGGCTTTTTTTTTGTGTGGAAGCAGAATTGCTGTGTTTTGGGTTGAAGTGCGCCGGTGACTACTGAGGCTGAATATCTGTATGCTTTAAGTTGATGGACGTAAAGCAGTGCATTGTAGGGCACTTTCCTTACGTGCGTGACCTACAAGGCAATGTTTTGTTATAGGCGATAAAAAAAAGCAGATGGAGACTAGATAATACACTGTCAATGGACATGAGTCGGTACTGAAACGGCTGTTATATAGCTGTCACCACTTTTTTAAAAACGAAAGCTAAAGAAAATCACATCAAGTACCGACGACAGAAAAACACCTTCCAAAACCCTTACCTTTAGGGGTCGCGAAAACCATACCTTTACCGACCCCAACGAACAAACAATTAAAATTGAACCTTAAATCTATAGGGATAAGGTTGGTGTATATTTCAGGGGTTGTAAATAAACTTTGTAATATAAATCTTAAATCGCAGTTGAGAACCGTTCGTGTGAAAACGCGTAACTCCTTAACGACGATAATTTCGAATTAAACCGCTGGAGTGTAGAGATAAAGGCGCTGCGGTACACAACACATTTTAAGTAGAACTACTTACGATACTTATAGGAGACTTCTTTTCTTAGACATAAACTTAGCAGTTTTTGATCCTACTAAGAGTAACCTACTTTGGTGACTAATATGAATTGTACTATAAGTATATAATATTATTAAGTGTGTAACATTAACTTTTTGTGTAATTTCTGTCCTTTCAACTCTAAATTTTATGTTTTTACAAACTGACTAAGTCGCCTCTTTACAGCGCATTATGTTTTAATTTTTTTAATATTTATGGTACTTATAATATGAGTAGTTTGGTACTAAATTGTTAATTAATCACGCTTGACGAGCCAAGGTTTTGGGACACATAGCAATTTATTGTTAGAGTGTACTATCTTTGTCAATAAGTTATCTGATTCTAATTCTGTATCTACTACTAATGGCAGGTGTCACGGCTCTGTTGGTAGTAGCCTTCTGTAAATCGTTGGTTTGATCCCCACTGAGAACAAATATTTATGTGGTGAACGCAGATGTTTGTTCTCAATTTGGGTGTTATATTGTGTTCTTAAAATGAATTTTTAAATCAATCAGCTATCTGGTTCCCATCGTACAAGCGCTGCTTAGTTTGGGGCTAGAAAGCGTTGCGTTGATTGTCCACAATACAATATATAAATCCTTGCGCACACCTAAGTGTTCTGTGGTGATGATCAGTCTCTCGCAGATCAGACTCTTCTACTATCGCCACGTACTAACGTACTGAGCGTAATATAAAATTTGAATGTCAACATTTTGTAGTATTGCACACGTGAACAGTTGCAAGCCCACAGCCACGCTGAATAGGTAAGGTAATAAGGCAGTTCCTGTCTAGCCAGCCTTACTTCAGTAACTATGTTCCGTCTTGTCTATTACGGGGCCCAATTACCAGAAGCCTCGAGGCACGCCGTCGAACGGAATAGTGCTACAAAGCCCTACGCCGTCCACCTTCAATACAGGGTTATTCATTATTAGCTACACAAACTGACAGGGCCTAATGTTTGGGTCGTAAATATTTGTTTGGCCGAATCAATTTAATTCCTAAACTGATTTTAGTTTTTGTATCAAAATTTTATTTTTATTAATTTCTTTACGGCTATTTCATAATGATTGCCATGGAGAACAGGACGATGACCCACCCAGGTGGTGACTGAACGCAGAGTGTCGCTCACGGCGCGCGGGCGCGGATCAAAGGTCAAAATAGGACAGGCACCAATGATTCCAACGGATATTCTTTATGGATTTTCTCGGGATTTTCATAACAAAACTTTAAAAAATCATTTTATAAATATTTTTTATTTTATTTGTTGAACCTAATTCCTGAGTATTTGCAGCTAATAATGAATAACCCTGTATAGATAGGATAGCTTTTGAAACTGATTGGAATCAAGCTAAGAAACTTAAACTAATATCTACCATCTTCATAGTACGTTTACTTTGCACTCGCTATTTATTGAGATAGGGTTCAAAGAGATTCTATTTAGTTGCGATTCAAAGGTCTCTGTTCAAACAAATATTTTGTGAAACAAAGTCGCGTAGAACTGGCACCTATAGACTCACCTAGCTCTAAGACGTTTCAAAGTGATCCTTGAGATTCTATTGAATAAATACACTTTTGACTTTGGCTTTACCAGCGTGCACAAACATTTTCAACCGCTTTAGATTTGTGAAAGTCAAAAGGCATTTATTAAATTTAATCTTATGAATTACTTTGAAATGACTGACTTATCTGCGATAACATATCGATAACTCTACAGCGATGCTCCCTGTAGCGATGTATCGCGATGATGTGGCCGGGCCTTTAAGCTAGGTGAATCTAGTTCCCCAGTTTCTCATGCGACCAAACCGACTCTAATTTTTGGGACATTACAAAAATCTCTATGACTTTGTTCCTATTGTTTTTGCTTGTACATTTTCATTTTTTATTTAATATAAGTAAATACCTCTGCCCCCGTTTCTTTGTTTCTAAACTGTAGATTTTCTTTTCTAAAACACGAAACATATTTATTAAGTAAACATAATTGAGACTTGTAACACAATTTTTGTGTTCATTAACAAATAACAACGATAATAAGATCGTCTAACATTAACCACTTCAGAAATGTTAAGGCCTTGGCTAGACAAGCTTACTTCAAAGTTTTTTTTATGTAAAAGAGCTTACAACAAACGAGCTTATAGCACCTGATGGTAAGCGGTCACCGTCACCCTTATACACCAATAACACTAAGGGTGCTGTTGTTGCGTTGCCTATTACCCTGGAGGAGTTTTTTAAAGTCAAACAAATATTGCAATAAATTTACCTTACACACTCTTGTTATAAAACTATTGTCCACCATAATATAGGTACGTTTGTATATCCCAATCACGAAGTATGTATACAATATATTCCAAATTTTTATTTATATAGAAACACATCTGAGCTGGACCAAAGCGCCCAAAAATTACCGACATAAGCATAAAAAATTACAATCGGAAATGTCCAAGAATACTATTGATGAAATAAGTTGTAATCTGGGGCCTTATTCTCGGGCCAATCTCGATCATTTTGCAATTTAATTTTGTTGCTTCTTTTCGAATTTTTCGCACTTTTTCTACCTTTTCCGTATATCGTAGCTGTCGAGGCTTCTACGATGAGGTCGTCTATGAATTACTCAAGGAAATCATCCATTCTCTATTCGAAAAGAATCAATAAATAAAATTGCAAAATGATCGAGATTGGCCCGAGAATAAGGCCCCTGGTATATCAGAAGACTACATTTCATTATTTTTTTAAATAACCAACAAAACGAATGAGTTTTGAAGAGAAAAAAACAAACCAAAACGAAATTATTTGATAACATTGTAATATTGAATAATGTTATGACGCGAGCAAAGCCACGCTCGCCAGTTAGTTAGTTATAATGTGACTACAGCTTAAAATCTCAAGCGCTCCCCAAATATTTCTGGAATTTTCTCGAAAATACCATTAAATCGTAACGAGCCTGTTATTCCGTCCAAATATAATGAAGTGCGCGAGACTCGAAACTCGGCTTTATGTGAAATACCTTTATAGCCTTCAAGATAATATTTTGTTTTTATGCTCGGGTAATTATGGTGTATTTTGTAAAATTGCGGAGGGACTTAAATTTTAGGTTTACGAGTGAGAGGCAAGTTCGTAAATTTAAGGAGATTTGAGGAGAGCAGTGTTGCGTGGCGTAACAGACGCGGGAGGTGTTGCTATGGTGTCCCAATGCCAGTCAAGTATATTACATTAACTAATAAGTATACTGGCTGTCTTACTAACTTATTTGTGTGAACTCTCAACTCCTAGAACTTTGTGCACGTAAATCGACTTTACAGACAACCGATTTTTTATTATTATTGTGTGTGTTAGCTTTAGGAATGGATCTTTGAATGTGAAAAAAACAAAGTATTTTCTTAATTTATGGAGCATAGTTTATCATCATCAGCTTGAGAAGTCATAGGTCTTCCCTACACATATCCAGGAAGAACGATTCTGAGCACTTTCCATCAACCGACTTCCAGTTACATATTTTAACAATGTCGCCAGTCCATCTAGTAAGTATGGGCGCCCTACGTTTCGTCTTCCGGTTCGGGGTTGCCATTCTAGTGTTTATAGTTAAACTAGAATCCCGCGTGATTTCTTTCACTTCTTCTTCTTGTCGTAACACTTCAAAGTTTTTATAATAAGTGTGGTGGTCGTTCAATTCAAAATTTTGCGAAGTGTATTTTTTTCGTAAATCATTTCTTAGAGTTCATGTCTTTTAAAAGTCAAAGTCAAATATTTATTTATCCAATAATGTCACGAGAATTACTTTGAAACGTCTTATAGCTAGGTGAGTCTAGGTGAGTCTAGGTGCCAGTTCCATGCGACCAAGCCTAGAAGAACCGGCAGCAAACTACGGTTTGGTTCCTACCGTTTTTTGTATGATGCTTTTACAAAATTTCAGGCCTGCTTTTCAGAGATTTCTTGATGAGTGATTTTCCTTATAACTCCAGTGTCCAGTAGCTCTTTAAGGCTGATGATGTGATGTTCCATTACTTAATTAAGTTTCTGTAATAAACAAGGCAAATGAAATTACGTTTAACATAACGCCTGACTCCACCTACCAAGGACCCTGACATAATTTCTAATTACGAAGATGCATGGGCTTTGTATAATTATGAATTATGATAGGACTTTCTCGTAATTATAATCAAATGCCTTAAGATTACGGACCTTGTAAGGGTGCCATTGTTTAATAACACAAAGTCCTTGATTCGACCTTCATAATTATTATATAAATCATCAATAAAACCCGCCTTACATCCTAAGATCATGGGTTTGAATCCAGACAAGCACCAACATCTGTAGGCCTACCACAAGCTCTGCTTGGCTCTGTCTCTGGCTCTGGTTTTGAGTCTGTGTCCTCACACACCACCAGTGTATTATACTGTATAATGTATATGTGACGTTTTGACGTAGGATTTATTTAGTCAACACTCACACAGACTGAAAACCAGAGCCAGGCTGAGCTTGTGACTTCTCTCTCTGACTCTTACAATATTATTTCCTAGACTTCATACACTTACTTGTAATCCATAGACATACATGAATAAGTCTAGCGGCCATGGCAATGACCTGCGAGTAAACTACACTAGTGAGCACCCCGGCTCGCCTCGCAAAGGAAGCTCTATCGCTTACCTGCGCCCTTCACGTTGACAGTACACAGGGTGATCGGAAAATCTTGAAACATATTTTTTTTTATTAAGGTTCATACTTTTCAATGTACAAAAAAATCTAGCAAGGATTGATTACCAAACTAGACTAGTACGTAGTACGTACGTAGGTAGATACATACTTATTTTAAGATCTGTTTATGGCATAAAAAAATTAGATGATTATTAAAAAAATACAATTTAATTTGGATTTTTAAATCTGTTAGATAACGAGTTTACTTCACAATATACATGCCATGTATTTGTTTTTACCATTTTCTTTTTAAATTTAATCATCTTTTCCCTAAAACCACAATACATGATTTTGTGGGAAATTTTGAGAATTTATTATTTTTTAAAGCAATAAAAAAATTATAATAAATTCCTCTGTTTATTATAATTTTTTTTAAGAAAGGTTTTCTCAAGAAAAAGATTGGGGGGGGTAGCTTCATCAACTTTCACCGTAAATCCCAAATCAATTCGTTGCTGTATATAATATTATACGCTTCATACTTGCCTCAGGCTGTATGTGTAGGTAAGGCTTATGATAATATTGATTATCCACCTTTGATATGCTAGAATAGGCAGGGTATAGCAGTATAATAGGTATAACAGGTAACAGGCTGAACCGACTATTAATTAGTAGGTATAATTTTAAGTGCAAATTATATAATCTACGGATTCGTATTTGTCAGATAACAAATGAAGTCGAATGGCGACCACGAACTGGAAGACGAAGCGTTGGGCGCCCACCCATTAGATGGACCGACGACATTGTTAAGATCGCGGGAAGTCGATGGATGGAAAGGACTCAGAATCGTTCTTCCTGGAAATGTGTAGGGGAAGCCTATGTCCAGCAGTGGACTTCTTCAGGCTGATGATGATGATGAAATGAAGTTTACAACCTTGAGAATCCGACTTCAAGTTAAACTGCTGAACCAACTTTGATAAAATTTATCCGGAACCAATCTGAAAGTAAATATGCGTTTTTTTTTCAAATCAGTTCATAAATGACGAAATTATAGGAAAACATTGAAAAAAATTAAACCCTTATTCTATTTTTATCTTTCTATTTATTCTTGTAACAACTCAAATTGCCGTTCTGTTTTAAAGTGCATATAAAAAATAGTGAACACCCTGTGTTTCAGACTGGTCATGCATATTTAACAACGTTCTAACATGTAAGGCTTTAAGCTCGGGCTTAATGAGCTTCAAACTTAGAATGCTATACGAAGACATTCGTGTATAACGGTTTCCGATGGAAGTTGGGGAATAAGGGGTTAAGAGATTTTGAAGAATCTTTTTTTTTTAAATTAAATTTTTTTTTCTTAAATTTTTCTTCGGGTACCAACATCAACATCAGCTTGACGTCCACTGGTGGATCATCATCAGCCTGAAGAAGTCCACTGCCGGACATAGGCTTCACCTACACATTTCCAGGAAGAACGATTCTGCGAGCCCTTTCCATCCATCGACTTCCCGCGATTTTAACAATGTCGTCGGTCCATCTGGTGGGCGCTCTACGCTTCGTCTTCCAGTTTGTGGTCGCCATTCGAGGACCTTTATTCCCCAACGGTTCTTGGTTCTTCGAGCTATATGGCCTGCCCATTGCCACTTCAACTTACTTACTCTACGAGCTATGTCGGTGACCTTGGTTCTTCTACGGATATCCTCATTTCTGATTCTATCACGTAGTGAAACTCACAGCATAGCTCTCTACATAGCTCGTTGCGTGACTTTGAGCTTGTGCACGAGGCCAATAGTTAGCGACCGCACGTCTCAGTTCCATACTTTACATTTTTACATACTCGTCGTCGCTGGTGCATTCAACGCTCGAATAAATATTAGCCATATCATTGAAGAGGTGACTTTACTTCTTGTAAATCCGGACTACTCAATCATTTTCAGATGGTCGTGAATCTTCTTCTTCATTGACTGGCCTCTCAGCTCAGTTGGTAGTAGCTCTGCCTTCTGCGCTGTAGGTTGAGGGTTTGATTCCCGCCGAGAACAAATATTTGTGTGGTGAACATAGATGTTTGTTCAATGTCTGGGTGTTATATTGTATTTGTTACGTATCTAGCTAGATAGATGTGGCTGCGCCACATAATAAGGTAGGCTACCTGTCAAATAAACCAGTGTGAATTAAACCGTCTTTACGTCAACACCTCAGTAGGCTTCCTATACAACATTAGCGACGAGAATACCCACATTTAAAAAAGATTGAGAAAATGTTTGGACTAAATTCTAATTTGGGAAATTTATCCAATTTCGATCATCACACTCAAGACTGGAAGCTTTACAAAGGGCGGCTTCAGCATTGGTTCATCGCCAACAGCATCGGCGAGGACAACGATAAAGCTGGAGTAAAGAGAAGAGCGGTATTGCTGAGTGCACTCACGGAGAACACGTATCAACTAGCATGCAATCTCGCATTGCCCACGGAATTAGACACGAAGACCTACGAAGAAATCTTACAAATTTTTGACGGACATTTATTGCCAAAACGCTGCGTGTTCGCGGAAAGACACAAGTTTTATACGGCAATGCAGCAACCGGGCGAGTCGCATTCGCAGTGGGCGGGTAGGTTACGTGGCCTTGCTACCTACTGTGCTTTCAAGAATATGGAAGACTATCTACTCGACAAGTTCGTGATGGGAATGTTACCGGGACATGAACGTGATAAACTCTTTGCTAAAGATATCAAGGATTTGACTCTGAGCAAAGCAGTGGAACTAGCTGAGAGTGTACGCTGCGCTCGCGCAGGCGCCGCGGTGGCACCATCGGGGATTGCTGACGCCGTTCAGGAGTCAAGCGCTGCCGTGTTCAAGATCGATCAGCGTGGAAACACTAAAGGATCGCGTCAGAATAGTGAAAAGTGTTCGGTTTGTGGTTACAAAAATCACAAATCGTCGGAGTGTCGTTTTTCTAACTACACATGTAAATTGTGCAATCGCAAAGGTCATTTGCGTAAAATGTGTTCTAGTAATAAAGTGAATTACGTTGAGCAAGGTAATGCCGATGACGAGGAGGACGACGGTGAGTTACTTTTAAATATTAACTGCGCAAATGAAGTGCCTTTGACAGAAACTGTGAGTTTGGAGGGTCGAAACATCAAATGTGAAATAGATAGCGGTTCCCCGGTATCTGTTATTTCTGAAAGCTTATACAGAAGTCATTTTTCTGAAGTTCCGTTATCGACACCCTCTAAGAAGTTACTGACCTATACTAGTACTAAAATGGTTGTTATAGGCTGCATGACTTTGAACATCACATACTTAGGCCGTACAAATAAACTGCCGGTTTATGTTATTCGTAATGGCGGCCCTCCTTTACTTGGTCGTGATTTTATGTGCGCATTCGAATTGCGACTTGTATCTTCACTCGGTTACTGTAATAATGTGATAGATGCAGATAGTGTTGTGCAACACTTAACAAAGGCTTATCCGAATGTGTTTTCAGATGAACTAGGTTGTTTTACTAAATTTGAAATCAAATTACCCGTCAAGTCAGATGCAAAACCTGTGTTTTTCAAGTCTCGCCCAGTGCCATTTGCCATAAGAGATAAGGTGAACAATGAGTTGGATAGATTAGTAGGGCTAGGTATATTAAAACCGGTTAGCTATTCAGAGTATGCGTCGCCTATTGTACCAGTTTTAAAACGAGATGGTAGTATTCGTATTTGTGCGGATTACTCGGTAACAATAAATAAGCAGCTACTTGTAGAAAAATATCCTCTTCCAACTGCACAAGAACTGTTTACCAAGTTACATGGTGGGAAGGAGTTTAGTAAATTAGACCTGTCAATGGCTTACAATCAGTTAAAAATTCATGAAGAATCGCAAAATCTTACTTGCATCAATACACCACGGGGATTATTAAACTACACTCGTTTAATTTTTGGATTAGCTAGCGCACCATCCATTTTCCAAAGAGTGATTGAATCAATTGTGGGCAACATGGATGGTGTATTAGTTTTTCAAGATGATGTGTGTGTTACTGGTACTAATAGAACCGAGCATATGAATAGACTGAAAGAAGTATTAAAGCGCTTACAAGAAGCGGGGTTAACCTTGAGAAAGGATAAATGTGTGTTTTTTCAAAATGAAATATCATATTTGGGATACATAATTGACAAAAATGGTATTAGGAAAAATCCTCTAAAAGTTGATGCTATTGTGAAAGCAGCCACACCAAAAAATATAACCGAGCTGCAATCGTTTTTAGGGTTAATAAATTACTATAGAAATTTTACTCCAAATGCGTCATCTATACTGAGTCCACTACACGATTTATTAAAAAAAAATAACAAATGGCACTGGGGAAGTGAGCAAAGCGATGCTTTTTGTAACATCAAAAAATTTTTATCATCGGACAAGGTTCTCGCACACTTTGATAACAATGCTAAAATAATTTTAACAGTTGATGCTTCTCCAGTTGGTTTAGGTGCGATATTATCGCAAGTAGGTAGTAACGGTATTGAACAACCGGTTTCTTACGCATCCCGCTCATTAACTGTAGCTGAAAGAAAATATTCGCAAATACAAAAAGAGGCTACTGCCATTATTTTCGGTGTAAGAAAATACCACCAATACTTATATGGTAGGTCGGAACCATTTGCCTTACGTACTGATCACAAGCCTTTGACGATAATATTTGGAAAAAATCGTGGAATTCCAGAAGTGTCGGCAAATCGCTTACAGCGGTATGCTATATTCTTGAGCGCGTATAATTATGAAATCGAGTTCATTACCAGTGCGGCAAACACAGCTGATTTCTTATCGCGCGCTATCCCGAACAATAGCTGCGACAGCGCAGTCGAGCAGTGGCCAGCGTCAGGGGTAGAAGTGAGGGACACAGCTGCGTATGTGAATTTCGTTATCGATGGATGTTTACCTGTTACGGCTCGTGAATTGCAATTGGAAACCGAAATGGATCCGGTTTTAAATGCAGTTTGCAAGTACGTTCAGAATGGCTGGCCCTGTAAGATAACAGATGATCTGACTAAACCATACTTTTTATGTAGATTGCAATTATCATTTGAAAATGGAATTTTACTGCGAGGTCATAAAGTTATTATTCCTGAAAAATTGCGCCGTAAAATATTGAATGAATTACATAGCTCACATTTTGGAATAGTTAAAATGAAAGCTGAAGCTAGGGCTCGGTTTTGGTTCCCAGGCATAGATGCAGCCTTGGAGAAATTAGTTGGTGCTTGTGAGATTTGTGCTCAGTTACGTCCGTCTCCACCGCGAGTGCCGCTTGCGCCTTGGCCACACCCACCGCACGCTTTCCATAGAATTCACATGGATTTCTTAGGCCCTATGAGTAACAAGATGTTTTTAGTAATAGTAGATGCATATTCAAAATGGGTTGAGTGTTATGTGATGAACAATAATATTACGACAAAGGCAGTTTTAACGAAGCTTAGTGATTTTGTATCCAGGTTCGGAATTCCGAACACAATAGTGACCGATAACGGAACTTCGTTTGCTTCTCAAGAATTTGCTAACTTTTGTAAGTTGAATGCTATAACACATTTATTTTCACCTGTTTACCATGCCATGAGTAATGGTCAAGCAGAATCTTTTGTAAAGATTATTAAAAAAGGAATCAATGCAATTTTAATTTCTGGTTGTAAGGATGACTTTCAGAATCGCCTTTCCAAGTATTTATTTGATTACCGTAACTCTAATAATAGCACTACTGAAACCTCTCCAGCTCAGTTAGTTTTTGGTCGGAACCTGCGCTCGCGCTTAGATTTGATTTCAAAGAGTAATGCTGGCTCTTCGCCGTCATCGGATTTATCAAGCTTAATCGATCGAAAACAGTGCTCACAGGTTAAGAATTATGGCGGGAAAAATCAAAAAGATTTCTCGATTGGAGAGATAGTGTGGTTCAAACAATTTGTGAATAAAAGTAAATTTAGTTGGTCCAAAGGTACCATTATTAAACAATTTGGCAAAGTTATGTACAAGATTAAATTGTGTGAAAGTAGTAAAATTATAATGAGACACAAAAATCAACTCTATTCATACCAAGGTAGTAATGATTTATTAGGCAACGGCATGGCTGATGTGTGGGATGTAACTTTACCTCAAGAAGAGATGCAGCCAGAGAGTAGTAGCAGCAGTAATAACAATATGGATAATGTACCATCGTCACCATCACCGATGGAAACATCATCAGGTTCGCTCACAGACTCCCCTACCAGTGACGCCCAACATGCTGATCCAACTTCCGACATCACAGTTTTAGAACAAACGAGTAATGAGTCTCCACGTCGATCAGGGTTAGTAACCTCTGAACCAGGTACACCTCAGACCTCGTCTAACTCCTCTATAGCGAGCCCTGAGTTTAGTACGCCGCGACCAGCTGTACAAGATGATGATGATGATGATGACTCCCACACGCCTACGCCAGTCCGTAGTCGCAGAACCAGACCAATCGTAAATTATAAGAAGTATTATTAAGGTTTTTTTTAGTAGGTATCTATTAAGTTACCTACCCACCTTTAAATTGTGTTCCACATTTTTATGGAGGGGAAAAGTGTTACGTATCTAGCTAGATAGATGTGGCTGCGCCACATAATAAGGTAGGCTACCTGTCAAATAAACCAGTGTGAATTAAACCGTCTTTACGTCAACACCTCAGTAGGCTTCCTATACAACAGTATTCTATGTATGTATTTACAAAAAAAAGTATTTAAGTATTATATCAGTTATCTGGTTCTCTTATTACAAGCTCTGCTTAGTTTGGGGCTAGATAGTGTTGTGTAGATTGACCGCATTATTTATCACTTGGGTCAAGATAGTTATAATATTATTACCTATAAGTTTAAAAAAAGTTTGTTTTATTATAAAGTTAAATTTAAAAGTCATATTTACTTACTTAGTTTACTTTCTGCATGCTCGCTGAAAAGCACGTGAATTTGTTAATTTCTTTCGAGAACAAAGTTCTTCCAGTAAACTTCATAATACCTGATGAGTGAGTAGACAAATGTTATGTACGTTTGTCCAAACTAACTAACTACTAACTAACCAAAATATACAGAAAAATACATCGTTCGTGACCCGGACTATATCCAGTTAGGTTACCATGTGGAGGCATAGGCAGACGTTAGTTCTTCTATACAAACATGCATAGTGTAAGTGGACTTAGCACTAATGTGCTGTCACCTGAACGGGAATCCGCGTGAATGCAGACGCGTGGTGTCAGGTTACCGCGGTGCCAGACGGCAAGGCGGCATTGCGACACACATATATCTAGTATAACTAGTAATATTTATGTATATGTATTAGTTGAGGCTTCATTGAACAGCTCTGAAGACCGTTGAAATCAACTTTGCGCTGTGTTGGAGTCAATTTATGCACAAACCAAATTTACCTTTATCGCCACACCTGCTATACTTGACTTGACCTTGTAAGGATCGCGGATAAAAAGGCTCAATAAAGTTTCCTGAAAATGTAAGAGGTGATCATTAGGTTGATGATAATAATAGTGATGATCTTTACTGGTATGTGGCTGTACGGAAAGATTGCTCTTGCAAGCAGCGTTATAAGCGATGGTAACCACTTCACATCAGGTGGACCATGTTTGTTCCATCAACTAATAATATTAAAAAAAGTTATTTAGCTTCCACTACAAAAGAGCTCCTCTTAGCTCTACTATAAAACTACTTATCTGCTAAGCAGTTAAGATGAAAAGCTGACCACTTTCCGCAAACTAATGTTATTTTCGGGTTAACATTACAGGATCATTGTGAACCCTATTTACCATAATATTACGTACGCAAATACTAGAATAGGGTTGCACGCGGAAACCTAAAGCCGGACTTTAGAAGTTACTACAAAAGCCGGAAAATTCGTGAAACCTACTGAGAAGCATTTTTTTCATGAACTAAATTCGTGTGGCTAAATAGATGATTTACTACTAAATTTATACTAAGACCTGCTGAAATTGTTTGACGATTAATATTTACATAATTTTACTGTTAATTATCTTCTTTTTATACCATTTGAAGGAACAAGTATATGGCCCACCTGATATTAAGTGGGTCGCCCATAACAAAGCAAGCCTCGTAGGTCAGGCACGTAGGAGACGTGCCCTACGATACACTATCTTGTGTCCATCAACTTGAGACACACAGATGTTCAGCCTCACGTGCCAGTAATTTCACCGGCACCCTGACTTTTTAAACCGAAACACAGCAAAGCTGCTTCACGCCAATAATACAAAATAGAGGTGCGGTTAGTACGCACCTGGACGAGTCACACGCAAAGAGCTTTACTTCTACTAAGCAATACTGTCAGTGACAGATAAATTAAAATGATTATTAAATCATTTTGACAACCACTTCCTCCATTATGGTCGGATGGAGGTGTATAAAAGCCGGATGCGTGCCACCCTACTAAGATCCAGGTTTATTGCATAATTTATTTTATTCCTAGACTTTCGCGGTAACTTCAGTCTTCTGGAGTACGATATTATCTTTTATGGGGGTCTATTTAAATAAATCGTGGTGAATGAGGATTTGTGTACATTTGCATTTTTATAGTGCAGTGTCATACCTAGCTTTTGGATGGCGGTAATGCACTTTTGATGTATTTTGTTGTGTCGAAGTTATGGGTTTCAGAGCTATTGTGTTTTGGGTATTTTGAAAAGTTATACTACCTTTGTATTTTATTTTCCCAGAAGCACTGGTATTCGTGAGCACTGACAATTCCAGAAACTTCTCCAATCCATCATCTCACAAAATGTTGGGAATGTAATATCCATTTCTGAAAATTGCAACAATTCCTATCATTTGTGACAACTCAGGAAACGGTGAAGGAAAACATCGTAGGAAAACCGAACCTAAAATGTTCGAAAGGTTGTGTCAAGTACATGAAAAAAGCTTCTCTGAGGCGCTCTTAAAATCCTTTATAAATACTGCTTCTTAAAAACCAATGACACGACAAAAACACCCTTGAAATTCTAGATACCTTAATGTAAAGTGGCGGAATGAAAATGTTCGTCGATTTTCAACTTGATTTGTTCAACGTCATCACGATCACATAACTACCTTGTGAAACTGAATACATCGATAAGTTAACGTCACAAATTATGTCAAAATGTGTTCATGATCAAGGCACTGGTGCAAGCGAAAACCGACTCTAAGGTGACGAACATTTTCATACCGCGACTGTACCTACATGAAAGAAGCTTCTCTGAGGCACTCTTAAAATCCTTTCAAAATACTGCTTCTAAAAAACCAATGACACGACAAAAACACCCTTGAAATTCTAGATATCTTAATGTACAAGCTAGTCTACCACTTATGTTTGATATACCACATTTTCTGCTCCGAAATTCTCCATTAGTTCGTCAGCGAACCCACTAATCAACTGAAAGCGAAGCGTACCTACAATCTGTGAGCATAAGCTACTCATTGCTAACTCGTGACTGTCTAGCGCTCATTACGGAGAGGCGCTTTATGTCGCCACGTAACGGGCATGAGATACCTCATGTGCGGGTTATCTAAAACGCAAAAAAAAAAAAAAAAAAAAAAAAGTATGCGAGCCACTTTTTCTTACATGACGATCGAATTGTACCATGCTTCTTGCAAATAAAATATTTCATTTCATATTTCATTTCATTTCATTTCATTTCATTTCATTTCAAAACATTGAAGTAGCATAAGACCGAATTTATTAATCAGATAATAAGGGTATTAGCCCTTATTGACTGATTAATAATTTACCTAAATTGCGTAAGGTTTAAGTATATAGCACAATGCCTAATAGCCCCTTCCCACGGTCTGTGAATTTGCGCACGGAGGGGCGGATCAGCTCGCACGACACACCATGGGAACGGTCTCGTGCGCCGAGGTGCGCGGTAGCACAGGAGCCCTTTCTGTGTGCGTTGCCGGGCGTCGTCGTCGGCTGTGCGTGATGATCTGCAGAACCACGCACCGTAGAAAAGCAGCATAAGATGCATTATGTCTGCTTTGCTTATTATACCTAAACTTCGATATGATTATGAAACAGTATACCTAAAATTGGACATCGTATGCCAAGTAGTAGGCCTACCACAAGCTTTGTCTGGCTCTGTCTTTGGCTGTGTGTGTGACGCTTTGACGTAGGATTTATTTAGTCAACACTCGCAAAAAACTCAAAATCAGAGCCAGAGAGTGAGCCAGACAGAGCTTGTGGTAGGCATCCTGCTTGGCATACGATAACCAAGTCTTAGCTCCATACAAGAGTATGCTTATGCACGTTTGGTAAACCAACATCTTCGTACGGTTGGACAGGTGTTTATTGCTCCATGCTCTTATACTAAGCTTCCCGAACATTGTTGAGGCTTCGCCGATCTTTCCATCGATCGAGAGATTGCTCGAAAATCTCGAACACAAAATATGTAGTTTAGTTTATTTATTTTGTTATTAATACATTATATTTATGTTATATTAATATTTTCAAACCCACTTCTTGTGCACGCACCCACCTCTATTTACACATACATACCTATATCCTTAAAGGTTTGCTGGAAGAGAACTTTTTTTAGGGTTAAGCTCGCTTTTGTACATGTCTTAATTTAAAGTTTTCTAAATTTTGTCCATGTGTGTGCAATAAGGAATAAAATACATACGTACATAATTATTTTATTTTCATTTTACGTCACGTTGTAAGGTAAAACCATACGTACTCCATTGCCAAAAATAAAATGAAAAGTAGTGGAAGCCCTCATGCGGGCTCGTATCGTACGTTTTGACCTGTTGTTTGGAGAGGCCGCGAGTTGGGGTTACCTTTGGCTTTGTGCGATTGATTCTATCACTTCTCTCTGTATGTTTGAGTGCACGCCACTAAAACTTTTTGTTTTATTTTAAAAACTTAGCATCACATATTATTTGAATTTAGAAGTAGTTTTTTTTTCTTTGAAGTACTTTTGTTTTTGTGAAGAATGGTCTTGAAAATATAATGTAACTTCATTTTCGGAAAATAGAAAATAGCGAAGTCGCCTTGTTTAGTAATTCGGAGTCCGCCCAAACTAAGTTAATAAATAATGACGATACACATCGATAGCACCTAAATAATGTAAAAGCCGTGTTTTTCCTTACACGGCACTCGGAAAACTTCTTTATGTAAGTTTTACCTAGATCGCCAGTTTATTTGTGCCGCATTTTTTGCATTTTCCACATAGAATTCTCGTGAAAGACCTGTGCAAACATTAAGGAGTGAAGATTCTTGCATGACAAACCGACCCTCGCGCAGCATAAATATAAATACGGTCTACAGGAAGCGGTAACTTAGGAATTCCGGAGTATGATTTGTGGCGCGCTTTACGACTCCATCTGAGCAGTGGCTTAAAGGCACTTCCACGCGCTTGGCTAAAGTGAGTTTGTATACGTCTGGATTTATTTTGACCTTCCTCTTAGCTCAGTTGTTCTGCTTTCTGCGCCGTAGATCTTGGGTTTGATCCCCACCGAGAACAAATATGTGTGTATGAACCAGTTTGTTGTTCTCCCATTTTTGTTCACTCTCTGGGCGTTATATTGTATTCGAAGTATGTATTTACAAAAAAAAGTTATGTTAGTATTATATCAGCTATCTAGCTCCCATAGTACAGGCTCTGCTTAATTTGGGGCTAGTGTTGTGTGGGTTTTCCACAATATTTACTAAATATTTATTTTTATTTTTGGTAAGGCCCACGTGCGAAGTCACGGATGTGATACTAGTCGGGACAATATAACAAAAACACATTTCTATTCGAACAAACAAACATAAAGGGCGGCGCACACAGCGCGCAATAAAACGCTAAATGATAATCGCGAGATGTCCGCTCCGTTTCCGTTACTTCCTGCGACACGCATTAGCCATTACCGCGCCGGCGGCCGGTGACGTCACATCCGTGCTGTATCGCCACGGCTTTGTTTTGATAGACTCCGCGCTAGGAGGACTCACTATGGATGTCAAGTCAAATAGTGTAAGTATATATTATACACTCACATAAACAATAACATAACACAACATAATCACATAACATAGTTATTACACAGTTGAGAGCGCTTGAGGGCTAGTGGTAGCGGCCCCGCCTTCCGATCCTAAGGTCGTGGGTTCAAATCCAGTCGCGTACCAATGACTTTTTCTGCTAAAAAAATATGCACACAATGCCAGTGCTCTCAAACGGTGAAGGAAAACATCGTGAGAAAGCCGGCATGTCAGAGAACCTAAAAAAATTTGAAAATGTGTGTCTAGTCAAGTGCACGAAAGGAGCCTCTTTGAGACGCACTTAAAACCCTTTCACCACACTTGGTTCGCAAATACCAGTAACTCAATAAGAAGAAGAAGATTACACAGTAAACAATAATATGCTAACTACAGGAATAAGTCGTTCAAAAATTTAAATCAAAGTTAAATAAATATTCTAGACAATCCACACATCACTACTCTGTACTTCTAGTACTCCTGCTTGAAAAAGAAGCCCAGTTTCTATGCGAAGTAAGTAACAAATTAAGTAGGTATGTGATTTAGTTAGTAGCCTGTCTATCTAGCCCCAAATAAAACAGAGCTTGTACTATGGGAACCAGATAGTTGTTATATTTAAATAATATACCTACAAAATACAATACAATATACGCAGACTGACAACAAACATCTGGTTTCACCACACAAATATTTGTTCTCGGTGGGGATTGAATTCACCTATGGCATCACACGGCATAGAAGGCAGAGGGACTACCAACTGAGCTAAAAGGCCAGTGGTGGTCAAAACTAACTTTGAATTGTCTTAAAATTCGTATGGATGAATCTAAGAACCAGTTCAGGCAACCAAGCTTAAAGGAACACTAAAACTGTCACGTAATTTCTTGGAAGCAATCGTGCAAGGCTTACTTGACCTAGCGTTACCGATCTACTAAGTAAGCTACGTTCTTTTTAGTCACCATTTTGGTGGGTAACCGCTGCTAATGGCAGTTACACATGAGCTTTCCGACGAAATACATCATTTCGTAGAAACTCACTCATATCCAATGCTAGCTGTGTTTGGCATGAAAACGTGTTTATTCGGGTCCCGTATTGTATGTTCCATTCGGCAGTTGAATGGCTGTTTTAGCCGAAAGCTGTTTGTGCGAATCGGCCGAGATTCGTAAACATCATTAAGTTGCATCAACATTATCAACTATTGATCTGCCATTTGCAAATGGTATGACTTCTAAAGCGTCTATTTTAGAGTGGTGAAGCGCCCGCCATTTTGCGCCGAGTAATTTCCTTCCAAACTTGAAGCCTTTGAGGCTTTGAGGTTGATCGGAAGCTCATTTCTCGGCGTACCTCAGAGTGGTTACACTACACACTGCTACCTACAGGCGCATGTGTGCTTGAAGCTTTCTATCAGTTTATAAGAAAATAAACTTAACTTCAAATATTATTAGTAATAGCGACATTGATGCTAGTAGAATAGCATAATATATGTACTCTATTCATAATATAAATTTAAAATCTTTTAAAATCGACTTCAAGACCAAACTGCTGAACCGATTTCAATCAAATTTCTATAGAACGGATCTGGAAGTAAAGAGTAAATTCCTTTTAAATAAGTTTTTTTTCAAATCGGCTTATAAATGACGAAGTTTTGCGATAACAAAAATACAGCCAAATTGAAAACCTCCTTTTTCAGTTATTTAGAAATTAGATTTTGTATCAATCAACGGTTTACAGATTATTTTGCCTGTTAAGTCATTTTTTTACATGATATCGTAGACCATTATTTGGCTACAAATTAGAGAACTTTTCAATTGATTTCACGATCTTTGAGTTTATACTCAGTAAATGTCCATTACAATGCTGCGACGTAACCATGAGAGATAGGAATTGTATACATTCTAGTGCAGCCGACTGTAACATGTTCCAAGGAAGCAGATAAAACCCAAACATCTCGTATAAAATCCATGGCCTTTAAACGATGATTTCTCGAGGCGTGCCCGGAATCTTCGAGAACCTGTCAAAGCGTGATGTAGGTAAATTGTATCGAGATCCAAACTCGATTGCGTAGCTTAGTAGGGAAGACGAAGCGATTTTCTGTGGAGCATGTATAATTTTTTCCAATGTATTCTTGCTCAATGGTGAGGTTTGAGATTCCGAATATTAAAATAAAAAAAAAATCTTTAAAGATCACTTTGTAAGCACAGCTTCAACAGAGTATGCAATGGATAATTTTCTTTTTTTAATTTTGGGTTGATTCGGTGAAAATCGTTATACATTATGTATGTATAACCATTTTCACGTTGTTTTCATGTTTACTGATTTTATGATTACAACACTAATCTGAGATTTTTTTTAATTTTTTATTTTATTTACTTAGGGCATCCAACAGAGAAATCACATATAAATTAACAATCTTAATAAATAAATAAATAAATATTGTGGACAATTCACACAATCTTAAATGTATAGTAATCAGTGCGTTGTGTCTCTCTTATTACAGGACGCCACAGCGCGCGCAAAATATACATACAACTAGACAAAACAATTATTTAATTAGTGTAAGGTATTAAGTATGTAATAAATACCTATAGAAAATACAAAAATAAAATAGTAACAAAGTTAAAACAAACTAAACTAATGAAAATACGAAATACTTACAACGAATGTTAAACTGTCGATATTAATCAAAAATTAAGACGATCCAAAGTGATCCTTGCGATTCAACTGAATAAATATATACACTTTTGATTTGATGATTGATTTGATTTTATTGATTCCTGCTGCAAATCATTAAAATCATCAGCCTCAGCAGACCACTGCTGGACATTAGTCTATTTTGCACCTTGTCCAACGATGTTCAGCGATCTTACAATGTCGTCGGTTCATCGATCGGGTGTCTGTCAATACCAACAGATAAATTCATATTGTCGAGTTCTCTACATCCCCTCTCCAATACTTTATATCACCTCAGGCCAAGATCCCATGACGTCAGCGTCACCAATTACGTGTAATGAGGATAGTCCCGGGATGCCTCCCGGGAAATACGGGATTCCAGCCGCGGATCCCGGGTTGTGTGCATTTGATTAGAGAGGCAAGTGATTCATGGGGACGCGTGACGCGCGTTTTGATCGCGCTTTTAAAACGTGTGGGAAAAACTGGATGAAAAAGTAGATTCTTATTGAAATTGACAGTGTCATTGCTCTTAAATAGTGAAGTAAAACATCAACACGAAATCTGATGCAATAGAGTTGGTATTTTACGTATGGAGTATTTTCCGCAAAATGTACCAGAGTAGCCTGAGAATACTGCTGAACAGAACATACCAGGAAGAAAGGAAATTATGGTCGCCATTCTGGAACCTCATGGTCCCAAGATTTTTTCATTCAATTTTTTTCATTTTTCATTCAAATCCCATTGTTGTATTCTGTTATTTATTAAATTCTGATAAGATTGGTTTCAGGCATTCCAGCAGACATTTTGAATGCAATCGTTTCGAGCAATAAAACAATATCAACACTTTAAAGTACAACAAGCAGTGGAAGATAAACTTTAGTACTCCCCAGCGTGTCCTACAATCGAGATACAGACACAAAAAGCAGACTTCTATGATCTGTGGAAAGTTCAAAGTCCTTCTAAAAGAATATTTCAACTTTTGAAATAGATTTCTAAAATTAGATTTGGTATGTGAAAGATCGACAATCTAGCTTATGATCCACCTGATGGTAAGTGGTCATCGTGGTCCAAAAATACTCAACACCAAAGTCAGCGCCTTACTTTTACAAATAATTCTCAACAACGATCGAGTTCAAATAGTTTAGTAATCTTTTACTAGCATTTGACTGCGGCTTTGCTTGCGTAACAAGATGAAAATCTGAAACTCTTGATTTTGAACTATAATTAATTCCAAGTTTCATTTATATCGGTCCAATCGTTACAGCGTGTCAAACTAACGGATGTATTTTTTTGTGAAAGTAATCTACTCTGGCTATAATAGTAGTAGCGATTGTGTCTTCGTAGCACCGTAGCAAGCGTAGCACCATTACTACGTAGCAACGCTACGAAAACTGCTACTTAAAAAAAATAGTGCATGTAGAAGTGATACTACGATAATAAAAAGTAGGATAATATACTGTACACTTTATTTGTTCAGTCAAGACAGACACCACCATTTTAAGATTGTGAACCAAAGACTGGCAACTAAATATTTATTTCCATTATGGCTAGTTGTACTTTTGCTACGACTGAAAAGAGTTTCATATCTACACCAAGCTACGATATATTCTATGATGTAACCCTCACTCGCAGCCAGGATAAAGCATCATAAAACACCGATGCACATAAAATATACACTCAACTTTTTGTTTACGGTATCGAGCACAATACTCAGCATTCACATTCGTCTGCAAAAATATTATCGCTTTATTACGCCAGCAGTCTATCATACGCCGACATTTCGAAAACTTCAACATACATTGCTGTTTTTGTATTTAATTTTTACGTTAGCTTAGTTCTGAACCAGCAATGGACATGTAGAATTGCGATGGTACAGTTTTACTTTTAGAAAGAATCAGCGCAGATTTTTACCGCTGACTTTGCGTAGCAAACTACATTACCCTTGTTGGGAGAACGCGGAAGTATGGTTTTGATTCTTTAACACAAAATTGTATTGTAGGTAACTTGTATTTCGAGTTATGGTCTGATACATGGATACAAACAAAGCTGGCGGATATTTTATAGTGCAATTTAGCCCCAAACTAAGCCAATCTTGTACTATGGGAACCAGATGGCTGCGTAGAATTTAATCGTTCTATACACAAATCGTCTTTGATCAATCGAGTGTTGGTTTGATTGTCACTTTCAGCACAGAAATCAGTATTACATCCGAATACACATACAGTTTCACGTTTTAAAACACTTTTAATACCAAAAATTTTATAAATTCATATTACGGATAGCCCAGTCCGTTTTTAGAAGTGAACTAAGCAAATACTTATGGTCAAATTAAAATTATTAAACCAAATAATGATTGTTTAACATTCCCAAATCAAAAATATCCTAAATAATATTTACTGGAATCTTGTTTATTCACTTTTGAATGGTGTTTATTCGCGGAACACAGACAAACACTTATAATGGCGGGTCCGTAAACAAATATCCGGCTCGAAGCGGCGGGTTATCGTTCGTTAGAGCTACATTATTGAGACGCGGTGTAATTGGGACGCGGATATTATATCTCAAAGATCTTCATACGTAACGATTTACAATAAAAGTACATTATGTAGTAGTAGAGCTCTTTGTGAAGGGCTCGTCCGGGTGCATACTACCACCATGCCTATTTCTACCGTGAAGCAGCATTGCTGTGTTTCGGTTTGAAGGGGATGCCGGTGAAATGACTGGCACGTGACTGGTAGTTTGTTACCTGTTCTTCTAGGCTTAGTCGCGTGGAACTGGCACCTCGACTCACCTAGCCTAAGTGATTCTTGTAATCGAACTGAATAAAGACAATGTTGATTGATTGATTGATTGCCAAGCGGAAGCTTCCCCAAGATGGTTTAAAATGATTACAAATCGTATCGTATGTTTTAAGAAGACGATTTCACATGACTGTCTGTTTAGAGGCGCTCGTTAGGACACATTCACGTTCGCCACAGTTACGGATATTTTGTGATCGGATACACAAACAGCGCCATCAAATTGCTGTATTTTTGTACAGGCTTTGGTTTGTGATTTCTGAAAATGCCACGAATTGATGCACAACTGAATTTTGAGGGGTTGTTTTCAAAACATCCCTATATTTTGTTAGGCATGAATTGAGTTCGGTGTTTTTTTAGAAGTTTGGACATAGTTTTATTATTTTTTTTTACACTGGCGCAGTGCTTTTACGAAATTAAATATCGGTGCCTGAAAATACTAGAATTGAGGAAGTAATTATAACGATATTGATTTTTACTGAAACTTTTTATCCAACTACTTAGCAAAGGTCTCCCCCAAAGAATTCCACTTGTCTCTCTCTCAAGCTCCTCCTACCATCTCCTCCCAAAAGTGTTGATATCGTTCCGCCAACGCTTTCTTGGCTGACCTGGTGGCCGCTACCCAAAAGAAAGAAGGAATTAAATTCAAAACTATCTTGTAATGCAACCATTGTGAGTAGAAATTAGTTAAATAATTAACACTCAGATCTTTCTGAGTGCAAACCTACTACTGCTCTTTTGTGTATGATTTACGCAAGCAGAACCGCGGCCGCGGGCGGCAGTTAGTATTAAATAACTTTGGAATGGGATAAAAATATACAAAGAAACTTTCAGCAGAAAACTTATTTTTATACAACTCTAGCTGATGGAACAAGCATATGACCTACCTGATGTTAAGTGGTAACCGTCGCCTACAACAAAGCATTGCCTCGTAGGTCACGCACGTCAAAAACGTGCCATACGATGCGCTGCCCTGCGTCTATCAACTCATTGAAGAATGGGCGCTTATAACAAGTTTTTAAGCAGCATCCTCAAACATCATCGTCATCGAGCACAGATTTACATAAATAATATTTCTTTCATCAAATACTTAGTTAAAAAATATGATAAATCAGAGAAAATATTTTTTTTATTGAATACACCACACAAAAGAATAAACCTATGCTGGAGGTTAAAAGTAAAAATAAATCTTTATTTTAAACACGACCAAAGTGGTATTTACGCACGTTCGGAAAACAATCGTTTTGCTAATCTACGACATCGGATACGGAAACTTCCACATTCACTACGACACTTTCCACTTTCAGCTACGCGCTATTACGCTTTAGTAAAAGCTAAACGTATTTACATTCAAGTGTAATTCATAAAAGTCAGAACAAAGACCCCAACAACCTCCAAATAAAATTTTTAGTTCATTTAAATTTATATTGCTTTAAAATTCATAATCTCTCTCTCTTCATAAATGAGCAATGTTCTTTAGATTTTTAGATAGCTCACCTGTTTCTTGTGTATTTTGTACATTTTGTAAATATTTGTTTAATTGTAAGTTTCTTTGTGTAAATAAAGTAGTACAAAAGCAATGTTCTTGTCTGCGTAATGTATGCGTTTTTTTCCAGGTATTTTTTTGAAGACAGCTTCACGTGCCAGTAATTTCATCGGCACCCACACCCCTCAAACCGAAACACAGCGATGCTGCTTCACGGCAGAAATAGGCATGGTGGTAGTATGTACTTCACAAAGAGCTCTACTACCACTAAGAATGAAACCTTCATAACACAACCATTTACAAAATACACTGATAAACCTGTATACCACAAGCTCGGGCTGGTTTTGAGTCTGTGTGAGTTCTGACCAATGTATTATACTGTGTGTGTGACGTTTTGACGTAGGGTTTATTTAGTCAGTACTCACACAGACTCAAAGCCAGAGCCAGACAGAGCTTGTGGTAGGCTTACTGTGAATCTACCTGAGATAGCCGATATTATTTTTATTTATATTATCATAACAGATAACTAATACGTGTACAAAGAAAATTGGCCCAACCCGGGCATATTCTGAAAGCTATTATTCAACGAAGCGTATTCTCGCCTCAAATCTGAAGAGTCTTTAGCTAAACGTGTTTTCTCACTTCAATCTCAAAGAGAGCGACAGGCGATTTTTCTCAACAAGAACACAGAATAAACAACACTACATTCGCAAGAACGAAGTTTCACTTTAAGATTCTTAAATTGATATTTTTGAAAAAAAATATAAATAATAGAAAATTATAAATATTGTAGACAACTCACACAATACTATCTAGCCCCAAACGAACTAGATACCTGATATAATATTTATATACATTTTTGTATCTGTGTTTACCACAAAAATATATGTTCTCGGTGGGGATCGAACCCACGGCCTACGGCGCATAAGGCAGAGCTATTTAAAGTGGTTAATTTTAGAGGGGTTCAATGCTAAAACATTTATAAAAATGATGGATTTTTTAAAAGAACGAAATAATGCAAAAACTCTTTTGGAAATACAATATAAAAACACCAATCAAAAGTTTGTTATGCCAACGATTTGATTGTTTTCTTCATTCAATAGCAGCTTGTGGTTCCAACCTAAGTACTTACTAAGTAACCTCATAAATTATGTCTTTGATGGCGGAGTTACCGTGTGCCGTTGCCGTGTATGTTAATATTATTATGGGGTTTGTTAGTTCGTAGGAGTTGCGTAGCGAGAGAGTATGGGTAATAATACGTAGAGTAGTTCCTTATTTGCTTTTGAATTAATTGTTAGTTATCGTGTAATATTTTGGGAGTAGTTTGTAAGCCTTCTCTTACTCCTAGATAATGTTACGTAGAATCTCTATCAAAATAAAGACGGCTCAAATAAACTCAGTCATGCTTTACATTCTTCTCTTCATCGTGTCACTGGTTCTTTCGAACCAAGTGTGGCGAAAGGATTAGAACGCAGCAAAGATGCTCCTTTCGTGCGCTTGACACATATTTTCAAACTTTTTAGGTTCTACGACATGCCGGTTTCCTCACGAATTTTCCTTCGCCGTTTGAAAGCACTGGCATAGTGTTGTTAGATTTTTGGATTGGATTTGAACCTACAACCTTAGGACTGGAAGGCGGGGCTGCTACCACTAAGCAACCAGTGCTCTTCATCGATTTGAATAAAATGTGCTTCAGAACTTTTGACACAAACACTAAAACTCTTCATGACACTAGCTTTATCATTTTTCAGTGAAAACCCGTTAAAATATAAAAGAATCCAGTGTCACAGGCCTGGCAGGTCAAGTCAGAGCAAGAGTGTTAGCAAGCAAGTCACGTGCCAGCGTTTGGGTTGATCTCGCACGCTTGCTAAATTGGCGAAATGGCGGGAAGTGTATACGAGAGGCGAGATCGCGAAATTCTCTTTTTAAATTCGATTATTTTACCTCTCCCAGCGGTTCATGACTAAAACACGCTTAATACAAAGATAATATATATGTTGAGGTGTTATAATAATTTTAATAATAAATAAATAAATATTGTGGACAATCTACACAGCACTATCTAGCTTCAAACTAAGCAGAGCTTGTACTTAGGGAACCTGATAGCTGATATAATACTTAAATACCTTTTTTTTGTAAATACATGCATTGAATACAATATACACCCAGACTGAGAACAAACATCTATGTTAACCACACAAATATTTGTTCTCGGTGGGGATCGATTCCACGACCTACGGCGCAGAAGGCAGAGCTACTACCAACTGAGCTGAGAGGCCAGTCTTAATGTTTTTTTCATTACTCATACTCTGAAAGTAGGTCTGAAGTTGCCTGAGGGGCCTAATTGAAAGTAAAACTTTCAGCCCTAGGGAGAATCGCTTTCTACTGACAGCTGTCAAATTATAAAAAAAAACAAGTTCTATTTTATTCAACCATGTTCCAACTTTCTAAAGTTTTTCTGACTGCAAGGAGGTCGTTGAACCAAATTCGAACTTTTTATTCAGCAAGTAGGTTGGAAACCCATTACAACGGTAAGAAGTTTAAAAAGTCTAATTAGAGCGCAATGTAAAATTTAAATTTAAATAACATAAAGATAGTATTAAATAAATAATATATCTTCTAAATTACTTGATTAATAGCTTCAACTATTTATTTAAAATAACATAGATTTGAGCAAACAATTTACCATTTTTTTAATTATGAGAATGAAAATAATGGCTGAATAATGCTGGCGAGCCGAAGCCGAAGGCCCGCCAGAGAAAAAGAAAAAAAAAACCGGGAAGGCGGCAATTCAATCTTCATTTTCACTAATTTTTCTTTCATGTTTTTATTTTTACTTTCCTTGTATTCGTAATGAAAAGCACAGTGTTTACCTCGGGTGAAAGTCTTTTAAGTCCCTCAAGCTCCATTGGCGCCCTCGCTTACGCTCTGGCGCCAAACCCGTCTCGGGACTCAAAAAACGTGACTTTCAACACTCAGGTAACAATGTACTATTAATGCTTAACACTTGAGGAATCCAAAGTCAAAGTCAAATTATGTCTTTATTCAATGGTATCACAAGACTCACTTTGAAACGACTTAAAGCAATCAAGTAGATTAAAAGGAGCCCCCTAAAATCCTTTCACCACACTGGTTAGAAAAAGCGTCACGACAAGAAGAAGTAGATTGAGCCTGGTCTCCTGAACTTAAGCTATAGTTATGGCAACCAATCTGGAAGCAACTGCTTGTAATTACAATTGTAATACATACAACATACAATTGTAATAAGTATCTCAGCTTGGTTGGTAGTAGCCTGCCTTCTGACTGGCCTCTAGCTCAGTTGGTAGTAGCTCTGCCTTCTGCGCCGTAGGTCGTGGGTTCGATCCCCACCGAGAACAAATATTTGTGTGGTAAACATAAATGTTTGTTCTCTGTCTGGGTGTTGTATTGTATTCTAAGTATGTATTTACAAAAAAAAATGTATTCAAGTATTATATCAGCTATCTGGTTCCCATATTACAAGCTCTGCTTAGTTTGGGGCTGGGTAGTGTTGTGTGAATTGTCCACAATATTTATTATTTTTATTTTATTTCTGAGCTGTAGGTCGTGGGTTCGATCCCCATTGAGAACAAATATTCGAGTAACCGCATCTACGTTTCACAGTAATGAACACACTGCAATGCATACGGCACGTAAACGTGATGTGAAGTGACGCAATCGATAGAGGTAACCGCTCAACATCAGCTGGAACATCTGCTTGTTTTGAACTGGTCTCTCAGCTTGGTTGGTAGTAGCCTGCCTTCTGAGCTGTAGGTCGTGGGTTCGATCCCCATTGAGAACAAATATTTGTGTGGTGAATACAGATATTTGTTCTCTGGGTGTTATATTGTATTCTAAGTATGTATTTACAAAATAAAAAACAGCTATCTGGTTCCCATAGCTCTGCTTAATTTAGGGCTAGATAGTGTTGTGTGGATCGTCCACAATATATATATTTTTTATTTGATTTACTTGTCACTTGTCAATAATAAAGAAAGAAAAACTAAATTTTGGATTCTGAGGATAAGTCTCGAGTGATATAATATTGATGCTACATTCGATAAAATCACAAAAACTGACAAAGTGACAATGTGTGTTGTGTTGAATAGATAATAAACATCGAATGTTACATTTATAAATATCGAATAATTTGTCATAGAACATTATAAAAGTTATACGTTATAATATATGATCAAACGAACTTGCAAAGTGAAGTTCGATCGATATTATATGAGTACGCTTCATTCGAAGTTATAAAACGAGGTAGTATTATTCTATGCTACTGACACCTTTGCACATTTTTTAAAGTATAAAAAAAATAAAGTTTGGTTTGACATTTCCCTCAGCAGATCGTCATTCATTTTAGAGAAGAACCACAAAAATTTAACTTTGGGTATTGGGTGGGAGGGTGATTATAACTTCGAATGAAGCGTACTCATATAATATCGATCGAACTTCACTTTGCAAGTTCGTTTGATCATATATTATAATTCGTCGCTTCATTCTTCAGTTATAAAACGAGGTAGACGTTTAGAGACGAAATTTTTGTGAAAATAAATGCAGGGAAATTAGAATTGGAATGATTCACTTCCAGATTTTTTAACGTAATCTTAAGTATTTATATTATATAAACCGATCATCAATAAATACTATGATGAACTATTTTACATAATTTACTTATTATGTTACTTATTACAATCAATCACTGAATGATTAGGTCATAATACATAATACCGATCTTGCAAAATTACCCTCATATAATATTGGTCGAGGGTAAAATTATGCGAACGACTAGAAGACTAGTCCAACCAGCCGCTTTCATAATCGTATCAACAAGATAACAGAAGCGCGCGCTGCGGACGAGGCGACGTGCGTGCCACGTGCTGTGCGCGTTGAACGTCGACTGTGACGTTGTTTTTGTGAGATGTTTAAGTAATCTTCAACTATAGTAGTATAGTAGTAGCAGGACATATTGCTCTATTTTCATGAAAATAGGTTAAATCAGTACCGGTTGTTCATGACCGGCACCAGATGTTTTGATTACATCAGAAATACCTATCTTAACGCCGGTAGAATTAACTAAAATGTTTTCTTATTTTATCAGGGAGAGTGTTTACACTATAATTATATCCTGTGCCTAATGCCAAAAGAACAACCAACTTTATGGTGATTTTTCCTAGAAGTAGGTTTCTACTGGGTATATACCCAATCCGCGATGTAGTTTCAAACTACCTTCCCGGTTGGATCGGGTCCCCGGTGAACGTAACTATATTTCAGCAAAACTGGTCTAAGCTTGTGAGCCCCTTTGAGGAGGCGTTTTACATGGTCATCGGAAGCTATGTTACGGCCTAGCAAAAAGAGCTGAGCGAAGACTGTTCAAAGATTCGTAAGGGTCCCATTATAATAATATATTATTACTGTTGAGTAAGGAATAACTTTATGTTTGAAAGTGAACATCCATAAGGGTTTTAATTAAGAGTTCAACAGAACTGTCACTACTGTTTGTAGGTTTCATTTCATTGTACTGAAGCAGAGTGATTTTGAAAAAATAAACCATAATTTAGATCGAGTGATAGGCTTGGTGATCCGTTTGCTCCAAAGGTATCCTGAGAGCATTGCTGCAGCCAGGATAAACTGTCTTGGCGGTGAAACAGAACAAAAAATTAAGAGTGAAATATATAATAGCCGAGCGAATCAGTTTTTTAAGCAGAGGAGAGAAACCAGGGCTGAGACGGCCAGTAAGGAAATATTAGGATATTTTCAGGCCTCATCCATGTTTATTTTCTATAAGCATTTCAAGACAAGTGAAAAGCCGGGAAAGCACATTATTACATTATTTTTCCAGCTTATAGTGAATGCGTCAAATGTTATGACACCTAGATCTGGCCTCTACAAACTATTAGTTCTGGTTCGATTCCTGGTTCTCCAAAAGCTGTTACTACTCTATGGTATATTCCGTGACCGAAAGATACCATTCAATATCCGTATTAATTTTTCTAAACTCCTGATGTGATCCTGGACTATCTTTTGTATAAATTTAAGAAGCTAACAGACAGATATTTCATATTTTGCACCATTGCTAAATGGTTTTTTTCAGGTAGGGTAGGTGAGGGAATTGTATCAATCCCATCCTTTTGATGTACTACGATAACATAAAAACATTTGTGAGCAAAACATTTGAAACCAAAAATCAATAAACATTAATTTATTATTGTTATTATAAAACAACAATCTCTCCATGCTTTTGGTATCTCTATATGGTTGTTATGGAAATCTAGTTCAGTATTTTTCCATCCACCGTTTACGCGCTGTAATTACAATATACGCCCCATCCTGTTCAAGGCGCTAAAACTAATAAACAAGGGGTTTCCAGAGAGAGTTTTGTCTAATATTTTGAAACCTAAATATTTTTGTCTCTCAAACTCTTTAGAATAGAGCCAACCATACTTCACAGCTGGATACGCTGATTGATGTAAGAATCCCGAACAAGTGGGCAAATTCCTGAATAGTACCTACTAACTGGCATGCAAAGCATAAGCGGCAAAAAACATTTTGTGCCGCTTAGTTAACGGCAGTGATATTGACAATATAATATACCCATAGTGATGTATAGGTCCAAATAAAATTGCAACATTTACGAGGATGAACATCTTTTATCGAAATTGGCCACGAAACCTATATAAGCAGTAAAGTAACTTTAGAGTTTCAGTAACATGGTATCCGTCACTCCTCGAAACTGTCACCTAGACAGAGCCAATCGTCAAGATATACATATTACAGATCTAAATCTGCGATGTCTCATAATAAAGCCTGCAACTTCGTTCATTATCTTTGTAAAAGTTCGAGAAATCGAACAAAGTCTATAGCATAGCACTAAACTGATTATGTAGTTTTGTCAAATTGAAATCTTAAATTCTTACGATCGGACTTAGCTACAGGAACAAGTATGATTCTGTAAGATCAATGATCGCCATGAATCGACAGGTAAGTATCATTTTCGACGCAGCCCCATGGTCTCCCATGTTGAAATGGACAATAGAAATGAATTTATTTAGCAGATTAAGGCTTAGAATCGGTGACCACCATTAGGCGTTGGTGCTAAAAAATAATAACAATATTTGATACAAATTGAAATTTTTCAGGATAACATTATAGAAATGGCACCTAAGTTAGTTAGGTTCTGGATGGCTAACCTCATTTCATTATTTTCTTTGATTGAATGAAAATTATTGTTATTAGGAGAACCTTGTTCTACTCTACGATTAAAAGGTTAACAGTTACGAATCAGTTCCAAAATAACTTGATTATTAGTTACACCAATCCAGCAATTATAATAAAATTGTAATCTTCCAGCATGTCCACCTACGTTATTGTTTCGTAGGAGCATATTTGTTATAGCTTGACAAGTTCGTCGAAGGACGCGTGAACTGCGCCGAGACGTAGACGTGTCGTTGGTTGCGCTCATCGATACGGTTGTTGCGCTGTCGTCCTGTATGCTGACTGCCCCCCCCCTTTCTCAATGGTAACGAGGGGTAACGAGAGTGCCCGATCAATTTCCCTGGTGTTGAAAAAACTGCCAGCTGACGACTGAATATCCGAAGAAGAAGGCTTCGACGACGTTTAAAAGTGATTCTTGCAATCAAACTGAATAAATACACTTATTTGTAACCCTTGTTTTAAATTGCCTTTGAAACCTTAATGTTTTCAGGCAACTCACTCTCAAAGAGAGTTTCATATCTCTTTCTTGGTTCTTTTTGAATGTAAGGAACGCTTTCTATAATCCTAGAGCGAGCTAAAGCTTGGTTCTCACTTGAGATTCGGCATAGTGGAAGTCCGTTAGTATACGGCAACCATGAGATAATATTCATACAGCTTGTACCTTATCATCGCTGGTCAAAAGCAAACTCACGCTTTGTTGAGTACTGATATGCCTAGGCCCAGCTAATCTTGTTCAACTTTTAATTTTATTTATCTATTTATTTAATTTGTAGAAATACAAGAAACGACCCGATACTACAGAGTAAATCATCATCATCATCAGAGACGATCCAACGTGGCATAATTTTATAATAATAATAATTTTCTGGTTCTCACTATATCAGACACGGCAGCGGATATTTCCGCGCTTAATGTGTTTGCTTTCAACAGTTTGCAGTTACTGGAAATAAAATAGTCTTTCTAATAAATAAAAAGCTTTTCTTTTACCTCCTTCTGCATCTCCTTCTTGAGGATTGGTAGCCAAAGTTGGCCCAGCTTGTCATGAATATCAAGACCATAAACTGGTATTAAGGTCATCAGAAGCATTACCCAAAGCCTGTAATGACTCTGTATCGAGTTCAGACACAGGTTCAGTAGCCTCATGCGGGGCGTTGAGGCCTCGTCTGGTGTGGTGAGGAGAGCCGGCACAGGTGGTGCTTTGTAAAGATTAAAACCTTCGTGTTGACCCGCAGTCGAACCTCCAGGCAATTTTTAAGCATCATGCTAACCCTTCGTGATAACCCGCAGTTAATCCTCCAGGGCGCTTACTAGATGCTGATATTTAAATCGGCTTGTGACATTTTTCACTTCACTCAGGTATCAGGAATGCAAAAATGCAAGACTTACTTACCTGGATTTTCATCAGAATCAGATCATGACGAAATCACAATCACGCAACGCTTTTTAGCCGTATTTTGCTTACGAAGCTTTTCGGAATAATATCCAAATTTGTATTGCCGGCAATACATTTCAGCATTTTTTCCAATTTTTCACTGCAGAATGTGTGCTTGATGCCGTGCACAAAAAAAGAATGACGATCTGCTGAGGGAAATGTCAAACCAAACTTTATTTTTTTTATACTTTAAAAAATGTGCAAAGGTGTCAGTAGCATAGAATAATACTACCTCGTTTTATAACTGAAGAATGAAGCGACGAATTATAATAGTTTTAAAGGGTCGCCAACACGCTTGTGATACCTCTGGTATTGCAGGCGTCCATAGGCTACGGTAACCGCTTCCCATCAGGTGGGTCGTTTGCTTGTTTGTCCGAATAGTTGCATAAAAATAAATAAAATTTATATCTGGCGATAAAGTTTTTTTTAAAGGTTTGAATAAAGTTGCTCACAGACAAATATGAACTAATAAAAATGCTACTTTAGTTTCAAAAATGCAATCTCCATCGATATTTAAACGGTATCGCCGTAACCCTTTTTCTTTTCAATAAATATTTTCAGTTGTAAGCTTCATTAATGGCAGTGAGTTTTGCGCCGAGCCCCGGATATCCGGCCTCGTTGAAATATTCCCAAAACGAAGGGTAGCTGCCCTCCGGCCATCGGTACGGAGCTCTTAGCACTAGTATTTTTGCGCTATCGCAATATGCACTTCTTCAGGCTGATGATGATGATGATTAATATGCACTTACTATATCTGTCCTTGCTCCAGCAAATCTATGACGCCCATAATACACGCTGTGTCGTATTAGAAAAAGAAAATTAGGACAAACCCAGATATACCTTGGATCAGTCCAATGGTATATTTTATAGCTTTTTCTTATCTAATTAGAAATATTTCGATGAAACGAGCTCACTATATCATTTTATTTCTATAAACCTCTATTTCTTTCAAAAGTCACTATCAATTTGACAAATTAGCAATACATACATCCCAAGAACGTTAGTATCCCAAAAATACTAAAACATTCTAGTATGTTCAAAACATAAAAATAATCATTAAATTTTTGATTATTTGTATTTTTTGTTTTAGTTGTTCACACAACGACCGACCTCAATATGATCTGTACATATTTGAATGATGATGATTGTATCAAACGGTTAAAGCTTAAGTTACACACTAGTGCTAAAGGTCAAAATACATTGGACGATGCGAAATTGCATTGTTTTTTCTAAAAAGTCGGTTAAACCAGACCGAGTGGTGCGCTGTATGAAGCATGGCGGCATCAACTTATCCGCTGGACCGATATTTTCAGCGGCTAGCTTTTACCCATTTATCTGGGATATAGCGGAAGTGCGGGGTCCTATTACGTAGCCAACTACAAGTTTACAAGTCTACATTGTATTTAGTAATTGTAAAGTTGTAAGGATCTTGGGTCAAAATTAATCAAAATGTATCCTGTTTGACTAGTCTAAAACATTTGTCATGTCAAAAGATGAATAAAGTTTAGTAGAATTGGTTAGGCTACCGGAACCAGGCCCGAACTCTCTGTTCTCTGAGGGCTTTAAATACCCTTCTAAGCGATACATATTTATATGAAAAAATATACAGTGCTCTAATGTGTAAGTTTCTACAGAATAAAAAGAAATCTATGCATTTGTTACTGAGCATGCTAAAGGGATTCATTGTGGAACCAATATGCGCTTCAACTGTAGAGTGTTGTCATTTATTTATTTAAAAGTCTTGCGCACATCTAAGCGTTCTGCGGTGGTGATCAGTGAAACGCTGTCAAATATCACTCTCATGTTATTATTTGAAAGTGTTTTACTGCGTTTCGTTACCGCAGAGAACCGTCAAACTGCATTTAAACGTCTAAAATAACTAAAAACACAAAACAATAATTATAAGTCTACAGACGAAAATAGACAAAATAACTCATTGAACTGTGCTTTTTTAGAATACATTTTTATTTTCATTTTTTTTTAAACTTGCATGCGTTTTTTGGTTTCTTACAACTGACTTTTTGTGAACTGTTCTTGTTATCTTGTGAACTTGTAGCAGTAACAAGAATAGGTTTGAGATAGGCATTTTTATATCCCGTCTGAGTTATGGGAGTAGATCCATGTAGTCCGTGTAATGAATTCTCGTTTTAGATGTCGATAAAGCATGAGGATTTGTATTGAAACATTTTTATTGTATTTTGTGTGGTGCAGCGGTCATGCTACTAAAACGAAGGGCGTATACTTAATATATCTAATGTATTAACGTGTTTTAACTACCCTTTCACCGTTTACTAATACAGTGAAGAAAAACATCATAAATTCCACCTAAATCATTGAAAACTCATTTAAAAATCTATTACGAATAAAGTTAGAAGTTCCTGTAAGTTACAGGAGCTTCTGTAAGTTACAAGCTGTAACCATTATAATAAATAATTCTGCGTAGTAGTAGAGTGCTGCTGGTCTAGTGATAGGGGCCCACCTTCCAATCCTAAGGTCGTGGGTTCAAATCCAGTCACATACCAATAAGTGTTTTTACCCAAAAATGCAAACGGTGAAGGAAAACATCGTGAGAAAACCGGCATGTCGTAGAACCTGAAAAGTTCAAAAATATGTGTCAAGTGCACGAAAGGAACCTCTTTGAGGCGCACTTACAATCCTTTCATCACACTTGGCTTAAAAGATGAGACAAAATGTGACTCGATGAGAAGAAGAAGTTAAACTGTAAAATGCCTCTTTTATTCAGATTTTAAAATTCAGTTAAATTCTGAATAAAAAAGACATTTTGTATTAATAGAGCACCCTGTAGAAGTCATGACATGGCGTGCAAGTCGACCAATTAGTTGGAGTAACGCGTCCCTAGTATCTGAATTATTAATTTCAATTTTTCCGACGGCAAACTTGCCAACTTGTATTACGTCGTTACTGTGGACGCACTTACACCGATCTTACACCATTTTGTGAAACAATATTTTATTTGGAAAATTTGTACCATAAAAATAAGGTACACGATACTTTTCTTTGGTTTTCCAGGATAGGTCCTGGCAGAGTGTCAGATGTGACTGTACACTGTACACTTATTATAGTAGACCTACAAGCTCTGTCTGGCTCGGTCTCTGGCTCTGGTTTTGAGTCTGTGTGAGTTCTAGGATCGTCGATCGTCGTAGGATTTATTTAGTCAACACTCACACAGAATGAAAACCAGAACCAGTGATACAGCCAGACAGAGCTTGTGGTAGGCCTACAGGCGTAAAAACATTAAGCGATGAGCCTCGATGACATGAGGCCAAACTTCAAAGTAAGGTTAAAATAAATCCCAATTTGAAATTGATGACACCTTAGTAGCGTAGTATATTCGAGTACTACAATAACGGTTACAACTGTTGTCTGGTAGAGATTGCTGCATAGCGATAAGATGCCTATTGTTTCTACAAACTTAAGTTTTTTATGAAAAAAGTATTTTCTATCTACTTCCGCACTTCGGCGGGCATGTTAGCTGTCCCGGTTCTGGCAGTTCCTATGCCATAAGGCAGCATAAAAAACTGAAACGAGCTTACTTTTCTGCATGCAGTCCATTTCATGAAATGTCCTGCACAAAGGCAATGAGCGTGCAACCTTTCACGTACACTACACCGAAGGGCATGTACTAAATATACCTCAATTGACCTCAACTAAGTCAAGTAAACCAAGTAGGTGTGACGTCATCCAAGTTACACTCGACGTCTTAGCCCCGGGGAATATTAACTCGGGCGATGAGCTCGGGACAGTTTTTTGGCATCAGCGCGTGACTATCTCGGCTACACGGAAATGTTTAACTATCCCCCTTTTTATTGCCGTTCTGTTTTACAGAATTTTAAATGGTTGCATTACTTTTGTGACCTGTCACGTACATACTGAATGGCGTGTTTCGTGTGTGTTAAAAGACACTAAATATAATGATAAGGCTGAATTAGTCGGTATAGTATAAAACTCTCCATCACCACCCGAAATTCACGTAAAAGGTGCCTACAGGAACGCACCAACGGGTAGGCAAGACAGTGCTATCACTAATCCTGTGGTCACCTATTTGTCTGTCCAATGTTGTGACTTTGACATACTGCAAAATTGTATGGTAAATGACAATTTCTATTGTCCAGCAGTGGGGTAATCAAAGTCAAATATGTCTTTATTCAATGGTATTACAAGGATTACTTTGGAACGTCTTAAAGCTAGGTGAGTCAAGGTGCCAGTTCCACGCGACCAAGCCTAGAAGAACAGGCAACAAACTACGCCTTGGTCTCTACCGAATTTTTTGTATGATCCTTTTATAAAGCAAAAGTAATAATAACAGTGAAGTTCCAATGTAGTGCCACTCCAACATAATAAAAATTTACAGGGTGCAAAATAAAGGAGCTTTAACAGAGCCAAAATATTCCATAGAACAAATTGACAGGCCATTCGAAGTAATGTATGAGGGAAAGAAGAACGATGAACTAACACACTAGCTTCAACTTTGAAAGATAGGAGCTTAGGAAAGAAAGACTTTTCAGCAAGTTTCAATTCCAAAATAATTAATCTTCAGCCAGATCCAGCCAGTAGTTGTGGAAGAATTTACCAGCAATTCATTAAGTTTTCAGGCTGAGCGCGTTATGTCTAACTTTGACAATTAAACAAACTTCCAACAAAGAAGTTCGTAGGAAAAAAGGAAAATAATTACTTTCTTTAATGACCGACGCGCACAAAGCAACCTAGTAGGTGTCGCCACAGTGTAACATATACAGTAAGGAAAGAAGTATTTTTGCAAAGATTTCAAGCATTTGTTCTACTTGATGAAAAGTAAAGATGGATGTCGCTACTAAGAATTTAAGGGCAGGCGTGTACTATCACTGATGCTATTAATAAATACATCAGTTATTATAAATCCAATAATTAAATATGCTTATAACCTACCAGCACTTTATATTTAACAATATTAATCTTTTATATTTTAGACATAGACAATCATTTATTTATATTACAAAATTTTATATTATTTATTTTATATTTATTTGATTGCATACACATGGTTTAGTTTAGGTACATACATAGTTCCTAATTTAACATTAAACATATATATGTAGATGTAAAAAAGTAATTTATGTATACTTTTTTTCAATAATAAAAGCAAAGGAAAGGTGTTTAAATCATCGGAATATAATTGATTTCTAAATGATGACATAATTTTTGAATTTTTATGATGTAACGGGTTTGAACCTTCCTTTCTGATCACCTCAAACTGTGCCTCAATTGAAGCGAGGCAACCGAGTAATGTATAAAGTAAAAGTTACATAAAAGGCTCTGAAGGCGAGACTACCAAATTCAAATTCGCACCGTACAGCGTACTGTTCAAATTGTCTAACTTGCGTGAAGTAGGAATATTAGTTCGCTAAGGGGCGATCCTGTTAGTCTCGATGTGGGGTTTCAGTGTCTGACAACTTGAGAGAAACTGCTCTTAGCAGTTAGCATCGCGGTGGGAGTCTCTGGAATGTCAATCATAATAAATAAATAGTGATAATAAGTATAATATGTATTTATTTACACAAATAAACTTACAATGAAAAAATATTTATAAAATGCATAGGAAACAGTTAAGCTATCTACTATCTCCAGATCATTTGTAACGATCTGCAGATAGCTCAACTAATCCAAAGACGGAAGCGTCCCAAGACGCTGGCGTCATTGCCACGCTGAACAGCAATGCTTACCTATGCGCTGCGCCAGATACCCTTGGGTCACGCGTCGCTTCGATCAGTTGCCTAGACAACATTTCGAAACAAAATTGAATTCAAGATTCTCTAAGTTTTTCTATGTGTGTGGTTTTTGTGGTTGTTTGTTATCCTTGTGATTCTACTGAATTAAGACAGTTTTATTTTGATTTTTATTTTGCTTACTGACCGCGTCTCTTCAGTTGTAATTGGACCACAGGGTGATAAAGAATCAACCAGTGAGACAACAAGCGACCGCCAAACAGTCCGTTACGCAACTGTTTGTTTAGTGTGTGTATAAAAAAACGGCCCGGGAAGCGTCTCGAGTTATGAACCTATTAGTGCTGTGTTGGGCCCTACCTTAGCGCCAGGTGTACCGACAACAAAAACAGATACTTTAACAAAAAAATCGGTTGCCTGTAAAGTCGGTTTACTGACGATAGTTGAACGTGACAACGTCATACAGCTGTCCACGCGGACGCATCGCTCACTCAAGTAGGAGAGAGACAGATGTCGAACGCTGCCGAACGCGGAAGCCGATTGTGCCTTTTTGTCGCTCGTTCCGCGATCTCGCTTGCACTTCAAGCTTTAAATGGAACGCCTCAGAGCGAGGTAACACCGCATGAGTCACGTTTTTTGTGCGTGTATCCGGCTCCATCTAATTATAAGACGTTGTCACGTCAAAAAAGTACAGTATAGTATAGTATAGTAGCTTCCATAGTTCACTTGATAAAGTTCATACTACAACCCAGCGAATCACTTTCTTTATGAGGGTGTAATGGTGTTTAAAATACGAGTATTTTATCGGGTTCTACCATCCGGTTTGTTACGTTTAGGATATTAAAAAAAACCGTTGTTCAGCGCAATCTGTGCATGCTGACGCTACATTCATATGACAGTAGGGCGCGAAAAATGTTATTGCTTGTTACATCCACGTGCTCCCCTCGCGTACCGACTCGTACAGGGTGCCTCAGAACACGTGACCTACAAGGATATATCCCTCTAGTACATGTATTACTTTTTTTTGTAATTTGATGCTTAATTTTGACATGTCTACTATTTAATTTGATTTATGTTTTTACTGTTCTTGGATTATTTTGTATTTATTGCTACTGTTATTCATATGTTTTTCAGACACGATTGTAAAATTGTTAATGAAATAAATAAACTGAAACATTAAATGATGGGACGCCACTTTTGTTAAATTGATTAGTTTCTATACAAATATTGACTTAGTCTTCAAGAAACATAAAATACAAAGCAGGGTGGAAAAAAGTAATGTATAAAGAATATAGCACATTAATTTACTGCCTCAGTCTAATACAATGGTGCTTATAGTTACTGAGCACGATATAACGTAGATACTCTTATGAGAGTTAAGCTAAGCTCCTCGAAATATTATGCATGACGTAGGACACCTTGTACCTCACTGGAAACTCGTAATTCCTTGCAAAGCTAATTTAAATATTTACCTAATAAATGTTTCTGTTGAACATTCTAGAAAGCAATAAGTGTACACATAATGCTTTGTGAAATGTACATGCCTGCATCAATTTTATGTAAGTAGGTATACAGCGAAGAAAATGTATATTCTTGTTATTGTTTTATTATTTTGATTTTGAGTATTTTGAGACATTAGATTCAAAAAAAATTGACCGAATGCGACTTCATACATTACCCAAGACTAGTGGTGGAGTTTGTTAAAGGCAGCTGAAAAACTTGACTCTGCCTCTTATTTTACCTTCGTCATTTATGAACCGATTTGAACTCAATATATTTTGATATGTATATATTATATACCACATAGTGGTCCACAACTTCGATGTAATGGATATCATCGAAGTTGTGGACCACTATGTTTATTTGGGTCAAACGATCCAATTTGGTAGAGCCAACTTCGACAAAGAGGTCAGCCGACGAATCCAAATCGGATGGGCAGCGTTCGGGAAACCGCGTCACAGCTTCTCGTCGCAGATACCATAGAGCCTCAAGACAAAAGTCTTTAATCAGTGCGTGTTGCCAGTGATGACATACGGAACTGAGACGTGGTCGCTAACTATAGGCCTCGTGCACAAGCTCAAAGTCGCGCAACGAGCTATGGAGAGAGCTATGCTGGGAGTTTCACTACGTGATAGAATCAGAAATGAGGATATCCGTAGAAGAACCAAGGTCACCGACATAGCTCGTAGAGTTAGTAAGTTGAAGTGGCAATGGGCAGGCCATATAGCTCGAAGATCCGACAACCGTTGGGGAATAAAGGTTCTCGATTGGCGACCACGAACCGGAAGACGAAGCGTTGGGCGCCCACCCACCAGATGGACCGACGACATTGTTAAGATCGCGGGAAGTCGATGGATGGAAAGGGCTCAGAATCGTTCTTCCTGGAAACGAGTAGGGGAGGCCTATGTCCAGCAGTGGACTTCTTCAGGCTGATAATGATGATGATGATGATGATGATATTTTGATATATATTTTATAGGTAAAATTTTATAGCATTTTTTATCTAAAACTGCCGCTATCTATAAAACAATCTGAGTCCAGAGATTCATTCAAGAGATTGGTACGAGAGCATCTTCTCAACAATCTAAACTAACTGCTCCATTCCTATCTAGTTTGACTTTGTTACCTATAAGTAGTTACTATTTTGTTACAATATATAAGTACCTATGTTATTATTATTCATAACTTTAAGTATATTTATAGTATGTATATTTATAGTATGTATATTTATATAATTATAATTTATATATATTAAGTAAGTACCTATGTATTTTATTATGCAATTTAAATCATGTTTTTAATATACTTAGTAGATTCAACTAAGTCCCATTATTTCTTTACTCAAAACACGCCACACCATCTTTTTGCACGCCCAGGAAGATTGGTAGAAAATGCTGTTAGCATTAAGTCCTCCTAGCACATAAGTTTGTGTTTAAAGTTTTAAATAAATAAATAAATAAATAATAAAAGGTAATAAAAAAAGTTAAAGTAAAAGGTTAAAAGGTAAAGGTTTTTAGGTAGGTAAAAGTATACTCAATAAATCCAGAATAGTCCCATAGATATTTTATCAAAATCAATTCAGTTATGTGGGTTTCTCAATGTTTTTTAATTTAGCTTGTTTTAGTCCACCATTAGTCATTGCTGTATTGTATATTATAATACCTAGAACACATCCCCTGGTCGCGTGTTAGCTCTGACAGTAAACTAATAGTCGTGGAGTCCAGTACAGCGCCTCTCATCACGCGCTCGCATAAATCATCGATACACATGGATTAGTGTCATGTTCGTGACATGATACCTCCTATCAAGCAGGTACCTACACTGATATAATGTACACATAAAGATAGAATACAATTAAATTAAATAATTTGTCATGGAACACATTAGTATGTTCAACCAATACAAAGACAGTGTAACATTCTGTGGTCAATAGAAGAGACCCCACTAGGCTCATATTACCTAAGTGTAAGTAAATTTGCTATGTCATGACTATAAAAATATTTAATAAGATACCTAAGGACATTCGTGAACTACCAATTAGACAATTTAAAAAGTAACTGTATGTGTGGCTAGCTAATAAGGGCTTTTATAGTATTAGAGAGCTGTTTGAGTAAGGTCATTGCTAATTAATTTTTTTTGACTTTAATTTGACTTTATTTTAAATTGTATTATTGAAGTTTATCTTAATTTATTTTTAATAATATGTAACCTTTTGCAAATCGATCTCTGCTCCGGCGAAGTATGTGAGCCAGATTTATTCCTTTAACAACTATTTACCATACCTCATGCGAATAAAGATATTTCATTTCATTTCAATCGATAGTCAGTTTGCAATCATCAAATCTGTTCTTTAAAGGCTTGGCCGCATGTAACTGGTGCCTTACTTAAATTCACGTAAATCATGAGAGGCGACTTTTTTAATTGATCCTCGTGTAGTTTAGAAGTGACTTGGTATATCTACTGAATATTGCAAATGGTAATGTCGACTGCTCAGAGCTTCATGAAAACCTAGGCTTGCGTACTAACACGGCTGCATTGAGAGAACCTAACGTTCTGGAGGCCTACCATGACCTCTGCCTGGCTTTGGTGTTGAGTCTGTGTGAGTGCTCACCAGTGTATATATTATACTGTGTGTGTGACGTTTCGATGTTGGATTTATTTAGACAGCACTCACACAAACTCAAAACCAGAGCCAGAGCCAGTCAGAGCTTGAGGTAGGCCTACAACATTTTTATCGACCAATCTCGTATTTACCCTCAGCATATAGTTAAACAATATTACCCTAGCAGCCTCAGCCAGCTCAAGCCCTTAGGAACACAATACATGTATACCGTATATCATAAGTAAGATAGGGCCACATTGTCAGCGTGTCATTACCACGACTCTTTTTACGCCGATTTTAACGCGCGCCATATTTGTGGAATAACTCCAGTCGCTGGCACGAGCGGTTAAACTTACTTTTATTACTCGAAACTCGGGTTTATAACGGTTCTTGCAGTTAAACTTAACTTGTGCTGTTAAATTTAAATAGTTTTCTTTATTTTGATAGTTATTATGCAAATGAGACCGTCTGCTTTTAAACTGAACTTTCTGAAGTCCACTTTGTGACTCGTCACAGGAATCACTTTATTCAAGGCTCATATTTTCTCACATGCTTATTTAGATTTTTTTTGCGAACCATACATAGCTTACCATCTTTTTTCCTCAAGTTGATGGACGGATGGCAGTCCATCGTAGCACTATACAATGTACGTTTTTGACACAGTTCTGAGGGCTGGTTTCACGAATTGCTAATCGACGAATTAATATATGACAGGTGCGTAACTTAAACTATTGCTTGCCAAATTTGAGATAAACCACTGTTGAATGTTTTATTGATTGATTAGCAATCCGCGAAACCAACCTTTAGAGTAATTTCAACTTGTACTTTCCATTATTAATTAATATTTGCTGGCTCCGAGCTGAATGCCTTGGAGAGGAACTGGCGACTGGTGGCACTAGATCATGGAGAGTGGCGGGATTAAGGGAGGTCTTTGCCCAACAATGGGATGATTCGGGCTAATAGTAATGAAAGTAAATTACGATATACTCAGAAACGCCTTAAACTGTTCTTAGCGCTTTGTAGCAACTAAAATATCTTCACACTCATTCAAAACAGAACTATGAAATCAACAACCCTTAGTTCCACAATCGATAACAATCACCACATAATTTTTCAACTTATACTGTCTAAAGCGGCTAATAACCTCTAAATCAAGAAAGCCATAAACTCAGTTGACATAAAGGTGGGGCCACACTGGCTTTGTCTCCGTCACTTGTCACCTGGTAACGACCGAATCGCACAATAACTTACGCGATGAGGTGCTGAGACGTCGCATATGGCGCGGATTGGGGCACACTGGGAGATTCTAACACATTTATTTATTTAAAAAAGACTAAGCCGATAAACTAAGACTGAGCCAATAAACAAGCGTGCTCTTCTCTTCTTACACTATCTTACTGTACGACATTAACATTTTTTTTATCAGCCTACTGCATATATTATAGCAAAGGCGATCTTTCTCGATCCATTGCTGGATTTGATCTGTCAGATAGATTTACATTGAACTAATTAGCATCTATCGTTACGAAATGTAGCTGGCAAGCACTGGAGGAGAAACCCCGAAGACCGGGCTCAGAGGCGCGTCTTGGAAGAGACCTATGTCCAGCAGTGGACTGATATAGGTTGATAATGGTGAACTACCTCATCTAACTTCCTGAAGCTGATTTCATCGGACCGTAACTAATAAATAGATACATGTTGTTAATTTTAATATCTAAGCTTTTCTTTTTATGTAAGCACGACAACGCCATTCTCTACCTCTAATGTTGGCAGGTAGAAAATGCTTATAGCATTAAGCCCACTTTTAGTTTATTAATTTTAAGTTTTGCAATAAAGAGTTAAATAAATAACTATCTTTGTTTGCTTGTGGTTTTAAATATAGACAATAATTGTGTTGTGTGTTTTCCCAGTGTGCCTCATACCGAGTCGTGACATCCTGTCAGTAGCATACAGATACGACAGACTAATAACTAATAATACTTAGCTGCTAATGTCTAGTGCAGTGACGACAAACTCCCTAATTCGTATTAGTGCTAAGTTGATAATCTTGTTGGTTGTAAGGGCGTGGGTTCAATGCATTCAAATGATGATTCATTCGTGTAACTATGGATTTTTTTATTCTACGATTAATAAATGCACAAGATTATAGTGAATGTCGTCGATGTCAAAGTCAAAAATAACAAAGATTTACTTACTTTCATAATTATAACATAGCCCTATTTTTTATAACATAGCCTACGGCATTCTTCACGATTTTGTGTATTGGAATTAGATCAGCCGTCTTTTTAAAAAGAAACACTTTTTCCTCAGTATTTACCCAAAAAAAGGAAATTCCTCAAATCCCACGCGGGTGTTCACATGGAACTATTTATTTTTTGGTCGTATTTACGATGTAACAGGAGTTACGACCTCGTAAATCCTGCCGTTTAATTATTAATAACGTGTACGATCCGACCATATGTGTCGCGTGAATATTTTCCGGTACTTTTACCGCCATCTTGGATTTGACTCAATTTGAAAATGGAAAGAACTCAAACGTAGCTTAGCTAAATATTTAAAAAAATACTTAGGTACACATAAAATTAACAGTACAATAAAACAAATAATTTATATTTTTTTTATAGCTTATATCGACATCTGACTGGAGATATTATCGTTATCCCAACTCTATCATCATCAGCCTGAAGAAGTCCACTGCTAGACAAAGGCCTCCCTGACACATTTCCAGGAAGAACGATTCTGAGCTCTTTCCATCCACCGACTTCCCGCGATCTTAACAATGTCGTCGGTCCATCTGTAAATAAGCTACCCAACTCTGTAAATAGGTAAAAATAAAAGTCACGATCGATACAAAACTTTCGTGTAGATGACTTGGGTTTCCAGGTAGGGTGGTATTAAACCTCTTTTATCGCCCTCGCCACTGCTCAGTAAGTATTGAAATACAAAAAAATAATGAATTCATTTGACAAAGTTTGCTCGGGATATTAATTGAGCTGCCAGACGAAGCACGAGTGTTTGCCGAGCCCTCGCGAAACACGAATGCCTCGTGCATGAGCACAGTGCTATGGACGTGGCTTTTTTACAGAACAAATTAATCTCTCAGTGAGGTAAGTCCCTCAAATTGTTCAGTGCCTGACCACTGAATCCTTGAAAAAGTCAGAGGCACATGCAGTAAGGTATTCTATAATTAATAATGAATATAAAAAATATTGTAGACAATCCACACAACACTATCTAGCCCCAAATTAAGACAAGCTTGTACTATGGGAACCATATAGCTGATGTAATACTTAAAAACATTTTTATTGTAAATACATACTTGGAGTTCAATGTAACACCCAGGCAGAGAACAAACATCTGTGTTCACCACTCAAATATTTGTTCTCGGTGGGGATCGAACCCACGAACTACGGCGCAGAAGGCAGAGCTACTACCAACTGGAGCTAGAAACCTATCCGTTGTACAGCCACATGAAAGAAAGAAAATAGCTTAAATTTATTGACCACAAAACAAATTAAATAAAAATAGGTATTTAACAAAATTGCACACAACCAATAGGCCTGACGACTAATTTTCAAAATCTCGTCTTTCATATTCAGAAGTATCTATTATGTCTAAAATATATCATATTTCTGAAGAAAATTAAGGTTTTTGTGCAATAAAAGCACATTTAAATTTAAATTTTCAAATTCACGCCAAAACGCTCGTTGGTGTCATGGCGTCTGTTATTACGTCACGGTTATAGTATATCAACAGTAAACATTGGTGCTTTTGTACTAAATCGGAATGACGTTTACGAAAACGTGACGTAATTCGCTCTGACCGGTGTTTGAGCCATCATGGCGGATTGTTGTATTTTGTAGATTTATTTTAACAAATAAATTATTAATCTCGACATTAATAAGAGAATAAACACATATATCAAAATCTTTGAATTCTTTTTCATTAGATCAGATAAATATTTTGGCGATACTTGATTACTGTCTTCATGCCTATTAAGTCCCTGGCTCAGTATGTGTCGTCGCACCGTGTAGGTTACATTTGGTTCTTTCGAACCAAGTGTGGTGAAAGGATTTTATGTGTGCCTCAAAGAGGCTCCTTTCGTGCACTCGGCACATGTTTTTCGAACGTTATAGGTTCTACGAAATGTTTCCTTCACCGTTTGAGAGTACATGCATAGTGCAGATACATTTTTAAACAGTAAAACTCATTGGTAGGTACACAACTGGATTTGAACCCACGACCTTAGGATCGGAAGTTTTTAAGTAGTATCGTAAAAAAGCCCTCATCACGTTGTTCTCATGGTCTTAACGTATAGGGTTAAAATATTCAACCCCTGACTCGTGTTTTCAAGCGTATTACGCCACGGTTGTTAAACACAGTCCATATTTTAATTACCACATCCAAGCTTCTTCTGGCCTGGATGTCTCAGGGCGGAAGGGCGCCGCCCACGCATACATTACCTATGCTAATTTTATAGAAGGGTCAGACTGACGCGACGCTTTTCGAGAGCTGCCTTTTTTAGGGGATGGTCTTTTTGGAAGATCAAGTTTTAGATTATCCCGTCAGCGCCAGGACAATTTCAAGTGAGTGGAGATATTATTTAAGGTTGATGCCAACCATGGATAAATAAAGGTAACCATGAACTGGTAGACGAAGCGTATTAAAGGATATTTATGCTCCATCTCTCCTGTCTTTTGTAACGGTCTGCAGTAGGCCTACCACAAGCTCTGTCTGGCTCTGTCTCTGGCTCTGGTTTTGAGTCTGTGTGAGTGTTGAGTAAATAAATCTGAGTGAACTCACCAGTGTATTACTCTGTATGTGTGACGTTTCGACGTAAGATTTATTTAGTCAACACTCACACAGACTCAAAACTAGAGCCAGAGACAGAGCCAGACAGAGCTTGTGGTAGGTTGTGGTGGTAAAGTCTTATTTATACTTACATAAGTATTGTGTAAAATGCCTCGATCAAATCCTTAAAAATAATAAAAATCGAATAATGCAATTTTTCTTACTTTTGTGCTCCTTCAAAACCTAGGTGGATGAAATGAAAATGGCACCTTTTAAACTTTAGCTCGTAGTTTCAAATCCGGTAATGTGTACCTACTGAAGAACCTATAAAAGGGCCCGTCCGAGTGTCATCAACCTCGGCCATTCACTGGCGGGAGCGAGTCGCTAACTAAACAATCAATTAGCGGGAGCCGAGCATTCCTCCGATGCGCGCTAGAACACGCACTGCCCTATAAAGTGCAGCGTTTTTGGTAACTGTTTTACCACGGACGTGTACCGTAGCGCTGTAAGAATCGTTAGACAATCACCAGCATTAGTCCATTCAAAACAAAAAAAAACAGTTCGAAAAATACAAAGAAACATAGACGGACAACTCAGTTTTTTAGGAGAAGATATTGCTAAACTGCAACTTTAATTAGTTAAAAATGGAGAGGATGTGTTGATAAACCTGCTCAAAGCTACTAACTGTGATGAATATCCGCAGAACATGAAATTAGCTGCATGGATTTATATTTCAGAACTATCTATCCAGCTTTTTAACACAGAAATGCTTACTAATCGGAGCATTCATTTCGGAGCTACAAGATTACAGTCTGACAGAGACACACTAAGGCCTCAAACTTATAAAACACAATTTTTATGAAACAACGGGATATTTACCATGATTATTTCGTGCCGAAATATCGAAAGTCAACTCAACAAAATTTGATCATGGTAAATATCCTGTTGTTTCATAAAAATAGTGTTAAAAACCATGATAGTTTCAAAAGTTATAAAACACCACTCATTCTTATTGTGAGCTAAAAAAGCGCTGTGTTTAAGACCCAAGTGCGTATAAAATGCATAAAAAAGACGTTTCGCCGTCGAAACAAAACGAAAGGTCTAATTTAGAAATGTCTCGAATGCTTCCGATGAAAGTGGGATTGATTGCTTCGGCTGGCGCTTTGATGTTATACAAGGTGTATCTAAATATGTGTACTATGCGAAGGTGGGGGGTTTCAGACCACAATGGTGATCAGTTGTGGGGGGGGAGAAAATTAAAAATTCCTTTTTTCAGTTTCCCATACAAAAATATTTAATTTCATAATGCCTAAATAAATTGACAACCCTATCCTTGTAACCCCTTGACCCCTTGACCTACTACCTCTGTAGGTCTACTACTACTACCTACTACCTCTGTAGCTGAGTTTAGGGTTGTCACTTTGTATAAAGTCAGCTGTTCAAGTTGAAACTTCGTTGCAGTTTTTTTCAGAGATACCAATCGAAGTTCGAAAAGTCGTTGAACAAAAGTTGTTCCCCGGGGGGTGGAAATTCACCCCCTTTCGGGATAGTACACATATTTTGATACACGTTGTAGAATACGCTCATTTTAGTAGTTATTTAGCAGTCGATAACTACTAAAATGAAATGTTTTAAACAGTCTTCGTCGCCGTAATAACCATAGTGTATTGTTATCGTAATATGTGAGCTCTAATAATAGTAATAGTAGAGCTCTTTGTGTGTGGCTCGTCCGGGGAAGTACTACCACCATGCCTATTTCTGCCGTAAAACAGCATTGCTATGTATGCATCACTATTTTGTAACTATCACAAAAAAATAGGGTAATGTAGTTGATGGGATAGAACATTATGAATGTGCAATCAGAATTTTTAGTTTCGATAAAAAGTTATTAAATGTTAATATTTTCAGTAATCCTGCATAAAATTATGGACATAATATTAGTTACTTAGTACTAGAGAGAGAAAAATTACGCTGTTCGGTTCCGCTTGGTATTTAGCGTTTGTGAATGAAAAGATTTTTGCTTGATGAATCATTTCTCAATATTTGACTAAATTTTGTGGTTGTTTAAAGAAATTTTTTTTATGACTTAATTTTTTTTGTTTTTTTCGTGGATGTGTTCAGTATTAGCAGCCAATATCAGCATTTTTTATTTGGTAATTACATAATAGTGGTGTATATTGCAGCTGTTTAGTTTGGGGCTAGATAGTGTTGCGTGGATTGTCTAAAATATTTATTTATTTCAATATTTATTTATTGCTGTGTTTCGGTTTGAAGGGTGTGGGTGCTGGTTGAATTACTGACTCGTGAGGCTGAACATCTGTATGCCTCAAGTTGATGGCCGCAGTGCAGTGAATCGTAGGGCACGTTCCTGACGTGCGTGACTAAGATGCAATGCTTTGTTACAGGCGATGGTTACCACTTAACATCAGGCGGGACACGCGCTTCTTCTATCAGTAGGCCAACCATGAGCTCTGTCTAGCTATGTCTCTGGTTCTGGTTTTGAGTCTGCGTGAGTGCTCACCATCGTATTATACTGTGTGTGTGACATTTTGACGTTGAATTTATTTAGTCAACACTCACACACACTCAAAACTAGAACCAGAGACATAGCCAGACAGAAGTCATAGTAGGCTTATAGCTAGTTGATTAAAAAAAATACAGTCACGCTACTTTTTTATTTATTATATTGTGGTCATGGCAACATAATTATTTACTGATTAAAGTTTCATTTAGAAAAAAGTCACAACAGTATTGGCACCAAAGCCACAATACAAATTTAATAACCTGCATTAGCACTTAATAGTTTTTCAACCACCAGCTTTTGCATGGGCGTATCAATTTCATGACGTTTTTCCCATAATTGCTGTAGAAGTACCTTTACACATGAGCTGCGGTGCCGTCTACACGGCACGTTTACAATAGCATGACAATGGCAAAGCAGTGTTTGAAACCAACCTTTGAACGTAGACTATAGCGCGTCTTCTTCTTCTTCTTATCGTGTCGCTGATTATATGAATTGCTTCATTTGAATATATGATTAACACCGTAGTTTCCCTAATATACTGGGTAACAACCGCACCTTTTTTATAGATTTAAAAAACAAACATTAAAACCTATTTTCCGTCTGCTCAGCCCCGTCGTACGTCATTTGCTCATTCCTTTTTTGTGCGCGGTAACTATCGCACGCACTTTCTGAGCAATATGCCAAAAAAGGTGTGCAGTGTCAAATTGAAAAATTATGCAAGAATTATTTAATAATGATAGAACTTCACTTGGAAGTTCATTTGATCATATATTCTTTCGAACCAAGTGTGGTGAAAGGATTTTAAGTGCGCCTCACAGAGGCTCCTTTCGTGCACTTCACACATACTCGTACATAGCGCTGATTCACAGAAACATACCTACATTTCTAGAAAAATCTAGTTTGAGATCATTTCAATAAATTACCTGTCATGAGTTATTTTGAGACTTCTCGCCTTACAATGTGACCGGACTAGGGGGAGCGGCACCATCATTGCAAGGGGCTTTAAGCTGCCTTTTCATCTCGTTCGTGGTCACCATACGAATGGCAATAGCAACAGCAATTAAATAAGTCAATAGCAGTAATACATAAATTAAGTTTAGGTATGTTCTGCTCTAACTTTTAGGCAGAATATGAGTGGTATACATGTTGCAAGGCACTAATTGTAGCTTGCTCCGCCGTGGGAATACAAGCAACTGGCTCAGTGCCGCCTTCAACTTGTAAATTGTTCCATGTTCCACTTGTGCATGTCATTTGGGACATTGAATAATGTTAGGGCCAATAGTTAGGGCATCGCACTCTCATCATCAGCCTGACAAAAACCGGACAATTGCGAGTCGAACTCGCCTACCGAGGGTTCCGCACAAATTTGTAGGCACATAATATACAAGGTGTATCTAAATATGTGTACTATGCGAAGTTGGGGGGTTTCAGACCACAATGGTGATCAGTTGTGGGGGGGAGAAAATTAAAAATTCCTATTTTCAGTTTCCCATACAAAAATATTTAATTTCATAATGCCTAAATAAATTGACAACCCTATCCTTGTAACCCCTTGACCCCTTGACCTACTACCTCTGTAGGTCTACTTCTACTACCTACTACCTCTGTAGCTGAGTTTAGGGTTGTCACTTTGTATAAAGTCAGCTGTTCATGTTGAAACTTCGTTGCAGTTTTTTTCAGAGATACCAATCGAAGTTCGAAAAGTCGTTGAACAAAAGTTGTTCCCCGGGGGGTGGAAATTCACCCCCCTTCGGGATAGTACACATATTTTGATACACGTTGTATTTAAAAAAAAACTGTCGGTATAATGTATATTATTACCGAAAATAGTTTTCATTTATTTTAATCAAATTTAATTCAAATTTGATTAAGATGACTGACAAAGAAAAGAATGATCAGTATCGCATTGTACATCAAAGTTGTGGAAAATCATTGTAGTGTCTTTAAAATTGAGACCGCGTTCAAAAAGACCCTGAATCGATTCATAAATGACGAAGTTGTGCAACAACAAACAGTTATATACAACTGAATTGAGAACCTCCTTTTTTATTCGAAGACGGTTAAAAAGTTCGTCTCCTTTATTTTTGCAAGTAAAGCCAATATTCTGGATATTTAGTCCTTGTACAGGACTCCTGTTTACGCTATTAGATACAAAAGCGGTTAATTTTGCGTCAGGATGTGCTGGCTTTAACTGTAGCCAGCCTAACTCCTGTCTTCACAGGCATGGAGTCCAGGACTGATCTGGGGTTGCCTAGGATTTCCTGTCATTGGGTTGCTACACCCTCGCATTCCAAGACTACGTGGGCAGCTGATTCTTCTTCGGATAGGTATCCTCTGAGTGGACTGTCTGTAACTCCGATGCTGAAGAGGTACCACAACCCTATTAACGCAACTCATTAAAAACCCTAACCACAGGCACTTAACAACGGATACCCCTCACCCCCCCTCCCTCCCCCCACAGTCGATCAAACCACAGAATATCCCGAAGCTCCGCCAATTAATAATCGTTGCAACAATTAATAAATGCGAAGCATCGCTAACCGCTCGACATATTTATTAAGAAACCTATAAATCACAGGCAACAATACTTCCTTCCCCCTCCAATAGACAGAGTCAGACTCAGGCCATTCCTCCTTTAGTGGAAAGGGGGTACAAAGTTTTTTTTATCCAACTAGCTAATGGAATCATTCATAACAAAGCATTGCCTCGTAAGCCAGGAACGTGTCCTGCGATGCACTGGCCTGTGTCAATCAACTGGAGGCATTCAGATGTTCAGCCTCACAAACATAGAAAAATGATAATTCATTTATGTGACTTATGAAACTAGTAGATTGTAGTTTACTAAACTCCCATGTCTTAAATACTTAGCCCCATCTATACAAATTTCTATCAGCATCCTTCCCTTCGGACTGTATATTACCCTGAGGCAAGACCACCATCGTTTTCATCAAACCTGGATATAGACTACAGCCACACTGACACCGCGGGCGGTTGAAGTCCTCCCGATAAGGTTTTCTTCAGTCTATCTCCCAGTGGCGTCAGCCCAAGTTGATGTTCATAACCAGACACCAGATTAGTCCCATGCTCATTAGGCACATTTATTTCAGAGAGGAAAACTAACTTCAGCCCCTTACCCCATAGTCCTGAGTACGCCCCTTCCCCAGGGGGGGTTCTTCGGAGCTGGAGCTCTCGGAAATTACTCGTGATACATCATTGGGATGTTTTTAATAAGCACCAGTTTGGCTGACAGATTAACAGCAATAAATGTATCGCTCTGCTCTGCAAGCTGCGCAATCTTTGTTAGGATATAAGAGAATATAGATCTTTGTATCTCTTCTCTTCTATGGATTCTAGAATAAGAATGTTGCTACTTTGGCATTCAAAAATTACCCTCAAAGCCGCTCTGAGACAAAGTCATTGGCATTGGTAGTGGTCTTCTTCTTATCGTGTCACTGATTCTTTCGAACCAGGTGTGAAAGGGTTTAAGTGCGCCTCAAAGAGGCCTTTTTCATGCATTTACACATATTATTTTCGAACTTTTTAGGTTCTACGATATGCCGGTTTCCTCACGATGTTTTCTTTCACCGTTTGAGAGCCTATGGCATAGTGTACCTACATAAATTTTTGGGCAGAAGTACCTAAGTATATAATTATAATAGTACCTACAGTATAAGTACCAAAGTAATAGTGCGTAATAGGGTGTCCCGTCCATGTATGAGATTTTTTTTTTTCAAGTTAGACTAACGCAAGAGGTATCGAAACTTGTGTAGTTTTACACAGATAGACAGAAAAAGGTAAAAATAATAGAATTATATGCCATCTTGAGGCCTCTACCGCACTTTTAAGTTTTGAAAATATTACGATTTTACAGAACTTTTCTATATAACCTAAAATAAAACAAAATTCAATAATACTGAAAACTGAAATACTGAAACCCTTTAATACTGAAACTGTACTTTTATAGCATAAAAATCACTTTGCCTACGAAGAAAACACTCGCGAGTCAAGTCAAGAAAGTCGTCGAAGCGAGTTGAAACTTGAAGTCGTCTATTTATTACACCTATATTATTATGTAACAAAAAGTAAATATTTATTATTATACTATTCAGGAACCTAAATTAAAGATTACCATAAAATTTTTTTTTTTCAAAACTTTAAAGATTGGTAGAGCCCTAAAGACATAGTTTTATAATGTTTAAAAAATTAATTTCGTAATCTATGATCAATTACACAACTTTTGAGAGGTCTTGCGTTAACAGAAACCAAAAAAAAAAATCTCGGGACACCCTAGTGCGTAACCCTAATTAGAATTTGTTCGTATTATTTATTTCAATTTCAATTTCAATTAGCCTTTATTAACAACCTTATAAACTATGACATTAAACTATACTTAATTTAAACAATAAAGTGTATCTAATATAAATCTTACAATCTACTTATCTAAACTAGTTATACTGTCTTAAAATTTATAATAATTATTTTAAGCATAGCTTGGGCATCGGTAGGTACTTATTTTTAAAGGTCGTTTTGCTTTTCAGCATAGGCCTCCCCCAGGCTCTTCCATAGTTCTCGGTCACGAGCTTTTCTCAACCACAATGTACCTGCTGTACCTCGTAGATCATCCTCCCATCTTCGAAAGGGTCTGCCTCTAGTTCTCTTTCCAGCTCTCGGGTACCACTCTATAATATCTTTGGCCCACTTGTCCGTTTTGCTTCTGAGAGTATGACCAGCCCATTTCCATTTCAGTGATTTAATTGTGTATGTTACGTCAGCAATGTTTGTTTTTCTTCTAATAGTTTTCAGATTTATCTTGTCTGTCCTCCTTAAATTTAACATACTTCTCTCTATATTATGTTGGCAAGTTTCTAATCTTTTGACATTATCTTTTGTTAGGGACCAAGTCTGACAGCCATAGGTCATACATGGAAGAATACAGGAGTTAAAGATGGTTTTCTTAAGTTTGAGTGGCACTGCCGGGTTTTTAGTAATTTCTTTTAAAGACCAATATCTTTTCCATGCTGAGTTGACTCTGTTATCTATTTCTTTTTTGTTCAGTTGTGAGGGGGAAATAACTTGGCCGAGGTAACTATATTCTTCTACGTATTCTATACTGTTGTTGTTAATTTCAATGGGTATTTTTGTATGATTGGTCATCAATTTTGTTTTAAGTGCATTCATTTGCAGACCTACTTTTGTGCTTTCTTCAACAAGTTGTTCCAACATCACTCTTAGATGGTTTGAATTGTCAGCTATGAGTATGAGATCATCGGCGAAGCGTAGGTGATTTAACGGTACTCCATTTATTTGTAGACCAAATTTGTCCCAATTCAGGTTTCTAAAAATACCTTCCAAAGTAGCAGAAAAAAGCTTCGGTGACATAGGGTCTCCCTGTCTCACTTCTTTTCTTATGTTAAATTTTTCTCCTAGACGCTCTGTTTTTATTTTTGCTGTCATACCATGGTATATATTTTTTATTATACGAATGTACTTCTTGTGTACTCCTTGGTTTAGTAACGCCTTCCATATATCTGCATGTTTCAGAGAGTCGAAGGCCTTATTGTAATCTATGAACGCAAGGTAATATGGCATCCTGTATTCGTTATATTTTTCAATAGTTTGCTTTATCGTATGTATATGGTCGATCGTTGAAAAACCAGATCGGAATCCCGCCTGTTCTCTGGGTTGGTTTTCGTCCATGATGCATGAGATTCGCTGTAGTAAAATCTTAGAAAATATTTTATATAGATTTGACATGAGGCTTATTGGCCTATAATTGCCAATGTCGTCTTTTTTACCTTTTTTGTGGAGTAAAGTAATCGTTGATGTGACCCACTGAGTTGGTATTTCTTCTTTTTCTAGGATTTGGTTAAATATAATCTGTAGATAGTTTGAGATGACTGGCATAGTTCCTTTCAAAAGTTCGTTAGAAATTCTGTCTTCTCCAGGTGCTTTTCTAGGTTTCTGCGACTGTATCGCCTTGTTTATTTCCATTTTCATGATTAGTGGTGTTATTTCTTCATCGCCATTGTTGTCTAGGGTTGGATAACAAGATGTTGTTTTGTCATCGTATAACTCTTTGTAAAAAATTGTTGCTATATTTGATATATCAATTCTTTTTGTTTTCCTCTTGTTATCTTGTTTATCACGCATTCCATGTATCCAGTCGGTGTTGTCTTGTAGTTCTTTCCATGCTTTTTTCACACCTCCAGTACTTTCTATGTGGAACATTATTCTTTCTGTTCTGATTTTCAGTCTATGTCTTCTAATACTTTCGTTTATTTTCTTACTTAAACTGGAGATTTCTTTTCTGTTTCTTTGTGATTCCTGTCTTAGGCTCTGTCGTCTTTTTATTAGTTCTGTAGCCTCTTCTCCTATTTTATCTTTAACTTTTGGAACCGCTGTAAATTTGCTTTCTATGTCTGAAAGTTCTTTTACCAGGATGTTGTAGTTTTCTTGCAAACCTTGAGTTTCATTTATTTGATGGTTAAGTGTTTTTTCTAAAGATTCTAAACAACTTACTGGTAAAACTTGATGTAATTGGTTTCCATTACTTGTACATATTCTCCTCGATGGTTTAATTTGATGTCCATAAATTTTCCCACGTACCATTCGATGGTCAGTGTTAAAGTTGAACTGGTTTATCACATCCACATCCATGAATAGTTTTGGTTTATTTGTAATGATGAAATCAATTTCGTTTTTGACCATGCCATTTGGTGATAACCATGTCCATTTTCTTTTGGGTTTCTTTTTAAAAAAACTGTTCATAATACACAAGTTGTATTCTTGGACAAAATTAATAAGTCGTTGTCCATTATCATTCCGTTTACCTGTTGTGTATGGTCCAAGAAACTTACTTTCGTTACTTGTTCGTTCTCCAATTTGACTGTTAAGATCGCCCATTATAATCACTGTTTTGTGTACATTTTCCATAACAGTTTGTAGGTGTTTGTAAAATAAATCTTTTTCTTCATCTCTGGCATTCTCTGTTGGTGCGTAGAGTTGCACTATTGACATGGGATGCTTGTTCCCATATAAATCAATGTTAAGGATTGCTATTCTATCAGAAACTCCGATAAAGTCTTTTATCTTATCTTTCCACAATTTTTTAACTAAAATTTATTTAACTTTCGTTATATTTATTAATGATTCGTTGACATACATATAATAGTTTTTTTATGTGTTTAGGAATAAAGAAATTGAATTGAATTTTCCATCATCCACAGCTGAATGTTCAAACCAAAGCTCATGTTTGTTTGATCCCTGTCCTGAATGGTGCGGTCCTCCCCAGATAGACACGTCAACCTAAATTAAAGCTTCAGTTCATAGTGACAAGATCTAATTCCCCTGTCGCCATACATTTCCCGTGCAAATTCCGGAAACAGCCGTCCGATAAATAAAATCAATGCATCACGACACAATGGGCCGAAATGTCCCACTTCCATTGCGCCAACCTTTTGTGCCGTTGTGATTGCGGTCCGCTCACACTTAAACGTACCAATACTACGATTTCCACTACAAACACCCGTATTTCAAGTGCGTAAGGTTGGATTTCAAATAGCTCTAGAGTGAGGGTAGTTGTAAGAGAGTAACATATTAATATTACAGTGAAACATAGGAGAGATAGCTGTGAATGATGGCAGCCGAAAAATCGTTGATTATGGGTAAAAAATGGGTTTTAATTCAAAGATTTTATAAAACATTGTTTCGTTTTAGTCCCCACATACAGGCCTGAGTTTGTAAAATCAGCCCTTAGTAACAGATTTTCTGAATTTATTATTATCTGTCTAAGAATTTCTTTGGAATTTCTTGGTAATTCTTTGCGTGCTTTATTTAAAAAAGATGTATAAGATGTACTACATTATGTGCAAAAAAGAGGGCTTGAAATTGAGTATTCCGGCCTCATTATAACATAAAAACGATTTCTCAAAACGATCAGTTACATCCGTCGTTTAAACCTGTGGTTTAATTGAACCATGATTAAACATGGCAGAGCATTTTATTGTATAAGGAATAGAATCCATGTCACTGCGTGTGGAGTTTTATGAAAGTTTTTTTTTCGTACCGTATTTTTTAATGATACAATCATGTCATGCGAGGATGTATGATTAAGATGATAAAAGGACATTTAGCTACTTTGATTATAAAAATTTCAGTAAATTTCCGACATTAAATACAGTCACAACAAAACTGGCTCACTGTTCTTGTATTTCTTCCAACTTAGATAATTAATTACGAAATTATAAAAAGTTATTTATGTATTTTATCAGCTATTTGGTTTCCATCGTACAAGTTCTGCTTAGTTTATGGCTAGATATGTAGTATTGTGTGGATTGTTCGAAATATTTATTTATTATTATGCTGCAGATTACGTTGAAAAAGGCTTTGTGTCCTTCTATGCCTTTCAGATCTATGGTCAAGCCAAAATCGTCCCATAACATTAACATTGGCGTGTTCAGGTGTCGAATAATCATTTGAGGTTATAGTCCTTGGATCAGGTTTGAAAATTACTCAGATTAACTCTAATTGGTGTAGTCATCGACTGTGATAAACTTATTATGTATATATTATGTATTTAACAGTATTTTATAGGTACCTACGCGCTGTATACCTTGGATTCATAGGCGACTTTATTATACTAATAGAACAATTCGCTCGTATAGTTTTTCATGGTATATCTAGTGTTTTTATATTTTTCTCTTTTCTTGTTTTTTTTTTGGATTTTGTGTGTTTTTTCAAGATCTTCAAGAACTTGAAGTTCTGGAGAAGGATTAGCGGAAAGTCGCCGAAGATCGTGATAGATGGAAGATTTTGGGGGAGACCTTTGCCCAGCAGCGGGACAGTGGAGAAAAAAAAACCTGTTTGGCTACGAGTTAAGTTGTGTTTTGTAATAAATCTTGCATAAAACTTACTGAGGAACAAATATTATATCGTGACCTAAAAGTTTGGAAGCTGAAGTCACCACCACCAGACCATTAGTGCTTTCTAGCTTTCTAAAAAGACGAAGCTTATTAAGCAAAACAACTACAAAATTCTTCAAGAAAATAAAAAAAATACCTATTAATTTCTATTTGGAGCGCATTTATTTCTCCCAGCCACAACTCTTAATTTCCCCGCTTTATTCCATGGAAGAGGCTATATTTCACCAGCTATCTAAGGCATTCCCGTTTGAAAGGCAGGACGGGCGCAAATAGGAGTCAGCCACGGCCAATTTGAAGTCAATGGCCCGCGGCCTTTCGGTACGTTGTTCTGTTCCAACGTGGATCAGACACGTCGGTACGCTTCGCTATTTACCTATTTGCACGATAAATACCAAATAGAAAATACATTGCTGGAATAAAAACTACCCTGGTATATGTTTTTGGTTTCTCGACCAAAAATAACGGGTTCTTAGTTTGTTCACTGAAGTAAACGCATGTCACATTGCCTATTTTTTTTTATTAGGAACTACTTGCCGAAATAACAAAACATCCTTACTATTTATTTAAATAAAAAACTAGACTTTGCCTTTAATAGTCGCATTGCAGATCAAATTCAAAATTTAAATCAAAAAACTCTTTGCTTAGTTTAATCACAAGAATCACTTTGGAGCGTTTTAAAGCTAGATGAGTCTAGGAGCCAGTTCCGCCACGTTTTAACATCAGGTGGATCATCTGCTTGTTCCATAATTTTCTTCATAAAGCCAGCGTATTCTACGAAATTTACAAAACAATAATATGTATTTATGTTATTAGAAGAGTGAATAATATAAGACATTGGCAACCCACTATCTCGGCCATAATAACAAATAACTTCGACAGCCTACAGACAATGCCACAATTTTAGACCGTCAGTCATAAACTAGCAATCCAAATAAATATTTGCTTACAGCCGAACCGCAAAATAAATAAATAATGGAATGAATATGATTATTTTCCTCGTACGAATAACTATACGGATGTGCTTAATGGAGGAGTCAGGTCAGGACTCAAGATCAACACTTCACTTGCAAATATGTTATAGATTAACCAGTCTAAAAATGCACGCCCCTCCACCACGCGTTCTTGAAGTTGGCTCACAGCAAAGTACTTCAAAATGATCTTTGTGATGTAGGTATTAAAGAACAATTTACTTTGACTGATTGAAGTAGTGGGACGTGCATTTTAAGATTGGACGATCTCTTCTTCTACTATATTATTCATGATGTCACAAATTTTATATCACTGTTACTTTTTCATGTTCATTACTGTATTCTCAATATTTTGTTTATAGGAGGGCATAAAAAAAGTAAATAATGTGTGTTTTCGTGTAAAAGTTAATTAGGTAGTAAATTATAGACTACACTCAGCGATCGAACTACCTTTGCTATATGCTTTACCCGTAGTTTGTGTATTGGAATTTATGTAATAAACACGAGTACGAGATCCAAAAAGTGAAATTTAAAAAACTTGACAAACCGACTTTTTATAACCAAACTGCTCAACCGATTTTGCAAAAAATTTATGGTACCAACTTGTACCTTTCAGATAATAAATCTAAATCGGTTCATATATGACAAATTTATGCGATAACGAACATAAAAAAAATACAAAATAAAAAAATACTTCTATTAATGTACCTCTTTTAAAGGATTAGTCCGGTATTGAAGGTTGACAGCGGCTTTATTAAAATTGGCATCCAGTAGTTGAAGAGTTCCATAGCTGTGACCCCATGCCTTAGAAGTAAATCATCTCGCCACAGGGGACAATGTATGGGGTCACGCGCATTGCTTAACGACGCCGTTCTGACGTATAAATCATAGAACATTCTAGTTATTCCAGTCGAATCATGCTAAATATTATTAGGGGGTTGTGCCGTGACGTCATAGAAGCGAAGAGTTTGTTTTAGCTATGTCGGAGGTTGGAATAGAAGTTACTGTAACAAGCCATATTTCAGGATGAACTGGTTGGCTTTCGGAGTGGGGTGAGTTTTGAAATAGGTAAAGTTTTGGATGGAGCACTGGTGGCCTATTGGGAGACTTTGTTTCTAAGGTGTCGTGTGTTTAAATCCGGCTCACGATACATACACACATTTTCGACTACTATACAGGGTTATTCATTATTAGCTGCAAATACTCAGGAATTAGGTTCAACAAATAAAATAAAAAATATTTATGAAATGATTTTTTTAAAATTTTGATTTAAGTTTTTGTATCAATTTTTTTTTTTTATTAATTTCTTTACGGCTATTGCATAATGATTGCCATGGAGAACAGGACGATGACCCACCCAGGCGGTGTCTGAACGCAGAGTGTCACTCACGGCGCGCGGGCGCGGATCAAAGGTCAAAATAGGTCAGGCGCCAATGATTTCTTTATCGATTTTCTCGGGATTTTCATAACAAAACTTAAAAAAATCATTTCATAAATATTTTTTATTTTATTTGTTGAACCTAATTCCTGAGTATTTGCAGCTAATAATGAATAACCCTGTATGTCCGCAATTCCATCAATCCTCCCAAACGTGGTAATACAAAAAATCTAAAAGAGATAAACTTTAATCCTTTTCACCTGCTTCCTTACAGACAAGGTCAATTGACTGGCCTCTCAGCTCAGTTGCGGGTTCGATCCCCACCGAGATCAAATATTTGTGTGGTAAACACAGATGGTTGTTCTCTGTCTGGGTTTTTTATTGTATTCTAAATATTATGTATTTAAAAAAATTTATATAAGTATTATATCAGCTATCTGGTTCCCATAGTACAAGCTCTGCTTATTTCGGGGCTAGATAGATAGTGACGTGCGCGTGGTTAACAATATATATTTTTTTATTTATGATAATATAATGCATGTTATTTAATTATTTGAAAAAAAATCGTCTAATCGAACAGATTGTGCTATAAAGAACATAGAGCTATTAAACCTAGGTTCATCTAACACTAACCTGTACAAAAACAAGGCCGGCCGAGTGGAGAATTGCAATCAACTAACAAGTGTGGAGTGTTGAGTAATCCAATAGAGTCGCGACGGCGAACTACTATTATTTAAACAAATCGCCGGCTTGTTCTAACTCGGACATGGCTAAAGTTCCGTTTACATTGTACCTACTCAAAGTTATTAAGCTGAATGTAATTTTTATGCACGTTACGTCAAATATCATCATCATCAGCCTGAAAAAATCAACTGCTGGACATAGGCCTTCCATAGATAATATTTCCAGGAAGAACGATTCTGAGCCTGAGATTCTTTTTCTCATTGTGTCACTTGTTCTATCGAACCAAGTATGCTAAAAAAGATTTTAAGTATACCTCAAAGAGGTAACCTTAAATTACTTATACCAAAAAGCCAAGCGAACAATTTTTGTTGTTTGGTTTATTCAACTAGCTGATGGAACAAGCATATGGCCTACCTGATGTTAAGTGGAAACCATCACCTATAACAAAGCATTGCCTCGTAGTTCACGCACGTCTGAAACGTGCCCTACGATGCATTTCCCTACGTCCATCAACTTGAGGCATACAGATGTTCAGCCACACGTGCCAGTAATTTAACCGTCACACACCCTTCATACCGAAACACAGCAATGCTGCTTCAAGGTAGAAATAGGCATGGTGGTAGTACGCACCCAGACGAGCCATATTATTACTAGAAATACGAACATAACTACGTCAAAAATGGGCAGCAAGTATTATATTCTCGGAATGCCTAACAGCAACACTGCTGTCATCAATGCTGCCAAGCGTGGTAACTTCCCAAAAAAAACTTGAGAGGTGTCAAGGGACACCCGGATGGAACGAAGTTCCGTTATTATTATTTACAAAAAACCTGTATACACTCAACAAAAATAATCGTCGCGACACCATACTGTTCAATGCGAAATAGAAATGAAAATATCTGGCTTGCTTTCTATAAGAGAGAGAGACAGACAGAGAAACATGCGCACGCCGCACAGCTTACAATAACTTACTATAGCAAATTAAAAGTGTCGTGACAACTTTTCGTAAGATTTTTTTCCGTCAAGCCCCCTTTCTTTGTTTACTTCGTTCCAAAAGAGGTTTATGTCCAGCAGTGGACTTGTTAAGGCAGATGCCGATGACCTATCGCTCGTCAATTATTCAAAACACAGGCTGTAAATGTATAAATAGTTAGCAGATATAAAATAGCACATGTCGTTACTTCGAACTATAAACCTCAAAACTTCAATTTAATTGGAACTGGTCTACAGGGTGTTGCAAGAGGCCTTTCAAGAAAGTATACGAGATGAGTGACCGGTTTTTACTCTAAAGCACTTTCGAGCTTCGGATAGGATATATGACGTAATTGCGTTTGCACATAATTGGGGAGGTATAAAATAACTCCAAAAAATGCAAATAATTAAAACCTTTATGGACAGACCAATGCCTGAAAAAAATACTTTTTGCTAGCCATTTAAAGATGGTAATAAAAAACCCATAAGATTTTTTTTTACGTTGAATGCATTTTTTCTTTTTAATTTGATATTTATCAATCCTCGATTATCTGAGAGAGAATTATTTTTCGCAAATCCTTGTGTTAAACATAAAAGTTAAGGAAATCTTCGTTCTAGCCACACCCTGTATCTAACAATCGGTTCTTGTCCGTCTGTTAATTGGTCTAGCTCTGGGCTGGGGTCACGGGCCTCACAGCTATGGTTCCTAGGAACTAGTCTGCCTTTTATTTAGTTTTATTGGGTCGTCTGGCGTTCCGAGACGCGATCGTGGGTTCGATTCGCAGTGAAAGCTTTTGTTTGCATTTTTGATGTTTGGTTCGGAGAAGGCTGCATTTCGAATGCTCGATGACATGATTTGATAAACGTATATAAAAACTTTATTTTATAGTTTAGAATTTGTGAGAACTGAGGTTGCCTTTCACCAATTTCAAGCTTACGAAAACAAACAAAAAAGGAACCAGTAAGCCCCGTCGTACACAACGCGACGTAAATCTTCGATACGTGGCGATGTACACGCGGCGACGCGTGCATACCAACCTTTATGAATTTGTATTGTGGTAGTCGCTTATAGACCAAAATCGCCTAGTATGGAAGATTTGCGTTTCGCTCTGTACGTCGGGCCTTATTCATAGATCGACCATATTAATAATCTGGTCAAAGGTGTAAGTTGACTGAATCATGGAACGTGAAGCGTGATTCTGATTATAACCCAAAATAACTTTAATATTTCGTTTCCTTTTCGATATTACTTCACCAAACTCCTTCATCATCATCTGAAGTCTCCTCCATATAATCAGTTTGAGTTTTCTACCTGCTTACTTTAACTAGAACCCCTTTTAGTAATCTAAATGTAGACAATACTGTGTTGTGTGTATGATATTTATTTCGATATGCTCGACAAGAAAAAAAAAGGGCGGCCAAGAACCGGCTACAAAAGCGTATATAGGGCGCCCTGCAGCAAGATGGATGGACGACATAGTCAGGGTCGAGGTAGATGGCAAAAACTAAGGGAGGTCCAGCAGTGGGTTAAGTTGGGCTGTGGATGATGGTGATGATGATGATGCTCCGCACGAACATTAGTTTTACTTATAAATAGCAAATCCAGCGTTTAAAATTTGTATGTATGAATAAATATGATATAGCCGAAATAGAATCTGTTAGGGTCAGCATTGACCTTAATCCTGAGATGCCAGATGCTGAAACATTCAGTAAGTGTGGATTGACCAGTCAATTATTTCAGCTTCAATAACATTGTACATGAAATTCCAGGCTTTGTGGTAGGCGAGCCTTTGACTGCGACGCATTAGTTCACGCAGTAGTACATGACAATGACAATGCGTTTGTAGGTACATATTAATTAGCCTGTAGGCGTACCATGAGCTCTGTCTGGCTCTGTCTCTGGTTCTGGTTTTGAGTCTGTGTGAGTGTTGACTAAATAAATCCTACGTCAAATCGTCACACACACAGTATAATGCACTGATGCACTCACACAGACTCAAAACCAGAGCCAGAGACAGAGCCAGACAGAGCTCATGGTAGGCCTACTGATAGCTGATACCTTTGTGCTATGTTTTGTAATATACATCATGTAATCTTAAACCTTCTTTATATTAAAGAGGTTTCAGGGGCGATAAATCAATCTAATAGCTATGATTCATTTAGAGAAAATCTTTTATTGTTTTCAACTATCCTATATCGATAATCAACTTAAATATAAACTTATTTTAGCTATTCCAGTTCCCAAATATCACATTCATATTTAACAGACCACTTAGAGCACATCTAAGCGGTCTGCAATGGCGATCAGTGAAACGCTTTATTGTTCCTTCTAAGCATTATCTTATCTGTGCTTCTAATAGCCCTTCCCTTCCCACCGGTGTGTGATATCGCGCACGGAGGCGGATCAGCTCGCACGACACACCATGGGAACGGTCTCGTGCGCCGAGGTGCGCGGTAGCACAGGAGCCCTTTCTGTGTGCGTTGCCGTGCGTCGTCGTCGGCTGTGCGTGATGATCTGCAGAATCACGCACCTTAGGAAGGCAGCATAAGGCATAACGCTAACCGTCGAATAAAAATGTCAGTCCTTGTTTTTGACAAGCCTAATTATGATGATGGGCATAATTTTATTATTATTATTTTTAATAATCTATAGATTGTAAAATTGGTTCTTACTCGAATATGTACTTTTGGATTTATTTCTTCTACCTCAAATAACTTACACAGGTAACTGTTATACCTAATGGAAATTATCCCAATTCCCGCGAGTTAGCACGCAAATTAGCAATTAAGCGAGTGATATGTTTGATATGCCATTACATCTCCTGCTATTAGGCCATAAGCCATTACCTACGCTAAGTACGTCTGGCTCTGAAGGGGAGGTAGATATTGCACTAGTATTCAAGTCCAGTAACCAGTAAACACCACTATTTTGTAATTACCAAAAAAAATGCCGATATTGGCTGTTGATACTGAACACATCCACGAAAAAAAATATTTTTTGAGACAAAAAAAAATATTTTTAAAAAATAACCAAAATTTTTAGTCAAATATTGAGAAATGATTCAACAAGCAAAAATCATTTCATTCATAAACGCTAAATACCAAGCGGAACCGACCAGCGTAATTTTTTTTCACTCTAGTATTACGTAACTAATGTGTCCATAATATTATGCAGGATTTTATCGAAATTCTGATTGCACATTCATAATGTTCTACCCCTACTACATTACCCTATTTTTTTTTTTTGGTAGTAACAAAATAGTAATAGGTAAAAAGTTTCATTAGAACCCTCGAAGATTAAATTTAAAAAGAACCATGTGTGGGGAATACTCTTTTAAGCTACTAATTTAAATAGGAACTGTAAAAATTAATATTTGGAATTGATAGTTAATAAATAAATATGACAGCAATATTTGACAGCGTTTCACTGATCGCCACCGCAGAACGATTAGATGTACTCAAATCTTTACAAGCTAGCCTAGTCGTCAGTGTTTCTCTACTTCTTATCAGTTAACAAAATTCTAATGATGCTACTCAATTCAAAATATTAACTATTATTTCAAATATTAACCTATATGAAACGTTTCTATTTAAATTAGTAGCTTATAAGGGTATTCCCCGCACACTGTTCCCTGAACAACCTTTTAAAATCAATCTTTATAAGAGGATTCTAATGAACTCTATTTAAGTGCCTCTATTTAGAAAAACAAAATTACAGCATTGAATAGGCAAATTATGTCCAAATAGTATAAATTTAGGTTGTTTTAGGCTTGGTCGCGTGGAACTGGTAATGTATAAAATACACTTTGCATTCACGTTCCAAAGCTGTCCTTAATTGTTATTGAATTAAATAAATTCCTTTTGATTTTGATATAGGTTCTATTGTGTGGTGAGTTTTATCACTATCTACAAATATCTTAATTATGTAGAAGAAAAGGGTATTTATCGCGATTACCTTTCTACAAATATCACTGCTTAGGCTTACCTTTCTATAAACATCACTGCAAAATTAGACAAAAGCAACATTTTCTACAATAAAATTAATAAATAAATATTGTGGGACAATCCACACAACACTATCTAGCCCCAAATTAAGCAGAGCTTGTACTATGGGATCCAGATAGCTGATACTTAAATACGTAGGTACCTACTGCTTTTTGTAAATATAATTATCTTAGAATACAATATTACACCAAAATAGAGAACAAACAAAGTCAAAGTCAAAGTCAATAATTTTTTATTCAGTACGATGCAAGAATCACTTTGAAACGTCCTAAAGTCCTAAAGCTAGGTGAGTCTAGCTAGGTGCCAGTTCCACGCGACCAAGCGTAGAAGAACAGGCAACAAACTACGTCTCGGTTCGTACCGTTTTTTTATATGATCACATAATAATTGTGCTCACCACACAAATATTTGTTCTCGGTCGGGAACCCACGACTTACGGCGCAGTCATCATTCATGCCACACAATCATGTAATATTGTGCATCCAATGAGCCTCAAGTACTGATTGGAATTTAATCGATAAGCTCTTAATCAGTGCAGGCTTGCGCATACCTGCCAAATGGAACAATAACTAAGTTAAATTATAATATGCTATGCATTCTTGATCATTGTCAATGTACCTAGTACCTAAAGTGAAAATAATTCGACTATAGATAAAACACTAAACCCAATTGCTAAATAGCCAGGAGCTATGTCTCATCATCATCCATCAACGGTAGGAACCAAGCCGTAGTTTGTTGTCTTTTCTTCAAGGCTTGGTCGGCACTTGCACCTAGACTCAAAGTGATCCTTGTGCTACTACTGAATAAATACATCTTGACTTTGACTTTGACATCACCTTGAAGAAATCTATTACTCAATATTATACATCTCCCCATTTTGCGAGTGGAACGTCTAGATTTTTCTATGTTGATACTACTTATAACTTTGAAACGTAATCCTTTAAAGTAAGCCAAGCAACGACATACGTGTTTGCTATTTCTTTTTGAAAGGAGCATCACTTTTGTTTGAGCATACTTTGGTTGTTTCAACACAATCTCTTTAAGCTACTTGGCAGTGCTTACGTGGTGGAAGAGAGAGAAGTGGTTGCTTTAAACTGGTACCTTAGACTCACCTAGCTTTAAGACGTTTCAAAGTAATAATTTTGATACAAATAAATGAATGAATTTTTGACCAGGAACCAAATAGTGTAAGTAATAGTCAAGTTGCAAATAAATTGTATTTGTTTTACATATTATATATAATTAAATGTCATATAAATATCATACCATCACCTATAGACTTCAAAAGATTCCTTCCCAAAGAAAGATTTGAACTTTGTATTCCTCCCCTGACTTACTTGATAAGAATAGTAGTAGAGACAAGTCCAAACGTAACATTTCACAGAAAAGTGGCATTTCATACATATGTGAAAGATTGCAAGCCCCTCGCTGCTGTTAGAACATTGGTTTCCCCTCATTGGATCAGTACATTATACATTGACGTTATTATTTTTGATTTGTAAATGAGTCATGCTTCATGCAAAAAAACGGTAGGAACCAAGCCGTAGTTTGTTGCCTATTTTTCTAGGCTTGGTCGCGTGGAACTGGTACCTAGACTCACCTTGACTTTGGCTTATTGTATCTACAAATAGTTTTTAAGTTTTTATGTAGGTAAGTTTTTGTGAGCAATAAAGTATTTTCTATCTATCCTCTATCTATCGATCTCTAAATTTTTCGAGCAAAAAACCCCATCCAACCCATTATCTCATATGGGTAAGTCTTTATAATATCATTCCACAGGCAGCTTACCGCCAGGAGCACACCTAACTCCTCCCAGGAGATAGGGTTGCACATAATTCGCACGATAGGACAAATTACCAGTTATCATACTGTACATACATACGTAGTATAGTATTTATAGGCACGCATTAACCGCAGGTAGATAACGTGAATAATGCGGGTAACAGGACATTTTTGCACGTTACAACCTACCCTTAGCCGAACCGCTGCAAGTGATAAGAGATGATCCTGAAATTCATTTAATTTGTTAGATTTCTTTTCTAACTTAGTCCCACTGCTGGGCTAAGGTCTCCCCTAAGATTTTCCACTCCCTTCAATCCTCGGTCCACTCCAGGTACTTGGTGTTGAAATGGTCTAGCTAGATCTTCTCACCAGCGTTTTCTCGGGTGATTCATGTCTGTTAATTTTCCAAAATATCGTGTACTTGAGCGACTTGTCCTAGTAGGTTGGTATTAAGAGGGGGTCGTGCGAAAATTTGAGATTTGTTGTTAAAAAATTCATAACTAAATAACTAAGTGACATTTTAAAAATCGCAAAAGGACTAATTGTAGACTATACATTTGAGATTAATTCGAATTTAAGTGTGTTAAAAAAGTATACTATTTAACATGACATTCTATTTAACGCTAATGAAAATCGTATGTCAGCGTTAAATAGAATGTCATGTTAAATAGTATATTTTTTTAACACACTTAAATTCGAATTAATCTCAAATGTATAGTCTACAATTAGTCCTTTTGCGATTTTTAAAATGTCACTTAGTTATTTAGTTATGAATTTTAAAAACGCATCTCAAATTTTCGCACGACCCGCTCTTAAAGTTTAAGTTACCTACATCAAACTTTCGCGATCTTATCACATACTCATATTATTTATTGCAATAAAATTGTTATGTTACATGGTGAAGTCTTAACGTTAAAAACGGTGAATGCATAATAGAGTTTGGAGCATAGCAATATTTGGAGTGTTTAGTTTGTGTTGCGTTTATTACATCAAATTAATAAGGCATTTGAAATTCCAGAAAAAAACTTTGCATTGAAACTTTATTTAGACTGAAACAAATGAATTCACTTCCTATGTTTCATTTATAAAATTTTTTTTTTCTAAGCCGTCTTCTAAGTCTAAAAACTAGCATGCCCTAAAGCTTCAAACTATATCTAAGGCAGTTTTCAACCCATTTCTACAAAAGAGAAGATTCACATTCACCTTATGACTTGCGCCGCGAAAAGGGCCTGCCGACTATTTGGCCAGATTTGTAGGCGGTCATGGCTATTGTCACCCGAACTCTACTTCATCCTCGCAAGGCTATTGATCCATCTTCGGCCATACTGTAAGGACTTAGACTAAGCAACATAAATTACACCCAACAATGCGAGTGAATAATTTAGGTGAACTAACATAAGCTAGGATAATGAGACGCGACAAGAATTAATAAGTGATTGTGAAGGTTAACGTTCTGAGAAAACGTTTATTTGTAACTATAGCAATTAACCTAGAAAACAAATTAATTAAGTACCACCAGAGGTGTTCCCTCTTAAATTCGACATGAACAGCTTCAAGAAAAACGTTTAAAAACTCCTCCAGGGTAGGCAACGCAACAACAGCACCCTTGGTGTTGTTGGTGTCTATGGGCGACGGTGACCGCTTACCATCAGGTGGGCCGTAAGCTCGTCTGTCTATCTTTTACATAAAAAAAAAGAAAAAAAATACAGAAATTTTAATAGCAAACAAAATATTATCAGGACAGGAGAGAAATAACGAAAAGAAATATTTGACTAAGGACTGATTATTCCATCGCCGGAGTAACGCTGGCTAGCCTAAAAATATAAAGATGTCTTTTTACTCTACGGATAAATTTATCTACAGATGGAAAAAATACCCCTTACTTAATTAACTACCCTAATTAGCCTTTACTGTCATCAGTTCATCTGTAATGTGTAATATAGGCATTCCATCATAAGACAAGGCCGACAACCAAATCGATGGATGAGACGGAGGATGAGACGGACAGCAGATGCCCAGGAATTAAGAAGAAGGGAAGAGGCCAAATCATCGTAAAGAGAACACCATGATGGTGACGATTGTCGTGGGAAGTTGAGTCCACAGCCTAATTTCTCCACAAAGTTCAGTGTACCCCATTAAAACTGAGGTGTGTTGCCAACCAATTACATCTATCATAACAAGACAACATATTTACTCGTATGTTATACTTAGAATGGGCAGAGTTCCATTTCCTTTGGGTTAGGATATTTGTTTTCCCTCGCCCCGGGGCTAAGGGATCCATTAAATGGCCACCAAGGAGATCCAACCCATTATTATATGCAAATAAGGGTAAATTAGGTTTTAATGCTGTGCTGGATTCAGAAGGACGTGAGAGTTTTACGTGCTTTCATTTTTTTGGCAAGAAGTGTTTAGGGCAACGAAATTTCAAAGGGCTTGATCAGTTTAAAGCTTCAAGCAAAACCGAAATAATGTACAATCTAAAAGCTAAAGGCTTTCATGCCAAGGGTCCCAAACCGAGTACTATCATTATAAGTCAAGCCTGCTACAGTTTTACTGAGATTATAAGCTTATAAATAAGGCATATGATGTTGTTAGGGTCCACTATAAATTTAGACCTCTATTAGGATGTAACCCTTACGTTTTAATTTTTAAGAGAGAGGTAGCAGGTTCGCAGCCCGCATTTGCTCTACATAATCATATTTCGGAAACCATTACTTCACCGTACTTTACCACATGCACAATTCACGTCATGCCTATTTGAGGGTAGAGTCAGGCCGGAAAACTTCCAGTCATTATAGAAAGATAGAAAGAAAATACATTTTTTTGACACATTTTATAAATTTTAAATTAAATAGGCGCTGACTTGGTTTTTGCTGCCTGACAAGGACACTATCTACCAATACATCAACCAATATGGCCATTCCGTCCCGATAGAAATATTTTAAAGTATTTTCAGACAATTGCACTCTAGAAAATGTATTTGTGTTCAGTCTTTTGATTCCCATTCTAAAAGCTGTTGATTATTTTGTGGTGATTTTATGATGTGATGTAATATCTATACTAACGTTTATTTATTCCACTTTGTGTGTCGGTCTTTGTGTGTTGTCGGCGTTGCCACCACATTTTTTTCACTTGTATCTGTCATCTTTTATTCTTAGTTAGGAGCATATCAAATTTTAAATTTTTAAATGAAGACTGACAACTGTGTAAATATTTCTTAGCCTGAGCAAATGATGATGAGCCTTTGAAAGTTCGGGATGAAATTCCTCGGCATCCCTAGTCCGAGGGCCACAAAATACGTCCGTGTGCGTTCGTCCGATAACACCGGATTATGGTAAATAGTACTGCGGTGCGGATTATGGGCATTTTCGGCTGGATTTACTGTATTTTACGGATTTTTCGACGCATTTCGCAAAACGCCGCCGTGTGCTGCCTTTATCGGAGTCCATTGCGGAAGGTAGATTGCACGTTCGTTGATCGCGATTCTAAATACTTCGTCTTTATGCTAATATATATATATTTTTGTACATTTTATGAGATGCTATTAAGATATAAATTTTCTTATTGCAATAATTATTTTACATTGTTTTGGTTATTCATAATATTTGAATATATTTGTCAAGAACTAAGCTTGAAATGTGAATCTGCGAAGAATAATATTACCACAATTCAAAATAAATAAAGAAAATGCTTCAATAATAGATAAATACAGTTTTTATTTTTCCAAACATTGGACATACGATTGTTTTCCGAACATCATTAACCCAAATGGAGCAATGCACACGTTTCTAAACTGCCAAAAATCTAGAAATTAGTTCCTTGGCAATTTGTTTGTACATCATGTGTGATGGTGGACCCAAACAATAACCTTATGGAAAGGCCATAGCATAGAAGAGACGAAGGAGACCACACGAAAGACAGGAAATAGACAAAATGGCAGGGAAAGAATGGACAAAGAAAGCCAACGATAGGAAAGAATGGAGACTTTTGGACGAAGCCTATGTAGATCTAAATTATTTAGCAACATTATGGGCCTTTTTATTTTTGACGTGACAACGTCTTATAATTCGATGGAGGCAGCTGTACGAACGAATAAACATGACTCATGCGGCGTTACCTCGCTCTGAGGCGTTCCATTTAAGGCTTGAAGTGCAAGCGAGAGCGCGGAACGAGCGACAAAGAGGCACATTCGGCCTCCGCGATCGGCAGCATTCGACATATTATATCTCTCTTCTACTTGAGTGAGCGATGCGTCCGCATCCGCGTGGACAGCTGTATGACGTTGTCACGTTCAACTATCGTCAGTAAACCGACTTTACAGACAACCTATTTTTTCAAAAAGATTTTTATAATGTCCCAAAAGTTAAGAGCCGAGCGGGATTTGAACCCGCGACCTTCCCCTAGGTATAGGAGGGGAAGGTCGCGGGTTCAAATCCCGCTCGGCTCTTAACTTTTGGGACATTATAAAAATCTTTGTGATTTCCTTAAGTGTAGTAAACACTATAAAATTAATAAACAATTAACCTATTTTTTTATTTATTTTATAATGTGATGTGCAGAGCGTAGGCTCAGTAGAGTAGGTGTTGGCTAGACTTGCGACACAAGGGTGTGCCGTAAGTCTTGCGTTGCCGGCCGTTGTTACAATTTATAGTAGTCGAGCAGTGAAATGAGATGTTTTATGAAAACATGGAGCCCACGAAAGGTACACCAATCCTAAATACAGCTTAGCAATGTTGAATTCAGTTTAAAATGTTATTTTTCTTCAATTCAACTTCGTCAATAGATTTCGTAGACGCAGTATGAAACACATCTGTTTTCAACTGGGATCCGTTCCTGTTTTGATAAACATTGTTTCTACCAAATAATACCCAATAAATGTTAAATATCCTTCTAAAATCAAAGTGGCTTTCCACAACTAGTGCAATCACAGACTAAGCACGTCTTACCGTAATCCTACACAAACCGACTAAGCTCCTCATAAAATTTAATTAGTGGATTCTCTCCAATACCTCCCTCAATAAAGTCGTTCCGCAGAGTCTTCACACGTCCCGCTCCACCTTGAGAAGCAATTTCCATTAACTTTTAAAAGGTTTTCATCAACAAAGTCGTGTTTCATCAGCGGCGTTGTTTGGTACATTCTCCATTTACATTAGAGCTCTCAAAAGGTACGAATTAATCCGGTACCGGATAGTTACAACCATTCACTCATTCACCCGGTCGCCATTCACTCGTTCTAATAAGAGAAGCCCGGGGCGGTAAGCGGCTTACTACTCGAATACCGGAAATTTAGTTTCAGGTTTGAGATTGGTGATTTTAGGGCGGTTTAGGTCTGGTGCACACTGGCGGAGGATGCGGCCGCTAGACTTGGTTTACTATTCAATTATTAACAGAATCTGTATGGAGCCGGCTTGCCAAAGTGGATACAATACCTACCAAATATCAACAACAGCAAATGGAATTCAATATTCTGCACACAAATAGTACGTTTATTTCGCTCTACGAACTAGCAATGACGTTTGCGAACGACGAATAAATCATTTACAGTATGTTCTGATATCTTTAACAGCTGTATTATGACTGTTTCGAAGGATCTTCATGGCTTAAAATCGCTAATTGATTTTGTCCCCAACGTGGACAGACCTTATGGTATTACTTCAATGCTTCCTTTGATGTTGCCCTCCTACAAGCCTTTATCGCTGTTAATTTTAAGTCTAGTATAGTCTCCTGCACTAAGGACGTTTTACTTTAGAATTTACAAAATTATATCATTACTTTGTATTCACGTTTGTTTATAATAAAACAAAACTAATAATAAATGCTATCACCAGATTCCGGATCTGAATGTCTACTAACTACCATGCCTTAGTCACAGACTCTCTTTTTCAATCATCATCATCAGCCTGAAGAAGTCTACTGCTGGACATAGGCCTCCCCTACACATTTCCAGGAAGAACGATTCTGAGCCCTTTCCATCTACCGACTTCGTCGTCGGTCCATCTGGTGGGTGGGCGCCCTACGTTTCGTCTTACGGTTCGAGAACCTTAATTTCCAAACGGTTGTCGGTTCTTCGAGCTATAATATGACCTGTCTTGCCACTTTATTACTAATTCTACGAGCTATGTCGGTGACCTTGGTTCTTCTACGGACATCATTTCCGATTCTCTTTTTCAGTAGTAAAACATAAAGGTCGGCTTTTTAATATCTTTATTCTTTGTTTTCGTGGGCTATGATATCTAGTACTTAGTCACTTTTTGTATGTTAGCTATTTTGTAGTTTTTGTAGTTGCTCAGTAGGTGAGCAGGACGTAAACTTGTTTGGTTTAATGAATATTTATTGGAAATTCAAAATAAGATTTTTATGGTGTGACGTAGTCTAATAGCTATGGTTTTTATTATCTTAATTGACTGAGATCGAGAAGTTACGAACTATTATAGACACTAAATTAAGAGCCAAGACGTGTCTTTGACTACCCTACCAACCTCGTTTTTTTATCCCATATCAGAACTTTACATCTTTACATTGTTGATAGCTAAACGTTTGACTGCCATCACACCTGATGGAAAGTGAAAATGCAGCCTAAGGTGGAGCACGCTGAGCTATATATAATCCACTTGTTCACTCTTGACTTGAAAATTCCAAGGTTGTAGTGCTCCGGAAATACTGACGACGGTAAAGAGTTCCACTCCTTGGCCGTTTGCACCAAAAAAGTAGAAGCGAAGCGCTTTGTGCGATGTTGTGGGATCTCAACCATGAAGGGGTGACACTTATCCGTACGCCTGGTGGTCCGAAGGTAAAAGGGTGATGGGAGGATCAGATTGTGTAGTTCCTGCGCACACTCACCGAAATGTATTCGGTAGAATATGGATAAACAGGCGATTCGTCTGCGGTGCTCTAGACTGTACAGCCTGGAATTGAAAAGTTGGTCATTGTCCACAAGCCTCCTAGCCCGCCGCTCAATATTTTTCTGTCGAAAAATGTATGTACACAATGCTAGTGCTCTCAAACGGTGAAGGAAAACATCGTGAGGAAACCCACGGCTTAGTCAGCTCCGCACGTATTGACCATGTCTATCCTGTGGGTTAGGCCTACTATAAGCTGTCAGGATAGTCACAGTGCTGGGCAAGCATATTCCATCTAAAATCCTGTCCCAGGCACTATAGCGTCCTGCGATTAGAGCGTGTGTAATCCCATCGTAACCCTAAGATGTATGAAAATTGAAAGTAAGCCAAACTTATTTTCCACTTGCATAAGTTAACATCACCCCCGACAAGCCACATCCCGCCAACACAGAAACCATTGCGAGCGCACATTTTCCGTGCGGTTGACTCCACAGCCCCACATCCTTGAGATCCCCCCTCCACCCCGGCCTCCTCTGCCGTACCCCTCGTCCTAATTAGGGGAATGCACTTCAAATCCCCTCGGCAAGGATAAAGGCTTGGGGTTAGGTGATAGTTTTCATCTCGCTTCCATCGCGCTTACTTATCGACAAATCATTACGAGAAACAGAAGGCCGGGCCTTTTTATTTATAAAAACTGCGAAAGATTTAGTTCTAAGACGCTTTCATTCAGACAGATAACTCTGAGACATGCTGAATCTGTTAGAATAGCACCTACAGCACCCCTAGCACCTGGCACATAGTCTTAAAACGTTTCAAAGTGAACCTTTTTATTCAACTGAATAAATACCCTTTCACTTTGATTTAGTATTATGCATCGAGCAAAATGGTCTATTTAGAAAAAAAAATAAGATCTTGACCTGTCCTTTCTGTCAGTTCGATGTCGGGTTGGCACTTTATTTAAGGTCGATTTACATCAAACGAGCGAATGCTCATTCTATCCCCACTACAGCTAATTCTTCTAGTGTAAACAGGCGTAGAGCATTCCTTCGTTGTTCTTAGTGCGTTCGCAAAGATTCTAGGAATATTCTAAGAATGCTCGCTCGCTGCTCGGCGCAAGAGCGCGCGAACAGTTGCGTAAAGCGTTCTAGCGTGTTCGGACGTGCTCGCGCCCCTGAGCGGTCTCTTCAAAGCGTTCTTATGTTCTTGCTCTAGTTCTAGCTCTAGCTCTATGTTCGTTTGATGTAAATCGACCTTTATATCCTGTGTCGAAGCCAAGTCGAACTCGGCTAAGTAGCCCTTTGCTAAAGGTTATATAATTATTAGTTTTGCGGAGCTGGCTAAACCGTGAGTTGCCAAGTCGTTTAATTTTATTAATAAAAGAGTTTCACTTAGGTAAGTTAATGATGAGCGTGGTTGATTTAATCGTGTGAAAATGGCCCTTTTTTCTAGAGGGTAGTCAGAGTCAATCGATCATTCCGAGTATCAAGAACAAAGGGAAAAAGATAGCGTACTCGTTCTTCCAACCTTTGTTATTGATTTGGTTAACTTAAGAAAATTAAAGGTTCCCGGTGTACGTTGTTAATTTCGGAAGTATTCAATAAAATGGGCAAGCCTCGCTATCTCTCGCTATTACTTTCTTGTGTTTAATAAATAAAATAAAATAAAGTGCAATCAAGACTTTGCATCGTGATGGTTCCGCACTCACAATCAAGTTGATTAATCTAGTTTCTGAAACATTTAATAAATATCTTGATTCATTACCCATTCGACGCTATGTAAAAATCCCATTGTTTTAACATTATATTATTTAAAAACGTATTCAGTACAGCCTTGTATACATATAAGAAGCAAAAATGATACCTTTTAACAAAGTTATAAATATAGGTCAAAGGTCACATTTGCAAGTGTTTTACAATGTTTTTAAATAACTCTGAATATTTCTAATTGTAAGTAAGTGGGTGAATCTCCATCCCCTCAGAGAATATAATCTCCATCTGTGCAAAGAATAGATATCTCCACGTATATGCTAAATAAACGCTGTCAGAACTGCTTTCGTGAAAATAGAATCACCTACGTCGCCTATACTTAGCGTAGACCTCTCGAAGGTATTTCAAGGAGTCCGTGAACCACATCGGTGCTGTAGAGAAGTCTTCTCGAATGAGCAACGATACTGGATTGGCGAGGTCTACTGGCTTCCACGTCACTGGGAGAAGTTTTGTAGGCTCGGGTGTAGGGTTCCTGCAAAGGAAAGTGTTTTTAAACATTTTTATACATCAGAAGGGAGATAAAGAAAATACATTAATCCCTCACATTGCGCTGCCTTTTGAAGGCGGAGTTGAATAGTCAAACTTCAAATAAGACGCAGTTTTAGTGTATTTCTATACTATACAATACACCCATATATGTTGCACCTAACTACATAAAAAAATAAGGATTGTTTCAGCAAAGGCTTTATTATATCTATTATTTAAAACGAACTAGAGCGAGACGAGCTCGACAAGTACAGGCCGCAATGGAACATCTTAGCACAGAACCGCACAGAGTGGAGGGGATTGGGGGAGGCCTTTGCCCAGCAGTGGGACATTGAAGGCTCATAATAATAATAATAATTTAAAACAGCAGTACAAAAATAAACGCTGCCCCAAAATTCAAAGGCAGTGACTTACACCCGTGAAATACACCCATCGTCTAAATTACACCCGTGTGTAGCTAAAGCAATTTGCCAATATTAAATAAGACCAATAGAAAACATTGTAAAAATTGCGGGCAGTTTGCGGATGGTGAAGGCTCAAAATCACATCTTCCTAAAAATATCACCTTTAGAAGTGGATTTTTAGGCTGATAATGATGATCATGCAGCAGATAATTAAATTTGATCATCATCTGCAAGTGATTATAAAAACACGCTGTCTTTATAATATTATTCACTTTTAATCTTATGAGGTAACTCACCCATATTTGGCAAAGTTCGTCCACAACGTAGTCATTTTGTCTATCATCTCGCTCTCGAACATGCTCGGTATATGCGACTGAGAGAACATATATAACAGCTCGTCAGCATGGGTGGCGTTCTCAGGAACATTCAACGGCTTTCTCATAAGCATCTTCGGTATGTTTCTCCAGCCAGAGTAATCGAAGATATATGTGTAAATTGGCTTCTCACTACTCTTAAGCATCAATTCCACTTTCTCAAGAACTGGAGACACCATATGTGCCTCACCATGTATCTCCGATAACTTCAATAGATCATAACCTTCGGTATCTCCCATGTAGAACATTTTTAGTGTCCCGGCTATCTCCTTTCTGATTGCATCTGAAGGTATTTTCAGATTTCTTGGCAGCGATCTTTCGAATTCAATTTGTTGCAGCATAGTATCTTTATCAATACCAGCCAAAAGTAAACCTTCTCTGGTGTTAGAGCCCATTATCATAGGAACTTTGTTAAATGTGCCTTTATGTAATACATCATAAGGAGATTCTACTAAAAATGGTTCTACTCCTTCAATAATTTTCTCTGCACATGGCCCGTAAATAAATTCTGACAGAATCGTGTTTCCTTTCAATCGAGGTACTCTGGTCAAAATAAGCTCATCATCTGACTTGGCTTCGAAGAATTTGTATAGATCGTGAGGATCTTGTGTTTCGTAAAGCATGGTCTTAGCCAGTAGACTCGCTATATAAACTGGCTTGAACTGATACGCCCAAGGAGATAGAGCTGAACCACTTTGCATTATAGCTTTGTGGAAGAGGCCTTTAGCCATGGGTGACAGTACGAGGTATGAGACAGATGCCGCTCCTGCGCTTTCTCCAAAAATGGTTACGTTGTCAGGATCGCCGCCAAAAGCCTTGATATTTTGCTGAACCCATCTTAATGCAGCAACTTGATCTTTACTCCCTGCATTGCCTGGAGCTTCCTTAATCCCAAGGCATAGAAAACCTTGTATATTGAGTCTGTAGTTTATGGTGACTAGAATTACTTCTTTGCTAACTAAATATCTAGGGCCATAAATTAGAGGTAAGGAGGAGCCAAAGATGAACCCTCCTCCGTGGAAAAAGACCATCACGGAGAGCTTGGCACCTGGAGGCGTGTTGAGGGGAGTGTACACATGGAGTACGAGGCAGTCATTTTGTCCTACGACAATAACATCACCCACGGATTGCTGACATCTGATGTGTTCGTGAACGGCGTCAAACACGCCATCCCACGATGGTGCCGGCCGTGGTGCCTGAAAGTGATACTAAATTCTTTAAAAATGTAACGTAGGTATGTAATATAGTCTCAAACCACATGGATTTTAAAAGTTGAGCATACACATCGTATTATTTCCTTAAGTTTAATTAATATGATAGTGAGGACAAGATGATTCATGAGTAGCGGGTCCAAACATTATCATCTACTCATCTATTCTGTATGGAAAAATATTGAAACAATTGGTGTCATTTGAATGCCCTCCTTTTTATAAGTAGAAAATGTTTGCATGATTCACTGAACTCGGCGACTTTGAATTGTCAGGAATGTCTCACCTGGAACCTTTCAACAGATGCATAGGTAATGCCATGGTAGCTAACCACGTCTCCGTCGGGAGATATTGTGCCTCGGAGCAGACCGCTGCTAATCCTCACTGTTGGTGTGAACTGTGGCACCAGTCGTGCTGCCCACAACGACCAGAGTATCACCCATTTTAACGATACAAACCACATGGCTTACGTATATAACGTCACAAGGCTTTACGATAGGAAAGATTACGTTGAGCAACGATATCCGATTCACGATTATGTTCGTTATAAATAGATCAATCTACATAACATAAGGATCACGAATAGTTTATCAAATTATCTAAAGTTTATTTTTAACACCAAATTAAACCAATTGTAAAAACAAAAAAATATATATTTATAGCAGCGCAAGCCAAGCTCGGCTTCTTGTTATAATATATTTGACTGCTTTAACATGAGTGGGTATTTCTAAATTGATGTTTATTTATTTTGTTCGAACTTAATTATACTAACATCATACACATTGAACTGATTAAAGCAGGGGTTACCAAACTGAGCGCGCCCCGCTGGGGAGGCGTGAAGACTCGATGAGGGGGTCGCAAGTCCACCATAGGCCTTTCATACTATGCGTCATAGTAAACGAGAAAAACGCCGAGTGTGTGTGTGTGTAGCGAACCAAAGTTTTACAAAAGTTGTTGTTATTATTTTAATATCATACAGTTTTCACAAACTATCCTTTTTTAAGCATAGTTTTCTAATAAAAACACGTAATAATAATTTTCATTTACCAATATGAAATTAGAGCTCCCACAATTTGAAATTTTGGACTGCCTCCTTTTCCAAAAGTGAGGTTGGGGATTTTAATTTTATACCAAAGAGCTATCACAAATAACTGCATCACAAATAACTCTGATAACCCCTGATCTAAAGATATCTAGGCATTAAATTTTTGTACCTAACAAGATAACATTATTTAAGATTCGGTTATACGTTACACAAGATTTAATAAACAACAAATTTATCACGAACAGCTTATTTGGTTGAATAACTATTGTGTTATATTTCCACGATATATTTGACTAGTCGAAACAAATTGTTGTTTTATGCAGGACGTGTTTCCTCGAGCGAAGAACCTCGATTATGACTTAGTAATTAATAAATGAAAAGGTTACATTGCCTTGAGAATTATATGGTAATAATGACGATTATGATAACAATTAACACCGATAAGCACTGGTATCTGAAAACCAGATTACGCGTTTGTTCATTGCTAAGATATATTTTTGTACATTTATGAATGTGCGATTCCTTGGAAGCATCTGAGCAAGAAGTTGTTTCACGGCTTTGCTTGCAGTGCCTTAAAAAATGAAGCTGCTATTAAAATATAAACTTTCTTATTTAAAGAACGCATAGTTTTGGTTAGAGGGTAATCAGAGTCAATTCATCATTCCGAATATCAAGAACAAAGGGAAAAAGATAGCGTACTCGTTCTTCCAAGCATTGTGCTAGTTTTGGTTAATTTAAGAAAACTAAAGGTTCCCGCTGTACGTTGCTAAGTTTGTAAGTATTCAATAAAATGGGCAAGCCTCGCTATCACTTTACTTTATTGTTTTTAATAAATAAAATTAAATTAAGAGCGATCAAGACTTGCATCGTGATGGTTCCGCACTCACAACAATATATTTATTTATATTCAAATGCTCCTTTACGACTCCAAAAACTCCAAAAACCCGGAGCCAGCAACTCCAAAAACCCGGAGCCAGCAACTCCAAAAACTCGGAGCCAGCAACTACGCGGAAGCCTGTATGGACAGAGAAGCCTGGCGGACTCTGGTGTCGGAGGCCAAGATCCACTTTGGGTCGTTGCGCCACAGCAGTAAGTAAGTATATTCAAATGCTCACCAAACTTACAATAATTCATATTTACAGGACTTTTAATTGTTTGCTAATGTTTAATATAAAATCATCAATTTAATCATAAATAAATATGTATTATTGTAAAGACAGCAGACAAGTAACATAAGAAGAAACTTTAGATCCATAATCAACTGTAACATTGAATAAATAATTTGATTCATTACCCATTCGACGCTATGTAAAAACCCCATTATTTTAGCATTACATAATTTAGGAACCTATTCACTACAGTCTTGTAGATATTAAAAAAGCAAAAATGATACCTTTTTTACAAGATGGTAAATAAATAAGTCAAAGGCCACTTTTGCATAAAATTTGCAAGTGTTTTATAATGTATTTAAATAACTCTGAATATCTCCAAGTCTCTTAAGGGCCAAGGTCCGAAAGAATATCTCAATCCCCTTAGAAAGCATATCTCCATCCGTGCAAAGAATGGAGATCTCCACGTATATGCTAAATAAACGCCGTCAGAACTGCTTTCTAGAAAACAAAATCACCTACGTCGCCTATACTTAGCGTAGACCTCTCGAAGGTATTTCAAGGAGTCCGTGAACCACATCGGTGCTGTAGAGAATTCTTCTCGGATGAGCAACGATACTGGATTGGCAAGGTCTACTGGCTTCCACGTCACTGGGAGAAGTTTTGTAGGCTCGGGTGTAGGGTTCCTGGAAAGGAAAGTGTTTCTAAACATTTTTCATAAATAAGATCCTTGCGTCGTTGATTTAATAAAAGAAGATAAAGAAAACACAACAGTTCCTCACATAGTGCCGCTTTTTGAGGTTGGGGTTTTAATAGTCAAACTGCAAATAAGACGCAGTTTTGCATTACAGCCGTGTGAAGCTAGGACAATATTAAAACTTTTAAATTTAAATTTGCCAATATTAAACAATACCGATAGACAGACGATATTGTAAAAATCGCGGGAAGTTTGTGGATGGAGAAAGCTCAAAATCACATCTTACTAAACATGCCATCAGGTTTACCTTTAGAAGTGGACTTTTTTAGGCTGATAATGATGATCATGTAGCAGATAATTAAATTTGATCATCATCTGCAGGTGATTATAAAAACACGCTGTTTTTTGTCGTCTATCTTTTTTTTATTCACTTTTAATCTTATGAGGTAAGGCAACTCACCCATATTTGGCAAAGTTCGTCCACAACGTAGTCATTTTGTCTATCATCTCGCTCTCGAACATGCTCGGTATAATCGGCTGAGAGAACATATAGAACAGCTCGTCAGCATGGGTCGCGTTCTCAGGAACATTCAACGGCTTTCTCAAAAGCATCTTCGGTATGTTTCTCCAGCCAGAGTAATCGAAGATATATGTGTAAATTGGCTTCTCACTACTCTTAAGGATCAGTTCCACTACCTCAAGAACTGGGGACACTAGATTTGACTCACCGTGTATTTCCGATAATTTCAATAGATCATAACCTTCGGTATCTCCCATGTAGAACATTTTCAGTGTCCCGGCTATCTCCTTTCTTATTGCATCTGAAGGTATCTTCAGATTCCGTGGCAGGGATCTCTCAAATTCAATTTGTTGCAACATAGTATCGTTATCAATACCAGCAAAAAATAAACCTTCTTTAGTGTTAGAGCCCATTATCATAGGAACTTTGTTGAATGTGCCTTTATGTAAGACATCATAAGGAGATTCTGTTAAAAATGGTTCTACACCTTCAATAATTTTCTCTGCACATGGCCCGTAAATTAATTCTGACATAATCGTGTTTCCTTTCAATCGAGGTACTCTGGTCAAAATAAGCTCATCATCAGACTTGGTTTCAAAGAATTTGTATAGATCGTGAGGATCTTGTGTTTCGTAAAGCATGGTCTTGGCCAGTAGACTTGCTATATAAACTGGCTTGAACTGGTAAGCCCAAGGAGATAGAGCGGAACCACTTTGCATTATAGCTTTGTGGAAGAGGCCTTTAGCCATGGGTGACAGTACGAGGTATGAGACAGACGCCGCTCCTGCGCTTTCTCCAAAAATGGTTACGTTGTCAGGATCGCCGCCAAAAGCCTTGATATTTTGCTGCACCCATCTTAATGCAGCAACTTGATCTTTACTCCCTGCATTGCCTGGAGCTTCCTTAATCCCAAGGCATAGAAACCCTTGTATATTGAGTCTATAGTTTATGGTGACTAGAATTACTTCTTTGCTAACTAAATATCTAGGGCCATAAACTAGAGGTGTAGAGGAGCCTATCACGAACCCTCCTGCGTGGATGGAGACCATGACGCAGAGCTTGGCACCTGGAGGCGTGTTGAGGGGAGTGTACACATGGAGGACGAGACAGTCTCTTCTTCCTGCGACAAAAAAGTCACCCACGGATTGCTGACATCCGATGTTGTCGTGAATGGCGTCAAACACGCCATCCCAAGATGGTGCCGGCCCTGGTGCCTGAAAGCGATACTAAATTCTATAAAAAGTAAAGTGTTACTTAGTTCGTTTAAACTACATAGTATTTGAAAGGTGAGTGCATTTTCATTCACATCGTATTATGAACTAAAGTTTAATTAATATGATAGTGAGGACAGGATTATTCATGAGTAGTGGGTCCAAATATTATCATCTATGCATCTTTTCTCTATGGAAAATTAAATTAAAAAAAAATGTGGACAATTCACACAACATTATCTAGCCCCAAACTTAGCAGAGCTTGTACTAACTTGTAACTGTAAAAACTATGGGTGTCATTTGAATGCCCTCAATCTTATAGGCAGAAAATGTTTGCATGATTCACGTTGAAACCCCAACTTAATTTTACCGGTTGAGCGCCCTCTGCGCTCACCATTGTCCGGTAGCGCTGTTAGAATCGTCAGACGATAACTAGCATTTAGTCCATTTGAAAACAAAATGATTCACTAAACTCTGCGGCTTTTAATTATAAGGAATATCTCACCTGGAACCTTTCAACAGATGCATAGGTAATGCCATGGTAGCTAACCACGTCTCCGTCGGGAGATATTGTGCCTCGGAGCAGACCGCTGCTAATCCTCACTGTTGGCGTGAACTGTGGCACCAGTCGTGCTGCCCACAACGACCAGAGTATCACCCATTTTAACGATAGAAACCACATGGTTTACGTATATAACGTCACAAGGCCTTACCATAGGAAAGATTACGTTGAGAAAAGATATCCGATTCACTATATGTTCGTGTAATAGACCGATCTACATAACGTAAGGATCACGAATAGTTTGTAAGGTTATTGATAGTAAATTTTTTAACACATAGGTACCTACCAAATTAAATCAGTTTTAATTTTATATAAATTATTTATATCAGCGCAAAACGAGCTTACAATGTCCTTGTAATTAATATATTTGACTACATAAACATGAGTGGGTATTAATTCGTTGATGTTTGTTTATTAAGTTTAACCTTAATTAAGACTTATATCATACACATTGAAATAAAGCAGGGGTTCCAAACTGTGGAACGCACCCGCAGGGGCGTGAAGACTCATAAATGGGGGCGCGCGTCCACCATTGGTCTATCATACTATGCGCCAAACTAAAGGCCTGCACACACCTAGTTCGCTGGTGGTAGCGGTCAGTGAAACGCTGTCAAATATCGCTGTCAAATCTCAAATCTGACAGTGATATTTGACAGCGTTTCACTGATCGCTACCGCCAGCGAACTAGGTGTGCGCAGGCCTTAAACGAGGAAACGTCAAGTGTTAAATTTCATACGGTTTTCACAAAATGTTGGAAGAAAAAACTACGACTGAGCTTTACTGGCGTTTTTAAGCCTAGTAGTTTTCAATTGAAAACACGTAAAAATAGTTTCGATATTCCATGGCAATATAAAATTAGGGCTCCCACAAATAGAAATTCTGGATTGCCCCCGTAAATGCTCAATTTTCAGATTAAGTCTGGTTAGGGATTTTAATTTGACACCAAAGAAGGGCGCATCACAATTCACTTTGGTAACCCCTGTTCTACAGATTCCTGACATTTGTTTATTATTTCTTACTTACATATTTTTCAAGCACAAAATTTATTAAAAAAAAATTTATCACGTACAGCTGATGTGGTTGCTTTATTTATTGCGATACATTTCCACGCTGTATTTCACAAGTCGAAATATTTCGTTAGTTTGGTTGGCAGGACGTGTTTCCTCGGGCGAAGAGCCTCGATTATGACTTACTAATTAATGAATCAATAGGTCACTTTGACTTTAAAATGATATAATTATATTTAATAGTTAGCACATTGATAAGCACTGGTACGAGTATATGAAAACCTGCATGAGCGGTCGTTTCGATTCTGAGCCTAGAACTTTGTTACTTACCTATTTACAAGGATCACCTATTGTATACTGCATAATTATACACTTTGTTTTGATGAGTAATTATATTTAATAATCTGCGGTGCAGTGATCATTTGCGACAAAGTCCAGTACCACAATGTAAAGTTTTAATGAATAGGTAATTAAAGTATAGTAACATGTAAGTATGTAGTTAAAAAAAGTGGCCAAGTGCGAGTCGGTAAGGTATGGAGGTAAGGAAGGTATAGTAGGTATTTACCTTCCTTGATACTTGGAACTACAAACTTGCAAATAACTTCTTTTCCGCTACACCTTTCACCACACTTGGTTTGAAAAAACAGTGACACGATAAGAAGAAGACCTTTCTTTTAAAAACAACTTTACTTATGTATCTATTTATGAATATTTTACACATAAACCCCCATTTTGTAACTACCAGAAAAAAATTAAGGACTATTTCAGCAAAAGCTACTAAACATAGTAAAACGGAAACAATTTTTTTTCAATTTAACTCACATATTATTATTATTTTTTATTTCTTTTTAGCTAAAATCGGGACCAATTTTATGGGCTCAGACTTATTTACCTATTCAAAATGTATTCTTCACTAGTGGTTAGGAAAAGTACCTCCACCGATACAACTCTGGTTCAGTTTTGGATAAACATAGAAATATGTTTTTCTACATTTATAGGTTTTGCTCGTCTGTGACCTTGAATAAATGAATAGTATCTAAGCCGCGTGTTAGACTTATAACCACTTTATTTACAGACTTTTTGAACATAATTTTTTCCTCATCCTCTTATAAATGATGACGAGCTGGTATGACCGAGCTTTGCTCGGTGTTTTTTAATAATACTTTTCGATACAGCGCCATCTTGATTACTAGATAAAGCTGATTATTAAAAACAATAAAAAAAGATTTTCTAAAAAATCATCCCAGTTATATAAATCGATTTATCGCCCCCGAAACCTTCTGCATACTAATTTTCACAGAGCACCAAACACGCTTTTGCTTAAATTTTCATGAAAATCTCCAGTACTGTTGTCTCGTGTGTTTACGTAGAAGTTCAATAGATGGCGTTCTCCGTGACACTAACTCGTGATTTCGACTGCTCGGCAACAGATGGCGCTAAAGTTTTTAATTATTAAAATAACTTCTTTCCAGATTCTTTTCTGAAAATGAATCCTAGCTAGATCGATTTATTGCCCCTAAAACCCTCTGTGTACTTAATTTCATGAAAATCATTGGCGCAGTTTCCGAGATCATGAATTAATATATGCAAGATTTTCTCGTTTAAAGGTATAAAATAAGATAAGATAAGATATGAGGAATTGTAATAGGAACTCATCATAAATTGTTTTCTGGTTCTAAGGCAAAAAGAGGGCTACTGGATATCTCCGCCGATGCGATCAGATATCGATGCTCTATTTTTATGTAAAAAGTAGTAAATTTAAAATGGTCATAAAAAATGACTTAAATCTGATGATCTTCTGCATGGTAGTAGTATAGCTCATAATGTAGTAAATTGAACTTTAGCCCACCCACATCAAGGCGACACAAGATCATGGGCAACAATGTTTGAGGAAAAAATATTGGCGTTAGTTATCTGTGGCTCAATGATAGATTTTGACAGTTCTTTTTGTTTTGTCTTCTTCTTTCCTTTCCATTAGAAAGAGACAGCCAACCAACTTATCACATACCTAGCTACCTACCTACCTACACCACCGACACCGGCGGACCGACGACGCCATTACAGTTTTATTTTGATTGAGAAAAGTTTTGCGTTGATTCGATTCCGTAACTTTTCTCTCATAATTTAACTGTGACCGTGTTTGTATCAGAAATCTGCATTATGTTTAATAAGTGCTGTGTTGTGGGATGTAACAGTAGACGCCAGGACGTGCCTCTGCATAGATTCCCAAAAACTGAGATAGGACTCCATAAGTGGTTAGAGTGCATTGGATGTGAAAGTTTACGCAGTTTAAGCAATATTCAACTTCGTAAGCAGTACGTCTGCCGAAACCACTTTGAAAGAAGGTTTCACACATCGGCACGCTTGATATCTCGTCTTCGAGTGGATGCCGTCCCAACATTGTTTACTGAGAGTGAGATTGCAAGTGGAACTCCTCAAACAGCCCAACCTCACACCGGTAAGCCGTGGTTATCTTACCTAAATAAGAATGAAAGAAAGAAAACTTTGTCCTACATATACAAAATAGTGGAAAGATAGGTAAATACATAGGATAACTAAAAAGAACAAAACTGGATTGGAAAGAAAACAAAATTTATTACGTGGGCTGCATTTGCATAGACAGGTAGTTGCACTGGTATGGTACCCATCCAAGCTGCGTCGTGTGGGGCAAAAAGGTTCTATTTGTTATGTGCATCAGCTGGTTATAAGATGAGCCTGGGTCTGCCTATCTCCAGATTTATGAACTTTATCTTATCTATTACTGACCTAGTACCACAATTTTATATTTCAGGTGAGGTGAGAAACTCTGACCATAGCTATGCACTAAAACGGAAGCTAGAAGATCATACCTATTGTAAAACTGATGAGAAACGCTCACGGACTAATGATGGTAAGTTGCAGGAACTGGCCGGATAGACCTTTTACCTAGGTGTGAAAAAAGTAGTGACACATCATAAAGATTATTTAACTATTTAATAGGAAAGCTTAATTTACTGCAAGGCTAGAAAAAGTTTGCGCATGCCCCCGAAATATTATATTGTATTTCCATAGAACAATTTTTGAGCAGTTGACTTTCATAACATAAAATGATGTTAAATATTTTTCTCCTCAGGTAATGAGGATACATCTCCCCTCCCTCGGCAAAATTTTCAACCAACTGTAGAAAATCCAGGTAAATAAAAATCAAGATTTTTTATAATATTATCAGTTCAAAGTTAAGTAATCAGGCAGTGTGTTTTTTTATATTTTGGACATTCTACACAATACATCTCATATAACAATCTCATTGACTAGTATTTCAGTGACTATTATTAAATTATTATGTATATTACATGCAATATGTAGTAATTCTTTCTATACTTTGTTTTCAGAAATTAATGTCATACCATTATCTGCTAGCTCTGTCAAAGATCAAAATGAAAACTCGCTGATAAATGGTAAGAATTTTTTTAATTTCTTCATCTGTAGCCACTTAGTTTTTAATGAAGAATTTAAGATTAGCAGTATTGCATATAAAGGCTCGAACACACCTAGTTCGCTGGCGGTAGCGATCAGTGAAACACTGTCAAATATCGCTGTCAGATTTAAGATTTGACAGCGATATTTGACAGCGTTTCACTGTTCGCTACCGCCAGCGAACTAGGTGTGCGCAGGCCATTATTGCTATGTTTTATTAGTTTTTACATAGTTTTACTATTTATTATAGTGTTTATGTTATCATAATTTAACTATTTATAACATAATAATTATTTGACAGATGGTACTCCTCGAAGATTTTCAAGAAGGAAGCGAGTAATTAATAAATTAAAAGCATTGACCCCAAATTGTACTAAACTATACAGACTGTATAATAAGTCAAGAAAACAATTGGATTTTAGTCATAGAGCTAAAAAGGCTTGCAAATTTACCAAAGAAAGCAGTTTTGATAAACTAACAGAAAAAATGAATCCATTAGCTAAGAAATTTATGTGGATGCAAATAAGACAATGCACTAAAAGCACTAAAGGAAGGAGATTTTCAAATGAAGAAAAATTAATTGCACTTGCTATAATGAAACAAAGTCCAAAATGCTACAGATTTCTTGCAAAACTGTTTATATTACCTTCAAAAAACACGCTGAATAAAATGATCAGCAAACTGAACATTGGAGCGGGCATTAATACTCAAATCTTTGAAGCCTTGAAACAAGAGGTAAGTGGTTAGGATAATGGTTTTTAACCCAGATGCAAAACAACATCATCGTTGTTATTGTTTTTTTACAACTCCCTCAATATGGTCAATGTAGGTACAGGTTCTAGACAAGGGTTTTTAATCTTTTGTACAATTAACTTGTTTTTTAAATTTATCTAAGTTAATGAACTTTTCTAAAGATTTATAATTTTTGCAGGTTAGTAATTGGAAAGAAAACAAAAAATACTGTTCCATCCTCTTTGATGAAGTGTCCCTCGAGGCAGGGTTAACTTACAATAAACATAAAGATATGATTGATGGTTTTGTTGACCTCACAGAAAAAAATAATGATTTTGCCGACCACGCCCTTGTATTTATGATAAGGGGGGCTGTAGAGAAGTGGCAGCAACCAATTGCCTTTTATTTCTGTAAGGGTGCAACAGCAGGAGTACAGCTGAAAGCTATCCTGAAAGATGTAATTACTGCAGTAAGCAATGCTGGACTGTTGCCAATAGCTCTGGTCTCAGATCAAGGCACAGCCTTTCAGTCTGCTCTAAAGTCCCTCCAGGAAGAAACAAGGATGAACAATTTACGTGACGGAGCAGAAACAGGTAAATACTTTGTAGGTTATGTACCTACTATAAAAAAGACCATGGCGAGGCTGATATTGAAAATGTGCTCCTTTCAACTGAAATTCTATTTATGCTCATTCAAAAACTCTAAAATGCTTACCAATATTGCTAGACCCTAAAAAATCTAATTTATTTTGTATTTGGTTTTCAGATGGTACTATTGAAGTTAATGGCCAAACTATGAGTGTGATATTTGACCCACCACACCTAATCAAAGGGTTAAGAAATAACTTTTTAACCAAAAATATTATATATGATAATAAAATTTCGAAGTGGAATGACATAGTGGAAGTGTACAAGACGGACTGTAGACATGCACAAATGAGATTATTGCACAAGTTAAACGATGAGCACGTGATTCCAGAAAAAATTAAGAAGATGAAGGTGTGTGTCTCCTATATTATGGAGTTCTCCAAAGATACATTTTCTATGCAGAGACACTTAGTAAATGCTTGTTTCTGTTCCTTAGAGATTCACTTTCATCAATATTTTGTTTATGTCTACTAATTCTTGATAGATTATACAATGTGAACTGTAGGCACACCACATTGATTATTTAAATCTACTTATGGTTAATTTACTTAAATTTGGTTTCAGGTTAAGAATTGTGCTCGGGTGTTTAGCAAAACAATGGCTGCTACCTTATCATACTCTGCTCAATTCGGTAAGTAATTTGTAATATTACAATTTGCGTGTGAATATTCTCTTTATAAGTTTTAAAATCTTCTATATTTATAAAAGAAAGTCGTGTTAGTTACACTATTTATAACTCAAGAACGGCTGAACCGATTTGGCAGAAAATTAGTGGGGAGGTAGCTTACAACCGGGAGAAGGACATAGGATACTTTTTATCCCGAAAAAGCAACGGGAACGGGGTGTTACGGGAAGCCGCGGGCGGCCACTAGTTATGAATAGTGAAATAAGTACATGTATGTAGGTATGTAGTTTATGTAGTACTTGCGTACGTGCTTTACTTTTATATGTTAATTTATGTTTTTGTTTCAGCTCAATATGCTGATGGCTCTACTGTAAGCCCTACATTAAAAAACACTGCTGAAATCGTCTCATTGTTTGACGATTTGTTCGATTCCGTTAATGGAGCAAGCATTTACTCCAAAAATAATAAAGGCAAACCACTGCGTCAAGCAGTCACAGAGAAATCTCCACACCACGCATTTTGGGATGCAGCCATTTTAAAATTAAGTAAAATTAGGTTTAGAGATAGCAATAGCAGAGAAACAACTGTACCTTCCTTAAAAAATTGGATAGCAACACTAAAAAGCTATAAAAGAGTGTGGCAATTTTTCAAAACAAAAAATATTAAAATTATGCGCCCGCGTTTTTTTAACTCTGACCCCGTAGAAAACTTTTTCGGGCAAGTGCGGGCGTATAATTTTAGAAATAACGATCCCGATTGCCACACTTTTCTATGCACGTTTAGATCGCTGCTTATAACAAGATTCATCAAATTTCACTCTGATGGTTATAACTGTGAAGAGGATTCAGGAGAACAATTACTAAAACTTCAAAACTTGTTTGCCGCGAGCACAACTATACATGAACATGCAGTTGAGAGTGATTCACCTGAATCCTCTAACTATCAGAGATTTAGGCCAGAAAGAATTCAAAGCTCCGCAAGTCAGGAGAGACTTAGAGTCCATTCTAGTGCATACACAACAGGGTGGGTCATGCGGAAAATATTAAGTAAAATTAATTGTCGCATTTGCGAAGAGCATTTAACATCGCCAGAAATTAAGTCGATACATAGTTGGATATCCTTTAGAGAATTTAAATCAATAAAAGAAAAAAAATTGACCTACCCTTCGGAGTATGCCGTGAGACTTTTTAGAGATATCACTGAGGAAGCAAATATCATCCTAGAAACACATCCTCATCAAAAAGACTTGATAAAAAACATCAAAAGTGATATCAAGTCGAAGAGGTCTATGTTTTATTTCTTGACTTGCGATAGTCATAAAGATTTGGTAACTGAATGCTTTCTGGAGTACACTTTAAGATTAGTAATATTTAATTGGTGCAGCATTATTAATAAAATTTTAAAAGGTACAGATGTTTATCGATTGTCCAATAATATCAATTTGCCTGCAATGCAACTAAAGGCATACAATAAATATAAAACGAAGTTAAAGAATAAGAAAATCAATAAATAAATGATTTCTTTGATTCTAGACCTTTTATTATAGATAGCTAAAATTAAACCCATATAATTTCCTGATAATGGTAGAGAAAGAAGCCAAAAGCGAGCCTGCTTCCATTTTGGCAAAAACACCTGTATCCATCCTCGAGAATAATAGTGCTTGGTGTGATAATCTGTAGTAAACAACTAAATTCATTCATTTTCTATGGTTGCATCGTTCAATTTCTACGGCGAGTTTATTTGTTCGGGAGATGTCCGTCTGATGCGTTAGCATCCTATAGTTTGTGACACAAGATTCACTGTCGTTATCGCGGTGTTATCGCAGATCACTGTGTGCCTAGATGTGGCTGGACCTTTAGCGTGCTCGCGAGGTCTATATCTCACAAAGCCACGTATTATTTCAATGCAATAAACCTTTCAGCACATCGTTTGTTCTTTTATCTTCTAAAGTTCTTGTTGTTCGGAACACAATCAATTTATTATTATTGTTTCTAAACTATAAGGAAGAAACGGGTGTTTATCGCAATTACCTTATTATTTTTTCACATAATTCGTGTGATACTTTCCAGCCGTGCCACAAGCTCTAATTTCAATGCAAGTTATAACAATGGAAGGTACTACAATTCATAACCTTCGCGTTAATTTTAAAAGTATTATTTTTTTATTTAATTTTTATAAGTCAAATGAGCTCTTGAAAAAAAAAATACAATGGTACAATTTATTTCACCGGTTAACTTGCACAGCAAAAACACGTCAAGAAATAACTTCAAGCAACTATGACAGTGATTTGAATGGTCATGGTGGCATACAAAAGTCCTGAATCACCGTGACTGAGCGAGGTGAGCTAAAGACATGTCAATAATAGCAATAGACCTGACTATGCTACGCTAGGTAGTGTTTATATGCAAAATATATTTATGTAGAAGATAACATACATTCACAAAATCACGCCTCATTCCAATGAGGGTAGGCAGAGATCACGGATTTCTACTTGCTATGATTCTGAAATAGCTCTTTCTCTTAATTCAATCGTATAACATTCTTCATACGCTCGTCGGTTTAGGGTACTGCTGAACTGGCTTTGCTCTGAAGCGTTTGGTATCTGATCGAGATGCATGCGCCGAGATCTTCCCCTTCCAGAAGTTCCATTCACGCTCGCCTGATACACCTGTTTTGTTAATCTTCTTTTCATTACTCATACTCTGAAAGTAGGTCTGAAGTTGCCTGAGGGGCCTAATTGAAAGTAAAACTTTCAGCCCTAGGGAGAATCGCTTTCTACTGACAGCTGTCAAATTATAAAAAAAAACAAGTTCTATTTTATTCAACCATGTTCCAACTTTCTAAAGTCTTTCTAACTGCAAGGAGGTCGTTGAACCAAATTCCAACTTTTTATTCAGCAAGTAGGTTGGAAACCCATTACAACGGTAAGAAGTTTAAAAAGTCTAATTAGAGCGCAATGTAAAATTTAAATTTAAATAACATAAATAGTAGTAAATAAATAATATATCTTCTAAATTACTTGATTAATATTAGCTTCAACTATTTATTTAAAATAACATAGATTTGAGCAAACAATTTACCATTTTTTAAATTATGAGAATGAAAATAATGGCTGAATAATGCTGGCGAGCCGAAGCCGAAGGCCCGCCAGAGAAAAAGAAAAAAAAAACCGGGAAGGCGGCAATTCAATCTTCATTTTCACTAATTTTTCTTTCATGTTTTTATTTTTACTTTCCTTGTATTCGTAATGAAAAGCACAGTGTTTACCTTGGGTGAAAGTCTTTTAAGTCCCTCAAGCTCCATTGGCGCCCTCGCTACGCTCTGGCGCCAAACCCGTCTCGGGACTCAAAAAACGTGACTTTCAACACTCAGGTACTCAATGTACTATTCATCCATATCTCTACATGCTCAAACCATCTTGGCATACCTTCCAGCGTCTTCTTTCACACTGTTTCTCACTCTATTGGTGGGTACACACGTACGTACATGCGCGCTGTGCATGTTTCATCCGAGCATGACTACAAACAAACATGCTCGACCCTGCGTCTTCACGCAAAATCTTGCTCGAAGAACATGTTTAGTGCGCGTTGAAACTCTTCGAGCAATTATGGACTCAACTTTACACCACACCTACTACGCAACGCTCTCATTTCTACTGCATTCACTCAACGTAAAATATTGATTTATCATAACTAGTGGAGAGCACCTACTCACCTCAGTAGGCCTACCACAAGCTCTGTCTGGCTCTGTCTCTGGCTCTGGTTTTGAGTATGTGTGAGTTCTCACCAGTGTATTATACTGTGTGTGTAACGTTTCGACGTAGGATTTATTTAGACAGCACTCACACAGACTCAAAACCAGAGCCAAAGGCAAAGCCAGTTAGAGCTTGTGGTAGACCTACTGTGCGTAGTGAGGTGAGGTTATTAAAAGTGAATAATTTACTGCATTTCGAGATATTGTGCTCATCATGGAGATATTCTTCTGAGACAACCAACAATACGTAGAATCTATCGAAACGTGTTATAAATAAATATTATAGACAATCCACACAACACTATCTAGCCCCAAACTAAGCAGAGCTTGTACTTATATATATTTTTTTGTAAATACATACTTAGAATACAATATAACACCCAGGCAGAGAACAAACATCTGTGTTCACCACACAAATATTTGTTCTCGGTGGGGATCGAACCCACGACCTACGGCTCAGAAGGCAGAGCTACTACCAACTGAGCTGAGAGGCCAGTCAATTGTCTCATCATTTTTCCATACAAAAGAGAGAAGGCACATAGGCAACACGAGTCGTTCAAAATGATCGAGTAAAACTCATAATAAGGTTGCTGTAGGCGAAACGAGAACAGACAGACAGTTGGAAACTGGCACGCTTCGCTCGCTTGGACAATTATTATGAAAGTTATTTCCTTCTTCTGATTATCTCTCCTATTTACAATTATTGTACAAAAATATTAAAAAGACAAAAGGTCTAAGCAAAATTGAACAACTGGCTAGATAAAGGTTGTTATTATAACTTAAATGATTTTTTCACACGCTCTAACTGACGATAATAAATTTACTGTGTATGCTTAGGTTATGACATTTAATAATTTTAAGACAATCAATTTATGACTATTTGTAATTATAAATACTTAACCTATACTTATAAGTGCTTGCTGAGTTCAAGCAAAATGTGCTGAATCAATTTAATTACTGACATCTACCTTACCACATTTTAAGCAATAAATTTTCATTTCATTTCATTTACGGTTATTCTCATGCCATAATGACAATATTCGTCATTCAATAGTCATCGTTCAAAATATCCATGAGACCATCAAAGGATCAGTGTGATGAATAGGTGGGCTTCTCAGAGTATTGAATCGCAAACCGGTTTCCCCACAATGCTTTCCTTAACAGCCAATAACTACTCTCTGCTGGTAACATACGGGGCCGGCATTAAAGAACGGGGCTCCAGAAATACGGTGACCGTACTGAAACTACTAAATAGCCTGTGAGGTTCTTTAATTGGTTAGAGGTTCCCGTTCGCCGGTTCGCCATTTTTTTCATAAAAAAAAACAGTACTTATGAATCATTTTTTTTTATGCCATAGCTGGCAGACGGGCAGACATAATACAACATAATATACATAACATAATGGTATTTATTTCAAACCTGTGATATTGTTATTTACTTGATGTCTATACAAGGTGTATCTAAATATGTGTACTATGCGAAGGTGGGGGGTTTCAGACCACAATGGTGATCAGTTGTGGGGGGGAGAAAATTAAAAATTCCCATTTTCAGTTTCCCATACAAAAATATTTAATTTCATAATGCCTAAATAAATTGACAACCCTATCCTTGTAACCCCTTGACCCCTTGACCTACTACCTCTGTAGGTCTACTACTACTACCTACTACCTCTGTAGCTGAGTTTATGGTTGTCACTTTGTATAAAGTCAGCTGTTCATGTTGAAACTTCGTTGCAGTTTTTTTCAGAGATACCAATCGAAGTTCGAAAAGTCGTTGAACAAAAGTTGTTCCCCGGGGGGTGGAAATTCACCCCCCTTTGGGATAGTACACATATTTTGATACACGTTGTATAAGTATAATTAATGTCTCAGGGTCGATAGACACCAGACGATTTATTACTTCATAAAATTATCTTTGCATAAACAAATATTTAGCACAACAATATTGTGATACACCTATATTTTATTATGAATTGCAAGATATCGGAACACCCATTTAGTTTGGAAAAGAAAAAAAAAATTGTAAGAAAAATATATTGATTCATATCGGCTGGCTCTCCGCTATATTACGACCGCTGTTTATTACAAACGGTATTACATGAACCGGTCGTCATTTGAGTCGAGGCCGGCACTCGCGTAGCGTGAAAACAGTGAAAGTACAAAAAAATACATACTTTTTAAACCAACATTGAATAGACATTGGTATCAATTCTGTTGTTTACAATCTGTCTAGCTAAACTAGCCTAAAATTTTCTAATTTAGTTAGGAAAATCTTAAAAGCTATTCTGTTATCGCATTTTACTAAATTTAAAAGGTGTCTATGACACCTCTAAACTTGTTCTAAATTAAGTTCACAGATAACATAAACATTTGTCATTTCATGCATCTTGGCACTACTCGACGCCAGATGGCGCTCTATTTACACTATTTTTACGGGTTTTTGTATCTGTGGGTGCAAACAGCTAAACTTCAAATCATCGACATGTAAATAAATAAATTCAACAACTCAACTTTTCTCAAAAAGAAAACTTACAAAATGCAGCCTACTGACCGCCCCCGATCCCGAAAAAGAACAAATACTAGTCAAAAAGATTGGTTGGTGGAACGGCTTTTGTCTAATAAGTTGATGGCACGAGGTACGTACCATTTATGTTTTATTGGTTCTGAAATAGATACCTAGCTACACACTTCAGTGATTTGATTGTTGTATGTCCGGTTTTCAGGTAACCAAGCTGATAGAGCAATAAATGAATTTTAGGGGATGCTGGCGGGGGAGCTAAATGCTCTTGGCTGTAGCCGGACTGCTGAAGAGTGGCAGCATGTAAGTTATTTCATCTACCTACTAATAATATAAAGAGGAAAGATTTGATTGTTTGTTTTCCGATAGTAAATCTAGCAAGTGATATCCAACAAAACCCATAAACGAACTGTGGGGTTACCGCGGTAACCAAAAGTGCCCAGCGAATTCTTTGAAAAGCTTGGTTTCTCCATACAAAATTGTGGGATACGATAGGCGTGAGGCGTCAGGCACCTGCACACTGAAACTCGCGGTAACCCCACTGTTCATTGCTCGAAGAGTTTAGTGTGCGTTGAAACGCACACTAAACATGTTCTTCGAGCAAGCCTTAAAGTGCAGACGCAGGGTCGAGCATGTTTGTAGATAGCCATAGCTCGGATTAAGTATGCTCATAGAGCATGTAACAGTGTGTGTACTTGCCTATAGGCTATATTCTATTAAAAAAATATGAATCCTTGGGGTAAAAAAATATTGTGAGTTTGTGGCGTTCGTTGTAGTGTTTATCTCTGGACGTTCTGAACCGATTTTGAAAATTCTTTTACCAGTAGAAAGCTACGTTTAAACCAAGCCATTAATTTTAAACCAACTTTTTATGCAGTTTTTGTCCTTTTGTTGTCCTTCTAATTGAAACTAAAACAATATTTCTTTCCACAGATTTGGAGTATATGGGTGGCAAAAGTGAAGGGTAAGGCCAGGAAGGTCGGTACCGGCTTCAATGGTACTGTGGGAAGCCCGGCAGGGGCAGACCTCACGGAGGAGGATAAGAAAATCCTCCAGTGGCTACTTGATATAAAATACGGTCCTGTTTTTATCTGATTCCACACCGCTGTCTGTCATACTATATGTATAACGCATGTTGTTTGGTTATATTAGTTACTATGATTTAATATTAGATGTATGACCTATTTGTTTCCACCAGCCTAATGCTCCTGTATTGATTAAAAAAATATGAAAGTGAGAGTTTATTATTCTTTGTCGTATTATAAGTGCTTCATGGAGGAAATCTATATCGTGCTCCTCTTCCTCGACTCCATCATCTTGTTCAAGCACTATATCTTCATCCCTATCTGCAATCACAGAATACATCTTATTAGAGAAGGAATAGTAGGTAGGTAAAGCATAGTTCTATTTATATTTGATTCACCTGCGGTACGTGCACGAGATAATAATTTTGGCTGCCTTTTCTGGTTAATCATTATTAACCAGAAAATGCAGACAACGATGGCGATGCAGACATTTCTTCTTCAGCCGGCCGATTGTCCACTATGTTTTTTGCTCTTAAGTGGCAGGCGTTATAGTTACTTAGGTACAAACCATGGCGGGGCTTCTACATTTGCAGCCACTACAACCTGCTTCCATGATTTTTTGAGATGGATTGCGTTTCGTTCACAAATTCACAACAACACAACTTTAGTCAGCACCTTGTAAGGTGTCGCCTAAATTTAGATTGACGTTTCTAAAATTAAGCGCAAATTACCTAAAATTTTGTACAACCGAATAGCAAAATGACGGATTTACGTGTTTTTTGACTAAATTGAGTAACTATCTTAAATAAAGAGCTGTCACTCTAAATTTAAGTTTACGATGCTGCCAACAGAATAGGAATAACAATTTTACGAAATTTTAGCTCGGAATTAGCTAAATTTTAGGATTTCTAAACAACAGAATTGATACCATTGTGTTGTTTGAATTCATGACTTGTGGATGTGCATATGTTTCACTGATTAGTGAAACATGCGGAAGTTGGTAAGTTGGATTTTAAAGTAAAGTGAACTTTGACTAGTCATTCAATTTACAAACAATACACATTATACTTACGAATAGTAGTAATAAGTTTTTAATTATTTAGACACAGAATATAATAAAGTGCTACTACGTAATTATAAGATTCTGTGTATACGTACATCTCGCTCTTACATCAAGTGATAGAAAGAGACAGCATTACGTATGACAATCAAAAAGCGAATCTAACAGTAACAGTAGATGCATAGCTTACATCGATAGAGAAGAAACGTGATGAATGTTGAATGTTAAGTGTAATGACAGGCAGACAAACTTGCCACCGAATTATGATGTTTACGCAACAAAACTTAAGATGCAAACTTGTAAAACAGCTATATCTAATGGGCATAATGCTTGCTAGAAATTAGGTATGCGAGGTATAGCTTCGCGTCTCGCATTGTCAAGTTTCACCTATCATATTCTTCCTAATTAGGTAAATTCTTAACTTTTATGTGTTATGGATATACAGTAGGCATGGGTTTTTTTAACGAATTTCAAATCTCAACATAGTTATGTAAGTACTTAATTTCATTAAAAAGTTTTGTTTGAATTCGTGTTCCAGGTAGGTACTTTCGTACAAAAGCAAATAATGTAAGTAGTTAGTATTTAGTCAAAAAACCATAAATATTTCGTTGGTAGAACTTACGTTCTTGCCAACAAGGCATTTAATGGTCTTGAGCCAATGGCCACGATAAAAACGGAAAAGACTTGCCAAAAAATTTACCAACATAATAAAAGATGGGCGTTTAAGCGACAAGCATTTAATTAGACAGACTTTTTAAGTAAAGCAACTAACAAACTTACAATGACAAGCACTTTTGGTTTGGTGCTTTTAATTTGCAATTATCGGATGAAATTGAACCTTATTACTATCGCTGTAAGCTGGTTGCACAAAAAATAAGTTGAAAAAATATGACCTAACCAAAAAATATGACGACCATTTAGAAAATAATATTAAAAAGTGACGTTTTGTATTATGTTATTTTCATATGATTTTCATGAGAGCAATGAACCTATAGGTACGGTTCTATAGTTCGAGAAAGTATAATAATTGCAGTCATAGTTAATTCTGACGTGTGAAAGTTATAAATAATTTTACTACTGCTTTTACATGCCCTTGTGTAATAATTAGGACCTAAGTTCAAGTATTATCTTTACATGTGTATGTTTATTTACATTTCAGGAGTGGATAAATCTTCTGATGGATCATGGTGAAATAGCATTACCTAAAGGTGTGAGAATTACCAAAGAGTGTAGGAACACTAAAGTGATATAAAATAAAAAGTGATAAGTAAAAGAGATAGAATATCCGGTCAATTCAAACAAGTTTTTCATCATTTTGAAAACATTTAATTGGTGATTATTTTTTTCAAGTTTTTTTTTATAGATTTTAACACTGTTTGTTTTCCGAATAAAATAAAATAAAATAAATAAACAGATCTCTTGCTGTTTTCAAAAACTTAAAACATGACTGGTCAAAGGCTCGTCCAAATACGCACGAACATTTGGGTCTATAATGTTAGTAAAGTAAAATAAGTCAGTGATATCACCAATACAAATAGATTAATTAATTAGGGTTACAATAAAAGTGGGCTTCCTTGATAGCATAATATGTGAACGAACAGTGAGTTAGTTCAAATTGTTAGAGGCAGAGGCAACTACTCAGCACTAGGCGACTGTTCTGTTACACAAAAGTGTTTCGTGTAAAAAAAGTGGTCCGTGAAAAGTGAGAATGTGGATAAGTGTGAAGTGGTTGGTACTGTGTTCGCTGTGGGCCGGCCGGCTGGTGCCGCAGCCGACGCGGCCGCTGCACGTCGCGGGCGGCGTGTTGCGCGGCTGGGTGTCTCCGCGGGGCAGCCATGCCAGCTACACCGCGATACCTTACGCCACTGTGGACAAACGGTTTCAGGTGAGGGAATTTACTTTATTTACAGCCATTCTCAAAGAGGAGTGACGCAACAAAACATGATATTTCCATGATGTCTAACTTTTCACAAAAGGTCAAAAACGGGCAACTATACCTTTGCCTTTGCACAATTAAAGAAAATATGGGTTCTAATGAATAAATAACTGTAAAAACTTAATAAGTATGGTTTTTTTTTAACAATGGAAATATCATGATTTACATCAAACTTTCAACTTTAGAGGCGATTTACTGCAGGAATATGCACGATTTGAACCACACCAACATAAAGGGCGACGTAATTTATGGTATTCTGTCGTGTGTCATTGCTATTTTTTTTTACAAAAAGTGGAATTATCATGTTTTGTTCCGTCACTCCTAGGCCCGTATTCCGAAACATCGCTTGAGTCCGTCAATAAGACGTCTTTTCTACCAGACATCCATTTGACAAATAAGATAAAAAAATGTAAACGGTAAAATAGTCTAATCTAAGAGAACGGCTGTTAGTACAATAGATATAAAAACACTGACTTGTATTGTTAGGATAGTGTAAAGATTTGATTGGGTTTTTTGTAGTAAAACTTTTAAGATTTGATAAAGGATGACATGACATAAAATCTAAAAAAACATTACCTAAAGTAATTCGAAGTGACCCTTTTATTAAATAAAATTAAATGCTAGAATAATCTGCCTGTTCTGCAACTGCATATAACTGTCGCGGATACATAATCCATGTCATAAATAATTTTGACATTTCATTTCATTTATTTATTCATAAACAATTATTAATTTTATTTGAAATAATCTTAAAACACAGCGAAAAAGGAAAAAGTACAAAAATAATTAATAATGATAATTAAAAAAAAATAATAATAATCACCTACCATGCCGCTAATAAAACTATTCACAATTATACACAATATGTCAAAAACTCATCTGTCGTATAGAAGCACCCTTTCAGCAAAAGTGTAACTAGTCTAGATTTAAACTTTGACCTTCATGTCGGTAGGCAGTAAGTTAAAAAATCTTACTAATATCTTACTAATAAATCTTACTAATAATCATAGCGCCTGATCAAAGTCTCACGCAAGGTGCTACGCCGATTGCTACGAAACTGCTACGCAAAACAGCATCAAACCATGTGTTGTTGCTGCTTGCTATGACATTTACTAAATAATTTTTATCGTTATATTTATTGAGCATTAAAAAGTGAATTACTTGTAAAATCCGAACAGTGTGTATCCAATTGGCTATTTAAAAAAAAACTAGATGTGATCTTGGAAATAGATACACGGATTTACACACATTTTAATCGGGAATTCAAAATACTAATCGATGACACAGAAATATAATAGCTTTGAGATTTGGCCATCACCGTATATGCTTAGAAAGCGTTTGTATACGTTTTTATTTGTATGGACGTAAATAGTTACCAAAACAACACGATGAATAATCAACAATTATTAGCACAAACAAACAATTAAGCATAACAGATACGACGAGGTGGACAGATTGTGGTGACATAGAAATGGTAGCGGAGGTCCGAATGGACTCCGAAAGGATTTCGAAAGTACTCGGATAACTTATCCGAATTTCACTTACATTACTGATTAGTGTCAATACCTGCCGATAGTTTATCAAACTAGTGGCCGATAAATTGTAGCCCAAAGATTATTTTGAAACGTCTTAAAGCAAAGTGAGTATAGGTGCCAGTTCCACGTGACCAAGCACTGGCAACAAACTACGACTTGGCTCCTCCGTTTTTTTAAAGAAAGGATATTATGTAATATAATCTTAGCATATTATATGAAAATAAAATCAGCAGGCCGTGAAAATAAGGTAAAAATTTACCTGTCAAGAACTCAATTTTATATTTTGTTAAACTGTCTTTTTAACGTCTAAGTAGTAGATAATATTTAATTTAGAAAAGCTAATTAGGTATATCTTTTTAAATATTATTTTCTCGTATAGAAAATAACATTAGAATTCTAAACACAGTAAATTCTGTCCCGTCTCTAGTGAGTGACGTCCAACTCGTTCAAGCAATTTACCACAAACCTAGCTAATGGCTTGGTCACCTTGAAGACCGCCACCAGCAATACATCGCTGACCAAGTTCAATTATAGTATAGCATGCTCCGTTGACATTACTTGCAATTGCATTGACGCAATTGCTGATAATGTAATGTTGAGAACATAATGATGATGATCTTTTTTAACTCACAGACTTGGCCACTGCATAGAACATATGTTTATGTTTTAATTTACTCGCTTTGTGCGTGACTACTCTAAAAGCAAAAGGATAAAGCTACTTTTAATGCCAATAATCTTTGAACCTCGTAAACGAATCTTCTTATTCTTTTCTTTCCAGGCTGCAAAACCCGCGCCGAGTTGGCAAGGTGTCTTCAACGCGTACGACGAACACATCCGATGTACGCAACGGTTCTCCGGCACCAGCGTCCTCGGCACAGAGGACTGCCTCGTCCTGAACGTCTACACCCCCGTCATCACCTACCACCATCCCCTTCCTGTCATGGTGTTCATCCACGGCGGAGGCTTTCGAGACGGCTCCGGCTCCCCACTGTTATACGGCCCTGACTATCTAGTCAAGCATGGGGTCATCCTAGTCACGCTAAACTACAGGCTAGAAGTCTTAGGCTTCTTATGCTTGGGAACTGAAGAGGCACCAGGGAATGCAGGTCTGAAGGACCAGGTGGAAGCTCTGAAATGGGTGCGGGAAAATATTAAAGCGTTTGGAGGAGATCCGGACAATGTTACAATCTTTGGCGAAAGCGCAGGTTCGGCTTCGGTTGGGTATCATTTAGTGTCTCCAATGTCTAAAGGGCTATTTAACAAAGTAATTATGCAAAGCGGCTCACCAGTATCACCGTGGAGTATGCAGTTTGAACCTTTAAAAACAGCTAAGTTACTCGCGCAACAATTGGGTCTCAGAATTACAAACCCTGAAGAAATATACAAGATATTTAGTGCCCTAACAGCAGAGGAACTCATTACAACCCGCGTGCCGAGGAACGAAGGAGACATAGTCTTATCAGAGAACATTTTCGTTCCATGTGTTGAGAAAGCCTTGCCAGGTGTCGAAAACTTTCTAACTGATACTCCATACAACCTTATTACCAAAGGTAATTACAATAAAGTTCCAATGATCATCGGGTACAACAGTGCAGAAGGCTTGATGTTCGCTGGCAAAGAGAACGACACAATGATACCGAAATTAGACTTCCTCAAAGCTTTACCTAGAGATCTGACTATTCCCTCCGTAGAAGAAAGGAGAAGAATTTCAACCACTCTAAGAAGATACTACATGGGTGATAAAACTATAACCAAAGCAACGATGACAGACTTTGCTAGATTTGAAGGAGACAGTAGCATTGCTTATCCAGTCGTATTCACTGCTGATACTCTGATTAGGACTATAGATAAACCTGTATATGTTTATAAGTTGAACTATGACGGTTGGATGAATTTAGCCAAACTTGCGTATGGATTTATGGAAGAGCCTGGAGCAACGCATGCTGATGAGCTGTTCTACATGTTCAAGATCAGAACGACGGTGCCCATGGCGTTGTTTGAGAATGATTTCATTAATAGAATTACAGAACTTTGGACCAACTTCGCTAAATATGGGTGAGGAATTATTCATAACCTTATAATGTTAGTGTAAATAAAACACTCTATTTGTTTTAATTAGTATTCATGAGCTGACGTAAATAAATAAGTTATTTATTAAGTCTTCCGTAGGTATAGGTAAGTTTCGAGGATAACTTTGAAAATAAATAAATATAATAAATAAAAATAAACCATCTTAGTGCAGGTAGAATGGTAGTTATTAAAAACTTACCAAAACATTTTTTTATCATTTTACAATCCTTTTAGCTGACCTTTATCTGACCGGATCAAACCCTCCTTAAAATTGAAAGAGCTACCTGCTGCCATAAAACCATTCCACTGCCTATTTATAGAACACTGGTGGCCTAGTGGTAGCGGATCATAAGATCGTGGGTTCTAACCCAGTCGTGTTCCAATGAGTTTTTCTGTCCAAACATGTATGTGGACTATGCCAGTTCTCTCAAACAGTGACAGAAAACATCGTGAGGTAACCGGCATGTTGTAGAATCTAAAAGATTCAAAAATATCAATAAAAATTAAAATACTGTGTTACCAATCCACACAAAACTTTGTTGTACTATGGCAACCAGAAAGCTGATATAATACAATTATATTTTTTTGTAAATACATACTAGAATACAATATAACACCCAAACAGAATAAATATGTTTTGTTCTCGGTGGTGGCTACTACCAATTGAGTTGAGAGGCCAGTCAACTAAAAAATATGTGTCAAGTGCACGTAAGGTGCTTCTTTGAGGCGCATTTAAAATCCTTTCACCACACTTGGATCCAAAGAACCATATTCGAAGAAGACTGTATAATCATTATTACACAATGCACTGGCATTACGTATACAATAATCATCATTATTATAATGATCGTCTTGGCTTTTTCACAATCATTATAGTCCATGACAAGAAGAATAGGATTGTCATCATGATTTAATTTTATTGAGTGTGTACAGTGAGCATCAAAAGCAGATTGTCAATTAGTAAATTCCCTTTTTTTTAGATTTGTCAAAGATATGGCAACTTTGGGTCACCAAATATTACAATTCATAGTCTTCCTTTTATTTCAGACACTATGTTATTTAGCAAAAAATTACCCTGATCATGAAGCGTTTTGATCAGTATGATAAAGCTACAGGGTGGTTATTTTTCTCGAGTAACTGGTTCGATTCCCAAGTAATTATTTAAATATCTATGAATGCAGTTTAAATAGTTTTTAAATCAAATAGTGTCATCTTTCAGTAAAATGTTCCATCTCTCCATGTGGCAACTCGTGGGAGGCCCTGTATATGCATCTCATGCAGTGCCACATTTGGCAAACATGCACTGCTGTAAGCATAATATGGACATCATAAAAAGTTATCCTAGTAGAAGTATCATAGTAGTCCTCTGTGGGAGTAGTTGTGCTGTATACACATGTACTCATCGTTTTTGCTAGTAGTCGTTTTGCACATTTATATGTTAAATATTTTTTCAGGGATCCAACGCCGAATTCCATTTCAAGTATGCCTGTAAAATGGGAGCCAGCAGACAAGAGGAACCCTCAAGTGCTGCAACTGGATTACACCTGTTCCATGGCTCCTCTTTGGGACGACGAAATCATCAGATTCTGGAATGCCACTTACACCAAGTACAGGAGGAAAGAATGAAAAGGTTTAGCCTAGTAAGAATATTGAAACCATGATAAAATAAATATTATAGACAATTCACACAACACTTTCTAGCCCCAAACTAAGCAGAACTCGTATGATGGGAACCAGATAATATAATACTCAAACACTTTTTTATGTAAATACATACATTGAATACAATATAACACCCAGACAGAGAACAAACCTCTATGTGTTCACCACACAATTATTTGTTCTTGGTGGGGATAGCCCGCTATATACGGCGACGGCGCAGAAGACTGAATTTATTATAACTAAGTAATAACAATTAAACTATGTAACAAAGCTTTTATTTTATTTTATTTTATTTATTCAGGGACAACAAACAGCTACAACATAAATATAAATTAAATTAGCTTAAGAGTAGGTATTTTTCTACCTACCTACTTGACTAATAATATTGCAGCCCACTGCGTTATCCTCAAGTTAAATTGATTAAATTAATTATAATAGCGCCACTTGAGGCATTAAAAATTTAGAATACATTGAAATAAGGAATTGAAATTGAATTATTATATTATATATAGGTACAGAATTAGCATTAAAATTGGACAAAATTAAATGTTGAATTACACACTTCTTATATTTCCATTTTGAGCATGCGAAAATGTCAATATTTATAAAAGTTGAATTATACGACTCAAGCACGGGGCAACGTAGTCCGGAATTAGTCCGACAAGTATTTATGGCAAAAAGGGTACCCGCACGAACTTCACGTCTATGAACAGTGCGGGGCACAGCGTAGCATAGCTTTTATGTTTGCTACATAGATGCTAGATTTTATCTGTTTATTTTCTATAGCAAAAAGGCTAATTAAGACCATTTTAGACAAAGCCCAGTTTTTTTATATTTTTAAACAAAGCTATTTGTTTAAGTAGGTATTCCGAAATTCAGTTAGTTAACAATAAAGTCTGTTATATATATAATTTTCTCGGCTAATTAAACACATAAAAACCTTCAGTTTGCTTCATGTTTGTAATAAAAATAGCAGTGTTAATAATATTCGCTCAGTATTTTAATATGGCAGTTTATGATAATAATTTGGTATTTATTTTTTACACATTTTATTTATCAAAGTTGAATTAGTTTTAAAGGTGAACTTATAAATATGTGAATAATATAAATAAAATAACATAAAGGTTTAGGATGCTCTTTTTGTAATATCTGTCAAAATTATATTATATTATAATTATTACTATCAAGCTGTAGTTTCATAATTCACACCCATTAAAAAATTCTAAGGCATGTAATAATTGTTTTTCATTACTCATATTCGGAAAGTAGGTGTGGAGTTGCGGAGCAGACTGAAAGTAATACTTTTCAGTCCTATAGGGAGTATTGTTTTTTCGCAGTTCTATTGAACATACAGCCACTCAACTACAGTGCGATGTAAAATTAAAATAACATGAAGTAAAAAAATAAGTAAAAAGTAGCAATAAGTATTAAGTAAAGAACATATTTTAATGACTTTTTTGTAATTTAGTTTCAGTTATTTCTTTAAAATAACATAACAAATATTTACTTACCTTTTTTTAATGATGAAAATGAAAATAAATAGCTGAAAATATAGAATACTTTAATACTTTTGATGTACCTACTTTGTATATACTGCTGATGTACCTACTTTGTATATTAAGCCTTTGTGTTTGTATAAGTCTAAGCAAACGGAATCGCTGGTAAAAGCTAGTTTTATCACAATAGGCCTGACGACTAATTTTCAAAATCTCTTCTATCATATTCAGAAGTATCTATTATGTCTAAAATATATCATAATTCTGCAGAAAATTAAGGTTTGTGTGCAATAAAAGTACATTTAAATTCAAATTCACGCCAAAACGCTCGCTGGTTCATGGCGTCTGTTATTACGTCACGTTTATGTATATCAACAGTAAACATTGGTGCTTTTGTACTAAATCACAATGACGTTTACGAAAACGTGAAGTAATTCGCTCTGACCGGTGTTTAAGCTATCATGGCGGATTGTTGTATTTTGTAGATTTATATTATCAAATAAATTGTCAATCTCGACATTAATAAGAGCATAAATACATTTTTCAAAATCTTTGAATCCTTTTTCATTAGATCAGATAAATATTTTGGCGATACTTGATTACTGTCTTCATGCCTATTGGTTCCGCATTAAGTTAGTATTAATCTGAGATAGACAGGTATTGAAGGCTTACAATTTCCTACGTCGTGGCTTTGCTAGTTCAAAGGAGTTAGCAAAGATTAGCAGGTTGAAATAGTTCTGCAACTCAGGTAGACTAAAGTTCTAGCACTCTAGCTTTGTTGCGTACCCAGCTAGAAACTAAAACGATTAAATCAATGTATTAAGGTTCAAAATCCTGCCGAAGATCACAGAGTACATAATTATAGTACGCAATTACGTAAAATGTGATGTCAATAGATACAATAATTAAATACAATTATTGGGTTAGTATATTTTTATTCAATACAATTATTGAAATTACAATTTGCTTTAGAGTGAAACTGAACATCTTCTATTGAGGCGGTACGATTTCCATACAAATAATTTTACCATTTATGGGCGATGAGAGTATAATTGTACACTGAAATAAATGTGATTGGCTTTCGTATTGGTCTTTATTTCCGAGAAACATTATTAAGTTGAAGAAAACTATGATATAGTAGAAAACACTGAAACATATTTACAAAAGTACTTTTTTTAAACTTTCGCGACCATAACACATAAAAGTTACAAAATTACTACCGAATACAGTCTGGTAAAGTCTTCGTTATAAATCAATAAACAAATGCATTTTTTTATGATTACTGTTAATCCAACTAATATATATATATATATAGATTTTTTCAGATATAAAGACCAATATGGAAGCTAAAAACACATTTATTTTAGGATTCAATATACTCTCTGCACCCATAAATGGTAAAAATCTGTTTGAATGGAAATCGAACAACCTTAACAGTTTTTTTTTTGTTTACTTAGTCCTGTTTATTTATCCACACTTGTTTAAATAAAGTTTTTTACTAAAAGATTAGTACATACCTACTGCAGGTATTTTATGTTACGAGCATAAACAGAACAACCAACTTTAGGTAAAGTTACCAGAACGATTTCGAGAGTGTAGTCTTTTTACAACGTGTATGCATAGGATGAGTGTGTTTTATAAAAATTATAGTTTAAAAAACTAAAAAAAAAACGCTTTTATAGCTAATTGAACTAAAAAGTTAAAAATAAAACTGTAATAATCAATTGAAAAATTTATATTATTGTACAAAAAAGCGTGGGGTGCTTTTTATAATAACTTTAGATATAATAAACTATTGATAAAATATTTACAACAATCAATATCAAGCACCCAACGCTTTTCTTGTTACAATAATATAAATTTTTCAATTGATTATTACAGTTTTATTTTTAACTTTTTAGTTCAATTAGCTATAAAAGCGTTTTTTTTAGTTTTTTAAACTATATATTTTTTTTTACTTTTTAGTTTTTTTTTTTCATATTATTGCATTGTCATCGACCTTTGACAGGTGTGCAAAGTTTGAATCAAATCTGATCGTTAAAAATAGGACAAAATCGAGCTCAAAGAGGTCAAGCTAATAAAAGCGTTATAAAAAGTTTGCATCCAAATCAATAACTGTATTAAGAAGGTCCCTAAAAGGTAATAATTACTTATGGCCTTACGAAAAGGTACTCGTAGATGTTAAATTGTAAAAGCAGACAAAAACAGCGCAACGGGTCACGAATGGTCAAATATTGGCATTGGCGCGCCAAACAACACTGGACCTTCGACAGTTGAGCAACATTTCTACTGATAATTTATCACTAGTACAGATTTTATTTTAATCTCCTCTGGTTCTTGCAATCTGCCTGTGCGAGCAATGAGCTTGAGTTTGGTCGGTTATCTAGTTAACTAGTTACCTATTCTATTTTTATGAAACAGCGGGATATTTACCATGATTAAATTTTGTTGAGTTGACTTCCGATATTTCGGCACAGTTGCATGCACCATGATCACGGTTGTTTCATAAAAATAGTGTTAAAAGTTTGATAGTTTCAAAAGTTATATAGTTACTTAATATCTATTACTTGATCAGATGAAGTAAGTACCATGGCCGTGGTGGTCCTGGCATGGAATAAGACCCCACTGCTATCACCTGCTATCACTTCTTATAATAATGGCATTGGAGTGGCAACACACTGGATCTTCGCTGCTTTTTAGGGTTCCGTAGCCAAATGGCAAAAACGGAACCCTTATAGATTCGTCATGTCTGTCTGTCTGTCTGTCTGTCTGTCCGTCCGTATGTCACAGCCATTTTTCTCCGAAACCGTAAGAGCTAGACTGATGAAACTTGGCGAGTAGATGTATTCTGTGAACCGCATTAAGATTTTAACATAAAAATAAAAATAAAACTATAAATTTCGGGGGTAAATACTTGAAACTGAAACTCAAAAATTTTTTTTTCATCGAACCCATACGTGTGGGGTATCTATGAATAGGTCTTCAAAAATGATATTGAGGTTTCTAATATCGTTTTTTTCTAAACTGAATAGTTTGCGCGAGAGACACTTCCAAAGTGGAAAAAAGTTGGTCCCCCCCCTCTAACTTCTAAAGTAAGAGAATGATAATACTAAAAAAAATATATGTTGTACATTACTATGTAAACTTCTAACGATTTTTGGTTTGAATGAGATCTAGTCAGTAGTTTTTTTTTTATACGTCATAAACCGTAAACCGCAATTTACCTTCCGACGAACTACAAGAACCTTATTATGTTACATCAAGTAACATAATATAAAGGTTCTTGTACGGAACCCTTCATGGGCGAGTCCGACTCGCACTTGGCTGCTTTTTTTATTTTTGCTTTCTAAAAGGATCATAATAAAAAATCGGGAGGAACCAAGTAGTTTGTTGCCTGTTCTTGGCTTGGTCGCGTGGAACTGGCACCTAGACTCACCTAGCTTTGAGACGTTTCAAAGTGATCCTTGTGATACCTACAACTGAATAAAAACATTGTTGAGTACCTATTTTAAAAGTGAACACGAAAACGCACCAAGAGATGATCCGCAGCATGACCTTCAATGATCTTCTTGCTAGCTCATTCCCCTGAGGGCAGTAATAATACCTACTAATAAAATAAAATAAAACATTACTTACAAAGAAACTGAATAATTAGTACAAATATGTAGGTAAGAAATGTATAAAATACACTACAAAAAGTTGAGGTTATAAACGATCTAGAGATAGCTCAACTGATCTAAATCAGTGCCAACGGAAGCGCTCCCAAGCCGCTGGCTGGCGGCATTGTCATTAAAATTACATGTGTTCGTCATACCTCAAAACCAGTAACTAGGAAATTAACTGGCACTGCAGTGATAAAGTGTTTTTTATAATGTCAGCCTGTCAATAAATTTTAATACTTACTGAATTAATTTATTGCATTTTTATCATAACTTTAGATTTAGATTTAATTTAATTTTAGATCTCGTATCGAATGCTAAAATTCAACACGTAAACATTTGATACATGACAGAATCAGAAATGAGGAAATCCGTAAAAGGTCACAGGTAAGTTAAAGTGGCAATGGGCAGGTCATATAGCTCGAAGAACTGACTGCCGTTGGAGAATTAGGTTCTCGAATGGCGACCACAAACCGGAAGACGAAACGTCCATGGGACGTAACCGACGCTTGATTGTGGATTACTTACATTTGACTGGCCTCTTAGGTCAGTTGGTGTAGTAAGCTCTGCTTTCTACGCCGTAGTTCACGGGCAACACCTAAACAAAGAACAAACATCTGTGTTCACTACAGAAACATTAGTTGTTCTCGGTGGGGATCGAACCCACAACTTACGGCACATGCTTTGCTATAGGGTATATTGCATCGTAAGTCAAGAACGATTGGACCGTGCCCTTCAATATAGTAACTTTTCCTTTCTTCCGTATTCCATGTAGAATCAGGCAGACTCGGCTAAGACGCTGACCAAACCTATTGATGTAAACAATGAGAAATATTTATTTTTAGCAAAAATGACTCAAAACTCTAATCAGAATTCGTAGATACCTAACTATCAAGGTCTGTTTTTTATTTGGTACTATTTATAGTAGTATAGTACCCGTAATTTTTTTTTATCAATGAACTTGTTTTATAGTTATGTGTTATTTATGATTTGCTAACCCATATTTATTACGAGTTATAATAACATTTACTTAATAATATTATGATAAGTATATTCAGTTCAGATGAGAATTTTAAAAGTAGTAGAGCTCTTTGTGTGTGCCTCGTCCGGGGAAGTACCTACTACGAACATGCCTGTTTCTGCCGTGAAGCAGCATTGCTGTGTTTCGTTTTGAAGAGTGTGGGTGCCGGTGAAATTACTGGCCCGTGAGGCTAAGCACATGCCTCAAGTTGATGGACGCAGGGCAGTGTATTATAGGACACTTTCCTAACATGCGTGGCCTACGAGGCAATGCTTTGTTATAGGCGATGGTTAGCACTTAACATCAGGTGGGCCACAAGTTTTTTACATCAGCTAGTTGCATAAAATACGACGATCAAGCCTAAAAGTGAGATGGTTGTATTTTTATCTGATCGATAAATAATCAGTAAATTGAAATATTACCCCGAAAACGCTGAAAACCGTGAAACAACTTCTCGCTCGTAAACTTTGCCTTTTGAAAAATATAAAAACACTGAACTCAGTTATCGAAAATCGCGAGCAACCAATCAATTGTGTGCAATCCAAATATGACCCAACTTAAGCAAACAAAATATTTGGTCCTTAGTCCTTACACGTTTTCCTACTTATAAGTTTACTCAAATACGAAAACCACATACTTACATAATATTATTATTGCTATCTGGTTCCCATATTACAAACTCTGCTTAGTTTGGGGCTGGGTAGTGTTGTGTGAATTGTCCAGAATATTTAGAATATTTTTTTTTTTTTTTTTTTTATTATTATGCCAAATTAAATGTAGGAAAACGTTTTAAGATCAAAATTATTTTTTAGCTCATCTGTGTAACAAACAACTGTGTAACCTTTTGCATGATTTTTATTATCTATTAATTTTTATATTTTAATAGGTAATTATTTTAGTCGCTAAAGACTAAAATTACGGGTATCGAAGATTTGCGTAGCGCTGTGTGAGAAGGGCCTTAGACACCGTATTGATAGACGCGTCGTAAACTTGATTATTTACGCCTGCTCGTTGCCAACCAATTTACAAAAAAAATACAAAAAACATGACTATGCGTATTAGAATTTGAACGCGCTCGCCACTTGGCCCGTATCTATCGAAGTACCTTATGAACCAGGTACTTACTTCGATAAAAAGTAGCATTAAGCCACGTCACGATATTTATGTATTAAATATGCTCACCATTACGATCTTAAGGCACGAGTCACGGTAGACCACCAAAACGAGAGTATATTTAAGTATAACTTAATGCTATACAATTTGACATGTCGTCATAGAGACGTTTTGTATTTCGACACTAATAGTTTTATTAGTAATTGTAAATTGACTAGAGGTACTATGTCCTTAAGTAAACGTAGTAAAATAACTATTGCTAAATTGTTAGCATTTAATATTTTTGATCCTGTTATAAGTACTATAACACAGTTCACCGACAAGTCCCCAGTTAGTAGCAGTACTAATATGGGTGAACAAGCTTTGGGGCCTATTGCCCAACATTTAAACTAGTGTCCTCGACAATGGGAAGTCCAGGCACTTTAAATGTCGTACACCAAAATATGCAAGGGCTTCCCAGCAAAGTTTTAGAATTAGAACTATTTATGAATTGTTTCAGTGTAGACATCATGTGTATTACAGAACACTGGATAGTAGAACTAGAGTTACTCCCTTTTTATGAAAAATATAGTATTGTAAGCTCTTTTAAACGAAAGAACGCTATGCGAGGTGGTTCTTTAATTATTGTAAGCAATCAATTGAAATGCAAAGAGCGTAAAGACATTGCAAATCTCAGTATCGAGAGGACTGTTGAGCTGTCGTGTGTGGAGCTGGAGCGGCACATAGTTGTGAGCGTTTACCGTCCCCCGAACGCGGATTTCACCTTGTATGAATCCACTATGGAAGATGTACTGCGTAAAATCTTTAACTGTAATAAAACCGTAATAATCTGTAGAGATTTTAATGTAGATATCCCAGTTCACCCTCTTTCTGAGAGGCTGCTAAATTTGTTTAAATGTTTTGACCTACACTGCTTGTTTCAAGATCCAACAAGGGTGACACTAACAACAGCCACCTGTCTTGATAATATTTTTAGCAGTCATGAGCCAGTAAGTAAATCAGTAGTTAGGCATTTTAGTTCAGATCACTACGGTCATAGCGCTAAATTTGCTTATAAAGTTTTAGATAAACACGAGATTTTCACCCACCGGCCTATCACAGAGAGCCGTATTAAAAAGTTTCAAACCAATATTGAACTGAAAGTGTCCCTCATGCCTTGTCTGACTGACCCGAATGATCTTTTCTCCAACTTATCAAATTTAATTAATGATGAACATAAGGATACGTTTAAACTTAAAACATGTAAAGCTAGTGTTAGTGTCGCGTTCGCTGACTGGGCCACCCCAGGTATTTACAAAAGTAGGAATACATTATATGAGCTGTATGCTGCTAGGGAATCAATGCTCAATGACCCAGCATTTATTCTACATATTAAAAACTACTCTAAAGCATTTAAAAGAGCTTGTCACGCAGCAAAATCATTGCATATCAAAAGAAAAATTGAAAAATCCACAAATAAAATTAAAGCTACCTGGAAAATAGTCAATAATGAGACTGGCAAATCAAAACTCCGTAATAAAAAAATTCATTTGAAAGTAAACAATAATCTTTTGACAACAAACATTGAAGTAGCCAACGCGTTTGATAGTTTCTTTTCCAGTATCCCTAAAGTAGTGACATCGTCTTTAAATTCCTCGGCCTCTGGTGCGATGGCATTGTTAGAGTCTAGTGTTAAAAAATGTAATAATATCTTTAGTTTTAAATACATTAATGCTGACAAAATCGTGAAGACATTTAAATCGTTAAACATTAAAAATACTGAAGATTTATGGGGAATGTCTACAAAACTACTCAGTACTATTATAACTGATATTGCACCGTGTCTAGCGTATATTTTTAATAGATGTGTTGATGAGGGTGTTTTTCCTGATTTAATGAAACCTAGTAAACTCATTCCCCTGTTCAAATCTGGAAATGCAAATGACCCTGCTAACTATAGACCTATCTCAGTATTGCCTACGCTAAGTAAAATATTTGAGAAAGTTATTCTTACTCAGTTGTTATCACATTTTAACCTAAATGGGATACTTCATAGCCACCAGTTTGGATTTACGAAAGGTCGATCAACGACTGATGCCGGTATTCTACTCTTAAAGCACATATATGATGCCTGGGAAAACTCGCAAGACGCGATTGGGGTATTCTGCGATCTTTCCAAAGCTTTTGACTGTGTAAATCATGCTACATTAATATCTAAACTTAAACATTACGGCATTCTAAATCGCTCTATTGACCTAATACAATCATACTTGACTGATAGAGTCCTTAAAGTTGATGTGGGCGGTGAGAGATCTTCTGGGTCTATTATTGACATGGGGGTGCCACAAGGTTCGATATTAGGTCCTTTCTTGTTTCTAGTGTACGTAAATGACCTCCCTTTTTTGGTTAAAAAACTATGTGAAATAGTACTATTTGCTGACGATACCTCATTAATTTTTAAAGTCGATAGATTGAAGACTAATTACGATGACGTTAACGCATCTCTGTCGCAAATACTTAACTGGTTTAACGTTAATAATCTTTTACTGAATGCTAAGAAAACCAAGTGTATTAAATTTATCTTACCAAATGTGACTCTCCGGCCAACTAATATTATACTTAATGGAGAGTCACTTAACCTTGTAGATTCTACTATTTTCTTAGGACTTAATATTGACAAAAAATTGCAGTGGGGGCCACAAATCAAAGCACTTGCAGCTAGACTAAGTTCGGCTGCATATGCAGTTCGGACTATAAGATGGCTTACTGATGAAGCTACAGCTAGGCTAGTTTATTTCAGCTACTTCCATAGTGTTATGTCTTACGGTATCCTTCTCTGGGGGAAAGCAGCTGATATTCAAACTATATTTGTTTTACAAAAAAGGGCCATACGTGCCATATATAAAATGAAATCTCGAGACTCATTGAGAGAGCGATTTAAGGAAATTAATATCCTCACAGTAATTTCACAATATATATATGAAAACTTATTGTACACTCACAAACACATCTGTAGCTTTCAGAAAAATTGTGATTCACATAATATTAACACTAGAAATAAAAATAAACTTTATATTCCCAAATTTCGCCTGCAGAAGGTAAATGGGTCTTTTATGGGGAACACTGTACGCTTTTATAATAAACTTCCGGAAAATGCAACTAAGCTTCCTATTCGGAAGTTTAAAGCCTATATTAAGAGTAATTTGATAAAGAAAGCGTACTATACTCTTGATAGCTATATGAATGATAAAACTGCGTGGCCCGATGTCCCGGTCACTCTACCCATAGGAAGCTAGCATGTCAATTTGCAATGTCTGTACCTACTATTTAATATCTTATTTTTATATCTGTGTAGATACTTTATTATAACTTTGAAGCGTAGCGTGTGCTGTCTTTGAAACTTTTGCTTTTGTATAATTACATTGCATACGTCTGACTAAGTGAAGTGGCACCACACTGGAACTTCACTGCTATTATTTTAGACTATTTTTGATTTGTAAAAGGATCATATAAAAAAACGGTAGGAACCGAGACGTAGTTTGTTGCCTGTTCTTCTACGCTTGGTCGCGTGGAACTGGCACCTAGACTCACCTAGCTTTAAGACGTTTCAAAGTGATTCTTGTATCGTATTGAATAAACGCTTATTGAATCTTGAATCTTGAGACATCCTCTCAGAACCCTTAGACCCTAGAACTTACTTAGCGTCCTTTTTTTTTTTACAATACACATTTTAGGATGGTTTAAGATCGTCGTGAAGAAACCAGTTAGTACTTTGTATAATCTTGGTGTACACTGTACAGTCAGCTGAACTTTAATGTAAATTGTATAATTAATGTATAAAATACGTAGTTTTCTAGTAAGCATTTTAACGGAGATTTACAGGGTAAAACTCAAAAAATAAGACTGCGTGGGGTAAAAACTCCAATATCAGAGTTTTTACCCCGCAAAAGTACATCGCAATGACCGTTGCGTGAACCATGAAAGACACGAACGGTATACATTTAGGTGCAGCCGACTGTACAATAATGAGTTTTGTATCTAGGTATCTATCTGAGCATCAACCAAAAGCAAATGTATTATGGAGTCAATAGTCACGGTTCACGGAACACGTCGGAAATGCGTCCGTCGATCGGCAGACATTGCCAGAACTTGAGCAACTGCTGATTTTCTATAATTTGCTTGCGAAATATCTCAATAGACTGTTGCCGTTCGACAATCTGAAGGTGAAGTTGTAGACTTCTATGTAGTAGATAAGGAAATAATTATAAGTTTAAAAAACTAGAGAAACCGACTTCATTGGCCAAACGGCTAAACCGATTTTAATTAAATAAATAAAATATTGTGGACAATTTACACAACACTACCCAGCCCCAAACTAAGCAGAGCTTGTAATATGGGAACCAGAGAGCTGATATTATATGATAATACATGAATATTTTTTTTTTGTAAATACATACTTAGATTACAATATAACACCCAGACAAAAAACAAACATTTATGTTCACCACACAAATATTTGTTCTCGGTGGGGATCGAACCCACGACCTACGGCGCAGAAGGCAGAGCTACTACCAACTGAGCTAGAGGCCAGTCATTAAATTATTCAATTAAATTTGTTTGGGACAATCTGGGCGGCTACCATGAATGTTTATGGCTTTGGCTGTCAAATTGTGTATAGATAGGCTGACCCACACATTCATTTTCTTCTTGGGTTTGAACGTGTTGACACTGTTGACTCAATTTTGACAGCTATAACCATAACCATATGGAGTTCATGGTAGCCGCCCTGGACGTAAGAATAACCTTCCAAATAAAAAAATAATGTTCTAAATCGGTTCATAAATGACGGAGGCATGCAGTTACAAACATTAAAAAAATTATTTAAAAAAAAGGCAACACCGATTTTAATAAAATTAAAATGGGACCAATCTGGAAGCAGTAACTTTCAGATAAAAAAATATTTTTTCAAATCAGTTCACAAATGATGAAGTTATGCGGTAGCAAGCATAAAAAAAAATAAAAAAATACAACCGAATTGAGAACCTCCTCCTTTTTGATTGGAAGTCGGTTAAAAATATGTACCATTGATCAAATAAGATATGATCAGCAAAACGACAAAAGCATAAAGGTCACAGCGCTATATTTAGTATTCTTATTATTTATTACAGAGCCTGTTGGTCATACTCATAATATTTATTGCAATTATTATGTTCATGGTCAGGTCTTTAAGTTAAAAATGGTAAAAACATAATAGGCCCTTAAATTGAGGGTCTAGCGGTAGCAGCCTCGCCTTCCGATCCTAAGACATAGACATTCATTTATTTACTGCTTCAGCACATAATATACACACTATTAAAATAAGAAATAAAAACAAAGAAAGATAAGAGGATATTACAAAAACATAGGTACTTACTAAAGAAAAATAACATAAAAAAATCATACTAAAACATACTAAAAACAACAAAAAGAGATCAGAGTATGTGTGCCACTGCAGCAAATCGGCTCTGGCTCAGCGTAATGCTTTACCACCAGCGGCAGCTCAGCGCTGTTATTCTGCCAAAATCCTAACGTCGATCGTGGGTTCAAATTCAGTCGTGTGCCAATGAGTATTCGAAAGGAGGAGGAGGATTGGTCAAGTGTACGAAAGGAGCCTCCGAAAATGCAGCACTGACTGGTTCGGAAGAACTAGTGACATCACAAGAAGAAGAAGTAACACCCAGCGTAGTGCAATGACCTGTGTCAATTCCGACGATTAGACGAAGTTTATCACCTTGCAGGTTGATAACCTAATTATATCAGCTATCTTAGCTATTAGCATTGCTTTGTTATTGTGTGGAAAATCTATAAAATGTATTATTTGAGTAAGTATAATAATGATTTATTTATTTGTCACCAGAGCACTGGTGATCTAGTGGTAGCGGCCCGCCTTCCGATCCGAAGGTCGTGGGTTCAAATCCAGTCGTGTACCAATGAGTTTTTCTGTCGAAAAATGTATGTGCACTATGCCAGTACTCTCAAAACGGTGAAGGAAAACATCGTGAGGAAACCGGCGTGTCGTAGAACCTAAAAAAGTTCGAGCGACACGTGTCACGTAAAAAGGGCCGTCCAGTGGCCTACTTGCGGAAAAACTTGCCCGCACATCAAGTGCGGATGATAAAAATTTGCCGATTTTTTTTTTTATTTGTCATCGTCATACTAACAGTCTAGGTCAAAACGTCTGTTGGATCGGTATCGCCGAGCAACTACCTCTACAATAATTGACTGACTTCTCAGCTCAGTTGATAGTAGCCCTGCTTTCTGCGCTGGAGGGCGTGGGTTCGATCTTCACCAAGAACAAATACCTATTTGTGTGGTGAACATGGAGTTTGTTCTCTGCTGGGTGTTATATTGTATTCTATGTACGTTTATATAAAATAAATGTATGTAAGTATTATATCAGCTATCTGGTACAAGCTCTGCTTAGTTTGGGACTGCTTAGTGGATTGTTTACAATATTTATTTTAAATAAATATCTCGCAGTAAAATTCCATATCTCGATATTAGATAGCGATACACTGACCTCCATCGCAGATCGCAGCAGATTGCTTAGATGTGCGCAAAGCTTAGGTATTGGTGAAAAGTAACCAAGTATATAGTTACCTTTTTATAGTTAGACTAGTATAGCTATTGCAGATATACTAATAGTTAAAAGCTAGTTAAAAAAGTCAGATCTAGCAAGTATCGATCGCCAGTTTATTAGCTCCAGTAAGATAAACATGTTTTAATGATTTATAATAGTGTTTACTAAGGAAAATCCCATGAAGGATTTTTTATTGTCCCAAAATTTAAGGCCGAGATTTGAACCACAACATGACGTGATAATTTTATATGCCAATAAATACCATAGGAAGGTACACAAGGATACGCATCAGACTATACACTGTTAGCTCTTATGTCCTTGCGGTAAGCGTCATTTTTCTTTGTTTTTAGGTAACTTGAGCTGCATCTCACTGTACATTCCGACCACCAACAGCAGGTTCTCCTGTGCCTTGAATATCAAACTCCTCATGTACAGTGGGATACACCTCAAGTTACCTAAAAACAAAGAAAAATGACGCTTACCGCAAGGACATAAGAGCTAGCAGTGTATAGTCTGATGCGTATCCTTGTGTACCTACCTACGTAAAGTGGACTAAGTATACTTCTATGACTTATGGTTATTTGGGACTATTTTGGAACGAACATTAGTGGTGTCGATGTCGTCCAAAACGTCGTCCTGTGTCAAGTCCTGTGTGTGTGTTGTGGGTTTGGGATGATTGCAAAATGGGTTATTATTTTGAGCAGTTTTTATATCGTGTTTTTTTGTTGAACGGTTCCAAATGTTTTTTAAAAAATAAATAGGGTCTGATCCTCCTTTTTAGTTTTCTTCGTTTTGCGGTTTGCCAATAAAGTTATGACCATTATCACATTTTCATAAGCACTAGCATTTTGATTATGAATTATTTTAATTATTTTATTTTAACTAGTTCTAAGATCTGACTGTTAAATTTACATGCATAATAAGGCAATAAATATACTGAATACTGAAATTTTGATTTTATCTCATTCTTAAGAAAAAAATAAAATGCCCTAGCAACAGCGAAAGCAGTGGAACAGCAAACTTAAAAGGCAATCTCTAAACCAAAGAGTATAGTTATGGAGGGGCTCTAAACATCGAGAAAAATGTTTAATGGCAAACTACTCTCGTCCATCGGACTACACCTGGGCTAGTGTACCTATGTATTTATAACTTTATCGAACTGATTCGGTCGAATTGATTTCATAGTTTATTTTTATTCATACTACGTATACCTACCTACTAGGTTCTTTTTAAACACGTAATAAAAAATGTAACTGCTACTACACTGACGTCAATGGCGGCGTATTTTAGTAACATTTCCTAACCGTTGAAAATTTAGCACTATTGTGTGATAAATAGTTATTGTAAAACAGCCACTTAACACGGGCATTTGCATTTATTTTATTCTCAGGTCATTTGTAAAAAACTCCTAGCATGATAATGGTGTGTACAGTAAATAGCAAAAGTTCATAAAGACCATTAAAACTGTCAAAAAACTTCCGCACACTTTGACCTTTTGAAAGATATACGTATATAGATTTCCTCTTTATTGATTTCATGGCCCACTAGGTACCTAAGTAAAATACAGTTTTTAGATTAAAAAGTAAAAGTCAAAGTTAAAAATGAAGGTATAAATATTTTCGTTAATCTGCGTGCAAATGCAAAAATCCAATCGGACTGCACACAAGATTTTCGCGTTGCTCAGTATTTTTAACCGACTTCCAATCAAAAAGGAGGAGGTTCTCAATTCGGTTGTTTTTTTTTTATGTTTTTTACCGCCTAACTTCGTCATTTGTGAGCCGATTTGAAAATTTATTGGTCCCATTTTAATTTTATTAAAATCGGTGTTGCTTTTTTTTAATAATTTTTTTATTGGCGGGGCTTCTTATGGTGACTGTACTTTAACACTACATAAAATAAAATCTGCGTGCTCATAATTACGGGCGTCACGGCTCAGTTGATAGCAACACTGCCTTCTACGCCGTAGGCCGTGGGTTCAATACCCACCGAGAACAAAAATGTCTGTCTGTCTGGGTGTTATATTGTACTCTAAGTGTGTAGTTACAAAAAAAAATGTATTTAAGTATTATATCTGGTTCCCATCATACAAGCTCTGCTTAGTAGATAATGTTGTGTGAATTGTTCACAATATTTATTTATTATTTTATTGAAAACTGAGTGGCCGGTTCACTTCTACTCCACTTCGAGTGGTACCGACAGTTTAGCTAAAGGTAATTTGACCACTGCCTAATTAAATGTGAGTTTGTTAGCTTTTTGCAAATAAAATACTGCATGTATAAACTTTTAAAACTACATAAATGGCCTATATGTAGCTAAAGTAGATAATTAATGCAACGTCAAGACAGCTTTTTCACTCATGCCTGCTGGCCTACCATGAGCTTCATATGGTTATGGTTATGGCTGTCAAAATTGTGTCAACAGTGTCAACATATTCAAACCCAAGAAGAAAATGAATGTGTGGCTCAGCCTATCTATACACAATTTGACAGCCATAGCCATAACCATATGGAGCTCGTGGTAGCCCTGGTACAAGACGCTAGGTGGTATATATACTTAAGTCAGAAGTTATATAGGACAACAAAGTGATAAGCATCGTGCGGGCAGTTCGCTCTTGACAGAGGCCTTGGGATCCGACCGTGCGAGATATTCGAGCGCCCGCGCCGGACCAACTATAACGCGTCCTATATCATTTAATATCATTTATTGCTGCGGGAATTGGAATTATTGGCACGAAAACATCTTAAAATATTTGAACAATTTAAATTACTAAAACAAAGTATATACCAAGTAGTTGTGAAAAATCCAGTGCATCCTACAATTGCGATTTTATAAATGTGCACATTTAAAATGTGAGCCCCAAGTGTTTATAAAATGAAGTGGCTAGCCCTCCTGTCCCTGATCGCAGCCAACCTGATACGGCAGCCGGCGCCGCTGGTCCGCATCCAGAGTGGACTCGTGCGAGGCAGGATCAGTGAGAACGGCAAGCTATACGAGTACTTCGGGATCCCGTATGGAACAGTGGACGAGACCAATCGGTTTCAGGTATTTTTTATTAAATTTGTATTCACGGTTTTTTTTTACATATTATAGGCTACCTTAAACCTTAATTTACCATACCTCGTGCAAATAAAGATATTTCATTTCATTTCATTTAACGCTTGACTTCAATCTCACCTGATGTTAAGTGATGATGCGATAAACGGTGTAGCGCACTCCGCTAGAAGATATCTATTCACTCTTTTATTAAAAACGTCCAAAATATAGGTATTCGGAAAAATAGACGCCGGCAACGAGTTCCACCCTTTGTTTGTCCTTCATAATCATCACATAAACATAACTTTAGATTACTTTTAATAAGGTCGGCAAATTTTTGAGGTCTAAGCTACGATAGCCGCTTTTCATCAGACAGGTGTTGTTATACAACGTGTATCAAAATATGTGTACTATCCCGAAGGGGGGTGAATTTCCACCCCCCGGGGAACAACTTTTGTTCAACGACTTTTCGAACTTCGATTGGTATCTCTGAAAAAACTGCAACGAAGTTTCAACATGAACAGCTGACTTTATACAAAGTGACAACCCTAAACTCAGCTACAGAGGTAGTAGGTAGTAGTAGTAGACCTACAGAGGTAGTAGGTCAAGGGGTCAAGGGGTTACAAGGATAGGGTTGTCAATTTATTTAGGCATTATGAAATTAAATATTTTTGTATAGGAAACTGAAAATAGGAATTTTTAATTTTCTCCCCCCCACAACTGATCACCATTGTGGTCTGAAACCCCCCACCTTCGCATAGTACACATATTTAGATACACCTTGTATACCTATTTTTATGATTTAAATTTTGAAATGTATGCTATTTTAGTTGTACGTCTATTTGATCACTCAAAATAAAATTCTCACACCTTATAGGTACATGTTTTTACTGTAAAATAACAACGAGGGCGGCATTAAGCTTTTTTTGGCGTAAGTTTTTTTGGCAACTTTGGTGTCTAGAGAGAACAAAAGCCAGTCCGCAGATAATTTCCAGCTAATTTATTTTTCGATATTCATTTTGTTTTTTACTACAACCCGGAAGACGAAGCGTAGCACGGCCTTCCATCCGATGGACCGACAACATTGTAAACATCAGATATATCCGAGGAACTGCATGCCTTCATTCACTTGAAGCCGTTTTCGTACAAACTCAGCTTACCATCAGGTGAGATTGTGACCAAATGATGGTTTATGTCATGTAAAAAACATAAACCCCCACTGCGCTCTATCAGGGGTTGAATTCTTTTCTAACACCCTTCTTTTCTAACGCACCAAGAAATCATATCCCTCATAATTTCAAGTTTCAAGGTACGAGTGTAGTAAGTTTTTTTTTTAAGTTTGTCAAAATTATAATAGTCAGGGTTGTGACACGTGACGGTAACAAAAGCCTCATATTTGTCAAACAGATCTTTGTATAGAAAAAGAACGAAACTGTACCATGTTTTAGAAATATCTATTTACAACACTCAACGACCCAACGCAATTGAGAAAATGGCAAAACTATGAGGGTTCCTTATCAGACTTGGGAACCCTAGAAGCAGGACAAATAAATAATTACTGCTATATATCAGTAATTTACATTATCGCCACGGGGCTAAAAGATAATTGTAATGTGTTCATTCTCTGTTATTATTAAAACATAAATCAAAAGCCACACCCTCGGAACCTGTTTTTCATCGGTACCATTTTTAGGGTTCCGTAGCCAAATGGCAAAAACGGAACCCTTATAGATTCGTCATGTCTGTCTGTCTGTCTGTCTGTCTGTCTGTCTGTCCGACCCTGTCACAGCCATTTTTCTCCGAAACCATAAGAGCTACACTGATGAAACTTGGCGAGTAGATGTATTCTGTAAACCGCATTAAGGTTTTTACACAAAAATAAAAAAATAACTATAAATTTTGGGGGTCCCCATACTTGAAACTGAAACTCAAAAAATTTTTTTTCATCAAACCCATACGTGTAGGGTATCTATGAATAGGTCTTCAAAAATGATGTTGAGGTTTCTAATATCGTTTTTTTCTAAACTGAATAGTTTGCGCGAGAGACACTTCCAAAGTTGAAAAAAGTTGGTCCCCCCCCTCTAACTTCTAAAATAAGGGAATGATAAAACTAAAAAAAATATATGTTGTACATTACTATGCAAACTTTCAACGATATTTGGTTTGAACGAGATCTAGCCAGTAGTTTTTTTTTTATACGTCATAAATCGTAAACTGCAATTACCTTTCGACGAACTACAAGAACCTTTATATTATGTTACTTGATACTACGGAACCCTTCATGGGCGAGTCCGACTCGCACTTGGCTGCTTTTTGTTATAATTGGTTGGTGTCCGTTTGCATGTAATGTACAACACTCAAACGTACTTAGTTTACTTTTTATAATCAAACTTCTTGTTGAACGGGACCCATTCACCAAATTTAATTAGGCCTACCACAAGCTCTGTCTGGCTCTGTCTCTGGCTCTGGTTTTGAGTCTGTGTGAGTGTTGACTAAATAAATCCTACGTCGAAACATCACACACACAATATTATTCGAGCGTCACAATATAATACACTGGTGAGCACTCACACCAAGGAATATAATACTCTCTACGAGAGACTCACACAGACATAAAACCAAAGCCAGAGACAGAGCCACACAGAGCTTGTGGTAGGCCTACTGATCGGCACGGAAAGTGATAATGTACACTCTGTTATTACGATGCCAGTTGAGCCTCATGTACACTGTAGAAAATCAATCATAGACTTTTGCTTTTTTGTTCTGGCACCAGATACTTGTGCTTGCCCTTGATACTTTTCGGCAGATCCGACTTGAATAGATTAGGTTAGGTTAGCGTGCGTTATGGTACGCGGCAATGGCCGCCGTAAGGCTATACAAATATTTATTTATAAAAAGGCAGGACATTATTTTATCCATTACCTAGTAAAAAAGTAGAAATTTAATTTTTGGACTGCTACATTTGCTTCGACAGTGGAAAAAAACCACTGGCCGCACACAGAAGACCCACCGGCAAATGGCAAATTCAAAACAGAAACAAAATAGAAGCTTACCTACATCTGAAATAAGTAAAAAGAGTATAATAAATGTTTATTGTCGAGGTAAGAAAACCAAGTGTAACTGACACAAAACTATACGTTCTTTGAGTAGGTATTTAAAATGTATTTAAATATCTATTGTGAGGTTAGCTAATGAGTTCTTTGGCCTTTAGGCTAAAGTTTGCATGCGTGCATACATTTATGGGCCTACCCAATACGCGCTTCATATCGTCAACTTTTCAGGAAAATTTGTTAAAGTAAAAATTCCTTTTAAAAACTTGAGAAAACGACTTCATGGCCGAACTGCTAGACTAATTTTGGTGAAATTTCTATGGAACCGATCTAGAAGACCTACTAAATAAAAAGGTTTTTTTTTTTAAATTGACTCGTAAATATTGAATTTATGCGATAACAAACATTAAAAAAACAACTGAAATGAGAATCTCTTCCTTTTTTATTTGAAGTCGGTTAAAAATAAGGTTGATTAGGTTCTCACTGTTCATTAGCTGTCAGTGCAAGTATTATCATAGTTCATATGTTCATATGTTTCGTCTCGCAAGTATTTCGAATCTTAATTATCGACCTGTAATATATCGACGCCAACCCGATGGACCGACGACATTGTTAAGATCACTCAGGAGGATGGAAACGTATATGGGAGGCCTATGTCCAGCAGTGGACTACTCAAGCTGGTAGAGAGCCGTAGCGTAGCCGCGTACAAATCTACACAACATAATGAACATGGTTCAAGCGGGAAACAAAGCTACTAGGTAGGTTAGGTCATTACCAAGTCTAATATCTATAATAGCTTTTACTATCGTATAGAATATCAATTAACTTTTACATAAAGGAATATTTTAAAGTGATCTTTTGATCCTATTGAATAATTGAATTTTAACATCTTCATCAAAGTGAACACAATTCACACCAAGAAAACACAACACAGCCCCAAACTAAGCTTGTACGATGGGAACCATACTTAAGAATATATTTTTTTTTGAAATATTCATAGGACAACTACTGGACCGGTTAGGATGAAACTCCCAGCAAATATAGTTTGTAACCTCGGTTAGCATAATGGTATTAGAGCTCCTTGTGTGTGGCTCGTCCGGGGAAGTACTACCACCATGCCTATTCCTGCCGTGAAGCAGCATCGCTGTGTTTCAGTTTGAAGGGTGTGGGTGCCAGTGTAATTACTGACACGTGTGGCGAAAAATCTGGAAGCCTCAAGTAGATGGACGCAGGGCAGTGCATCGTAGGGCACGTTCCTGACGTGCGTGACCTACGAGGCAATGCTTTGTGTGGTGATGGTTATCGCTTAACATCAGGTGGGCCATATGCTTGTTCCATCAACTAGTAGTATAAAAAAGGCCCGAAAAAATAACAGGGAAATGACAGGAACCGGTAAAAAAGCTCAACGGACAAAGCCGCTATAAGGATATAACTTTCCGAAAAAAATAGCAAATAATAGAGGTCGTGGACGCCATGGGGGGTATGACTAGGGGACAAGGTACCCGCCAGCTTGGTGCCATGGATTTATTGAAGATTTTGCTTCTGGGAAATGTTAATACTGAATTTATGTTTATATAACGGAAAAATACGAGTTAAACGGGAAGACATTCTGCATAGAAATTTATTATGTACGTGATACCAAGTAGGACAAATCAGTATGCATCGTGTTATGTGACGTTGCTGTTGCACTGGCCTTATGCTTGACCTTTAGGACCTGTCTTAGCGAAATGTATTCAGAAATCGATAAAATTTATTCAAATATAGTTTTGCCAACTTTCGCAATTAACCTTGAATGATTAAAATCTAATTCACATATTCATAGAATGAACTCTACGGAATTTTTGAATGATTCTGACGTATAAGTTGTGTTTTTCGTGATTTTCCGCTACACCCATAACCAGCTACTTACAATAATCACCTTGTTTTCGGGGAAATAACACGTTTTTCTTTGTATTATCTTTCTACTAAAGCTAAAGCTGCGACTCATTTGGTAATGATGATGATAGTCTTATCATCATCATCAATACATTATATTTATTATAATTATATTGTACAAAAACGTACTTATGAACATTTTATCTGCTACATAAGGTTCCCACAATATTTATTACCTACAAGCTTTGCTGACTTCGTGTCAAGATAGCACTAGGTACAATGTTTATTATAGGTCGGTACGATAAGTTGATTGTCAATTTGATGTTCGCTTAAATATTTTGGGGTGATAATTTTAGGATATCTTTTAATTTCCAGGCACCGCTGCCTCCTCCAACATGGGACGGCATCTTCGAAGCCCAAGACGAGAACACGTGGTGCCCGCAGGCAGCCCTGGTCAGCTCCTTCATCCTCGGAGAGCCCAACTGCCTGAAGCTCAACATCTACACCCCGATCCATACTCCAGCGAAACTCTTGCCTGTCATGGTGTTTATCCATGGGGGATGCTTCTTCGGAGGTACCAGCTCTCCGTTCTTGTACGGAGGAGACTTCTTCGCTGAACAAGACGTGATCTACGTAGGAATCAACTATAGATTAAACGTAGAAGGGTTCCTATGTCTTGGTATAAAGGAGGCTCCGGGGAATGCTGGCTTGAAGGACCAGATAGCTGCTTTAAGGTGGATCAAGGAAAATATCCATGCGTTTGGAGGTAACAAAGATGACGTCACGTTGTTCGGAGAGAGTGCCGGAGCTGTATCGACGTCGTTTATGATTCTATCACCAGCAGCTAAAGGACTTTTTCACAAAGCTATTCTTCAAAGCGGGTCTTCTCTAGCTCCGTGGGCGCTGCAGCACGATCCCATAAAAACAGCCAGCAACTTGGTAAAGAAACTGGGATACAACACTGTAGATCCTTACGAAATACATAGTATTTTGTCAAATAAGACTGCCCAAGAACTAGTTGGTATTTTAAAATATACCGAAGATCGATACTGCGTTGCCGACGAAAACATCTTCGTTCCCTGTGTAGAGAAGCAGATCGATGGTATTGAGCCAGTAATCACCGAACATCCTGTTGAAATAATTCAAGCCAGAAACTACACTAAGATGCCTATGATAATCGGCCACACGGATAACGAAGGCATTTTCTTCGTCGCTGCCGATTACGGAACCAGTATTCAAAATGGGACAAGCGTTATTGATCCATTGAGAGCTCTGCAGACAGATCTAGAGTTCCCGAACGACTACCACAAAAACTGTACCGCGGATAGAATAAAACGCCATTACTTCTCAACTGCCCAAGATGAGATGATAATGGACATGGTGAACCTATACTCCGATGTACACTTCAAGTTCCCTCTGCTTTTGGAAGCAGAGATGTACTCCAAGTCTACCGACCAGCCAATGTATTACTATCTCTTTAGATACAGCGGGCTGATAAACATGCCAAAGATAATCAGTGGGTTTGGGTGGAATGGTGGCGCGTCACACGCTGATGAGCTGTTCTACATGTTCAAGCCCCATTCGTTCCCGTTGCCGCATCGGTACTTGGAGAACGATATGATCAAGAAGATGGTGGTGATGTGGACAAACTTTGCTAAATACGGGTAAGATTGTTTCTTTGTTTGTATGAAGGAATTAAATCACACTTAGTGTTGTTTCATGCAGCTTCTAAAGTAGACAAGGGAGCTTAATAAGTGAGTAGTTGGTTCAACATTTTTTTAAAAACTGACAGGACATGACTAAGCACCAAAAACACAACGTGTATGATTTTTTATCCTATGAGTAAACTGCAAAATGAATGTAAAAACACTGTGTGTTTTTGGACACGTGTATGATTTTTTATCCTATGAGTAAACTGCAAAATGAATGTAAAAACACTGTGTGTTTTTGGTGGTATTTTTTTTCCTTGAATAGTCTACGGTCTATGGAACATCCGTGTCAGTGGTTTTGTACCATCATTGATTAAATACAACAAAATTAATCAGTTATTTAAAAAAAACATTTAAACCGCTCTTTTATACGCTGTAGGTCGTGGGTTCGAGGCTTCCACCCGGGATAAGCATTTACCTGATGAAGTTCACGGAAAACTCGTTCATTTATTTCAATGTCGAGCCTTACTGTTACGTTAACGCGTAACTGACTGCAAGCCACTAACTGAGTACTTGCCTGCATCCTTGATTCATGATAATGTCTGGCTTAATTCATCCCAATTAATTTTCCTCATAACCCTTTGTTGACGTGACAACGTCTTATAATTCGATGGAGCCGGCTGCACGCACGAAAAAACATGACTCATGCGGCGTTACCTCGCTCTGAGGCGTTCCATTTAAGGCTTGAAGTGCAAGCGAGAGCGCGGAACGAGCGACAAAGAGGCACAATCGGCCTCCGCGTTCGGCAGCGTTCGACATCTGTCTCTCTCCTACTTGAATGAGCGATGCTTCCGCGTGGACAGCTGTATGACATTGTCACGTTCAACTGTCGTCAGTATTTTTTTTTATAATGCTTGCAATTTTTCGGGGGAAACTTGCGCCATACGGTTTTTTTGTAATTATCAAACAATATAGTAACGTAAAGTGGGCTATTGCATAGGATATCCGTTTATAATAACTTATTTTACGACGTCTCGGTGTTGCTAAATTCATACTGTTAAGGTATGATTCCGATGTCGGCAGCAAGCAGCACTGCCATGCGACATGCTGATTTTTTCATACAATTTGTTAGCGTGCGGCGGGACGGCGCGGCGGGGTGACAGTGTCGCGCTGCAGTGTCACCCCGCCGCGAACACACAATTTGCATGAAAAGCGCGACTCTGCGTGCTGCCGATTTCGGAATACAGCCTTTAATTTTATAAACAGCCTGCTATTCTTTCAGCAAGGTTGCGTAAATAAGAAACGTTTACCTACTGTTTCAAGAACTAATGCAAATAAAGAGGCTTTGTTTGCCTTAACAAAGTTTATATACTTCTTGCAAATAAATATATTTCGTTTCCTTTCACATAATACTTATACTTTAATTAACTACTTCGATCTGGCCAAGCACGCGCGGCTGTAGAGACGACGATAATGATGATGATAAACTAGCAGGTTTTACTAGGATGAGAACCTATAAGAACTGAAAAGAAACCTGGGCTATAAGTGAACCCGTTCGAGTTTGATCTGGATCTTGCAGTTGTAGATTTTTCTATTTAAAAGACATCGTATTGATAACTTTTTAATTGAACTTCATTTTCTTTACCAACGCCTTGATAACAAAAGTAACTGACCTATTATCTGAAAGAAAAGATTAAACATACCTACCTATAATTATGTTTATTGAAAACATTATAAGGTTTAAGAAGTTTATTCTCATAAAAATTAAACAGTTCACTTATAATGAGATACAGTTTTTAAATTAAGGTTTTATATAACTCTGGGGCCTTACAAAAAATATTATTATTCTAGTAATGTACATATTATACAGGGTTATTCATTATTAGCTGCAAATACTCAGGAATTAGGTTCAACAAATAAAATAAAAAATATTTATGAAATTATTTTTTTTAAATTTTGATCAAAATTTTTTTTAAGTTTTTGTATCAAAATTTTATTTTTATTAATTTCTTTACGGCTATTGCATAATGATTGCCATGGAGAACAGGACGATGACCCACCCAGGCAGTGACTGAACGCAGAGTGTCACTCACGGCGCGCGGGCGCGGATCAAAGGTCAAAACAGGTCAGGCGCCAATGATTCCTTTATCGATTTTCTCGGGATTTTCATAACAAAACTTAAAAAAAATCATATCATAAATATTTTTTATTTTATTTGTTGAACCTAATTCCTGAGTATTTGCAGCTAATTATGAATAACCCTGTATACATATTTCTTCAGTTTGCCCTTGAATATTACATCAGGACACTCTTTTATATCATTGGGTAAATTGTTATACAGCTGTGCTCCCTCAAACACGATCGTTTTCTTACCGTTATTCGTTCGCGACTTAGTAAGAGTTCATTTAAGATTGTTTCTTAGGTTATGTTTCTTTTCTTTGTATTTTAGTTGAATGTCATTCTACTACGATATTTTTTATATGATTCGTTATAAAAAATATTATAGTAGAATGACATCCACTTTAAATACAAGACATTACCGTTACATAAGGAAGGTTGCTGCGCAAATAACCAGTCTGGATAATATATGAATATTTAAATACGCAGCAATATTCTATCATCTAATAACATACAAGATGCAGAAAATTAAACTTCGCATAATTTTATTTGAACGATTATTTTAGTTCCTACCTATATCATATTTAAATGGTCTATGACATGAATAGATACGAGTAGGTACAAATCCTGCAGTGATTTATAATCAAAGACAATCTACAGAACAACATTTTAAATACAAATCGTTTTGAAAATAAAATCCCAAATAATTATCCTTCGGTCAGCCACAAGTGATAGGTATTATCTGCGAAGCGGTAACCACTTAACAACAGGTGGACAGTTACTTACTTGCTTGCTTATCCTCTTGGGGTATGGAGAACCGAGGTCTCGCAGGTCTCCAGATGTTATCCAAGCGACTGACCGAAGCCTGACTATTCAGCGTGGCAATGCCGCCAGAGTCTTGGGGACGCTTCCGTCTGGCACTGATTTGAATCAATCGAGCTATTTCTTAGGTTTGTAACGGTTTACAGATAGGTAAACTGTTTCTTGTGTATTTTGTACATTTTGTAAATGCTTGTATAATTTTTGTAGTTTATTTGTGTTAATCAAATGTACGATTTCTTGCTTGATTGATTAAAAGATCTCGAAACTAATAAATAAGTTGTAATTAAAGTTTTCTATCAGTAGTCTGTTATTCGCATATTACGATATCGCAATCGTCGGCCTCGGCCTACTGACATTGCATGACAGAGCTAGATGTTAAGAAGGTGGCCATTACTGACCGCTTTTTATCATCTACGTAAGTATTTAATTAATACATGTTTTAAAAAATCCACGGGCTTAAATGATTATTTTGTTTTAAATCTATCATACTCATACTCATACGCATAATTATTTATTGCAATTATTATGTTACATGGTGAGGTCTTAAAGTTAAAAATGGTAAATACCTAATAGGCCCTAATGTTCAGGGCATAGCAATATCTGGAGTGGAAGCGGGCCGAAGTCTGAAAAAATAGATAAATTAAAAGCTAGAAACTTAAATAAAATCAAACTTAAAATCATGGTATTTTACTAATAATAATCATACTAAAAAAGAGATCGTTCTCTAGTTTTCGGGCTCTAAAACATATAAAATAAACATCACAAACCATGCTCAATAAGAATGAGCATGGTTTGTGATGTTTATTTTATATGTAGGTACACCAACAACCTCGCAGAATAAATAAATAAATATTATAGACAATCCACACAACACTATCTAACCACAAACTAAGCAGAGCTTGTACTATGGGAACCAGATAGCTGATATAATATGTATAATTTTGTTTTGTAAATACATACTTAGAATACAATAATACACCCTGACAGAAAACAAACATCTGTGTTCACCACCCAAATATTTTTTCTCGGTGGGGATTGAACCCACGACCTACCTAGAAGCACAGAAGCCAGTTTCCATCTAAATTGAGTCCAGTAAATTAGTTGTGAACAACCAAATGATGAAAATCGAATGCCCACTTTCACCAACCAAAATAGGTCCTACCAGATTTGATAGTGCGTGATGTATTGTTTCTCAGTAGTTAAAACTGATGGCTATGGATGTTATGGATGACTTCTGATATAACAAACAGTCAGTCTACCTTGACACACTCTACTAACCATTGTTGCGGTGACAGTACATGCCCGTCTTGACTTACATCCAAACCTTTAAGGCCTGCGCACATCTAGAGCGATAGCGATAGCGATTAGTGAAACGCTGTCAAATATCGCTGTCATTTTGACAGCGTTTCAGCTGATCACCATCGCCATCGCCTTAGATGTGCGTAGGTCTTTATTCATTCACTCAAATTTGTACTTTAATCTTCTCGACAAGTCTAACACTGAGTCAGTTTGGAATTTGAACACTACCATCTACCTTTATCAAAGTTCTTTTTTGCTTCAAACTTTGTATAATCTTATTATTAATTAAGCAAATATTTCTCCTTGGTAAGAATCGAACTGGCAACCTACAACGCGTTAAGTCATTGTTCAAACACTTCATAATGGTTCGTAACCATCATCTTTAAATAATGGTAGCCTAATAAAATTTTGTAATTTTCCAGTGACCCAACCCCCAAAACAACGAGACTGCTTCCAATCCGTTGGCGCCCGAGCCGGGAGTCGAACCCGAACGCGCTGATTATTGACTCCCACCTTTCCACTGCTCTCCTATGGGACGAGCGGTCAGTGACCTTCTGGAATGACACCTACAACCGCTACAGAAGAAAGGACTACGGATTCAAGAAGAGATATAATTTTATGGAGGTCACTAAGACTGTTAAGTTAGGTTTAAGAAAATAACTTAGTGGTAAAGGGTACGGGGAAGGTTCTTGGGGCTGGGAAAATAGATACCAAAGTTATAGATTATTTTGTTTTGAGGGTTTTATTCGTGTATTAGCACGTGAATTAGCACTACCAAGAACAAGAAAATAACAAACTAAAGTACTAGGAACTAATGGTCGTAAAGGCCTATGCCCAGCAGTGGACTTCAGGTTGATGATGATGATGATGATGATAATGATGGTCGTAAAAGTTATTAAGTATTGTGACGTAGGAAAGCAATCATTTTTTAGAGTATAAAATAGATTTTGGAAAACGTCAAAAGACAAATTAATTTGAGCACGAGTAAAACCCCCATACCATTTAATTATTATGATAAGAATGTAGCATAGTATATTCTTTTTATTAAGTAAATAATATCCGCCTTGAAGCAATTTTGTTCATACTCGTATTTTTTTCGCTATGTGAGAGAGATTTTTTACACCTAGCACATTTTAGATAAACTGGTTCAGAACTTCAGACAGAGGATTTTTGTGACAAAGGTCCCTTACCCCAACAAACCAACCGAATATGAAAAGTACCCAACTTATATCCATAACATCGTAATGAAAAGCAAATATAGATAAAGTACGATCTCAATGTCGTAAAATAAAAGGTTTAAATAGGCGGAGGCTTGTTTGGTTAGGCGCCGGCAAACAGTTTAATTGAGAGTCTGCCCTTGCTTGTTTAACAGGGGTACCTACACTCTGCAAAACAATATAGGTACTATTGAAGAATTTTCGCAAAGATTTGCACTGACATTTTGACATACTGTTTGAGGTGGACTTAAAAACCTGTCACCACATGGCTCGAAAGAACCAATGACACGATAAATAGAAGAAAACTACGTGCTAACCGCACCGCAGCCCACTTTTTGTTGCCACGCAGTGGTTTTTTTTACCTGGGTACTTTATACAATCATGATAATTTATGTTTTCTCCTCATAAATAAAGATAAGATCGCCTAAAGTACCACATAAACAAAAAGGTTGAACGTAAAATGGATCATTAAAACAAGCAAAAAGTTTGTTGCCTGTTGAGCATCTGTTTATGATCTTATTCATCTCAGTGATAGAGTATATTATAATCTAAGTAAATAAAGCGACGAGCCTTATTTTCTGTAGAAACAGAAAAATATTGTTGTCATAAGTCCTTGCTGCATCTTTACATAGTAAACGGCATTACGCACAATCGGTTTTAATACACGCCCTTTATTATGACCAATATTTAAATATCATCAGGCCATGTTTCTGGCCTGAAAAGGTGGTTGTCGCGTTGCTCGTAGCCCGAAAATGACTGTTCATTTTCCACAGAAAAACTTTTCCGCTATAATAAGAGTTGCACCACGTTGTCATGACAAACAAACAACACCAGACGCAACAGACGTTAAAGTAATATCATCATAATAATAGTTTTCCTTGATAACTAGCTGCTTGAAACAGAAATCCAGTAGGTAAAGTTTCTTACTTTATTATCGCCGAACAAAACTTGTGAATAAGTTGTAACACCTGAATTGGTCATAACTGAGATAGTTTCCATTTGTGAATGTTCCAAGTGCTCTTAACACGAAGTACTTTAGAGATTAGTTGAAGGCTGTGGAACGTTCTGCGGTGCTCTCGCGAGAGACGTTACTAGATAAACACAACATAACAGTTTAAAACGAACAATAAACATAAATCTGGACAGAAAGAACAGAGCGGTACAAGTTTGTAGCGCCTGTTTAGTACAGCAGGGACGGACACGAAACGACCTTTTCGGTTTATATTAGACTAGCTAACCCGCGTAGCAATGAGTGCTACGTATCGTAGCCAGGAATGCAGCTGCAATAGTATTAGATCCAAATTATATTGCTACTTTTTGTTGATCGAACACCACAGTTGGTAGGTAGGTATAACAGAATATTGATCCAAAATAATAGATGAATCGCAAACGATGAACGCGGGTACAGGAAATTAAAAAGATGGCATGATATCACCGATGTCAGTCACAGGACCTGATGGCCTACCATGAAAGTTTAGTATTGACAATTTGAATAACACTGCGGGGTTTGCATGGCTGCGAACACTCGACTGTGGAATAGTAACTGAGATGCCCAGCAGTGTACCTCAAAACGACAATAGGAATAATAATAATAGACCAGCAGTTTGGTGATAGATATTAATACCTGGTACTAGGTTCTTAACGTGGATCAGAGTGAGTAGTATAGAACCATAGCATTAAGACCAGAAGCAAATATTTTCTCGCACTATACGCAAAAAAATCATTGATGAAAGCATATGAAATGCTTAGTGGAGTCTACCACTAAAGATAAAAATAAAGTTGAATGTCCAACTGTCCATTGTTAGACAACAATGGACAGTTGGACATTCAACTTTATTTTTTTACTTTACTGAAGAAAATTAGGCCTAGATAGATATATAACACCTTAATTATACACCACAAGAATAGGACATTACACATTTAACGAAAATACTAAAACTATACACGAAGTACACTTCTATATAGCTATCCAAAGGTGGAGTTCGAATCTACTGATGTTTTTTGATACGGGGATCTGTTTCGTTTCACTGGCTCCATTTTCACACCAGCAAAAGCTTATTATTTGGTAAGTAGCTACAGAAGTAATTAAGTAAGTAAGTATCCGTCACGTAGCGACATAAAAAGGTCCGAGCACACAGCGGCCCCTGTTTATATTGTCTGTCAACTATGTTAATAGCAAAAACTTGGGCACTTGTTCGCTGCCCCCGGGCGACGATCGGACTCCACATTTTCAAGGGAAATTAATTTTACAGATACTCTTGAAACTTCTCAAGTTTTGAGTGCCAGTCGACTGTCGACTATTGTTTGTCGCAATGTTAGGAAGTTCAAAATACGGTGAGTAAAAGTATGGGAGGTTGTGACAAGCTTCCTTCGCTAGCTTCTAAAAAGTTGGTTTGAACCTCAGTTCAACAGTTGTCGTTGTAGCATGAATCATGATCAAATAAAATGATAAGTATTTCTGTCTTGGATCATTTCATTCTTTTCCCTAGCTGTACACGAAATATTAATGGGTGGTGTAATGGTGGCCCCTGGTTGCTTTTAGAGCCTGCCACGTAGACTGTATACGTATGGGCTATTTAATACTGCGTGTGCCAATCATAAGTTTTAGATTTTCTTCTGACTCCTCTCCTTATAACTTAGACTAAGTATAGTCAAAGGATCTAAAGACCTATTACACAAATGGCTTTGAAATCTAAACCCTCACGCAGACGAAGTCGCGGTTAACAGCTTTCACAGTAATAAAAGACTGAGTAAATCTTTGGGTTGTAAGAATAACATTTCAAGCCCTTTAGAAATGAAGCATTTAGAAGCAGCTGTACCGCACGGATTTTAATTTAAGTTTGCAACTCGATGAAGGACCGTGTGCGAACAATTCCCGGAACATTAGCAAGTACGTCGGGATAACGGCATTAACTCGCTTATACAAATTCAACAAGTTATGTCATTCTGCAACTTCGCGCATTCACAACAGAGGGCCATTCACTAACTATCTTAATAAATAAATAAATAAATGTTGTGGATAATTCATACAGGTCTACCTAGCTCCAAATTAAGCAGAGCTTGTACTATGGGAACCAGATAGCTCGAATCAAACGAAATTGAACCCGCGCCCTCTAGCGCAGAAGGCACAGCTACTACCAATTGAGCTGTGAGAGCTGTCATCTTTCTTTCTATTTGTTCAGTTCAGTTGCTAGTAGCTTTGCTTTTGGCACTGTAGGTTGCAGTTTCAGTTTCTACTAATAAGCATGATAAATGTAAATTTAAAACCATTAGGTAGGTACACTCCTGTGCAATCGAGTAAAAAAATATCTTCGGTTCGGGTTAAAAATCAGTATCAGTTATTTGGGCCCCATTGCAAAAAGCTTTGATGTTTGTTAGTTCGGGGCTAAATGGTTTTGTGAGAAATGTCCATACAGAAAAGGTTGGTACCTATGTTGGTAAATATTGACATCCAATCTCTCACGATTAGAGTTTCCACCGAGAAAGAGCCTCAGTGGATGGCCGGCTATTGTCAACTATTTCATATCTCGCTATTTAGAAGGCATGCAGCGCCTGATGGAGTTATTGCGGCTTATTCTCCTTTGTGCGCGTCTTTGATTGCTATCGCATTTGTAGCAGGCTACTTCGCTTCGTGATTTTGCCGTTTGTAATGTGTAAAGTTTCAGAACTTCCATTCTGCATCATTTTGTTTTAGGTGTTGTCTTGAAGATAGAGAAGCGACCACGAGCGAAAGTTGAAATGTAATACGGCCCCGCGACACTATTGCCGAAATGGACCAGCGACACTATTCTGAGAAGGAATAAAAATAGGAAAGTGGGGTTAAAGAAGGTTGAAATGGTTATTTCTGGAAGTTTATTAAGGAGGCCTTTATGTCCAGAGCAGTGAACTTCTTTGAGAGGAGGGCTCAGCTTAATTTTCCGATAGGTATTAGGTACATACATATTTATTATGCCTTATAAATAAATATATATATTTTCTGAAAAAACTTGCCAAATTTTAGCCTATATTTCAGTGAAAAGCGTAACATTGAATGTAAACTTCCAGATTATAATAAAGCAGCTAAACGAATGCTTATTTTTACTTATTTTCATTTAAATGTCGTAAAAAGCTCTTTCTGAGCAAAGAGAGCGAAAAAAGCTTTGCATAAACACTTTTCAAATGAGGAATAATCAAGGAAGAGTATAGTAAACACTACGTGAAGTTAGGTAGTTGCTTCAGTTTCGCAGAGCGAGCAATCCACCCAATTTCAGTTCTGCTCAAAGTAAAAATGGGAAGGCCAGGGAGCATGAGCGGATTAGCGAGTCCTTTGCGAGTTATCTCGGTAGCCGAGGAAGTCCGTCGCTCGTCCAATTTGCATGTTTGCCCAGTTTATAACAATTAGTCGCTTCCGGGTATTTTTCTTTATTAGCCGGATTAACAAGTCCGAGGCGACGGTGCTGCCCTCTGCGACGCGACTTGCACTTCATTACCGGCAAGAATGAATCGTCGGATGCCGTTTATTTTCATACTTGGCTAACTGGGGTTTATTTGAATGAACAATCAGATCGGACCGGAAATAAAATGCAAATCCTCTAGCAGCTTACAAAAGCTTTAAATTATGTTGAACTCAATGCTTTTATTGGTTTTAGCAAAGGTGTTATTATCAGTTTTTACCAACATCTGCATTCACCACACGAATATTTGTTCTCGGTGGGGATCGAACCCCACGACCTACGGCGCAGAAGGCAGAGCTACTACCAACTGAGCTGAGAGGCCAGTCACTTCATTATGAAATAAGTTAGTATAGAAGTTCATTTCATATTTACATAAAAGTAAGACCTTTAGTAACCGGGTTGGGAGGTCGTTTAGTAAATATGCGTGAAATCTGACAGATTTGTGCTAATTTCTGCGATGTTGTGTACATTTTGGGCTTCGGGCCTAGTGTTACGTTATTATGTACCTGAATTGCTCGCGTCTTCGTGATCTTAATTTGAAAAACATCTCTCCAGTGCTCCGCAAGTGTTTTCTGTTCTTAGATGCGTGCTTGTTAGTAAAATGAAACTTGCTTATGCTTAGGTTTAGAGCACACTTCTAAGAACAGGGAAAACTTAGAGACTATTGTTTAGACAAGAACTTAAAACTAACTTAACCCTACCCTGTGCCTTCCTCTAGGCACACAATTGTTTTGTGACGACCCGACCTCGTTTTCAAGTAAACACACTAATTTCATGCGTCGGCGATTGCAATATTAGCAAAGCATGGCAATAACAGCGAAGCATGTTTGTTTGACTGTCAAGTGCACGAGAGTACAATTGCTATGATTCCGCTAGTTTTTGCCAGCGGCATGGCTTGCGCAAGGCGTTGGCACATGCGAGCCTTTCTCCAGCGAGCGAGATCACAGTGTCTTGTGAATCATTGGCGTAATCCTACGTGGTGGCCCAAATGTGTGTGTTATAACATTCTCCACCAAAAATATAACAAGCAACTTAATGTGAAAGTTTTTTAATAAGGTTTGCTAGGTGTGCAAAGTGATTATAAATGAGCTGGTCGAATTGGATGGCCTAAAAGAAAGCTATTTCTAAACGTCCATCGCCTAGAGGTTTAAATGTTCTTCAAATTAAAGTATGACTGAAAATCTGGCAGCTTTTGAAAATGCAATATGGACGAAAAGCTACTCTATTGGCGCTGTGTTTATGTGCTGTGAGTGCTGCCGGTATCTTCACGCGAGTTGTGGAAGTCCAGCAAGGGAGGTTGAGGGGACTCCGCAGTGTGCTCGGCCAGGATAGCTTCTATGGAATACCATATGCAACAAGCAAACGATTTCGAGTAAGTTAAAATGCTTTAATTCCCAAATTATAAAAAAAAGTACTGAAAAATTTCAATTGTTTTTTATTGTTTCAGCCCCCGGAGCCACCACCTCAATGGCAAGGTACTTTTAATGCCGTATACCCCTTCAGATCCTGTACTCAAATCGTCTCATTCCTCATGATCGGCCAAGAAGATTGTCTTCACTTGGACGTGTATGCTCCAGAGCACGCTAAACCTGGAGATAGGCTCCCGGTCCTGGTCTTCATCCATGGAGGAGCGTACTACTACGGCAGCAAATGGCACTACAACCCTGAGTTTCTAGTCACAAAAAACGTCGTAGCAGTCATCGTCAACTATAGAATGGGCGTTTTTGGGTTTCTATGCATCAATGGAATCTCTAACCTCGGGCTAAAGGATCAAGTGGCGGCTTTGAGATGGATTCAGAAAAATATAGCCGCTTTCGGAGGGGATCCAGATAATGTGACAGTTTCGGGGCAAAGCGCAGGCGCTTCCGCCGCAGCGATGCACATGCTGTCAAAGTCAAGTGCAGGACTATTTCATAAAGCTATTCTCCTGAGTGGAACACCGCTGGCTCCGTGGGCTTTCAACACGGAAACTTTAATCGCAACTATTGATGACGCGAGAAAAATCAGGGAAGCTGACACTGAACAAGATACATTAGAAGTGTTTTCAACTTCGACAGTAACAGAAATCCTAAACAGCACCAAAGATAATTCAATAAATCCGAGGTATTTCAAGTACTCCCCGTGCGTAGACTCTAACTTCACCGACCCGTTTTTCCACGACACGCCTTTCAAAACTATAACTTCAGGCAACTTTCATAAAGTCCCGATCATATCAGGATTCGCGAGCGTGGAGGGCACGCTGTTCTACGGCCTGCACGACGATAAAACTCTCAAAGAATGGGACGAGAATTTCGCGGAAAAACTGCCTTCAGTTTTTTCCTGGTGTTCAGCGAATAAGGAGCTGATAACCGAGAAGTTTCGGGCGCGGTATTTTAGTGGGAAGATAAGTAAGGCGTCTATGCGCGGGGTAGTAAACTTTTATTCCGATTGGATGGCGTACGCCACCGCTGACGCTTTTTCGAGCCTAATAACCGAGTTCTCCGATCAGCCGATATTCAACTACATATTTTCTTACGAAGGTGGTCGTAACTTCGCTAAGAGTATCTTCGGCGCGGGGACTAAGCTGTCCGGCGCGTCGCATTCCGACGATATATTCTACATATTCAAGCCCGGTGGACTGCCGCTGCTGTTGTCGAGCCGCGATAAGCTGTTTATAGACCGGCTGACCACGATGCTGACCAACTTCATGAAGTTCGGGTAAGTCCGGGCGTAAACAAGATTATGGGAATTGGGAACTAATCTCGGGAAAGTTAAGCAATTATTGGATAGTGTGCGTGTGTATTTAGGTGACGCTAATATTCGAATATTGAAAATGATTTGCTTCTTCGTTTAAATTCCACCTAATCAAATCAAATCAAAAGTTATTTATTTTATGACACACAACAAGAGCAGCATTACAGTACAGCATTATAGTAGCGAGCTCAACTATAACGCTGGTCTTCCGTGATACCAGTAGAGTGCAACACAGCGCAGCAACTGCGACTCAGAAGTTAATTTATAGATGCATATTTTTCTTTTAACATTTATACGAGTATACATTATTGCAGAAATAAGACGCACTGTTGATACCAATAATATAGCAATAGCAATAAATAAGGCTAAGACTAAATGCAGATTAGAAGGTGAAAATATAAAGTGACATCCAAATATAAATAAATTATAGTTTAAAAAACTAAAAAAAAAACGCTTTTATAACTAATTGAACTAAAAAGTTAAAAATAAAACTAATAATCAATTAAAAAAATTATATTATTGTACAAAAAAGCGTGGGGAAACAATCAAATCTGATCGTTCAAAGTAGGACAAAATCAAGCTCAAAGAGGTCGGTTACATACACAGGTGAAGCTAATAAAAACGTTATAAAAATAAAAACAAAAGGAGAAAAGTAACATAGATACAACGATATCTTATATGAAATTTAACTAACTAGGTATAAACTTTACAAACTAACCAGGGCCCAGAACCTATGAACAAAATGAAAAAATCGAAATTGAAATTACGCCGTCGGCTATTCTATCGTTAGGCGTCTATCTTGTAAACCGAAATAAAGTAGAGACCTTGTATTTGATTAAAGTGTGGTAGAGCTTCCAACTTATAACATAAAGTAGGTGTGCTAATTGAAATGGCATTGATGAGAAGATGGAGAAACAATTTTGCCATCCATTGCACATTAACTTTATGGCTAAGTTATGCAATAAACTTGCTTACTCACAGACTTCTAGACTGTTACAAAGTATCTATTGACTTTGAATAAGTATTCGAGTTTGAGCTCAATCCTGTAGAACACAAGAGACAGAATAAATATTCCTCATAATTTTGACATAGAAGCAGTTGTCTGCTATAAGTGGGTAGGTTTGGGTTTGATTCTCTCGCTGCCTGGGGCAGAAATGTGAACAAACTTTTAATGGATTTTGTGGTACAGTCACTTGCACTAGAATGGTTCATAATTTTTGTCACTATTTTCGTATTTACTACTGTTAAATTTATTGGCTGTGCACAAAATTATTTACAAAATGTAATAATCTTAGTGCAAGTTGATAGTTTCTGATATCCATGACACGAGTCCCTAAGTCAAACGTGACCATGCAAGTGATTCTCAAGTGTTCATTTCTTAATTTCTCTACAGGGATCCAACCCCTCGGCGAACCCCCTTACTGCCGGTGCGCTGGCCAACATCCACCACCAACAGATCGCTCAGCATGGTGCTGGGGAACACCCTGAAGGTTGTGGAGACACCAGCGAGTCACAAGGGGCAGTTCTTCTTAGATATTCTTTGTCAGTACGGCCTGCAGGGCTACGTGCCGTGTGAGAGTCAAATGAAGTGTGCGTCGAAGGAGAAAACACAATTCTAAGTCAATAACTAAAATGAAAGAGAAAAACTAGAAGAAAATACCCAGTGTGGTGAATGAATGCCTCAAGCCAAGAGAAGCCTACCAGTGGCTGAAGTCGGGTTGGGGATAATGATGATGCTCTTCAATTTTTATGATCATAATATAAATGAGCATTAAAGTTTAAAATTAAAGCAGATAAGTAAACTAACTGTAATAATTTATTTACCTACCTACTTACGCTCTACATGCTCGCTGTAAAAGCACCAGATTACATTAATTTTAAGTACCTATTTCTCACCAAGTGAATTTTTTAACTTCTTTTGAGAATAATGTTCTGGAAATAATTAGGTACTTCCTACCTACTTAAGTACGTCTTTGAATTAAGACGCAATCATTGAAATGTTTTAGTATTTAGGAAATAATATCCTACTAACTGCTACCTCATAATCCTGTTACCATAATAGTTATAATTATTAGTTTAATGAGGGAGTCACAAACCTGTATTTACTTATAAATGTATGTAATAAGCAATGCAGCCAGCGCGGAGTCTTGTTGACTCTTCCGCAGTGATTTGGATCAGTTGAGCTATCTTTAGATTATTTGCAACGGTCTGCAAACATCTCAAAAAAAATCTAGTATTATACTCGTACATAGGTACAATGTATTTTATTTAGGCACTTACTTTTATTCCTAACATTTTTCTTTCTATGAGACTATCAATTTCTACTTACCGCATTAAGACCTTGAAAACGAGTACGAAACAAGTACTAGGTTCTACCCAAGTCGAAAACCAGTTTTGAGTGGGAAAAATTGCTATAGGATCAAAATTATTATTTAGCATAACTGTGTGCAATCGGATTGCACACAAGATAGTTGGTCGTGATTTTTGATTTATATGTTCAAAGGGTCAATGCGAGCGAGAAGTTATTCTACATCGACGGTTTTCTTCGCCTTAAATTGGCTCATTGACCTTTGGGTACCCTTTGTTGCATAAAAAAGCAGCCAATTTTATTTCCACATTTCCCTGCCTCACGAGATTCAAGGCGACGACGTAAGCCCATTCCGTACATCCACAAATTGTAGAGAGCGCTGTATTCCAACGGATGTATCCTTCACAAACAATGGGATATTGAGTTACTGCCCTGCCCTGCCCTGCCCTGCCCGGAGTCCGGGTCTCAGACTCTCAGAAATGAAATAAACTATAAATCCACAAACACGCCGGGCCTGACCGGATTTATAAATATGCAGATCAAATATTAAAAGGATAGCCGCAAGATGATCTCGGCGCAAAGCGATGGAAGTAAAGATGAGACACTGAACGGAAACATTAATAAAATAAAGTAGCCAAAATGTTCCGTACCTACGACTGTAGCAGACAGCTGATAATTAAAATTATTTTTAAAATATTATTTCTTCTCACTGAACAGTTTTGTGAGTAAACGTGGAAAAAAATGTGCAATAAAATGATTGTGAAAAGCGAAAAAAAAAATATCAATTTATAGTGCTAGGTTCTAGGCCCAGGTTCTTTTATCACAGGAAACGTTGCCGTAGCACCACAGACACTACCGAAAAGTAAGAACATAATTACTTATAAACCAAATTACGGGCAAACTACGCCCCGTAGAGATTTCTACATGGATCGACGCTACGGCGGCGGCGTAGAGCTTTCTACGCATGATCTACGAACGCGTAGAGCTTTTTATGATTTTTACACAGCAGAGTTTAATGGAGTTATGCGGAGGGCTTGAAATTGAGCCTTTACAGATACCATAATTTAATCTTTTAATGGAGACATTGGTCCCATCGTTTCCTATGATTCAAGACAAACTGGAAGTCCTAGCATAATGTAGCCGATATTTTCAATGGTTCCTCAATATACCATCTGTTACGGATAGGTGCGTGAAGTGGTGAGATGTCGTGGGAATAAAACACTGTTTTAAAGGAAGTTAACAGAATACCGGTCGAGTGCGCGCGGACAAGCTAGTGCTCAGTACCGAGGTTCTAATCCAACTCTTTTTTAGCTGTCCGCGCGCAAGCGGGGGTAGTCTTCAATTTTATTTAACAAGAAACGTAAGTGCATTTTATATTTTCTAAATCTACCTACACTGTTTATAATTTAATAATTTTTATGTTTGGTTTCAGGTTCGCGAGGTGCGTCGTCTACACTCTCCGCCCAGTGTCACGTCAGGGACACTAATTAGCAACGGGAAGCAGCGCCAAGCGAGTAACTGGTCGGACCAACACTCCAGACTTCGTCTTTATTTCTACAGTGCGTATACGGTCGTCAGATCCAGGCAACACTCTCTCTACGATACCCTTCGGCCAAGTGTTTCTCGGGAGGTTAGGGTCGACTATAAGCACTAGGTCTCCTGGCTTCAAGTTAACTCTTTCTTCGTACCATTTCTGTCTAGGCAAAAGGTCCGGTAGCACCTCTTTGATCCAGCGTTGCCAAAATAGGTCGGCCAATCTCTGTGCTGTTCGCCACATCTTTTTCAGATGCGGTCGTTTTCCAGGAGCTGTCTCTTTCATGAAGGAAACCAGGGCCTTGGAACCATTCACAATCATTGTGTAATTTTAAATTCATATTTTTTGTAGCTACATCTGCAATATTTTTATCAGATCGTATGTAGTGCCATTCATTAATTTTGCTCAACTCGTCGATTTCACCCAGTCTATTTGCTACAAATGTTTTGTAATTGTGAGTGTCATTTTTAATCCAGTGTAATACGGTCATAGAATCCGTCCAAAAAAATCTTTTACTCGGTTGTATTCTGTGTTCTTTTTGTATAACATCGGCGAGGCGGCATGCGAGTACAGCGCCCTGTAGTTCTAGCCGAGGAATTGAATTAGGTTTTATCGGTGCAACACGGCTTTTACTAGCGATGAAGGACACGCACACATTCATGTTATCTGTGTGTACGCGCCAGTAGGCTACAGCGGCGTACGCGGCGGGCGATGCGTCACAGAATATGTGAAGTTCTATTGTTTCGCTTGAACTCGCTTGATTGTTGAAGCTTTCGTCAGCTGGAACTTGTTTTGTAGCAGAACGAAAATACCATCTTGGTATGCGAATATCTTTTATTTCTTGTAATTGACAAATCCACTTACGAAAAATTTCAAACTGTTTTGTAAGTATTTGTTCGTCCCATTTTATTGTAGACTTCCAGGTATCTTGAATAATGATTTTTGCCTTTATAGTGAACGGTGTCAGTAGGCCATAAATGTCGAATATAGACATAACAATGCGTAGAAGTTCCCGCTTTGTAGGTTTTTGTTCGCATGTCAATATTTTCTCTGGAATCTTTTGCAGTGAGAGGTTGAAACCAAATGTGTCGGTTCTCGGGTACCATAATAATCCTAGGGTGCGTTCGCACAGATTATCTTCTTCTGTTTTGAAGTTCACGACGGATTCGCTTAAGGCTTCTTTAGATATATTTTGACATACTTCAGGTTCGTTGGACGTCCAATTTCGTATGTCGAAGTTGCCTTGTTTGTGTATGTATGTGACATCTCTCATCGTTTTTACGGCCATGTCTACATTATCGAAGGAGTCTATATAGTCATCCATATAATGGCTGTGTACAATAGCATGCACGGCTTCGGGCATCTCCTCGGTAAATCGTTGCGCATTTAAATTCTTTACATGTTGTGCTATGAAAGGTGAACAGTTGGCGCCAAAAATTAGTGACGTCATTTTGTACTTTTGTATGGGTTCGTTTTCGTTCTGGTTGTCTCGCCAAAGAAATCTCAAGGCATCTTGGTCGCTTTCTTTTATTTTTGTTCTAAGAAACATGTCTTTTATGTCACCTGTAAGTCCGATTGTTCGTTCTCGGAACCGTAACATGATGCCCAGTAGGGATTCTAATAGGTCTGGACCTTGAAGTAAGTAGTCATTCAAGCACTGACCAGCAGAAGTAGCAGCGGCGTCGAATACAAGACGCATTTTTTTCTTATTCGGATTGTCAACTCCGAAGTGAGGGAGATACCATTCCTTTGTAGCTCTATGGTTATTTTCATTAGACTCGATTTTACAGGCATAGTCATTGACGAGCAAATGTTGCACTCTTTCTTGATATCTTATGGCAAATCCTGGATCTGTTGACATTTTCCTTTCTATGGTTTTCAATCGACGATAAGCATTTGAAAATGAATTTTCCATCTTAGAATTTTCATCTTTCCACGGTAAGCCGACTTCCCATTTTCCATCAATTAATTTTGCAGATTTTTCTACGATTTCTATGGCTTTCATTTCGTCTTTATTTTGTCTCGGCTTATTGTGAACACCAATGCTTTCGAACATAAAAGATTTTCGAACCATTTCATGTAAGCGCTCGTCATTCTCAGAGTCCGTGTGTATCAAACCGTATTGGCGATAACAATAACTGCATTCATTCGTATTTACATTTTCGATTGTGTGGCCCGATGAGGTGTCAGCTGTGATCCCACAGGCGCCTGTGTGCGTGTCCACCAGTGGGGAAGTGTTGGCGGCAGCGCAGGTGCAGGCGTGGCGGGGTAGGCAGCTGGAGACTGAGGCAAGGGCGCGCCTCGGTTGATTCACCGTTATCATTGCACACTCTGATACTGAACTTGAACTTTTACGTTTTAATGGGCACACGCCGTGCACACACCAACCTAGTGGTGTTAGTGTGGCACAAGGTTCATTTTTGCTTCGCATTATTGTCTTTATTGGTGCGATAAGATGATAATTGTCCTGACCAATTAATAATTTTGGCTTCACAATCACACTACATGACATATTAAAGTTTACGTTATTTAAATAAGCATAGTCTTTTATTTTTATGTTGGATAATTTTTGTAGCGGTAAATTTAGTTCATTTATTTTTCTGGCACTGAGGTCGAATGAGTCATTGTTTATGTTTGTTATTTTAAACTTTATTTTTTCACTTTCACACATAAGTTCCGAGTCCCACGCGCCACGAACACAAAGGGTTTGTTTTTGTCCATGTAAATCGACACTATTGGCGATATCAGCTGATATCAAGGATACCGTGGCGCCATCGTCCAGCAATGCATGAGTACGGATCACACCTTTCGGTCCGTGGATGTTTACGGGTACCACTTTCAAAAACACACACGATGTTGAGTCGTCCTTAGCATGAGTCACAGTCTCGTTATTCACTAAGCAGTCACTATTTAATTGTTCTACTTTTTTATCACTGGTTATCGCACTATTGTCATTATTGGTAAGTACTTTTTCACTTTCAGTTTTTTCACTATTAACACTTTCACTTTTCAGGGCTTTGCGCTTCCAGTGTAAAAGACGGTGATGCGGTAGTCCACATTCCTCGATGGGGCAGGAAGCTGCAGAGCAGGTGTCTCTGTTGTGATTAGTAAGTAGGCATTTATGACACAAGTTGTTGACTCGTATGAAGCGCCATCGATCCTTTGTCAAAGCTCGTTTGAATCGTGCGCACTCAGGCAGCTTGTGTCGGCTAGTCTTACAGAACTTACAGCTGATCGTTTCGTCGCGCTTAGCGCCGAGTAGAACTGAGTGCGATTTTCGCTCTTCGGGCTTCTTACGGTAATCTGATAGACTTTGTAAGTGCGTCAAGCCGGCGGCTGATATTTTATTCGCTTCGCTGTATAAGAATTCGGCTAGCATTTCTAACTTAGCTTTTTCTATGTTGCAGTTCAAGCTGTAATAGTCGGCCCACTTGTTGACGAGCGGACTAGGACACTTGGCGAGCACCGAAGATACCAGCTCAGGACTTCTTAGGTAATCAGTTTGTTTCACTGCTTTTACAGCGGCCACGAAATTTTTGATTTTTATTGAAAATGACACAATTTCGTGGTGGTAGTTTTGCGATAGTGGTGGTATTTTTTTCAGTTGAAATGTTATTTTGTGTATTATTGTTTCAGGTCTGCCGTAGCGGAGTTCGAGCGCTTCAATGATGGTTTGCGGAGCCGTGGTCCCGATGAGGAGTGAAGAAACTGTTTCTTTTGCTTCTCCCTTTAAGGACTTGCGTAATCTCCACACATTTTCAGCATCACTGTACTTACATATTTTTGTAGATTCCTCGTAAGCAAGTTTGTACGCCAGCCACTCGAGAGGATCTCCGTAGAACTGAGGTAAGTCTTTTGAACCAGCAAATCTTGATATTATTTGTTTATTTTGCAGGTTAGACTGGTGGATAGCACTAACGAGGTTTTGTATCTCAGCTCCGCCGCCCGCGCCGCCGCCGCTGGCGCCAGCCCGCGCGCCGTCGCGGTCAGCGTCCGCGCCACTGTTTTTTAAATTCTCAGCTAAGTGACTTTTATCGAGCCACTGTTGCACTTTTCCGATTGAGTCTATTTCAGTAGGCTGGTACAGAGAACTTCGACGACTTTTGGACGCGCTTTCTAAGGCCGCTATATCCGCGGCTAACTTATGTTCGATTAAAGATTTTTCGAGTTGAGTCTTCTTTTCTGCGGCCTTTCTTTCGATTTCGATTTCTCTTCTTTCGATGTCAGCCCTCGCTTTAGCGGCTTCAAACTCAAGTAATTTCATTCGTGCTTCTATTGACTTAGATGTCGAGTTGGACTGCGGCTTGGAAGAAACGGGTTGCAAACTGTGGGCGCTTTTTAGGCAATCGCCTTCAGTTTTAGGTCGCGTGATGACACTAAATGCCGTTTCAGGGTTTCCCTTTTTCACTATTTCCGACTGGATATCGCGCTTTGGGTCTTCCTTCATTTTCAGTTCTTCCTTTTTCCACGCGCTACGTGTCCGCACCGTTGTTGTAAGATGGCGGCTGCGTTGCGGTGGGGTTTTATACATTTAAGCGACTTCTACACAATGTTCCACGTATAATCCGGCTCGAAGGACTTTGTTACGGATAGGTGCGTGAAGTGGTGAGATGTCGTGGGAATAAAACACTGTTTTAAAGGAAGTTAACAGAATACCGGTCGAGTGCGCGCGGACAAGCTAGTGCTCAGTACCGAGGTTCTAATCCAACTCTTTTTTAGCTGTCCGCGCGCAAGCGGGGGTAGTCTTCAATTTTATTTAACAAGAAACGTAAGTGCATTTTATATTTTCTAAATCTACCTACACTGTTTATAATTTAATAATTTTTATGTTTGGTTTCAGGTTCGCGAGGTGCGTCGTCTACACCATCTGTTCAAGATTATTTGCTCTTTGACCTCGCCCGGAGCTGCACTGGCATCTTCACAGAATAAATATTCAATGTTTTCATTCAATTTCTCCCGCCGCGGCCGCCGGCGGACCGAGCTGACGGAACACAGATAGCATTTCTGTTTGAGCAATGCGAGAAAAATTTATACTTCACCAATATTAATGTCTACCTACTGCAGTCGGAATTATAACTGGAATATTGAGAAATTGGACACGAGATTGGAAAGAACGCAGCTTAAAACCAAACAGGATACCAGACGAGAAAATGTTTTTTTCTTCCAAGAAATTCCATTAAGTATATCCAGCTTCTCACCGTAAGTGCCGGTTATACCGGTGCATAAGTAATGCTACCCGCCAGAATATCGATCTTTATACTTGGGCTGATATTTTCATCTCTAGAGTAAAGCAAACCGACCAATAAAAATATGCCTTCCTTGTTTTTCACAAGCTTCAAGGCCTGCGCACATCTAAGCGTGAAACGCTGTCAAATATAACAGCGATATTTGACAGCGTTTCAGCTGATCGCCACCGCCATCGCCTATTGATATGCGCCGGCCTGGAGAGATGGAAATACTTTGAGCGTTAGATTCGATTTATCTTCGATAACGCATACTTACTATCGTAGCCTAGTTTTTTTGATCATTACAACACAATATCTATATTTAGATGGGTGACCGCAAGTGACATCACAGTTGAGCAATACGGTTCTTCGCAAGGTGCGTCAGGTTCTGAGCCGGAGGAGGTATAAACCACAGAACAAAAAAAATTGGTTCCGTAGCAGCAAGTAACATAATAAATAAAAGTGCCTGTAGTTAGTCAAAAGGTAAATTGCGGTTTACGATTAATGTCGCATTAAAAAAAACTACTTACTAAATCTCGTTCAAACCAAATTTTGGTGGAAGTTTGCATGGTAATAATTATACTTACATCATATACTTTTCAGTTCAGTTTAGAAAAAAACGATATTAGAAACCTAAATATCAGTTTTGAAGACCTATCCATAGATACCCCACACGTATGGGTTTGATAAAAAAATACTTTTTGAGTTTCAGTTTTAAGTATGGGGGACCCCAAAATTTATTGTTCTTTTTTTATTCTTGTGTGAAAATCTTAATGTTGTTCAGAGAATACATCTACTTAACATGTTTCATCAGTATAGCTCTTACAGTTTCGGAGAAAAATGGCTGCATGTGACATACGGACGGACAGACAGACAGACATGACGAATCTATAAGGGTTCCGTTTTTGCCATTTGGCTACGGAACTCTTAAAATGGTCTGGTCTAAACTAACCTAGACAAGTACTGTTTAAACTCATTTACCGTAAAAGTTGTCGAAAATTAAAAACGAAACGAGGCGTGCGCTGATTGCGTCACGGAGACATGAAATATTGTGAAACCGTCATTAAATTCTCCGCCCTCCGAATATTTCCGATTTTATCAAAACCGATTCGCAACATAAATTAACGAATATCATTGGATTCCATTCCGGGAGGGCGCATGCCGCTCCCTTTTGGAATTTATTGAATTCGCACGATAATTTTTTTAACAATTATCATAATTTTTCAATGATTCGTTATCTGGCGCCATTACAGACTCAATGTTCAACTCAAGTTTTATTTTAAGGTATTTTATAGAGCGGAGATAATTTTTCAGTCTGCATAATTCATTCTTTTTGTAATCGGGTTTGAGGGGAAACTGCCATTTTAGATAACACGTAGGTTTATAAAGACAGAATACTTATGTTTCTAAATCATGAGAATGAACCTAGATACTGTAGGTAGACTGTAGACTTAACTGTGGCGAAAGGATTTTAAGTGCGCCGCAGAGAGGCTCCTTTCGTGCACTTGACACAATGCTTTCGAACCTAATATATTTTTTTCGCCATTGATAGATAGATGTTTTGTTTTGATCGATTTTTGAAGGTAAATAGTTCAGGTAGGGATCGAACCCACAAGGCAGAAGGTAGAGAAACGACTCAAATCTCTCAAATTTAATTCCGCCCATGAGTTTATCGGGTACATTTGATTCTATCGGAAAACTCGGCCAAGAAATTTTCTTCTCGGTGGGGATCGAACCCACGATCTACGGCGCAGAAGGCAGAACTACTACCAACTGGGCTGAGGCCGGTCAATAAAATGTACTGTACCCACAGGCGAGCTTAATGCTGGATAGCATTATCTACCAGCTTACCCTTGGGCAATAAGGAGATAGGCAAGCACTCTCAAGCATAGATTTTTTTGACAGTTCTCCATTGAATAATGACAAAAACTATGCTTGAGGCTCGACTCAGACTCAAGCACTGTTTCCGAATGATGGTCATTAGATTCTGAGTTGTTCATGGTATACTTCGATCCATAGGATGCATTAGATACAAAGTTATTAAAAAAAACCGGTGGCCACACAGTTCTTATTACTGAACGGTGGCCAATAACTCAAGAACCAGACTGGCACAAATTCTGAAACCTATACCAATCTGCGTAACTAATTCGGCACTAAATATTGGCATACCTGCCAGGCTTTAACTCGTCTGGCCACATAGTCAAGAGGACAATAGTAGAGTAGTACTAGGTATTCGATAAGATATACTGGGTTTGTTAAAATAAACACATTGGCCGTTTAAACACAATATATTATTAAAAAAGAAAACAATACAATAAGAACAATATTGTAGATCATTTACAGTACATTGATGGTTGGCGATGAAATGCGAAGGAAACTGACTCCTATTTCACATCATTACGAGACACGCAATCAAACTTCACGTTACTTCCATAGATTTTAGACAAGCTGAACATTACATATTTACATGCTAAGAGAGTTGAGACAGTCTTAGTTTTAGATTACTTACTGGTCTGTAAGAACCAGAGAATAGTTACAAAAAGCTAGCCGTATAGAGGCGTACTAAGTTAACAATAATAACGTAAAGTTTGTCTGCCTGTTCTCTTCGGCCGACCGGCCTGACCACTACAGCTATAGAAATTATTCACAGAAGTGTATTCATTCATAGTATATATATAATTCTTATATATAATATAAGTTTATTTCTGTGAATAATTTCAATAGCTAGTTCCATAACCTTACTTTATATCCTACCGACATCACGCTAGCTAAGCGCTGACACTGTTGCAAGTCTTATTTTCATTACATACGCACAATTTATAACAAATATGATTAATTCGTTATTCTATCACCCAACTAATCCTACGCATCTGTGTGAAGCTGAAATTACACTTGTATTTATCGATAGCCTTCAAATGAGAAGTACAGAAAGAAAAATTGAATTATGTAAGTGTACACAATTAGGGTACGTGTTATTTAGATATTGGTTCAAAGCACGACATTGTCACAAGACATTTAAAAAACAATCATCAAAAACAATTACATCAGTCCGTATAAAAACATCTCCCGATAAAAACATTAAAAATTAATCACAAAATTAAACAACAGTGCCCCGCGTCCCCATAATCTTTATATTACTTCTACATGACGATATATCTATATTTATTATAATAACATGTTATATTATACAGTTCATAAGGTCACATCACTAGCTACATTCCAATTTTAAAATTACAACGTCCATTTCGTTGAGGCATAGTCGGAGCACACTTAAACACACTTTACGCACTTTTTTATTTGATTTGCTTGAGAAATATCAGTGATTGCTAAAACATGGAGCAAAATAGTATCGTGGTGAACAATAATCAGAGTTACCAGATCAGAGACAAATAACAACCGAAGTATAAATTATTAATAATGAGTACAATGACGTCACATGAGTACAAAACATGAATATACACATGTCCTAAAATAAAGACATAGTTCGTCGACGCATTCAACTCGAAACACAGTCACTCCAAAAAGCAAAGCATTATTATGCCAAGCCAAAATAGTCTTTATTCGATTAATAATTAAGTATTTGGCGAATCACACGCGCCGTCATATACATGGCTGGAAGGTTACATAGCCTATGTGCGTTGGATCGAACACAGATCGCTGGGGTCGAAATTAATCTTTATTTACATTAGATTACGATCTGTTATTGAGTGTTAGTAAAGCGATAAAATCTGAGGGCTTTTATTAACACTTGGTAATTGGTTCTTTTAATTTAGTAATAGATTTTTGAAGATTAATCAATTCTTTAAAAGAGTGCATGCTTAGTGTTTGTCGTGTAGTGAGGACATAAGCTCATGCTACTTGATTATTGCTTAGTTAGTCTGGACTCGGTGTGAATCTCGACTCAGTGTGTACTTCTACTCAGTGTGAACCTTTACTCAATGTGAACCACGACTTTTCGAGTCAATAAGCTGGGACTCCTAAGGCAGTGACAATGTTATCGAGTCATCAGCCCATGTTACTTTGACATAGACACAATGTTACCAAGAAAACTGCTGAATGCCGAGACTTATGTTTACTGAGGTCAATGAGAATAGGGAATCATGCTACCAAAGCTGTGGCAAATGTTACCAACACTATAACTTATATGTTACCTTGGCAATATCTCTTGTTACCTAAGCAATATCCTGTACCCTTGGTAATACATTTTTTAACCTCGACAATATCTCTCGCTGCCTCGGCAATATCTCTTTTTGCCTCGGTAATATCTCTTGCTGCCTAAGCAATTACCCTTGTAACTTCAGCAATACATTTTGTTACAACGACATCTCTTGGTACCAAGGCAATATCTCTTCCTGTCTCGGCATTATCTGTTGTAACCTCGGTAATATATTTAAGTACCTTGGCAATATCTCTTACTGCCTTGGCAATATCTCTTTCTGCCTAAGCAATATCTCTTGTAACTTTAGCAATACATTTTGTTACAGCGACATCTCTTGGTACCTCGGCAATATATTTTGCTGCCTATGCAATACCCTCTGTAACCTCGGCAATACATTTTGATACCTCGGCGACATCTCTTGCTGCCTCAGAAATAACTCTTGGTGTCTCGGCAATATCTCTTGGTACCTCGGCATTATCTCTTTCTGCCTCGGCAATATCTCTTGCTGCCTCGGCAATATATCTTGGTGTCTCGGCATTATCTGTTGTAACCTTAGTAATATATTTTGGTACCTTGACAATATCTCTTGCTGCCTTGGCAATATATTTATGTTGGTGTCTCTGTTGTAACGTCGGATGCATGTCTCGTTGCGTCGGCAATGCGTCGTGTAAGTACAGTGTGTGGATAGGGATAGGGATAGGGATAGGGATAGGGTTAGGGTTAGGGCTAGGGGCGCAGCAGCGCGGGCAGGTCGGCGAAGGCGCAGGAGCCGAGCGCGGCGCGCGACATGCGCTGCAGGAGGTCGCGGAGATGCGCCACGTTCTCCTCCACGGGCGACCGCCACGCCATGCCTTGCGCCTCTGTAACGACAAATAACACATTACACTCTTAACATTCTACTTACTTACATTTAGCGACGATGGCCAGCTAGATCTGGCGAGCCACATCATGAAGCGAACGTACGAAATGCAAACCGCTTCGAGTAACTTCGTCCAGTGTTGTTTTAGTGGAACTGGCACCTAGACTCACCCAGCTTTTAAGACGTTTCAAAGTGATTCTTGGAATTGAAAAGAATAAAATTTTATGAGTTTGAGAGCTGAATAAGATGTTAAATAATTAAATTCTATTTCAATTTATTTATTCAAGGTCTAGGCAGCATTCTGGGTTTACGGTTAATCGACCGAGTTCGCAACACAGAACTACGTTCACGAACTTAAATCGCGGATGTGGCGACCGAAATTGCCAAGCTAAAGCATATAACTTTAGCGTTGACCGTTAATGCGCAGAAGTCGAAAATAAGGAACCTGAGGGGGGCTAGCGGAATGAAGGGCGGGCGTGCGTAGCGCTGATTGTCTCTCTAGTAGCACTCCGCTCTCTGTACTAATAGGACACTCTGCACACATCCATACATCCAGTGTGCGCGACATGGCACACTACGACGCATGCGCAGCTATCCTCTCCGCGTATCGCTCAGCGCTAAGGGTGCATACGCACTATGCGGTTACCCGCAATGCGGCAGCCGCAGACTGAGCCGCACAGTGCGCATAGCAACCATCCGGGTGGGCGTCGCTCGGGCCGCAGCCGCACCTCGAGTGACCGGAGCGGTCTGCGGGTAGCCGCATCGCAGTGCGCATACAAATGAATCTTACGTACATAATTATGCTTGCGGTCAGCCGGACGGCTAGCCGCAATGCGGGTAACCGCATAGTGCGTATGTAGCCTAAAATAATGTGCAGCTAGTTATAGTACTGAGCTGAGAGACTAGTGAGTTAGTAAGATAGGCAGGTGGGACTGACCTAAAATGGCGGAGTTAAGCGCCTCGCAGACGGACTCGCGCTGCACGGCCTCCAGCTGCCAGCCCACGGGCGAGTCCCACGGGTTGCTGTACGCCAGCAGGCTGAACGCGTTCTGGAACACGCAACAAACAACATTATACTACCTATACGCTAACCAACTAATACAAGATTGTGTCATAACGGACTAAAATCACTTCCCCCCAGCTAAACATGAATAGGTTCAAGAAAAATGTTAAAAGTTCCTTCAGGGTAGGCAACGCAACGACAGCACCCTTGGTGTTGTTGGTGTCAATGGACGACGGTGACCGCTTACCATCAGGTGGGTCGAAAGCCCATTTGACTATCATTTGCATTAAATAAAAAAAACTTTATTAGGGTGAGAGCGATTTTTTAAATCCAGAGCGAAGTGAAGGATTCTACAGTAGGATCCTGAACGTAGCGAGGGATTCGAAGGACGTCGCTCGAGGTTCAATAATTTTGGTACCGTGTGGCACACTCTGCTTTTTATCCCCCTCTGAGAAAATTAAATAAGAGATTATGCTAGCAGATAATGTTGAAAATAATGCTTTATGCAAATGCCTTTGCTTCATTTTTTTATTTTTTATACTTAGTAAGGTGAAAAGAAACAGTGCTGAGGTACAGGAAGTCCCGATTGGTGGGGCCACATTGTCCATTCTGTGCGTAGTATTATACAAAAGTGTGCACGAGCAAGCGATAATAAGCCTTACCTCCAACATCTTATGGCACAGATCCTGCTGCAGCTTCTGGCTCATGGCGTACAGGTCGCGGCCGAACGCGAGCATGCGCTCCACCGAGGCGCGCGAACTGCACCCGTCCGCATCTACCGCACACGACATTACTCCTTATTACCATGAACATAACTATTAGAATGCACCAACCTCGATCAACAGCTAACCAGTGCCTTTACCAAAATATAAAGTATACTTTTTCGTAAAATGAAAATTCATTTATAAGTTCACGGCATAGTCGAGGCGTTCCTCATAGGAATTTTTGAAGTTATTTCCAACATTGGTTTTACAAATTAGGTCGCCATTTTGAGTAGGTACAACATATTTATAGTTTACTATAGAATCTAGACTACGGATAGATGGACGATTTATTCAACACTGGCTAGGACATCCAAAATGATTTCATAATGTTTTAATAACGAAATCTTTAGTTCTCTTGATCGAAATTGTCACAATACTGAACACAAAAATATGTAAACATGAAATAGGTACAGATGAAGGAGACATGATGAGACTTTCATCAAGAATGTGCAGAAACAACCAAACATAGTGTCAAAGTTCTTTCACTGCTATGCAGTGATTCAGTTCCCTTTGTACCCGATATTTTCTCATATAAATATTATAATAATAAAATATTTAAATATAAATTCATATGACTAAGCGGGCACAACACAATAGATAAATTTAATAATTAAATAGTACAGTGCTTACTCTTACTGACCATCCCATCTCCCCTTGAGAAACAAGTTACCATACAAAGAAAACATGCAAATAAAAACATACAACCAGTAAGAAAAGTAAAGAAAACATGCTACGGGTATAAACGTTTTTAAACTTTGACATCTCAACTGATAACAGATGGCAGCACGTGTTTCCGTTTCAAAATGGCGGATTTCGTAAGCTTGACATTCGAGATCTTAAGTTGAGAAACGTAGGATTTGTCAAATTTACTTACTGTGGATCACCACCGAACCAGCTAAGGTTAGTAAAATCAAGTGCTTTTGGTATGCGTTAATGTGGGGTTATTATTGGTAGAAAGCTTTTTTATAATATCAACAGTAAAGGACAGAGGTATTTTGAAAGAACTGTTAAATTCTGTACAATTGGGATTTAAGTTTGAGAGAGCAAAGCCAGTAAACCAACTAAACTACAAAGATTTTGGTTTGTTATTTGATTTAAGAAGGAAAATTAAATTGGCCAACACACGCTCGTTTCGCAAAATTTAAAAATAAAACATTTACACTACTTATCAGTTTAAACGCGCGTATATTCTGTATTTAAAAATGTAATTGAAATAGTTTTACCGAAGCAACGAGCGTGAACATAAAACTGATTTATTATTGCACAGAAATAGAATGTACTGCTAGAATAAGCACGAAATATGAAATGTACGCGCGTCCAAGAGATACCGATATTACGAATACACGTACTCACGTACAAACAAATTCAACCGCGACCCAAAACAGTGATGGACAGAACATGATACATACAATTTACTCTAAATCAAAGGAGGATGTTTTATTTTTGACAGACTTTGGTGCACAACACTTTAATTCAGACATTAGTTTGGTATTTAAAAAACTTTTCGATAGTTTTTACTTCTAGTTTATTCGTAAGTAGATAAGAGTCAGTGACTTAATGGGTACTCTACTGTTACTAAAGATACCTAATTAAGATTTTTATAATATTTAAAAACTATGAACAGAGTGAAAAAATCTTTGATTTTCTAGCATTAATATCCATTATTTAGAGCAAATCCTAGATTAATCCGGCATGTTTAACCTATGAGGCTTTTTTATAGGCCATGGTTACCAGTAGCATATGCTTGTTGAAATAGTACATTGTTACCTGAGTGTTGAAAGTCACGTTTTTTGAGTCCCGAGACGGGTTTGGCGCCAGAGCGTTAGCGAGGGCGCCAATGGAGCTTGAGGGACTTAAAAGACTTTCACCCGAGGTAAACACTGTGCTTTTCATTACGAATACAAGGAAAGTAAAAATAAAAACATGAAAGAAAAATTTGTGAAAATGAAGATTGAATTGCCGCCTTCCCGGTTTTTTTTTTCTTTTTCTCTGGCGGGCCTTCGGCTTCGGCTCGCCAGCATTATTCAGCCATTATTTCATTCTCATAATTTAAAAAATGGTAAATGTCAAATCTATGTTATTTTAAATAAATAATTGAAGCTATATATTAATCAAGTAATTTAGAAGATATATTATTTATTGAATACTATCTTTATGTTATTTAAATTTAAATTTTACATTGTGCTATCTTATTAGACTTTTTAAACTTCTTACCGTTGTAATGGGTTTCCAACCTACTTGCTGAATAAAAAGTTTGAATTTGGTTCAACGACCTCTTTGCAGTTAGAAAGACTTTAGAAAGTTGGAACATGGTTGAATAAAATAGAACTTGTTTTTTTTATAATTTGACAGCTGTCAGTAGAAAGCGATTCTCCCTAGGGCTGAAAGTTTTACTTTCAATTAGGCCCCATAAGCAACTTCATACCTACTTTCAGAGTATGAGTAATGAAAAAGTACTTTTTGTGTTTTTAGGACGAATGAACGTGATTCCTGATTTAGACCGAAAATCTAGTGAACTGGAGCCTAATTCTCGGGCCAACCGAGATCATTTTTTTGACTGGCCTCTAGCTCAGTTGGTAGTAGCTCTGCCTTCTGCGCCGTAGGTCGTGGGTTCGATCCCCACCGAGAACCAATATTTGTGTGGTGAACATAAATGTTTGTTCTCTGTCTGGGTGTTATATTGTATTCTAAGTATGTATTTACAAAAAAAAAAAAAATGTATTCAAGTATTATATCAGCTATCTGGTTCCCATATTACAAGCTCTGCTTAGTTTGGGGCTGGGTAGTGTTGTGTGAATTGTCCAGAATATTTATTTATTATTTATTATTTATTTTGCAATTTTATTTTATTGCTTCTTTTCGAAGAGAGAATGGCAGACTTCCTTGAGTAATTCATCGACGACCTCATCGTAGAAGCTTCGACAGCTACGATATACGGAAAACGTAGAAAAAGTGCGGGGTTGTGCAATGCCAATGTGTATTGAAGGGACATTGAAAATCTCCCTTCCGGTTTGTCTTGAAAATCTCGGTCGGCCCGAGAATTAGGCTCCTGGGGCCTTATGGTCGATTTGACCGAGAACATCTCAAGATGGCGACGAGCCCGAGGGTATGGTATCAGTGTTCTGTCCAGCACGTGTGGAGGGGGCCGATGGCGATGCCGATGGCGATGCGTGTGGATGGGATACCCACTTGCGGTATAGTCCTGCATGAGCGCCGCGACGCTCGCCGTGACGCCGGGCATGCCCTTCACTAGCGGCAGCGCGCGCCTCTCCTCATCCTCATCCTCATCTACAACTGTGTCGTACACTGCGCGTCACCCACCCTATCCGCTCTATCCGCCCTAGCCGCCCTATCCGCCGCGCAATAACGCTAAAGCTGTCGCAGCGATGGGTCCGGTTAATGTACGGCCAGTTAATGTACAACCCGTTAAAACGATTCCACCTTTTCTCAACTGTGAAATTATAAAGGCCTTTGTACACTGTCGCAGATGAATATTTCGATTATTTATTTTTAATTTAGCGATGGATAATTGTACTAAACGGGACAGCCCTTTTGAGGGTATTGGGAAAAAACATTTTCGGGCACTGCGGCGGCCGCTGCTTGTGCGTAATTTTTATGTTTTTACATAACTTAACCTATCCAAGTCGGATCCGCCCTATAAAGTATCAAGGACAAGGTATAAGTGTCCAGTGCCAGAACAAAAAAGCAAATGATCATGTTTAAATTGTTCCAGTGTGCATGTGGCTTAACTGGCATCGTAATAACGGTGTGTACAATAACATGATGTACATTATAGCCTCCCGCAGCGATGCTTTACGCAAGTGAAGTTAGCACCGAATGATACAGACGAGAGCGTGCACTAAGAGATAATATTTAATGACTACATTCACGCGCGTAAAGTTACTTTATTGTAAACTTCAGAGTTCTGTAGACTGGATCGCTGCGACAGCCTTATTCGTTTTGAGATGCAAGATATTTCAATATCCCATTCATCTCCCATTGGTCGTCATTGGTTCTTTTCTGTCACTCTGCGCTAAATGAGATAGGGTTACGTTACGACAGTGGCCAGATCAAGGCTCTGAATGAGCAATGTGACATAAAAGAACCAGTGTACCGTTCTGTAAAAAGTCTTACAAGAATTTTCTCGGTTTTCCTCCACTATTTGTCCGTGATCGGGAATCGTAACCTCGATAATAACTTTATTTTCTAAATTGCCCCCTTAAAATTTGAAATAAATCCGAATTTATTAGTCCTTGTCTAGTCCTGGGTCGAACTATAAAGTCTTTTTGCGATTCAGTGCACAGGTGCCTCTGGTGTTGCCAGGTGTCTATGGGCAGTGAATACTCTCTATCAGGTGGCCCGTCTGCTCGTCTACCAGCTATGGCATAAAAAAATAAAAAATAGGAGCCTCTTTGAGGCGCACCTAGAATCTTTTCACCAGACTTAGCTTATAAGAACTCAATCCAAGATCCCAATCAAACCTATTATAGTTTGACAGATTCGATGACTTTTATTTTGTAGTTTATTTTACACGGTTTACTTTTCTATTTTGAAAAATGTTTTACTATGGGTTCGATTCTCGGCCACGCACCAATTGTGATAAATTCTTGCATTTCCAAACGCTTTGCCATTGCATTTTAAAGCAACGACTCAACTACATACAAGTACTCGTAATAACAAGACAAGTGCCGGTGTACGATCTAATGGCATGTTACATGAGCTGTGAGTAAGAAGCCTAACCGAAACCATGCAGTTAGCACGTTAGTCCATATTTACAGCGCTATAAGACACATATTACAATGCTTCAGCAGAGTTCTCTCCATCAATCTTTGATAGAAAGAGATGACATTACATTGATCAATCCTATTTTATTGTCACATCAATGTTATCATTCTTATTAAATCACAACTCTGTCTGTCTGTCCATGACTAATATCTTTAACTCTATAGTGGCCAGTTCTTTAGAGGCTTTTCAAAAATACTCATGCATTTTTTCATATTTTTTTGTCTCACAGAATGGTTCCGTATTACAGGAAGCATTCTGTGGTAGTGTTCCAAGATTATTTTTATAGTTCTACTTGGTGGGTAATTTTAATATTTAGCCTACAATTTTAGCATACAAGCATTAGTTATGCTAAAATACAACTAACATGTAGCATTTCAAAAAGACATTTCAATATGCTTACCGGGATGGGATGGCATTATTACTTAGTAGTTTCAATAATAGCATACATTAAGTATATATTCGTATTAATAAATAATAATATGATATAAATAATGTACAACAAAACTAAAGCAACCAGCAAATAAAAATAAAATGATAATGTTCTAAAAGAAACAAAGAACAGGAAATGAATGAATATGGAGTGCAAATAATATATAATTATTAAATAAAAATTGACATAAATTGTAATGCTGTAAAATAAAGATTATTTGCATAATTAAATTGGATATAATATCATTATAATTATAATGCCACGAAAGTATGACTATATACTTTGGATAAATTATGTAAAAAAAAAATATATATAATTTGGGTATCCCTAAAATCTGCAGCTTTTTTACCTTCCGGTAACTAACTTTTCATGTGGAAAACTAGAAAATTGTTTCGTTACAATATCTTTTTCAATTTAATCTCCCAAGTATATGAACGTTCATTTGTTCAATGAGTAAAGTTAATATTTACAAATATACTTTTTACTTTTAAGCAGGACAGGTACAAATGTACCATCTTTATGTTAGTGTCACAAGCAAATTAAAAAAAAAATCATTGATCAGACACGTGAATTTAATTTTTCCCCAAAAATAGTTCGTTATAGATGAATGAAGTCTCACTTTTGACAATCAATAGTCATAAGAATGTCTAAGAGGGGTAAACAGAGGCATGTCCAGACATCTGACCCACTAAATATTCATTTCAAAGAAAATAAGAATTATCCCAATATACAATGAAAAGGTTGGCAGCTTCCCAGACATAAGTGTAGTATGTAAAAGTAGAGTGGGTTTGCACGTTAGTGGCAGTTACCTTCGTCATGCGCGCCGTTAGCGGGGGGAGGGGACATCTCGACGTCACCGCAGGCTGACCGGCTCACGTCCATTGGCTCTGACGTGCCTGGAACCGATATTATGACCAGTGAGGATTACTTAATGGTCTTCTTCTTCTTCTTATCGTGTCACTGATTCTTTCAAACCAAGTGCGGTGGAAGGATTTTAAGTGCGCCTCAAAGAGGTTCCTTTCGTGCACTTGACACATATTTTCGAACTTTTTAGGTTCTACGACATGCCGGTTTCCTCACGATGTTTTCCTTCACCGTTTGAGATCACTGGCATAGTGTACAGTCGCGGTATGAAAATGTTCGTCATCTTTCGCTTTTTCGCTTGCACCAGTGCCTTGATCATGAACACATTTTGACATAATTTGTGACGTTAACTTATCGGTGTATTCTGTCTATTCAGTTTCAAAAGGTGTGATCGTGATACGTTGAACAAATCGAGTTGAAAATCGACGAACATTTTCATTCCGCCACTGTACATAAATTTTGGGGCAGAATCTGGATTTTAACTCTCAACCTTAGGATCTAAAGGCGGGGCCACTACCATTAGGCACCAGCGCTCAAGGAGATTCAGTATTACCGTTGGTGTGTGGTATGTGTGAGTCGTGGTTGTCTCCGTTGGCTGCAGAGGCGGCAGCGGAGGCGGAAGCTGAAGCGGAGGTGGAAGCGGAGGCGGGCGCGCGACTCGTGTGCGATATGACGGAGGTGGCCACGCCGTTACTGCAGGTGCCCTCGCCACCCATGCATACCTGAACACATTACTATATCACTCAATGATGCAAACATACTACATTTTTAAACCTTTAACCCTGAAAAACGATTCCAGATTCATTCACGAGATTTACGTCTCAGAGCAACAGTTCAATACTGAAAATGATACTGTAATAAGAATAACCATTGAGACATTCATAATCCTTGACACATTATACTTACTAGCAGTTGGGCTTCGCTCACATTCTCTGTCACACTAACTCATGAGTTTAGCAACAGATGGCGCTAGGAGTTATGATATTATGAAAAAGTTGATTATAGAAAACACTGATTAAACACTATTTTTTTAATGAAACTTAGCTACATCGATTTATCGCCCCCAAAATCCCCTATGCACAAAATTTCATTAAAATCGTTGGAGCCGTTTCCGCGATTCAGATTACATATATATATCCAATTCTAGTTTAAAAGTATAAGATACATTACACAGGGCGGGCCACTGACGCCGCGTCACCTCGATGGCATCACTACATCTGACTCTTGTGTAACGTCACCTGTGCGTCGGATCCGTTCACCATCTCCACAAACTGTCGACACTTGAGCAGGAACAGCAGCTCCTGGTCCCGCTCCAGCAGGCCGGGCCACTGACGCCGCGTCACCTCGATGGCCTCGCCGATGCGACCCGACATCACTAGTTTTGATACTTCTGCAATAATAAATAAATAAATAAATAAATAAATAAATAAATAAATAAATAAATAAATAAATAAATAAATAAATAAATAAATGAATAAATAAATAAATATTGTGGACAATTCACACAACACTACCCAGCCCCAAACTAAGCAGAGCAATAACAACGTTCAAAGGATTATACAGTGTTCATTCACGCAATGTGCAAGACCTTCCCTTTTAATAGGCATTATTTGCATGAAGCAGAAATTAAAGAAACTACAAGATAGTTTCTTTAATTTCTGCTCCATTTCTTTAATCCAGACGAAGGAGGAAGCCCCCACCTGAGCGACCGAAGACTGGAAAGATTGTAAAGATCACGTATAGTTTAATGTCCATCAGTTAACTTTTTCAGGATAATTACAAAAGGAATTACAACGGTTTGAGAAATGACGCAGTGGATGAAAACTCAGGCGATAACTTTTGCGACTTACTTTGTCTATTTTTGATGGATGCTATATCTTCTTCTATAGGTTGTCCCGTGGCGCGTGAGAAGGCCTGAGCTGTACTGCAGTAGCCGTGGTGAACCAAATATGATGATACCATTCTGGAACACAACATTTACATCTAATAAGAGAGGTAGAGTAAAGAAAATATGAAAGGGAAAAGGAGCATCAAGATGACAAATGATAGAGCACAGTAGACGAAGATAGCCTGTTACTGCTGTCTGCTGCCTGTTACAGGTTGGGTGGATGGTAGCTGACCTGTGCAAGACCTGTTGCCACTGGCCCTGCTCGGTGGGCAGCGGGAAGTCGTCGATGGCGATCCTGGTGCGCGCGCGCAGCTCTCGCAGCATGTCCTCGATGTCGAACATGAAGGGCTGCTGGCCGAAGTTGGCGTCCACCACCTCGCCCGGCGTCTGCAGCCCCACCGTCGGGTACAGGTTCGGCTGGAACCACAACCACGACCACCCCGACCTCCGGTCAACATCTGCTCAAGACCTGGAGCCTAATTCTCGCCTCATCTCGGATGATTTTGCAATTTTTTTTTATTGCTTGTTTTCGAAGAGAGAATGGATGATTTCCTTGAGTGATTCATCGACGACCTCATCGTAGAAGCCTCGACAGCTACGATATACGGAAAACATAGAAAAAGTACGGGGTTGTGTCTACAAGGGACATTGAAACTCTCGGTCGGCCCGAGCATTAGGCTCTTGGCTCGTTGCATTGTGAAGCGAATGTACCAAATGCTGACCGCCTCCAACTTCGTCCAGTGCTGTTTTCAGTTTCCAGTGCACTTAGAAGCCTTTAACCACACTGGTTCGAAAGAACTAGTGACACGATAAGAAGGAAAGTGCTGAAGAATAAGTAGTGTAATGATCATCATCTCAGCCCGGTATTATGATCACTGAGCTATATGTCTCATTTCCTAACAGTGCTATACCAGTGCTACCTTCCTCTATCCAGTGCGTCTCTTGACCAGGTTTTCTCTGCTACCTTTACGATGTCTTTGACGCATCACGCGTCACCTAGTGCTAGTTGATTAAATACAATGTCAGCGGGATCAGTCTTACGGGTAGTCCTCTGAAAGCGATGCCTAGATGATGTCCGTTCTTAGTGTAGAAGCATGTGTTGTCGACGAGGTTGACTCCGCAGCCGATGACGTCGCCGGTGGTGAAGGTGGGCCCGTAAGGCTGGCCCGTGCCCGACGAGCAGAAGGAATGCCCGTCGTCGCCGTGGTAGCCGTAAGAGTGCTTGTCCCAGCCTTGGGAGATAAAGCCGCATGTTACTATAACGACAATACGTTGCGCTGGAGGCGTTAACTGAGTCGGAATGAAAAGATCACACAAAACTCTCAAGACTCCAGCCGGATTTGAACAAATCAATTTAGCTTTTACCGAAGCTTTTCGTGCTAAAAAGATTAAGACATAGGTCGTAATCATACCCTGAAATCAATTTGAAATAACTATTGTATAGTGTCCTTCGTGAATACCTGGCAATCTGTTCATGTTGACCCCATGCGCAGAGAGGCCGATGCCCATGTAGCCATCGCGACCTTTGGACACGATGCGCACCTCGAAGTAATAGAGCCCGCACGCCGCCGGGATCGGATGCGTGGCGCGGACTGACGCCGCGTCTTTGTGCGTCTTGCCATGACCTGCAACCAAATCACATCATCTATCTATCTATTCAGCCTGTATGCACCCACTGCTGGGTATAGGCTTCCTCCATAATACGCCACTCTCTTCGGTCCTGTGCCAGTCTCCGCCATTGCTGCTCAACTACTCCGACAAAGTCATCTGACCAACGGGCAACATCATCTAGTACGGGAAAAATCTAGTCTGATGAGTTGGTCAAACGTTGGTTACGGAGGAAGTAAATCTGAACCATCAGACTTGGCCAACTCAGGCACGTATGCCTTTATGGCTTAGCTACTATTTGGCTAAAATTATAACGCCTATTTATGCCCGTTTTTGGATGACATTAAGAAGCTAGATCCAAGCAACGGTATTTAAGTGGACGTCCATAAATTTTTATCACAATTTACAAACATATTTATAACTATTGCAAGTCGTAATAACGTCGGACAACTATTGTTAGTGAAAACACAGAGGCATTTTATATATCAAGAAGATAAAGATTCCGGTGTGGCTATGAGTAGTGTTCCGGTTGAAATAGGTTATTCTTTGTGAATAGTTAAACAATAAATTTTCAATTAAAATAAAGCTTCTAAATTATAAAGAGTTAATGAGTCTTAATAAACACTTGAATCAACAACTTCAATAAGCCAAGCAGCAATTATAATACAGAAGATAATTATGATAGTAAGTAAACATTTGCCAGAGATATCCCATATATCACCAGAATACGAAGCTATATTACGACAGCTATATTACACTGATTCCCTTGAAAGGAGAAGGATTTATAAGTTTTTCAATACATCCCTATAAAAGTTAAATTTATTAAGAATGCGTTATGAAATTTAAAATATACAAGGCGATACTCGACTTTGTGTACTTACACAAAGTCGAGTAATGCCTTGTATATTTTACGATCGAAGCCAATTCGGTTTAATTCCACTTTTAGAGTCGTCTCATAAATATGAATTTCAAAACTTGTACTGCTGGTTTCATTATGATATGATTCACATTTTGTTATGCTGCTCTGTAAGTTTGTATTTAGTACAGGTATTTAAAATAATCTTGTGAAATTATAAGGAATCAAAAAATCATGCAAGATGCTCTTAAAAATACATCGGTAATACTTTTTGAAATTTACTGTAGGTAATCCAGGCACAGATTATAATGATAACAAAAAATAAGAGGAACGCCAAATGATATTTTTATAAATATTAGACAAGCAATGTGGATATTGCATTGAATGTATAATTATGTATTCAATCTAAATGCATCATGCAAACAGAACCCTGAGCAGCATACGGTATTTCTCAAACATGTACTATCATGACGGTAAGGACCTAGGAATAACATCCTGAAACGCGGCCAAATACGCAACTGCTAACAGAATCAGCAATACCGCGTCACAATCACCCAGATACCAAATACTAAAGCTAGCGACCAAAACATCAATCCGTAAACAACTCAAATCGAAGAACTCTACTAATCTCCAAACTGTTATATGTCTCAAATCGCTGACAAAAGAAACAAAACCATCTGAGAGCGTGGTAATGCTTAAAATCCAATACGCAGGACGGATCGTGGAAACGATTAGACTATCGCAAGGCCAAACACTTGAATACGCTACATTTAATTAGTAGCAAACCACGGTCACGCCACCATCCATACCACACAGTGGAAGTCACTAGATAATATTAATCTTCGACGTTATACTATACCTCGCAGTAAATTATTCATATACACATAGAAGAAAATATAGTTCAAAATGAGTTCGATGACTCAAAAGCTGACAGTAAATGGTGGTCCTTTCAATACCTATTTGCCGATTGTTAAAGTCTGCAAAATGTGGTATTAAATTTAAATTTTGAAAAAATATGGGTTCAGTGGGGGTCAGAATCTGTCTAATTCAAACGTAGAGTGACAATAACCTACGTTACTAAGCCATCAACACCAATGATAGTGTTTATTACAAGCAAAGTAAAAAGCTAAACACTTTCATTTCTATAGAAGCGATGCGATATCCCACGACGCAATAGCCAATCTCGTTGGTAGATTACACGCACACGTTCAAACCTTCTCATCAACACAACACCAACGCTGGTTACCAAAACACTCACACGATGATAGAATGCGTGTACACACACAACACACAGGTTAACGAACCGGCACGTGTTTACACGAATACTGTAGGTCTAACAGTACACGCTGGATGTGTGGGATACTCTCCATCATAGGATGAGGACTAGAAATCCGAGTGTGGGTTACTGATGGGGTTCGACAAAAAAAGCCTAGCTACTGACTTATAGTAGTAGCTAACAAATATTGCACATCGGCTCATTTCGGCTTCATAGGGAGTAGTATGCATCAGAAAGAGATAGCGCTCTACAAAGCCGAAAAGCCGATGTGCAATATTTATTGCCTACAACCGTACTCGATTCGAGATCCGAGATTCTAATCGAGAAAACGAGGCGAACCGATGCGAGCAAACACGAATCATAAACGAAATTTAATTACTTTGCTGCTGATGCTGATGCTGATGAAACCAGAATCAACAATTTATTTTATTGCAAAAGCTTTGGTTGAAGCACGCTTTGATTGCGTGGAAAAAAGGTTCATGAAAGCGATTCCATTCCTAAAATAAAAAGGTGAAAATTTAGGGCAACAAGGCAGTCAACATAGCAGTAGCTTTAGTAGAGAATGTTTTGAAACGTCGACTCGTCGACATCAAGGAGATCAACATCCCACGCTCTTGCCACGTCTCTGGCATTGCCAGTCACGACCTTCGATAACTCCGGGAGGATTGGCATTTCGCTGACTCTCCTAACCTACCACTTCACTGTCACTGGCCTGCAAATCCGCCCATTATAAAAACCAATATCATTAATGTGAATTAAAGCTACCATCTGCTTTATTAATACAGAGTAATCAAGTTAAGCAAACAATATTAGTGAAGCATACCCAAATTTAACAATCACAAATGAGTAAATATATTAAGCAACACATCTTTAACATTATTCACGGAAGGGTGAACACTCATAATCATAATCATAATAGCTTTATTGCGAACATAGGTGTAGATACAGGTGTCAGGGTTTAGTGTTAGATCTTCCATATTCAACTAGTTATAGCATGCAATACTTAAAGATAGGTACAATCTCAGAATAAAGACTAAAGGGTAGGTACAGCAAAAATAACAAGGAATGTCAAATAAAATACAAATTAAAAGTCACAAGTCTAAAAACAAATAAAATAATACAGAATGTCCACAAAAAATTAAAAGGTCCTAGTAAAAATAAAAATTAAGAATACAAATAACAAAAAATAATAATATTGAGGGTTATTCCAAATTGTCACAGAGGTAATCTTTAACACTGTAGTATGCCTTTTCGTATAGCAATTTTTTCACATTGTTTTTAAAAATATTGTCAGAAGGTGAGGCCAACGCAGCATTAGGCAGATTATTATAAATTCTAGATATCATACAAAAGATGCTATTGTTAAGTTTGGAGGTCTTATTTTTAGGAAAACAAAGTTTATGCTTATGGCGAGTGCTTTTAAAAGTTTCAAATAGATGCATATTTTTTCTTGCGAATAATACAGCTTCTAGTATATAAATACAGGGTAAAGTCAAAATTTTTAATTTGCAGAAATATTCCTTGCAACTGTCAGTTTGCTGTAATTTGCATATGGCCCGCACGCATCTTTTCTGTGCCCTAAATAGGACCTCCTTGTCAGTAGAGTTCCCCCAGAACAAAACACCATACCTAAGAAGGGATGCAACATATCCGTGATAAGCAGTCAGCAAAGTAGACTCACCAGCAGTCCTCGACAGAACGTATAAAGCGTAAGAGAATCGTGCTACTCTTGAACATAGGTTCTCCACATGGGACTTCCAATTTAAGGTACAGTCGATATTTAATCCTAAGAATTTAGTTATATCGGTCTGTTCGATTTTCTGGCCATTGTAGTTAATGTCAATGTTATTTATTTTTATTGCTCTATTCCTAAATATAATAAAATTCGTTTTCGTCAGATTAATTCTTAAATTATTTAATGTCAGCCAATTTATGACTTTTCCCAATGCATCATTAATGTCTCGTTCAAGAGTAATCCTGTTGGTTCCATTAAATAAGATAGTGCTGTCATCAGCAAAAAGTGTCATATGATGATTTGTAATTGTAGGAATGTCATTAATGTAAATTATAAATAATAAAGGTCCTAGTACACTCCCTTGTGGGACGCCGTATTTTACAACTTTATATGGAGATGTATATTTGAGCTGTCTTTTTTCAGTGGGGCATATCCTTGTTATCTCTGTTGCCTGCATTCTGTTGGTGAGATAAGATTCGATTAGGCTTAGTACATTACCTCGGACTCCATATGCATCTAACTTATGCAGAAGTATCCTATGATCAACGTGGTCGAAAGCTTTTGTGAGGTCCATAAAAAGCGCACACGCCGTAATATTTCGATCAAGATTATCCATTATGTTATTTAAAAAATGAAAAATCGCCATATTTATTGATCTATTTTTTCGAAATCCTACTTGTTCTTCCGCTAACAAATTATGTTTTTCAAAAAATTGGTAAATGCTGTCGTAAATAAATCTTTCAAAAACTTTTGAGAGCACAGGTACAAGTGCAATAGGGCGGTAATTGTTCACGTCACATCTGTCACCTTTTTTGAAAAGTGGTTTGACAATTGTACGCTTAAGTTTTTCTGGATAGACCCCATCAGTAATGCAGTTAACAGCGATAACGATCAGGATGAAATCTTCTTTCTCTATAGGTATACGTGAGATCGCATTGGACGAATGTCAAGGCGTACGCGAGGTCGACACACCCTCTCGTTTCCTTAACAAAGAATCCAAAACGTGAGTAAGTCTGAGCTTATTATAGCACCGTCATATTTGATCAATTGAACGATCAAGAATAGCATCGATACGTGGACCGACACTGACAGTGTCCATAACCCAGTTCAGCAGATGACTGGATAACCAGGCCGAGGTTTAATCAATTCACTAAGAAGAAATAAATCAAACTAGGATGGGCTCTTTTAAGTTGTGACGACCCTAAGTGACAGTACACAGAGGGGAATGAACATTTAAAAATTCAACCTGCATAAAACAAAGTCGGTCGATAACCTTCACCTTCGTTAGATTATTCAAATAAAAACAACAACAAGTTAATGATGAGTATTACAAAGCTAGAAATATTAATGGTCCAAGACTAAATAGTTTATTCCCAGAGACAGCATGGGCTTAGATTATTATATTTCAGTATGGTGGTCTCAAGCTATACCTTGATCAGACAAACCAAAAGAAATAAGCAGGCATTACGCCAGCCTATTATCTTCACTTGCAACTGATTGCTAATTCAGGTCATAACTAAATTACTACGTGCCGTCGAGTTTAGTCCCATTTTCTCTACATATTTCCTATACATAGTTCTAGCCAGTTGATATAAGCAGTCATATAGAGCAATTGCATTCATCATTGTTTATACGTACTCATAAACAATGCAAGATACTTTATTCAGACAAAAAATACATGCAAAAATACACTAAAGTCAAAGAACTAGCTAAAAAAACTCAGCATGCCAACCAATGCTCATCAGCTTGAAGAAGTTTACTGCTGGACACAGGGCATCCCCATATATATCCGATTCTGAGCCCTCTCCATCCACATCCACCGATATCCAAAAATCTTTACAACGTTGTCGTATCAGGTTGGGGGCGTTCTGCACTTCGTCATGCCGTCAGCCAAAAATCACTAAAAACTAAATAATAAAAGCATACGCTATTCTGGTGAATAATTGAAAGAAAGGGAGATGACTTACAAGACGAAATTATCCCCTAAAAAGCTGTTGCCCTAATCTTTAATGCAGGCAAAATTTATCAACAAGGAAAACCTGAAAAACAGTTTCCCTTTCTCTAGACTAGAGTTCACTAACATGATGCATGATCAATATTAAGTAATCATTGTAAAGGTCATTGCATCATTCATCAGCCTTATCTGAGCACCAATTCATCTGATCTCCAACAATGTCACACAACTACGAAATACGCGCATCAGAACCTCGCCTACTGCGACAACTTTTGGCACATTTCAGTTTCAAGAAGTGTACCACGACAGTTGAGTGTTTGTGCTATTTTTGATGACATCTATTCTATTTAGAAAACGGAGAAACCATTTCGTGTGTTGGCTGAATTAGTTCCATTTGTATCAACCCCAACCTGCATAAAGTAACGCTCTCATCTATCTGATTCATATTAACATGTTTTCTGTGATCCTATAGTATGTCGGGAGTAGAGTCTAGCTAGAGGATAACTACTGACTACATACTATAATCGTATAAATTTAGCATTATTGGCAATAATTTATTCAGAGGGTCTCAAATCTACTAGAATTATTGGACGCCTGTTTGGAAAGACTAAACAGTTTCAGTAGAACTGGCCGAGATCGAGGACCGACTATAAATATCTGCAACGCGGAATAAATAGTCCCAACGCCGCACTACTTCTAAATTATACATCTGTCTAAGTGTCAACAAAAAATTGGTGCGAAACGTAGCAAAACGAGTGGGTAAATACAATATCAGCATTTGCATTGGATGGCGATATCAATAACAGGAAATATGTAATCATTACAAACATTTACCTACGTGCTATAATTCAAATGTCAAGTGTAACGGGATACAATGGCAAAGCATGTTTGTGGCTAGCTAAGCTGATGTTTATTCATAATATAACTTATGAAAATCACAGAAATACATAACAATAACAAGAATATTCAAAGAGTTTTAATGGAAATTGATACAAGAATTACACTGACAGTACAATGACATGAACACTGATGCAAGTGCGGACAAACTACATGAAACAGGACTAAATTCACATAGAATGATTAGCGAAGCGCAAACAAAACTAAAGGGTTAGAGATCCCAAGAATGGTTGTTACACACGGTACAACACCCGTTAGCAAACAGTAACGGAACGGTGCTCTCGACGTAAACAAACAAAGGCTTGCGCTGCTGTGACGTTTACCGCTTAACCTGATCACGAAGCAAATACGCAACTTGATCAGTTTACTGAAACATTCACAGCTTATTCAATTATTAGGGTGATTCACAGGAGTGATCCTTTGGGTGGTTAATGTAGGGCATTGTTGACCAGTGGATTCGGTAGGATAATAACGATCGGAGACGATGCACACAATCTGAATGGGCACAGATAATCGTAGCAACTCTGGCTTAAACGAGCAACTGAGGTCGCAGCATAACCCTCAATGGATCACCCCTTTAGCTGGTTGTATGCGGAATGCTTGCTTTGCATGTGTGTGTCAACATACGGTACATCCAGAGGCGTAAGTGGAGATAGGGCAGGTGGGGTCGGCGGCCCGGACCCTGCGTCCCACCTTCCAACAAATAGAGAAAACGTCCATCCATTAAAACATCCGCATTCTGGCCCCATTCACACCACTTACGCGTCTGGCTGCTCGATGCTTTCCCCAAATCCTTTTCTAATTTAATATTTCCCTGCACCTCAGCGTGTGGAAGCTTCACTGTGCGTGCTGACTGAGTATTCGTTTGCTATGTTACAACTCGACGAGCATTCAAGCATTCTTATTAGCTCAAGAAATATGATGTCACTATTAGTAGTAATGAGAGTTTTTGGTTTCGTTCCAATCATATCGAAAATGTTCGAATCCCACAAGCTACAAGCCAACAATTTATAATGTTTGAGAAAAAAATGCTGTACATTATATCAATTATATTGATCGGAGCACCACTTTTGGCCTTAGAACCGAATAGTAGATTCGCTTTAGTCGATTTGATACGAAATTCTCAGTCAGCTCGAACCAGATTCAGCGGCAAGCCGATGTTATGGCTCAATGACATGCAAACACCCTAAAACCGATATACGAGCGTTAAGAGCAAAGTGGTGCAATGGAGCCGATTACACTAAGCTACGTTATAGTTACTTACGCTATTTATAGTAAATGATAAGTCTAATGGCGATAATAAAGCTTTCTCAAGACCATGCTGTACGCAGTACGTATAATTATTCAAATGATCATACTGTGAGGTATATTTTAATAGCAGACTAAAGTCAAGGTCTCCTTCAACACAAACGACATAATACTATAACGAGTAGTTATGGCAGCTGAATTAGGCAAAATAACTTATGCATCAAACTAAGACAATATCCATACTAATATTATAAATGCGTTTGTAACTCTGTCTGTCTGTGTGGCTTTCACGCCAAAACTACTAAACCTATTGAAATGAAATTTGGTACACAGATAGTTCAGGGTCTGAAGAAGGACATAGGCTACTTTTTATTGTGAAAAAAGGTTTACAAACCTTTTAAAACGTTATAAAGAGCATCACATTGATGTTTCTGTCTCACTCTGACACCAAAACACTCCCGACGATCACCAATCACCAATTGCAATGAAATTTGGTACACAGATAGGTTAAATCACTAGAAAGGACATTTATGCAACTTAATATTGCAAAACACTTATTGAAAACACCATTTTTCATGAGAATTACACTTTTTTGTACAATTGCGACGGCTTTCGATCGAGAAATTTCTGTTTGTTTAGGTGACTGACTGACTTTTTTTTTGTGCTGGCGGGGATGCAAAGTCTTTTCGCCAAGTCCTTATGACTGACTGATTGCCGACCAGTGTTGCCAGTGGCAGATAGTCATAAGCGTCGATGGATTGAAAAGATCGATATTTAAGCTGGGAACATATTAGGCGGACGCGGCTGACAGCCGCGACTGGTAGATATCTAGATAATGAATGTACACTGAAGTGTGCAAACTATCGGATGTAAGCCGCGGACGTAACCTTGAGCGTTCGGACGTCTGACAGAAATCTGGCAAGCGGTCCCGTTCGACTGTGCACACTATCAGTCGCGGCTGTAAGCCGCGTTTGTCAGCCGCGTCCGCTAATTTGTTCCCAGCTTTACAATGCGATACATCGAACCGACCCGATGTTTTGAAATGCTTTCGATATACTCGATGTATTGATGCTTTTTCGGTTTTAAATATAAAAATATCGAATCGATTGTAAGCAGTTAATTTCATAAAACCTCAACTTTGACCAGTTTAATTCTTTTTCTCTGTGGAAAGATCGTAACTCATGAGTTGGAAAACGGTGAAATATGACCATTATATTTCAGATAAACTATTTATTTACTTACGTAGCCCAGTAGGCAGACTAAATGAGAGCCCTATAATTTTTATTAATGATCTCAAGATTCAGCTCATGTGGATGTTTTTTTTGTTCTAAGTAAATTACATCAAAGATTTTTCTCATGAAATCTCAATGAAAAATGTTGGAATGAGTCTTATTTTGCATGAAAGCTGAGTTGAAGTAGAATATCTGTTCTGTGACCTGTAAATTCTATTTATTGGTGTTTGTTGTTATAGCGGCAACAGAAATACCTACACATATCATAACATAACATCATTTCATTTCATAATCTGTCATTCGATACATCGAAAGAATAAAGAAGATAGATCGATGTACAGCTCGATTTATCGAACAGGAAATAACATCGAAACATGTTTTTTAAAGTCGGCAGCTAAACTGTCACTGTCACGTGTCAATATGTCAACTGTGTGTGACCATTTTTTCGTAACCTTTTCTCAATCACTTTCTTACTTACATACGAGTATTTGATTTTATTGTATTTGCAGAAGTAAGTGTCAGAGCATTATAGTAGATAAAAAGGTGTGAAAGTGTCTGTTGTACTCTGGTTAAAAAAATATTTCACCAGTCCAGTGTTTAACCTGGTGGAGTTTCATCTCATCCGTTCCGATTGGGTACCAAGCCTGACCAGTTCTGGTGTGGTCAGTCTGTTATCTGGGCCTGTATTCAAGTACATAATATACCTATCATTGATCCTGAAGTTCCTAGAAGCAACAGCGGTAAACTTTTGTTGAATCGAGTGTGTTGGTAAAACCGAGTGAGACCAAGTTTAAGTTTTAATTTATGAGCATAATCTAAATAAAAACTACTTGAATGTAAGTATGACCGAGTCTGACTTAAAATTTAGTTGTATTACTGTTCTTAGATTATCAACTAGAATAAAAACCAGCCAAACAAAGCCTCCGGACCCTTAGCAGTAGGTAAATTTTGTAAAATCTTGGCCGACACAATTATTAAATAAATATATTTTTTTTTTAAGTTATTATTCTGTTTTTCCTTATCTTCTCTTCTACTTCCCCACAAATTAATGTATTACAATGGGTGTAAAATAACAATAAGACTATTCTTGAAAGTTTGCATGGAAATATGTAAGGTTTAGGTAAATGTTTTATTTAAGCTTGCGACAAGAAAAAAATGGGGGGGAAATATGCCTAACTGTGCTTACCCGGCGTCTGCCCGACCCTGACTGTGCCACATGCACTCGAATACAGATTTTTTTCGTTGGAAGTTATAAATGCTACCCAATCACTATTCCAGGCGGACGAAGTCGCGGGCACAGCTAGTAGAACTATAAACCAGTAATAAAGTTCCTGAAAGAATTATAAAGTTGTATCATAGAACAGCTTATAAAAAATAACAGTATAAAAAATTCACAACACAAGATATGATAGACGAAGGACAAAGAACAAAGTGTATATTGTTTCCGTGCTATGGCAACAGCGTGCAGCCGACCGGCGGCTACCAGCGGCCTTGCCGTGTACATCCGCGCTATTACTTCTATTCGTAATAGCATTACCTAGTACATATTATACGTAATAAGAAATCAGAAAACTTAAAATACTTATCGAAAATTATTTCTCTCTCTCTTTGTAATCTTTTCACTTTAGTTATTATAGTCTTTGTTCTTAGTTTGGGTCTAGATCAGGGTCGTGCAAATTTTCATAATGAGGGGTCAGAAAGTTTAAGAAATTTAATAGGGGGCCAAAATCATAGGAAAAATGTATTTAGTGTTGAAACATTTAATCATATTTGCTGATGGAACAAGCATACGGCTACTTGATGTTAAGTGGTAACCATCACCTGTAACAACGAATTACCTCGTGGGTCACGTACACCAGGAAAGTGTCCTGCATGCACTATAAAAACAGTACAGAATTACACACTTAAACAAATGTTTAAAAGTCTCTGCCCTGGTAGGCGTGTGAGATATATGAAACTGCTTTGGATTTGTCATAATATTTTCGAAAGCAGATTCGAGCAGTGACAAAGTATCTTTCAGCAGCGCGAAATGGTGTTCACCAGTAAGTCGGATTCTGATTGAATTTTTCCGCAATTTCATGGTCGAAACATTCTGTTCGCACACCTACGACGACCCAAGCATCGCCATAATTTTCAGTAATCATACGACTAATCACAGTGTAGATAGCACTATGTGGAATGTCCACCACTTTGTTTTTAATTTACCTTTTATGTTCATGTGAAATCAAGACAAAAAGAGTGGTCACTGCGATCTAGGTCAGAAAGTACACCCACCTCAAAAATGACCACTGCGCAAATAAAGAGATATCGGTCGATATCAGCCACATTTAAAACAAAGGTTGAAATGGCGGCATCGCTCGGTGACATTGCTGTAATATTCAGACACTCATTCTTTATAATGTGCTTTATAGGGCTCGGGTGAACGAACACAACCTTTATGATTTATGAAGGTCTGAAGACAATTTGTAATTCAGATTTTCTGATTTTAAAACACTCAGTAAGTTAACTTTGCATTTATAAATTGTGAATGTTTTAATATGAAACTGCATTCAGCAATGATGAACCATACAACTCGAGAATTAACAAATCTTGTGTAAAACATCTACATTGTGAGCCCGACTCAAAATTGCCTATTGAATACTGCGATTTCTATTGAAATGCGAACAGCCGCGCATTCAGTTGTCGAGCTAGGATAACATCTGCCAACAAGGCATAAGAAATGAACTGAAGGATGGATATATCCTCAACTGGATCAGGGCGTAAGCTTTCCAAGATACCGTAAGCTCAAGATAGCTTGGAATTCAAAATGCCAGATACCAACAATTACACACACATTACGAAAATAAAGATGCAACGAAAGATAGCCAGACGCGGTAAATTATTTCATTTCTTAATAAGACAACGAGGATGACAATAACTGGAAAAATAATGATATACCCATGTCACGAAACTAACGAACTATTTGCAGCAAACATTTAAAGATTTGGCAACCGATATTCTATCAGTGCGAAAGCATTGTCTAGTTCGACTCTAGCATAAGTAGATGATTTATTTCAAAGTCGAGACGAATATTATTGAGTCTATAATAATTCACAATTATCTGCTATCAACTTGCAAGCAACTCTAAGAATAAAGGTGAAGCACAGTCTACGCTACCAGACAAAATTGTATCGATGAACATATTACCATTAACGCATACTATGCTTAGTTTTTTATTTTATGTCAGTTTCCTACAGGATAACTCGGGACTCGCAAAAGCACGTAGTAATAATTCTAGAATCCGTGCGATCGCGTGCAAGCCTATCGATTGATACCCGAGTGGTATGTTCCGCGCAAATCATTGATTCTGTACTAGATTACATTTCGCATGAGTGGACATGTAAACGCGTTGCCAACGGGAAGTCTGCCTTTGTAGGGTAACGCAGTACAGATGGGTTTCACTATCAAATCCGAGCATTAAGACGTTTCAAAGTGATCTTTGTGATGTGGCATTTGCATTTTGAATGTATTATTGGCATCTTTTAGTTTTAGAACTTAAAAATGTATTCTAGGTTTCTCGTCAGAGCTATAAATAGCTTCATCATTGATTCAGTATGATCTAGATATCAGTAGAGTATACATTAGAGTTGCCAACGGGAAGTTTACCTGTGCAGCTGCGCTCGCGCATGCATGAGAATCATGTGGGTATCGGTTATGCAATGCAGATTCAGTTATTGGATCTATTTTTATGATCTTATGATCTAGTTTTCTTTTTCTAAAAGAAGGTTACTTCCTAGTATGTTTGTGTACCATTTTATACATCAAAGAAATAACCTAAGATGGTGAAATCTTAAGAATCATAACTAAAATTATTATGACGTAACTGTTGTACAACAGATATTGTAAACATAGGTATTCCTTCCCCTAATGAAGTCAGGATTCAAATTGAAACGCAATCAACAAACAAAACAACATGTAGGTTGACAGTATGCAAAATTCTCAAGGAAGTTGCAACACAATAAAACAATATCAAATTATTCTTATTTATTAAACCCTATCTGGAAATTGTGCTCGTGACCTTGTAATGCGAAACGGTATTTTATACCATGAAGGAATTATTGTTTATCAATAGATGAACTGAAAGGCCGATGAAAATCGTATGATGTTCGTAAACGAGCGACAGCACTGGAGCAAGCTTTTGTTAAGATGCCAAAAGAAATGAGCAAACGTTATCATACGTAAATGCATGTCAAACTCATGAGAAAGCCGCGAGCAATGTATACCAGGCGAACTTGACCTGCCATTGGCTCAGTTAGAGTCGCATCGATATTACTACTCGAATTTGGCAACGACGACCATAGTTCCGGATAAGGCTGTCTGGCCTGGTTTATAAACCTTTTGTTAATGATAATACACAAGTCGTATTTGCAACCACTAATCATTGTAAGGAGCAATTTCCATTGCGAATGTCTACGTTGAAGAATTTTCGGTAAACGCCGAGAAACGATAAATTATAACACGAAGGTTTTCTCAGCGCCCCAAAATTTATATTACGGCATTGAATATCGTCTCTACGGTATTTGGCCCATTAAATTTGCCATTTACGTGGAGGTTTCAGTAGCGGCACTAAATCACAAGTCGGTCACGAATGGGGTTCACTTTCACTATCGCCTCGTGTTGCATAATTGGAACGCGAGCTGGTGGCTGTTCCCATTTGTAGCAGAGTGTCATTTTGTTGCCAGTTGTCAGGCATCCGCAAAAACCTGGATATGACATGTGAGCGATATCGCACAATATTTTGATGTACGAAACCGAGTACCTATCCAGCACGGTTCAGATCAATCTAAAATATCCAAGCTATGAAGAATCATTAAAATATGACGATGACAGAATTCGACGTGCGTTCAGGAAAACTGCTCTACAATAGATAATTGTTTTTTAGATAGCTCACGAATACCTAATCAAACGACAACGAAGCATGAGCAGACTAACCGACGCATTAGTCTAATGCGTTGCGAATGTTTACACCGAGAACCGAGAGACAAAGAAAAACTTCCAAGCCATTTAATTTTAAATTCAAATACTTTTAATTCTCCAGAAGCGATATAGCTTAAGTCTCGTGATGTAGAAACCACTGTCACGATATCAGAAGTTGAGGAAATAGCAACTTTAGCGGTTCGCGACAAAGTTGACTGTACAACGTTTTGTACACCAGCTATCGACAAGGCCGATAGTACATTTCCCGTGCGTGGGAATGTAGACTCTAACGCTGAACGGTAGAGTTTGATTAAGTTTGTAATGTAAGGGATGGGGGGAGGGGTGGGGAGGAGCACGTGGTAAGCGACCCGACGCAAGCGAGCTTGACCCAGTTAGAAGATGCACCATTTCGGTCCCGTTTCGAAAGCAAGGGCGGCCCTTTACCGTCGACGGTGTATCAGACCTTGCTTTATTTTCTTTGTTCCCTTGTCTTAATATGGAAAATTTGGCATCGTCAACATCAAACATGCAATATTTTTTAAACGATTTTACTTAGCTTGAAAGACCTGCAAACAAATGGCTAATAGATTTTAAATAGTGATAAATGATAATATTTGAGATAAGTCCACCTTAGTCAACGTTTAATGGTTCTCGTGGTTATTTAATAAAGTATTATTTATGTCGCTTGTAAGTACCTACTTTACAAACATTTTATTTTATCGCTGTTTACAAAAGTTATTTTTATCGTGTGTTTTATAAGTAGTTCTAGATAAGAAAACTAAAGAGTTCTCGACTCGTGCCCGTACTTTGCAATTAAACCAAAACATGTTACGCAGGTAAATGCTAATAAGTAGGTATCAGTTGCCCAAATTGTCGCTCTTGTGAAACCCCTATCCAGGACGGAGAACAAAATAATATTATAGCAGTACACGATAGCTCTAAAAAAATCCCTAAAATGGTCTGAACAAAGCATGAAATACTTGAAGACCACAAACAACACAAAGGTATAAGAATCAATAGTGTAGGTATGTAGTACAAATAAATGTACATTGGTAGCATCTGCCGAGCTGATTGCTAAATAGGCGTATCGCATTTGAACCTTGGTTCATCTACTCAACAACAATGACGACAAGATTGGTGTGGTGATAAACCAAACTGAAAAAGACACAATTACTGGCACACTAGATGTGACAGATGAGATAGATGTGTATGTATTCCGTATTCTCTATTCACAAGAAAATATTTATAGCTAAACTAACGCCATGCTTCACAAACATTGTGAAATAGAGATAGAAATACATTTGTAGCAAAATGCAATGGCTGAAATGATATCAGACAGAAGAGAGAGCCATGGAAAGTGCAATTTCCGACGGTGTTTATTAAGGTCAAAGATAATCAATTTCGCAATGAAATAGAAAATAAATGAAAGAGCAAGCAGCAAATTTTTAATCAAAACCATATACATACACGAATAAGAGAATGGACACTATTACATCACCTCTTCTTTTGCTAGTATGGTAATTATAGTAATGCCTTTATTAACATTTGAAGCGATGTAAATTGAAACATTTTAGAATTTATAAGGCAACATTTACATAATTCCTCCAAGAGACTTCCAAGCTGTGACCTCATTCGTAACAAGCATGCCCTCGGTCTCATGGGTGAGGGAGGGATCTATCAGAAACATTGCTACATTTTAGGTCACGATGTATTTTTAATGAAAAGCAGTTTGAAAAGAATTGTTTTGACAAGATAGCCTTTCAAAGGCGTAAAGAGATTTTAAAGCTAAATAAATGAATTAAATTGAAGCTATTGGGCAAATAACAGATAAGACACGCGTGTACATTTATGGAAGAGAACATTTCCCGTGATTAAACAAAGTGAGAAGGGGCTTTCCCACTCAGACCCTTATATCGCCTGTCGTTGCCCTGCACACAAAAAGGGCATCCGATCTCATGGCAACGTTAGGACCTTTGTTTGAAGTTTTCGACGTCACAATAGCTGAGATACAGTGACTCATTGTATTGTATTCAAGTGTAAGGTAATGCTGGTTTAATATAGCCGTATTTGATGGTCGTGAGTCAATGACCATAATAATGGGTTGATAAACGACTAATTTGTTCGACAATTAAACAATACATGAAGTATTTACCTACAATGCTAGAGGTCAACAAGTCTGACCAAGGTATTGACTTTGGACTTTGCGCTTCTAATTTCAGTGAGTCGCTAGCCTCACTCACTTTCTGACAACTAGTATTAACTAACTACGTTAATTCAGCAAGCAGATTCTTGACTTTTAAGACGTAGAACTCAGAATAAAGTGCAACAAAGTAAAAAAAAAACATTAAACCGACCGACATTATCGAAATCAGCATGACTGGCGAATAAATTGTGATCAGTCTCAGTGTTATAGTACTATATCACCTCAACAATTAACCAGTAAATAAATAAGACATTGCATTACTCCTAGCAGGATCTTTCCACATGACCAAACCAAACAGAGCATGAAGTGATGTACAAACATTCTTCAACTTTGAATAGCAACAAGCCCAACTAGAGTTTGATTGGCGTCGAACGTCGATAGACTTCAAAGTTTAGCAAATAGCAATCAAAGGTGTTCAATATTACGAGTAGAGTACACAGGAACGATAGCTGGTTGTATACCCCAATATCGGCAAGGATCAAAGCTCTACGGCTGTACTTAAAGCCTGAGGGAACGGTCCCAGCCCCATACATAGTGTAGTATTGCAGTTACTGGTGCAATGCACTTTCGAAACCGCTACTTCCCGCTCCCGATCGTAGGCTAGCTTGGAGGATAGCGAAACTAATACTCGTAGTAAAGTAACACGAAATATTAGACCTGTTTAGTCTAATACAGGAAGATTGAAAGTAGCGCCAGTGATTGAGTATATCTGTTTGGTATTGAAGTGAGACAGTTTACCATATTAATACTAAGTTCATAAGTATGTTTACGATTGGTCAACTGTACCTATATTGATTAATGCGAATATTGCAAAGGTTTCGCAGGTCATTAAAACGATTCAAGAACCCCATATTTACAGCAATCGCCAAAATTATCCCTAGCACGCTAAACTTACATTACAAACATGTTCTCTCTAAATGCTAGTAATGTACGTTTCCTAATGGAGTATTTCCAAATATTACAAATGTTGATCAATGTATCGGACATTGACTATCACGAATACTCGGTATTCAGTATTCACGTACTTAGCGCCAACAGTAACGGTCCTTTATTGATTTCAACAATATGGGCCGATTCCAATAATAGTTTTACAGCGATCTCCTTTCAAGTTTTACTTTTAAGACTTGGCTGATCTTATGCTCAATAAATACTATGGAAATAATGCAAAATATTATCTTGTACTTTTTATCAACAGGAGACTGGAATTGAATACTTTCTCCGAAAAAAGTTTTTGTCCAAATACAAATACAAAAATATTTTATAACTCAATTTGTTGTAGTGGAGTCAGAAATCTGGTCACATACCTGTACAATATTTATTAGAGGAATCAGTTTTACAAAAATCCAGCCAGCCTACACGAGTAGAGAGAGACTACATTTAAGGGGCATGGTGTACTAAGTGATTAAAAAGTTGTCATGGAATATGCTACAGAGGATAACCGAAGTAAAGTAAACCAATCTAAACAAAATAACAAATCACAACAAAGTGCCTCGTGGCCAAAAGGGAATAAATCAACCAGCAAAACTATTGCATTTCAAACGTGAGGTAGGTAGAGGTACTGAAATGTTTACCTTTGTCATCCGTGAGTACTGTAAAACAAATAACCGAGTGAAAATTAGACCAATAATGACATAAGTTGATAATCAATTCGTATAATAGTAACTTCTACGTTTTCCTTGTGAAGTCGAAGTTGGCTAAATCTCGGCAAGGCACAATCAGATTACGACGCGAAGACTACGTAATGTTAGGAATACTTGAGCCGTCTGTAAAGGAAACGAATACTTATGACTGGAGAATACTTCATTAATCCTATTATGCTGCCTTCCTACGATGCGTGGTTCTGCAGATCATCACGCACCGCGCACGACGACGCACGGCAACGCACACAGAAAAGGCTCCTGTGCTACCGCGCACCTCGGCGCACGAGACCGTTCCCATGGTATGTCGTGCGAGCTGATGCGGGCTGGGGCTCAATTTTAGACCAGTGAGTTTTTTGACACGGTAGGTAGATAAATATCACAAGAACTGTCAAATTCACTAAAGAAACTGACAGTTTTTGTGATATATATCGACCGTGACAAAAAAGTCACTGGTCTAGAATTGAGCCCCTGGTGCGCGATATCACGCACCGGTGGGAAGGGGCTATAACAGAAGTCAGTCTAATGTTTTCTAAATACTTGAAATAGGATGGCACCTAAAAATGCAATGAAGTATGAAAGATTTCATTGAAAACGTGCTTAGAATGATATAATCTAAGCTGCATCGACTCTACTCTCGTTCCATTCGTAACGACCTGCTACAGGAACACCTAAAAATAAAGCTCTCAGAAATAGCTTTCATACAACACGTCAATTTCTGTATTCATGATGTTTAATGTGCGTATAGATAGACGATAAACACGCAAACAACATGTCACGGTAAAAAAAACAGATATTTTAATTTGTGCTTTTGGCTTCACGTTTTCTTTTATTTCAGAAAGATAATAAATTATACTGATTTAATAACATTGTCGTATAAAAACCCGGACAAGAGCGTTTTTACAAGAGCTTGTCAGTTGAACCACAGAAAAGCAGTTTTTTCTGTTCTGTGTGTTGAACTATTGGTTGAAATATTTCATAAGTTAGTAAATATACCTTTTGCAGGTATGTGACCAGATTTTTGACTCCACTACAACAACTGGCAGTGCTATTTCTTATGTGACATTTTATAAATGGAACTCTAAAAAGCAGTCGAAGCATGGTAGGTCAACATAGAGCGGCCGTCAACAGGTTTTGTAGGTCGTTCGCCCCACACAATGAGCTGTGCGACCAACAGCCTCGTCGGCCATTTACAGAAAATAATACATTTCAGACTTGTGTGCATGAAAATAATTTTCATCATCCCTCACCGCAAAGGGTATTTTACTAAAAAAAATACCCTTTGCGGTGAAAAATTGATCAATACTGTAAAAGGTAAAGAAAAACAACGATTTCCAATTTCCAACGATATTTAGCTACTGGCACGTCATTGCCACGAAAACCTAACTAACCTTGGGTACAAAGAACAGATTTTTCTGAGGATACTTGAAGGTGTCCTGTCTGGATACTGAACCCGGTCAATTCTATGCCAGGGTTCGTTGTATATTCGGGTTTCGAAAAGGGCAAAGGCTGGGAATTCCATTTAATAAATCGCGTTTCGAGGGTCTTGTCTCGCGTCAGTGAGTGTTGGCGCTATGCGTAAAGCTGTGTTTGAGCTATTATGTTGCCAAGTCATTTTAATAATGCTTAGTTGGGATAAATCGAAGTAAAATAGATTATTAGTTTCATTGGGGTTGGAATTTGGTAAAATAATATGATGGATTAACTCAGAGTTCTACATTAATATTAGCTGGCTTGCTTTAACGTCACTTAGAGATCACTCTGAGGGCGCTTGTACACGCTAAGAAAAAACGCCAGGTCTACCCAAGAATTCGCGTCGTAACTAGAAAATAACTGTGTACACTGCTCGCAGCGGTGCACGATAAAAATCTTATCTGCGCAAGACACGACGCAGCGAACGTTGTTGCGTTTTCGTGTGTGGAAAAGACAAAATTCTTGTTGTCTACACGAAGAATTTGTCTTGTCTGCCGCAGGAACGGCAAATTTTCTTAGCGTGTACAAGCGCCCTGACCCTGAATTACTATTACCTACCTGTACCTACTACTAAATGAATACGCTGACTTGCTTTACAAAGGCTCACATTAAATCGAATAAACAATCGGAAAAACGGACTTGTAAAACAATCAAGTATTGTTTTATTCAATTAAGTTTCGAAATCTAGGCCGCCCGAAGGTCTCAAAAGGAGCCTTGATCAATTGAAACTATGAATTTCCCTGTAGACCACTTTCCGTGGACTGCGCGAACATTTAATTATAGTTCCTTCGCCGAAGCCTTTCAATCAACCCTTCCCTTTGCATGGAACGTGACCTGGATATAGCTTTCAGCTTATCGGCTAGCACGCTTGGTATATAAGGACTATAATGGAATATCTGGATAGAAAATACATTTTTTCCGCGACTGTATCAATTTGAATGATTTAAAAAATAATCAAACCTGTAATTGGTATTATGTTACTTGTTATTTTTGTGCTGTTGGTTTTCCCAAAAATACATAAATTATTTTTTTCCTACCAGTGCTAGTGCCGCCATGTAATCCTCCAACCATGCAGTTAGTCATAATTCCAGCACCCATAATTATAACCATACGATTTATAAACGTTCCACGTCCTAGCCGTAACTATGTATCGCTCTAATAGTAATACAACAGCCTGACCAGCTGCATAATTAATATAGGCAAGTCCATTGATGGGCTAGCAATTGGTTACGTATAGAACACAAGCTGCAAAATGTAAATACCTATGTAAATACCTATTATTTATCTATAGAGATCTGTTTAATGAGATGATTTGATGACACTTCCGTAGTACAACAGGACAGTAGCGAGTTAAGTAGCACTCTGCAGCCGAGTAGACGTTGCTACGCAATGTCTTCCGTATGTGTGTCTACTGTGCTTAATGAAGTGTAAACTGGGCACAAGGCATGATTGTATACACTGTATGCAAGCCCTGCCATGCGTGATCGATGAGTCTCGCCGGTAGACGACCTCTGGACTTGGGCCCTTCAGGTCCTAATTCAGCGTCTAGCCGGGTGAAGGACCCGGGCCGGGGAGAAGCGGTAACCAATCGTTTCGCTTCCCTTTGTTGTCTGATACTCGGCAACTCGACGGTACTCAAATTAGTGAAGTCAGGGGGTTACGTGCTAATGGCTTCGCTCACAATACCAGCATCAAAAAGCCTGAATTTTCAATTTTATTGGTGTAGTTACCAGCAAAATAAAAATCAATCATCAACGCTTCAACCATTACACTAGGCCAGGGCAATAGCCTCATTTTTCATGAGCAATACCTAACTGTTCCGAGAAATTAATAATCGACGATTACTAAAAATAAGGGCAGCGAAACAGCCGTCGCGGAACAACGATTCCTTTTTGGACTCTAAGGCAAAAAACATAAAATAACAAAAATAACTTTCAAAATCATTGAATAAAATTACGCGATTTAATTTACATTTCAGCGTTGAGTTTCACAACAATAGCTAAAATACAATATTGAATTTCACAGATGGTATTTCAGCTTAAATGCAAACTTTTTTAAAGTTTGCATTTAATATTATGTACTTCTTATTATTATTAATTAATTGTACGAACTTTCAATATGTACTTACTATGTACAAACTACATGGAGATATTTTTATCTTTAAATTATTTACAAAAAAATAATAATTGTATGTTTTAATAAAATAAAATTAGCAGCGGTGTACATATTGTTCAGCAATTTTTTTTTATATCCTAGTTTTAACTTGTAACAATACTGTATGTATAATATAGGTAAATATATAACATTTATTTGTCATCATCATATAAATCTTGCACTAGAATTCAATGGGTATCAGATACCCCAACACCCATTACTAGAACAAGAAATTTCACATGAAAACTGGATGGATAAAATAAATAAAAATGGATATATATAATGGATGGATATTTGTCCCATCCAAGATATTATTTGGCTCAGTGGCACCACCATTTCAGCAGACCAACCTGAGGCTATGAATAAGTGGTGCGAAGTAATTACCACTCATAGCAAACATGGAAGAATGTTCATCATCATAATTAAATAGCAAGGCATAACTCTGACCATCCCTCTTAGACATCCTCAAAGTATCTATAGTGGGTCTTTTGTACTTTTGTGAGGGGAGCAATCTAAGAGGATAAATAAGGTTCTTGAGGATGAAAGTTGTGATTTCTTTCTTTTCATATAATTTTAATATTTTTCTCTAGCAAAATATTAAAATATTTATTATAATATTTTATTATAATTTATTAAAGTAAATATTTAATATTTAGCTCTAGGTTATAAAGGATAAAAAGAGTTTCGATTTATTCGGCAAAATAAATCTACAAAATATTAATAACAAGTTTGGGTGTTTTTTTTTATATTTAACTAGCTGATGGAACCAGCATATGACCCACCTGATTTTATGCCGTGCCGTAGTTTGTTACAGGGTAGTGGGTGGTGGTAGTGGGGCATGGTAGTAAATTCAATTTTGACTATATGTGGAAACCATATCCCATAACAAAGCATTGGCTTGTAGGTCACGTATGTCAGGAATGAGCCCTACTATGCACTGCCTTGGGTCCATCAACTTAGGGCATACAGATATTCAGCCTCTCATGCCAGTGATTTCACCGACCCCTCACCCTCCAAGCCCCAAAACAGCAATGCTGCTGCTGCACAGCAGAAATAGGCATGGTGGTTGTACATTCTCGAATAAGTCCTCCACAAAGAGCTCTACTACTACTAAGGTACTACCGAAGCGAGCCGATGTCCGCTAAACAAGTACCTTAGTACTAGACATTTGTAGTTACTGATACCCACAATCTGCATGTTTTTGTTTGGTATACTTCACCAGAATTTGGCAAGAGTAGGTACATCCTACCAATATTGCTATTGGTTCATATATTATTAAATGAGTCAACAGAACAGAAGTCTATTAGAATAACAGGAAGTGGTAAACATATTGTAGGAAGAGGTGAACTGAGTCACTACCAAACTTAGCATAATCATTATCATTTTTTTAGAACTTAGAAATAAGTTGTTTTGGTAGGTAGGTACCTAGCCTAAATATTCTGTTGTTTTTAGAAACCATGATAGTTTCAAAAGTGATAGTGGTAAAGAAACTAAAGTGGTTTGTTAATGACCACATTATTGGTAGATATTAGATAAAGTTTTGGATAGAGGATAGGTACATGCATTAGTAGTTAGAGAAAACTGTTTTGATAAAATGTGATAAGTAATAAAGTTTTAAAAGTAATATAATTTAAGATTAGTCGAAATTTAGTTGCACCATTTGGTTATCACTTAGGTATAATTAGATAAGTTGAGAAAACTTTCAGCAGGTGGCTAAAACAAGTAAAACTTAGTTTGATTCAAATAAATTGTCTGCCATTTTATTAAAATTGCCTGAAGGAGACCTTGTATAAAATCACACGATAACATCAGAGAGCTACTACAAGTACTTGTGGCAACAGAAATTGACTTCGTGGTATTAGATGGGATGTTACTAGAATTTCGCTCGCAGATCCGTGCGATCAGCTGTTTTCTTTGTTTGAGTGGCGAGACAAACGCCACCAGCCTCTGGACGTGATGTTACGACACTTCCTTTGGAAATTTAATTACATAAACCGCTCCTACCTATCGCCAATTACATCTTTATCAGTCTAAAGAGCATCGACGAAGCGTTTCGCAAATAACTAATCCATAAACAAACCTTGAAGCTCTTACCTTTGTAATGGACTCGAAGATTATTTTGCGACAGCCCGATGTAGCTGAACTTATCCTTGGTGCTCCAGGCTCTCGGCAATGGAGACTCTTCTTCGTTAACATTTGGATAGAGTGATTTTAAACGGTCCACATTATCACTTTCCACTTGATTTTGGGAATCCATCTCTCCCCGTCCACTACCCATCGCAGCCATTTCTAAATTCCGTAATTTCTTGTCAAATTGTCATGAACGTCAGTGACGTCACTTCGCTTCACTCATTCAATTGTGAGCACAGAGTACATATTCAAGAGCTCAAGAGCGACTGAACCTCTTCCCTGTAGGCCTAAGATGACCGACGTGACATAATTATGTCTTCGCGAGAAGAGAAAATTTTGTCGACATCGATTCGTTTGTCGATTACGGTAAGATGAGCATCACGAGAGAGACAGCTGTCGTCGACGACTCGCCTATGTCGTGAAGACAAACCAGTGATCATTTCTTCCATATTCTACCATAATCTACCATTGTATTTTTATTTTTTAATGGTTTCGTTCATTCAATTTGATACCTGTGGCTGAAAAAAAAACCCCGCCAAAACTAAAATAAAATAATAGGGAAGCAAACGGAATGAAAATGTAAGTAAATACCTATGGTACCCCTATTTATTGTTAAAAACCGATAGCACTAGCAAAATAGATTCATTGTATTCTCAAAATCGGTACATACCTATGCTGCTAGCTATACTTGTTTGTATTAATATTTCAGGGTTAGAAGTAACAGAATCCAAATAGAGTTTCTTTGCCGGTATAATATGTCCGAGCACTATGAATTTGCGGCAGGTGATTAAAGCTCACTGCAAAGTGTCCAACAAATAACAGCGGGGTGGAACCGCCTCAAGACCGACGAGTTGAGCCTAGGTAGGACGGTGGACAGTAGAAAATTGTACGTTTTGATAGCAACCATACCTGTTTTGACTTGTTGTTGTAAAAAAAAATATATATCGAGGGTGCAGTGTTAAAACCCTCGATAAGTAAGTATTAGTTACTTTAATATACTCCGTAGTACGTAACTACCAAGTTTTGTTTTCAGTGTCCATTGAGCCGTATCTAACTAAACTAACTCATAGAACTACATAATGTATTTATGTGCGTAGACTAAGCAGTTTGCACTAAAGGAATGATTGCAGGATGCAGGGGGGCAATTCTAGACCAGTGACTTTTTTGTCACGGTAGATATATATCACAAGAACTGTCAAATTTAAATAGACATGACATTTTCAATAGATATCGTATTCCAGCAATATCACTATAGACATTTATCGAGCGAAGGCCGTTAGATATGTGTCGAGTGGTGAGTAGTAGTCGACATTGACATCTCTAATATACTTTGGGTGACTTTAGGCTTTTTTTTCTTTCGGTCCTTGGAGCAGGCTAGAGTACCAAGACCATACCACCTAGTCTTACTTTTTGATAAAAAGTCAATGATGTTTACTTGTTTGTAGGGGATACAAGTTGGGAGCGAGAACGCGAATAATGCTTTCTCATAAACCTAAAATAAGTGAGGAGTGATTGAATTTAGCTCGCACTTAGTAATTATTCAATGGCGCAGTTAGAAGAGCAGTCAATCAGACAGTCAACGTCTATACTTGTATCCGGGAATCAAGCTTCGAGAGAAATATTCTTTTTGCATTGAATGGCCATCTAGTGCATCTAGTTGTCAACCTTTGAATTAAAAATCCAAGTCATCGGAGTCCTTCTCTTGAGTGTAATGATCCTGACAATGACATATCTACAACACTTCATAGACAACTGACCATAGATTACAAACAACAAAGTTTACAGTTTTATGGAACATAACGTTCCGTGTGTTTCCGGAATAAATTATTGTAACTAACATTTTGTGCGAAAAGTCCCTTGATTACTATCTAATGAAAATGAATCTATTTTAAACAACAACAAGAACGCATTATAAACGCCGTTTAATAGGAAATGTGTTTATTTGAAGACAATAATAAAGTTAGTGCTATCGAACTATTCTATCGACAGAAACGGAACGTAGATAAACATGAACAACAACGGGATAGTCTGTGGAAATTCTAAGAATGAACCTTCTTTCTGACATCTCTAAAGTAAAAGTCTAACGTAAAAGTCTAACGGTGGCTAGAATACGCATTTTAGCGCGGTTCGATATTATCTTCGACAAATTTGGTGATATGACACTGCTTTCGCGACATTTCAAATCTCTATTTCGAGCGTAAATCTCTAAAAGTCTAGAATTGGCCCCCTGGATAGAGAATACAGAAATACCTTTATGAGCATGTCCGTATATTAATGTATTTGTTTCTTTTCAGATTCCACGGGCCATCCACAAACCAAACATTCCACCTTACATAGGTATGTATTTGCATAACTTGTAAATAATATACCTATTTTAATTTATGACAAATAAATTTATTTACACACAGAAAACTGTCTTTTTACCTAAATAATGTTGAACTAATGAAGAGGGCTTTCTTTGTAGGTGCTTATGGTTGATAAGGTATAAATATTTTTAAGGCTTTTGTAATATTCTATTCATTAACATAACGTAGAAGTTCTGCGCGTCTTTGGCCTTGCCGAAGCAGACCCGCAGGTGATGGGTCCTCTGCAGCCAAATCTCCGTTGATAACTTCTTCGTTTTCGACTCGTGCATCTTTGTCCAATGTCACCCTGTTATTAAAATATTTTTTCTAAAGTATTAGATAAGTAGGTAACTATACTCAGTTTTTACTTTGCATAAATTCGTAGTGTAGTAGTTCGTAGTTGGTAAACTGAGATCCAATGACACGTCTTCACTATTGAAACATTGATTGAATTGGGTAAATGTATGAGAAGTGTTGACTCACACTAACCTAATTTGTTATTATTAATTTTAGACCTTTACAATAACATTTTAAGCAGGGTAACACATATAAATCTATGGGTAGTTAACCTCAAATGAACTAGGTACTCACCTTCGAATGCACCGCCCGCAGCAAGATAGGCCCGTAGCCCCGTACTAGTTTTATTTAGGCTCTAAATCGGGCTTTAGACGTTTGATGAGGTAGAATTCCCAGGGTTTTGATAATCTCCAGAGGCACTGAAACATCTCGGCGTACATCGCAATAAGATGATTATAGTAAGTTATAGCCATCCTTTGAAAAGTTAGCAAAACAAAATCTAAAAGACAAACGGAAGACTTATCTCGTTTTCAAAAACTGTCGACGAGAAAATTTCCCGCGCAGAAACGTCAAAAGACGAGAAAATATGGCGGTCATCTTACCATTTGACGACAAAATTCAAAAATCAAAATTCGAATTCCGAGTAAGTCTTCATTTGACAGATGATGACGACATAATATTTAGGCGGTCATCTTAGCTCGTGTAGAGATATAGACATATCTCTACTTTTGACGAGATAAATCGACTCTCGTGGCGGTCATCTTAGGCCTAATGGACTGAACTGACCGACCGGGAAGATTAGTTTCACAAGATTCCACCATATAATTTATGTTCCACACGATTCACAGCTCAGAAGGGCAAGTCCCAGTCCCACTTCATTTACAACATTTCGTCTGCGAAATGTTGTTTTCATTTCGCCTATTTGTCTCTCTCTATTGTATGGAGAAAAGATGATGACAAAAAAATACATTACGTAGTCATCGAGATATAAGTACCACGTACTAGAGAAGACACCGTAAATTCCTACTTTGTCCCGTTCAACTGCGGCGATCGCGCCGCACCTCACTCAGTCACTCTCTCTTGAAAACGCGTAAGTGCCGTGATTTACATGGCTCCTAAGACTTTTTTGCCGAGAACAAATTACGAAGAATAGGACAATTCAGTTATTTGACGTAGCTTCTCTAGTACGTTACAGTACGTAGTACTTATATCTCGATGTACGTAGTTGAAACGATCGAAACAAATTTTTGTCTCATCAACTTTCTATACAAAAGAGAGAGACAAGTGCTCATACGAAAACAACATTTGGTAGACGAAATGTGGTAGCAAACCTGGGACTCGGGGTACAGAAGACTGTTTAGGTATTTATGTTTTTTTTTTAAGTAATAGCAAGGTTTGACCGCGAAATTCAAATAATTAATCCAAGTACCTACATCTACAAAATTGTAGTTAGCAGAAAAGTAGTAGATTCTCAGTTTAAACAATATTTATTTTTTAAACTGACCCTACTTAGTGTCCCATTACCCATTAGTGTGCTTATCTATATATATAAATCTTTCGTGTCACAATTTGGAACGCGATAAACTCCGAAACTACTGAACGGATTTCGATAAAATTTTGCAACTGCCTTTAATATGGTCGGACTTAAAAGATAGGATAGTTTATATTCAATATTTAGGTGTTATTAATTTATAAGGGGCAAAAGTTTCGAAATCTATGTCTATCCCTTTCTATCGCTTAGGGATTTTTCAGAAAATTCTCGACTTTGACGAGAACAGAATACACATAGACGCTCTAGATTGATCTGGAATAATCAAATTTAAAGTCGGTGTGCTCCGGAATGCTCCCCACCTAGGGTTACCATATGACAGGCGTTTGCCGCATTTGACAGGCATTTTAAGATTTAGACAGGCGTGCGGCCGGCATTGGTCTGAAACAGGCATATTTTTTACTGAAAGCTTAACTACACAGTGGTGCAATTTTCTCAAAAGTAGGGAAGTGAATGGTGACATTACAGAATTTGTGAAAATCTGCCTGTTTGTGTTCTCTATTTTGGCACACAATGCGAACGTTGAACGTATGTTTTCTCTCGTCAACGCCCAGTGGAGTAAAGAAAGAAATCGGCTGACAATTGAATCAGTAAAAGCAATATTGATTACTCAGGAAAAAAAATAATGTCCTCTGAAAAATATCAGTAATAAATATCCTTTTGTATTATTATCTGTTGGCTTTTACTTAGTACCTACAGCGTTTTGATTTATACAGGCATTTTTCTGAAAAATCAGGCATTTTAGGTACCATAGACAGGCATCTCTCTATTAACATATGGTAACCCTATCCCCACCCAAACTTTAGTAATCCAAAATTAACTAGAATACTCAAATATACCAATGCAAACGGTTCTGAATTATAGATTTGGACAAAATGTTCTAGAAAATAGTGCTCCTAAACGTTATAGAATGTTCTTTCATCATCATCATCAATTGATATCAGTCCACTGCTGGACGTAGGTTCACCTTGAGTAACATTGGCTATATTTATGTGTTTAAAAAATAAATGTCCACCCGTGCGAAGCCGGGACAGGCAGCTAGTAATACAATATAGCAGTAGGTTAGTAGTAGTCAGTAGGTTAGGGGCATTGAATAATAAACTTAGTACTTTTTGAAACGAACAACTGCTCTACTAACTCACGTCATGTTTATTTTGTGTTATATGTATAAGTAGGTAGGTACCTACGCAAACACTTGAAATCCACTTTTGTAATATTGTTAAGCTATTGCTCAGATAATCTCTACAGCAACGGGCAACGGTTCCGTAAAATCAATGCTATCGCGGATTTTAACATCATGGCTGTAAAGAATGTACCAAAATATATAAAAGAAATTGAATCTAAAATAAACGAAAAGTTAAAACTGATACGATTTAAACCATGCAGTGAACTATATGAAACACAACAACTGTACCAAGATAAAGTACTCGAGGTAGGTGTGTGTACGTAGTAAAACGTACTTAGTAGTAAGTAAGTAGGTAATCATTACTACACAATAGGTACCTATTTTTGTTTTAATTCAACCAATTTATAGATATATCAAGAAGCATTCAGAGACTTAATTGATCGTACAATAACGTACTCAAAGATATTAATTGACGTGAAAAATGCTTATGAAAGCTCTCTTCAAATTCGTGATAAACGTATATCGCAATATATAGCACAGGATGTAAGTTATTCTGGAAAATATTATTTCTGTGTCCCACCAGCATAATCTTCTTTTCGTGTCTGTGGTACCCCGGATATCCCACCTCTCCTACCAGTAGTTCCCAAGGCATTTCTAAAAACGAATCCCAAGAATCCTTGCCCAATTACTTAGATCTTGTCTAAAGGATAGATAGGAGGCTAGAAGGTCTAAAACCAAGCCCACCCCACTCAACTCACCTCCTATAACGTTGGTATTTCCGGGTTTTTGTGAAGTTTTCCTTTCTAATTCCTCCAAGAGTTTTCCCCACAGGTTTTCCCGGGTTTTACCATCCAAGCTTTTACAATTGTGTTCTGTCAAGTCAAGTGTCAATGTCAGTCTTCCTCAGCTGTTTTGTTTGTTTTTGTTTTGTGGTGTAGTTTGTGATTGTGAATTTTGTTAGTACTAGATAATTCGCTGCCAAGTGTAATCAGTGTGATTGTTTCGGTGATTCGGTGTATTTTGAGGTCCGGTTAATGTACGTACAGTTATTGTACGGCATGTTATTGTAAACCTTAGGGCCCGTGCACACTGAGGCAATTCAATTATTCCTTATTTTTTGTAGGCAATGGATACTGCTCCTAAAGAGAATAGCCCCTTTGGGGTAAATGTAAAAAAACATTTTCTGGCACTGCGGCGGCCGCTGCCGCGGCACGCTTGCTTTGCTCGCTCGCCTTGTGCGTTATTTCTATGTTCTAACATAACATAACTTATCCAAGTCGGATCCGCCTTAAAAAGTCTCAAGGACAAGTACCTACAATACAAGTATACGCTGCCAAAACAAAACAGCAAAAATCAATTATTGAATTGCTACAGTGTGCACGAGGCTTAACCGCTTGCGCTACTGCGCCACAAAGGTACTGTACTTACATCACCTAGTCACAGTCAGTCACACAGAGTACTTTAATACATACGGAAAGCCAGTCACACTAGGATGCTAAGCAGTAGTACCATACCAATGGCTTCGACGTCTGGTAAAGAAACATCCGTATTCGTCCTTGACGGTGGATTCTCCACCCAGCTCGCTCGGCATGTCGGCACCTCTGCCGATGGCGACCCGCTCTGGAGCGCGCGTTTCCTCCAATCACACCCTGAAGATATCGTCCAAACTCACCTCGACTTCTTACGTGCCGGCTCCGACATTATCATGACTAATACCTACCAAGCGTCGGTGAAAGGCTTCGTGAAACACCTTGGTGTTACCCCGGAAGAAGGATACGCGCTAATACTACGAGCCGTAAGTCTAGCTAAACGTGCAAGGGACGATTTTTTGCAAGAATCTGGAGGAAAGTGTCGAAGCATCAAGCCTCTCATTGTTGGCTCCGTGGGCCCGTTCGCCGCGTGTCTGCACGATGGATCTGAGTACCGTGGCAACTATGCCGACCAAACTTCTAATGAAACCATGAGGGAGTGGCATACTTCCCGGATAAGAGCCTTAATTGAAGGAGGGGTCGATTTTCTTGCTTTTGAAACCATCCCATGCCGGAAAGAAGCCAAGGTTTTAGTTGAAATGCTCAAAGAGTACCCTAAAATGAAAGCCTGGCTATCACTGAGCTGCCAAAATGAAACCTCGTTAGCTCATGGAGATAACTTTCAAGAGGTGGCAAGAGAGTGCTATGATATGAACCCCGGTCAGCTGGTAGCGGTGGGAACCAACTGCTGCTCTCCTCTTATAGTTGCAAATCTATTTAGAGGTATTAATGAAGGCAGATCACATCCAATACCATTACTGACTTATCCAAATTCAGGGGAAAAGTATACACCAGAGGTGGGTTGGGTGGATAAAGACAATCATTTGAGACTAGTGGATAGCTTTGTTTCCGAGTGGTTGGATATTGGAGTTAGATATGTTGGAGGCTGCTGCAGGACAAGCGCTGAAGATATTACCAGAATAAGGAAAGAAGTCCTCAAATGGTTGAATAATAAAAAATAAGTTTTGGCTTTTATCAATTTGGTCAGTGTTGCAGAAAATGAATAATTGCCAAGGTACTGGCTTAAGTTTCATGTGATTGTTTATTGTATCAAGTATCTTGTTGGGTACTTAAATCAGATAGAAGATGAATAAAAGAGTGGACTGTATCTGGACTGATTCTATTGACAAAAGTAAATGTGTTAACTCGGGAACGAAAGACTATAGGCACATTTTCTCCTAAAATCAATATAATTGTCTAGTCTGACACTGTAATATAAACCTACATAATTGTAAAACATGTATTTGATACAGTCAATATTATCCAATTTAGAGATACTACTTTAAAATTTTAACACTACGTGTATATTATCATTGGAACTTGCTTGTATTGCTTAAATACATTACAGAAAGTGTTTGGTATATCTGTCAACAAGAAGCAAAGAGATGATAGAATTAAAAATCTTCTCAAGGAGACGGAGGATTTAAAAGAGCAAAATCTGAAATTGACTTTTGAAATATCTAAGCTAAAGAAAGATATGGGAAAGGTTTGTTTTGGCACTTATACGGTGTTGGTCTGTTTGTCTGTGATTTTTTGTGCCATTGTCTCTATAAGAGTAACTGATCATCATGATTATACTAATGTTCTTGTTGTGTAAGTTGTTATCATTTTAAAATAATTATTGTAAAAGGGTACCATTATTGATGTTATGTAATTAAATGTGATTTTATGTCATAAATATCATTTTATTTGTCTTTTCAAATACTCTATTTAATCAACCCAAAGCAAAGCAGTCTGTGATTGTCAGTTATGACTGGTGAGTCTAATTTACCCTTAATTTTAATGTATGTGTCAATGAGTAACTTTCATAATTATTTGCAATTCTGTTTTCAGCTAAAGGATGACAAATTCTCCGATTATCTAACGCTGATGCGGGAGAGAGACGCAAGATACACCCTCTACTTCGAGAACCTAGGGCTTCATATGAAGTTGAAAGAGTTTGATGGCAGTTCATACCTAGTGGACGACGCCTATGGAGACCCTGTAGTGTTGCGCATTGCTTTGGACAGATGCAGGTATTATAGGTACTTAAATACTCGCCATCGCCTGAAGAAGTCTACAGCTGAACATAGGCCTCCCCTATACATTTTCAGGAATAATAAATCTCCATCCACCGACTTCCCGCGCCGCGATCTTAATGGCGTCTTCCGGTTCGTGGTCCTTTATTCCCCAATGGTTGTCAGTTCGAGCTATATTAAATTTTCATTGTCACTGCCCTTGCCACCAACAACGTAGCCTTTAAAGAAAGTTGTGTCTATGTCTATCCGTTTTTGTTTAGAGAGCAACTGACAACAACTCAAACTGAGTTGAAGCACAAGACTGATGAATACGCGCAGAGCGTCCCCAGGCGAGATCACGATATCCTGGAGGCCAAGTACTATGAGATGCAGAAGAGCATAGAGGCTCTGCAGGCGGAACTGCACGCCTTGCAGGACGGACACAAACGGTTGCTAGGTGAGTTGGTTACTACTCTTAGACATTCTCAATGATCAGGATCCTAGCCTAAGGTACTCCTCAAGGTTTCTGCTTGATAGTATCCTCAAGATAATGATAAATAATCAGGGAGGCCAATCCACACAACACTATCTAGCTAGCCCCAAATTAAGCAGAGCTTGTGCTATGAGAACTACCCTTATTAATTTCCAAAGAAGACAGACTTCACATATAGACAATTAGACATTCACACACTTCTCGCTAAATTTGTAATGTCGTCGCTCTATTATGGCGGCGTCCTATGCTTGTCTTCCCGTTCCTGCAACGCCAGGAAAGAATAAGAGTACATCAGTATACAGTCCTTTTTGACTAAACAAAAATGCAAAACTTTCAGTTCAGAAGAAGAGCGTTGACGAGGAGTTGTTCGAATGCAAAGAGCGATGTCGCGAGTTGGAGCGCGCCGGCACGCCGCGCCCGCACTGGGAGATCTGTGCCGACTTCATCAGCGGAGGACGAGACAGGTACCTATCACATCATTTTTTTATGTAATTAGCTGATGGAAGGCCCACCTGATGTTAAGGGGCCGGCGGAGGGCGAGTTTTCATACAAACGTAATAGGTACCAAAATGATTACTAATTTAAGCAGATTTTCACTATATTATTGAAATAATTGTATTTGTATTGTATTTTTCTAGGTTCCTGAACAGTTTTAATTTTAAATTACTTACCTAAAATGAAATTAACGCCAATCACATTTTGCAATGAAAAAATTTGTAAAATGCGATTGGTGTTTATTTCATTTGAGGTAAGTAGATTAAAATAAAAACTGTTCAGGAACCTAGATAAATACTATACGAATACAGTTATAACAATAATATAGTTAAAATCTACCTAAACTAGTAATCATTTTGGTATTACATTTGTATGAAAATTCGTCCTCCGCCGGCCCCTTAAGTGGTAACCATCGCCTATAACAAAGCAATGCCTCGTAGGTCACGCACGTCAGGAACTTGATCTACGATGCCCTGCCCTGCGTCCATCAACTGGAGGCATACATATGTTCAGCCTCACGTGCCAATAATTTCACCGGCCCCCACACCCTTCAAACCGAAACACAGCAATGCTGCTTCACGGCAGAAATAGGCATGGTGTTCGCACCTTTCGACTGATACAAAAACACGGAATTAATTAAAAGCAAACTTTTTATATTTCTTCTATCTTACGTAAAAAACCAGCTAGGCAAGCTTTTAAATAAGAAAACGTGCTAGGATCATTTTTTTTTTTTTGCTAAGCTGTGTGCAATCGGATTGCATATAATATAAGTTTAGTGTTTTATAGAAGACGATCGGGTCGCGAAGTCTTTGGCAGAACAATCTCAAGGGACAGGAAAGATTGGTAGGAGGATTGGCTGATGCGTAGAAGGTTTTGGGGAGGTATCCTCACTGTTGTGTTGATAATGCAGATGGTGGCAGCTCGCCAGCGGGCTGGGCTCGCGGGACATCCTGCGCGCGCTGCTGAAGGAGCTGGGGCCCGCCGCCGAGAGCGACAACCTGGAACACTTCGATGGACTTGTGAGTTACCATCCAATACACCATCCACCAGTTATAGTAGTAGTAGTTTCCTTGTCACGCCTTCGGGTATAGCTCCTCAAGCATATCCATATTTCTGATTCAAAGAAAAAGATTTAAAGGCATAACATTCTCCAGGAACTGGATTGAAGATATGAAACAAATAGACTGAAATTCTGATTCTAGTGTGTATTACACACTAAAATATGAACTAAGTTGAAGTGGCAATGGGCAGATCATATAGCTTGAAGAACCGATAACAGTTTTGGTATAAAGGTTCTCGAATGGCGACCGCGAACAGGATGAAACGTAGGGCAACCAACTACCAGATAGTCGCGCGGGAAGTCGATGGATGGAAAGGGCTCTGAATCGTTCTTCCTGGAAATTTGTAGGGGAGGCCTATGTGCAGTGCAGCAGTGGACTTGTTTAGGCTGATGATGAGTATGTGGCAGGGCATGGAGCCCGCGATCCCGCCGTACCTGCGCTACTCGGGGCGCGTGCGCAACCTGCGGCTTTCCCGGCGCGAGGTGTGCGTCATCATCAACCACATCTGGCTCGGCAAGGCGGCGCCCGCGCATCGCCACCGACCCATGCACGAATACGTCACCAACTACTTCGAGGACAGGTACCTACTATCCTGCCGGCGTTACTGCTGGATCTGAACATAGCTGTTAGTACTTCTATCCGCCATTTACTATTTTCACTAGTTCAAACTCGTCAAGCTACAACGGCCGAGCTGTAACTATAGTTAAGATCGTATATGAAATAATGCTTGAGTTTGGATTTTAGACCTTATCAATTCAAAGTTTTCCTGTGATCTCAGTAATTAGTAACCTATCTGGTTTTAAGCTAGCCATAGTATCTACGAGAATTATTCTACATCCGAAACGGGCAAACTATTGGTTTTATTTCTAGCTTTAAAGCTTTATTAGACTTATGATTTTTGATTTAATGATTATGAAGATTTGTCCAAATATAATGTGCTTGAGGCTCAATTTAGCCTGTAGCATTGTTTCTTCAGAGGTCCTTTAAGCGTGTCGCTCACTGGTGTAGATAGTGCAATTCACGAAGGCGCGCCCCACTATTCCTCCTAACCGCTTATAGTATATGTGTGCAAGCTTCCGTCAATGTTTGAGTGTTATCGGTACACACTAATTACCTATGAGTGCACACGCACACTACAATGAATAGACTACGGTTCGCGACTGCCGCTCGGAGCAAACTCCCCGCACCCCGCGAGGGGCGCGTCTTCGTGAATTGCATTATCTATAAGTCGAGTCGAGGTCGCAGCGGCCATCGAATTAAATATGATTGAATATGTTCTGTTTCTGATTCCCATAGTACAAGCTCTGCTTAGTTTAGGGCTAGATAGTGTTGTGTGAATTGTCTATAATATTTATTCATTTATTTATTGATTTAAGTGCATTCACAGATACCAACAACCGTCGATGCGTGCTGAATGGGCCTACAATATGTGCGCCGGCGCAGAACAAATGCTCGACGAACCACAGGTAAGAGCTTAGTATTACCATGGACGAATTATAGTATTAATTCCTTTGCAATCATTGCTAAAAATAATATTAGTACAGTAACATAACATCATCTACGTAACATAAGTATACGTCACGCACGCACTTCATAGATGAATAAGTAGTACGAAATCCCCTATACAGCCCTAGACTGGGACTAGGGCTATCTAGGGAATGTAGCTTTCCAATGGTGAAAGAGTTTTTGAAATCGGCACAGTAGTTTTTGAGTTTATTCATAAAAAACATACACACAAAAATACAAATATTTCCTTTTTATAATATTAGTATTAAATAAATAAATAAATAATAAATAAATTTATTTATTTCAGGCAACATAGTAAGTACAAAAATACAGGGTCCATAGTATAAATACCTTAAAACTAAAATATATATTATATTATTTGTATTATTTCACATATTTAACTAACAATACTAGTATTGAAGGATTATAGATATAGATTATTTGTTCAGTGCTGCTGGGACAAACACGTATATGATACATAGGTATGTGACAGGTGAAGTTATTCTGGGGAGTGCTGCACGGCCACCTCAGTGAGCAAATCTACTGGGGGCTGAGCCAGCAGTGGCAGGATCTGAAGAACCAACTCTACAAGATAAGCAAGGATAAAGAGGTATACCTACCACCTTCTACGCTATTCTTCAGTGAAGATAGTTTCCATGGCATACGTCACATATAAAATTTCGGAATTTTCAACACCACCGGCCCAAAAAGATTTTAGATTTTTTTTTATGTAGATAGCTAAGCATTTGGCTGCCATCACACCTGATGGAAAGTGAAGATGTAGCCTAAGATGGAACATACTTAGCCATAATCCACCTGTTTACTCTTGTCTTAAAAATTCCTAAATTATAACGTTCCGGAAATACTGACGTTGGAAGAGAGTTCCACCCCTGTATATTTTTCCTATGTATTTTTGCATATACTTTTTGTAAGAAAAAATTGTTCAAATATCGTAACAATAGGAACCGCAGACACTATGGTTTGGTACTCAGAAGATCGGACAAGAAATTCTCTTTCCTGGATTTCTGTTTATTTTTGAGTTTTTATAAATAAGACCATTTGTTTATAATTCCAGTACGTAACAATAGAAGAATTCTTAAAGACAGCGCGCGCCCTATTCCCGCTGAAGAGTGAAGTGGACATCAAGAACTTGAGCGACGTGCTGCGGAGACAACTCAAGCTCAACATGAACGCACAACTCGTCAGCTTGGACAAGCTGTTCCAGGAGGTACCACATGGTGACATGGTCAATTAGGTCCCTGGCTCAGTATTTGTCGCACCGTGTAGGTCACATGGCGTCACACTACACAGTGCAACCCTGGTATTCTGCCACCGTTCATTCATTCGAGATTCTAACACCGCTCTTCTCTACATAGAGACCGTGCTCATCCACACATTCTGGATCCATGGGTTTCTCGTACAGCTCGCTTCTCGAGATCGTTTCTTCCTCATACCCATAAATTGTAGAATGAGCTACCACCAGAGGTGTTCCCTCTTAAATACAACATGAATAGCTTTAAGAAAAACGTTAAAACTCCTCCAGGGTAGGCAACGCAACGACAGCACCCTTGATGTTACTGGTGTCTATGGGCGACGATGACCGCTTACCATCAGGTGGGCCGTAAGCTCGTTTGTCTATCTTTTACATAAAATAAATTATAGTTTAAAAAACTAAAAAAAACGCTTTTATAACTAATTGAACTAAAAAGTTTATTTTATTTTATTTTATTTTATTAACGCACAAAACACATTACAACCACAAAATAACTAAAAACTAAAATACTACATTTTTGACCTTGATTATAACGTAACACATGCGCGTACAGAAAGTTATAACTTATACGAGTAAAGAGAACAACTTATACATAGCAAGCTAATATTATTCTTAAGAAGTATGGAAGTATTTAAATTTAAATGTAAATGTAAATGTAAATTTGAATTTGAATTTGCAAGTACTTAGTCATTAGATGCTTATGCATCTAATGACTAACCACTACAAGTTAACAAGTTAAAAATAAAACTGTAATAATCAATTGAAAATTTATATTATTCTACAAAAAGCGTGGGGTGCTTTTTATAATAACTTCAGATATAAAAAACTATTGATACATATTTACAACAATCAAAATCAAGCCTCCCACGCTTTTTGTACAATAATATAAATTTTCAATTGATTATTACAGTTTTATTTTTAACTTTTTAGTTCAATTAGTTATAAAAGCGTTTTTTTTTAGTTTTTTAAACTATAATTTATTTTTTACTTTTTAGTTTTTTTTTTTATTTCATATATATTTTTTTTTCATATTATTGCATTGTCATCGACCTTTGAAAGGTGTGCAAAGTTTGAATCAAATCTGATCGTTCAAAGTAGGTTTTTTTTTTATTTCTTTTTTTTTTTTTTCATATTATTGCATTGTCATCGACCTTTACAGGTGTGCAAAGTTTGAATCAAATCTGATCGTTCAAAGAAGGTTTTTTTTTATTTATTTTTTTCATATTATTGCATTGTCATCGACCTTTGACAGGTGTGCAAAGTTTGAATCAAATCTGATCGTTCAAAGTGGGACAAAATCGAGCTCAAAGGGGACGGTTACATACATACATACAGGTGAAACTAATAAAAGCGTTATAAAAAAACACCGAACGAGCAAAATGTCTCATTCTTAATTCTTAATTCTTTATTGCACACAATATAAAACACAGGAAAAAAACAGAAATAGAGGACATGTACAAAGGCGAGCTTAACCCTGAATAGAGTTTTCTTACAGCAAACCTTTGAGGCTAGAGAGAGGTGACTATATAGGCAGGTTTGTGTACATTAAAAAGAAAGTAAAAATAACAAGGAATACTTAGATGAATAAATTTACTAGTAGTATGCAAAATAAATATAGGCATATAATACTTAAATAATAATAAAAATACAATACATAAAAAATACATACATAACAATACGTATCACAGTTCACAGAGACAGATAGTGCTCCTTAACTTTCCTCTTAAAAAACTCATCATCGAGATTAACCAAAAAATGCTTGCCCGTCTGGATCTTCTCGCCTACAAGTCGCAATTTTCAACTGCTCTGAACAAAACTTGGTAGGGTGTTTTTGATTGGAGGGGTATTTATCCTCCATTAAGGGGCAGAGGTCCTTCAACTTTTCGTGGTTTTAGATTTAGATGAAAATTTTACGATTTCGATTTTTTTCTGTTTTGGAGCTCTTTAAAAGGCGGGTTCTAAAAAGGCCGGTAGCACATCAGCACCACCTCTGATGTTGGCGACGGGGATTACCCTCCATCAGGTGGCCTGTCTGCTCGTCTGCCAGCTATGGCATAAGAAAAATAACGATAAAGTATAAAAAACTACGCAAATCCTATAATATAAAAAATATTTACACCCAGACAGGCGTAAAAGCTCTGTTGGTAATAGCCCTGCGTTGAAGTGGGTTCGATCCCCACCGAAAACAAATATTTGGTCTGGTGAACGTAGACGTTTGTTCTCTGCCTGGGTTGTAAATAGTTTGTTTGTAGAACGAGGAAGGCTTCGAGCGCATCGAGCTGGCGCGCGAGCTGTACCGGCAGCGGCAGCAGGCGCAGGACAAGTACCTGCGGGAGATAGTGCTGCAGCTGGGAGGCAAGCCCGCCGCCGCCGCCGCCGCCGCCGCCGCCGCCCGCCCCGTGCCTGTCGACGCCTTGAAGCGCGCGCTCGCTCTGCTCGACCCCGCTATAGGTATCACTAATATACTGAAATTTAAATAAAATGAAATTAAAATATTTGTTTATTGACACAAGATCGTGGTAAGTGGCAGGAGCAAAGAGAGGCCTATGCCCAACAGTGGGTTAAGTCGTGCTGCGGATGATGATGATGATGATGAACACAAAAGAAGTGCATTACAGGTATATACGATCAGCACGGTTACATATTAATAATATCATAAAGTAACCATACATGGATATGGAAGAGCGAGGTCCTCTAACACAAGTATTTTCTTACTTAATAGAGGGCCTCCACATTGTGAATTTCTGCTCACTATTTTGGCTACAGAAATAAAATATAAAGTAATGCACTAAGCCATATAGCTCGAAGAACCGACAACCGTTGAGGAATAAAGGTTCTCGAATGGCGACCACGAACCGGACGACGAAGTGTAGGGCGCTGCGCTCACCCACCAGATGGACCGACGGCATTGTTAAAATCGCGGAAGTCGATGGATGGAAAGGGCTCAGAATCGTTCTTCCTGACAATAAGTTTCAAAGACAGCACACGCTACGCTTTAAAATAAGAATAAAGTACCTACCAGCATATAAATTCGGAATTCAGCGTATAATCGGAAATTGTATTGTTATTGCTATTGACTTTCTTATACTCTTCTATTCTTCTATATTTTTAATTAATGTAATTGGTGTGTAACCGTTTTAACTAATAAATAATAAATAAATAAATAAACAAAAATAAAAAACGAAAATAGTAGGTACACACGTTGCAAATTGACATGTTACTTGTATTTCTCTGAAGGAATGATAAGAGCCGTCACATCTACTATAAGATTAGTATTGTTGTCGCTCATTGTCGTCCGTGCCGTGCGAGCACAGAAGTGCGCGGCCTCCTTCTGCAGCCCCGGCACTAACGCCACTACAGAGTTCCATGGATACGCGTGACCTGCCCAAAAGTAAAAAGCATCCGTTTGGTTGTAGATCACATCCGCATGGAGCGCTACATTCGCTGGGCGTTCTCCGACCAGAGCTCGGAGCTGTCCAGCATCAGCCCCCTTCCCTTGAAGAGCATAGCGGCGCGCCTCGCGGCCGGGGACATCGAGCGCGTCGGCCCTAGGTCTCGCCCCACGCATCGCAGGAGCTACAAGTAGAAATTATACTATTATTGTAACCAACCTAATTGTTTTGAACTTAGACGAAAAATAAAATTTATGAAACAAACAAAAGTTTTATTAAATCCGGCGCGAGGCAACAGCGTCGGCAGGCGGTGGCCCATACATACATAGTGAAAAAACAGATGCGGTGTTTTTTGAGAATATTTCAATATCTTTTAGAGGATTTTGAGATAATATTCAATTTATAAATTCCTTGATCAGCCCTTAATCAAAGTCAAAATTCGTTTATTCAGTAGTATCACAACACAATGATCCAGATTTGGACAGATCAAGGATCGCTCTACATCTGAAGATAAATCGATCAACATGCCGGTTTTTTATGAAGTGCGCATCACTATTTAGGTTAACACACACATTTTACATACAGTCCGGCAAGTATAACTTGGCGGGTCTGAAGCTAGCCGTTTGGCCAATCTTCCATCAGTCATTGGCCATTAACGATCGAACAGCTCACTTCAGACCCGCCAAGTTATACTTGCCGGACTGTACCTGTCAGTCTGTCAGTCAGTATGATTATTATTTATGTTATGCTGTCAATGTCAAGTCGAAGTTCTGTCAAAAAAATATCAGCACGTGTGGTTTGTTTACAAAAATATTTACATTACAGATTTAATTTCGTAGGCAGTGTAGACGTTTCTAAAGAAGCGAATAATGTTTGATATAATAGATACTGAAGAGGTTGACCGAGACACAGTAAGCCTAGAAGATTTGAAGCAACAATTTTCCAAGAAACATAAATTGTTAGCTGAAACAGCGGTCTCGCTAAATAAATCTTACATCAACAAGCTACATGGAACGAAGTAAGTACACCTGGATGTTCTGTAATACTTCAGAAATCTTAAAACCTTTTTCAGATTCTGACTCGTGTCGTGACGGTAAAAATGTGCTACAATCAGCTAATCATTCTAACCAAAAAATGCTTGTTTACCCCAACGGCGCACTGAAAGCACTGGTGGTCTAGTGTTACTGGCCCCGCCTTCCGATCCTAAAGTCGTGGGTTCAAATCCAGTCGTGTACCAATTTTTCTGCTGAAACAATTATGTGCACTATGCCAGTAACTCAAACGGAAAAGAAAAACATCGTGAGGAAACTGGCATGTCGTAGAATCTAAAAGAAAGGAGCCTCCCCGAGACGCACTCAAAATCATTTCACTACACTATTTTGACAGAACCAGACACAATAAAGAAGAATAACAAATTATTGATTTACCTTACAGGTCACATAAACTAGCTGTCAGTCTATCCGACAACAGTATAGAAGTGTATGAACTATCCAACACATCCCTCAACAAGGTGTGTAGGCTCAGCGGACACAAGAAAGAGCTGACAGAGGTGGTATTCTGTCCCAAGGAGGACCACCTGGTGTACTCTACAGGATACGATGGGGTCATTAAGCTGTGGGACACAAGGAGAAGTGGTAGCTGTGTCCAGGAATATAAAGGTGATGCTTTAATTCATACACATTTAAAATTAAGAAACAGCCCTCTTATCTTAATTGGTAGTAACTCTGTCTTCTATGCTTGAGGGTGGGATTTAAATCCCCACTGTAAAGATATATTGTTTGTTCTCTTTTTGGGTGTTATATTATATTCTAAGCTTGCCACAGTACTAGCTCTGCTTAGCTTGGGGCTAGATACCTAGTGATATTTATTATTTATTTTTGATTATTTGATTAACAATTACATTATATTTTTGAATAATAAAAATCAGACAAGGAAGAAGAGCTACCAAGGCGGTATGAATGCATGGATGTCTCCTGCAATGGGCGCGTGCTGTGCTCCGGCAGTCTCATTGTGGAAGATGACTCTTACCTGGTGTTCTGGGACCAGCGCAACAACCAGAAAGCACTCGGTGGATATTGGAACTCTCATACGGATGATATTACACAGGTAGAATTTACATCAATGGGCACAGCAGTGCTCCCGCTAAGTCAAGCAAGAATAAGCGGCACAGCCGTACCATCCTTTCTGACAGCAGTTCAGACCATTTTCAACCCTCTTATCACTTTTTTGTAGATACAACAATAGTTAGACATACAAAACACCAAAATTCCAATTACAAAATTCCATATATAAATTGATTTATCAAGCTTATTCTGATCTTAACCTAATAAGATGATTAGCTAGCTACATTTCTCCCCACAGGTAAAATTCCACAAAGAGAAGTCCAACACTCTAGCATCAGGATCTTTAGACGGCCTCCTCAATGTGTACAGCATCCTGGAGAGCACGGAGGAGGATGCCCTCACTTACTCCCTGAACATAGAGAACTCAATTGAAAAGCTATCTTGGCTGGATGAGAAGCAAATAGCTTGCGTCACCCAATCCAGCGATGTCCAGATCTGGGACACTGCCAGTGGGGATATGGTGAAGAGCTATGGCAGAGATAAAGTTGCTAGAAGTATAAAGGTACATATTGTATTGGAGTATTGGCTGGCAGATAATAAATAAATAATACTTTAGACAATTCACACAACACTATCTAGCCCCAAACTAAGCAGAGCTTTTACTAATGATATAATACTTATGTTCATTTTTTTTGCAAATACATAGAATACAATATGACACCCAGACAGAGAACACACCTGTGTTCACCACACAAATATTTGTTCTCGGTGGGGATCGAACCCACGGCCTACGGCGCAGAAGGCAGAGCTACTACCAATACCAACTGAGCTGAGCGGCCAGTCCCAGATGGAACAGGCCTTTTCAAAACTACTGGGAGTGTCTACTCTAATGTTCCATGCGTATTAATGTGATCTTAATCTTTATTGCAGAGAAGCAGAGATGATGACTGCTACGTGGTAGACGCTTACAGATCTACAGACAACACAACTGTGTTGCTAGCAGGGTCACAGGGAGGAGATGGGTGAGCAAACTTGCACAATGTCGCCAGCCACCTAGATGAAAATATTTCGTTGACGCTAACGGCCGGCATCATTCTCGTAGAACGTAAACCAACAACAAAAAAATATGTTAATTCTTTAATTTTCCTTGGTTTCAGTGTTGTGCTGAGATCGGTGACAGTAACAGACAAGAAACTGCAACCCTGCACCAACTTTACAGGCAACAGGCAGATTGTCCGGTGTTGCTGGTACGATAGAGATGTAAGTGTTATCGATCATCTACCCCATTCCTTGTATAGCAACCATTCATTCATTGGCCTGTAACGTCTAATAACTTCCAGTGAGTCCTAAACTCAAATCGATGGACGTAGGTGGAATAGATCAGTATTTATTAATAGACTGGTTCAAACTTAGGCCGCGCTGACTTTGGATGCGAGTTATATCGTACGCAATAGTACATTGTTACCTGAGTGTTGAAAGTCACGTTTTTTGAGTCCCGAGACGGGTTTGGCGCCAGAGCGTTAGCGAGGGCGCCAATGGAGCTCGAGGGACTCAAAAGACTTTCACCCGAGGTAAACACTGTGCTTTTCATTACGAATACAAGGAAAGTAAAAATAAAAACATGAAAGAAAAATTAGTGAAAATGAAGATTGAATTGCCGCCTTCCCGGTTTTTATTTTTCTTTTTCTCTGGCGGGCCTTCGGCTTCGGCTCGCCAGCATTATTCAGCCATTATTTTCATTTTCATAATTTAAATCTATGTTATTTTAAATAAATAGTTGAAGCTATACACTAATCAAGTAATTTAGAAGATATATTATTTATTTAATACTATCTTTATGTTATTTAAATTTAAATATTACATTGCCCTCTAATTAGACTTTTTAAACTTCTTACCGTTGTAATGGGTTTCCAACCTACTTGCTGAATAAAAAGTTAGAATTTGGTTGAACAACCTCCTTGCAGTTAGAAAGACTTTAGAAAGTTGGAACATGGTTGAATAAAATAGAACTTGTATTTTTTATAATTTGACAGCTGTCAGTAGAAAGCGATTCTCCCTAGGGCTGAAAGTTTTACTTTCAATTAGGCCCCTCAGGCAACTTCAGACCTACTTTCAGAGTATGAGTAATGAAAACGTATGAACACTGTTCGTACGAATTGAGCGCACACTGAATACGTTTTTCTCCGTCAAATAGACATAGTACCGGTGTTAGCGCATCCATTATTGATGATGAACGCACGAACGTGTAATAAGATCCCAACATGTCGGATTGATTTCGGACGTCGGACTTGCACGTACGTATACGTACGACTAACTCGCGCGCAGTGTGAGCGCTTTCATAGTACTCAGAAGGTCGGGAATGTTCGCGCGTGTTCGTACGTTTCTGCACAAATAGAATTCGTACGAAAACGTATCCAAAGTGAGCGCGGCCTTAAATGCTATAATAGGTCAAGTTAAAAATAAAAACTACACTAAACTTTAACAGTTATTCTCATAAAACAGGAGCCAGTCATAAATCCATGTTTTATATTCCAGAAGGACGTGCTAGTGACGGCGGGAGAGTCGGGAATGATCTGCGTATGGACTGGCGGCGCTGTGCCGACACAGAATGGATCTTCGCAGAAACTTACCACAGCTATGAAAAAACTACATGTAAAGAGACATAAACCCTACTAATATACCTAAGTTTTATTAGATATCCTTTTTTTGTTCTAACTCTTATCCAACAAGTTGTCAAATCGAATAGAGAACGGTATTACTCTTATACATTTAGGTACCTACCACTTCTAGGTTGACTCAAAATAAAAATAAATTGTCATATAATCTCTTTATTTAAAAACCAAAAGAAATCTATAAATTAAATTATGGTCATGGCGCTCGGCCTTCATTTAAAATATACGTTAATAAAATAATTAAATCTAAAATAAATTCTTACATTATAACTTTACAACAAACACATACTTACCAACAATTAGGTACTCTTGTACCACACCTAGATTTCATAGTCTTTCTAACTAAGCTCTAAATTTAGATTTATTTGAGATTAAGGTTGCTTGGACTGTGTGCATTCGCGAGACTTAGTCCTTATTCAGAGTCTCATGCCGATGATTGCTTATCAATGCAACCTTGTAATTTAATGAATTAAGGATAAAAGTTTGATGATGCTCAGGAAGATTCGTACATCTTACAACATACATTATAACTACAAAACATCAAATTGATTCATGTCAAAGAGCAAGCAATCAATATCGCACATGCCTGTAATTATGAAAAGTGTAACACTACTAGTATTTATTATTTATATTGTACTTTTGTGGAAACTTCAAAACTACCAGAATGGGTTATTCTGAACGAGTCTACATCTATAGAAGCTAAATCTGAAACTAGCATTTTTTGACCAGAATCAATAATCTAATCATACTTATATAAAACGACGAAGATTATATGCTAAGATATACCCTACGTAACCAACATTTTGCCAAAAAGAATTTACATTACAGACCGTGTTACAATAGTTTTAAAAATAAGCTGCAACTTGAGAAGTAATGTACAAATGTATTGTAGTAGTAGGCAAAAAATAAATATTGCACTATTTATTGCCTACAACCATACTTGGATTGTGTTGAGAACTAGCTAGACTGGTGTCTTTAGTCTGTGTTGTATGAAATGTAGAAGATTGTGCGGGTGCCGTGCGGGTGCCGTGCGGGGGCGGGAGAGTTAGCTCCTCATTGCAACGTCGACGCTGGATCCTTTTCACTTTGAAGCTTGGAACATGATGAGTCTGAAAAATAATAAACGAACGTAGGTACTTCATTCAAATGATGGTCATGATCAAAAGCAATGGAACCCCATTTAAATTATAAATACTGTGAACATTACGTCGCCGTAGGTCGTGGGTTCGATCCACACCGAGAATACTTGTGTGGTGAACACAGATAGTTGTTCTCTGTTTGGGTGTTTCACCTCACAAATATTTGTTGTAATAATTATAAGTTTAAAAAACTTGAGAAACCGACTTCATTGCCAAACGGCTAAACCGATTTTAATGAAATTTGTTTGGGACAGTCTGGACGTAAAAATAACCTTCCAAATAAAAAAATAATTTTCTAAATCGGTTCATAAATGACGGAGGCATGCAGTTACAAACATTAAAAAAAATATTTAAAAAAAAATGGCAACACTGATTTTAATAAAATTAAAATGGGACCAATCTGGAAGCAGTACCTTTCAGATAAAAAAATAATTTTTCAATTCGGCTCACAAATGACGAAGTTATAAGGTAACAAACATTAAAAAAAAAAAAAAAAAAAAAAAAAAAAAACATACAACCGAATTGAGAACCTCCTCCTTTTTGATTGGAAGTCGGTTAAAAAGAGCTACAGAGCTGTGCGGGCTTTCAAACATGAAGGTGTACCTGAAGTGTATAGCCTTGTTGGCGAGCAGTCGGTTGGTGTCGTGCACATCCCGCAGCGGCAGCGGCGCGGGGGGCGGCGCTGCCCCCTCCCCCCCGGCACCCTCCTCGCGGTACAGGAAGGCGCGCGGCGCGGCCAGCAGCGGCGCCTCGCCGTGCGGCCCGCGCACCGCCATCCACTGCAGCGACACCGGACTCGACGGCTTCGACTTCAGGATCAACTGCCACACACACACACACACATCGCACTTAACTAACTACAACCACTGCGTCCTACCTGCAATGCATAAGGCCGCGCTCACTTTGGATACGTTTTCGTACGAATTCCATTCGTGCAGAAACGTACGGACACGCACGAACATTCCCGACCGTCTGAGTACTAGGAAAGCGCTCACACTGCGCGCGAGTTAGTCGTACGTATACGTACGTGCAAGTCCGACGTCCGAAATCAATCCGAACTTATTGGGATTTTATTACACGTTCGTGCGTTCATCATCAATAATGGATGCGCTAACACCGGTACTCTGTCTATTTGACGGAGAAAAACGTATTTAGTGTGCGCACTCAATTCGTACGAACAGTGTCCATACGTTTACGTACGATATAATTCGCATCCGAAGTGAGCGCGGCCTAATGCTGCCGAAACGTGGACACTAACGCCCGTATTCCGAAACAGTGCTTGAGTCTGAATTGAACCTCAAGCATAGCTTTTATGACAGTTCTCCATTAAAAGGTGTCAAAAATCTGTGCTTGGACTCGACTCCAGAAGTTCCAGTTCCGGAAGTTCCAGTGTGGTGCCACTTCACTTAGTCAGACGTATGCAATGCAATAATACAAAAGCAAAAGTTTCAAAGACAGCACACGCTACGCTTCAAAGTTATACTATAGTATCTACACAGCTTATATAAAAATAAGATACGAAATAGTAGGTACAGACATTGCAAATCGACATGTTAGCTTCCTATGGGTAGAGTGACCGGGACATTGGGCCACGCAGTTTTATCATTCATATAGCTATCTCAGTCGCGCACAGGCGCTTGTTACAGCTTGACGCGTTAATCTATTGTTCGATTTTGCCCCGGTTTGAGCTGCGAGGCGCCGCGCGCGCCTTGCCCGTATTCACGCGCTATTTAGTTTCTATATAAATAGTGCAATCACCTACAATGAATAGGTACGAGATTTTAAATACTATCCAGGAGGACGGTAGTGAACGGGATATGAGCGCAGAAAACGAGGAGAGTGAAATGATTGAAGATTGTGAAATTATTGTTGAGACGTGTAGGGAAGAGGGTAGAAATGAAAATGATATTATCAAGGAAAGGCCCCAAAAAAGAGGTCGGGAGGTAAATGAAGAAGAAATATGGACGACGATGGTACGAAAATCAAAAGTATATGGACGTGAAGAAGAAACACTATCGACGCGAGTTCCGGAGTTTAAGATTGAAGCAAGTCTTACGTGTACGGATAAACTTCCAAAACAGTTTGGTCTGGCAAAAATGTTAAAAACCGAAAATATTAAGGACGTTGTTAAAATTAAATACGTAAATTCATACAAGGCATTGGTTCATTTTAACGTTGAAGAAAGTGCTGATGCGTTTTTGGAATGCAAAAGTTTTAATGAGAATGGTTTTAAGTGCCAGAGAACCCTAGAAATCAACCAGTCGTACGGTGTTATGAGAGATATTGATCTTGAACTTAGCGAAGAAGAGATATTACAAGGACTAACCAGTGAAACTACAATTTTGTCAGTAAAACGGCTGAAACGGTAGCAAGAAGTCAAAAGCTGAGAAAAGAAAGGACAGTAAAGACCAAGAAGACATGATATTCGAGTCTGTTTCAGACATGAGCGATGATGATATTAGAACAGAGAATCAACCAAGAGACGAGTGCAAATCAGAGAATAAAGAAAAGATGACATGGAAACTACTGTTAAAAAATCTGAAGGAGAAAATATTGGAAGAAGGGAAATGGGAAGATAAAATCAAAGAGTGTGGAAGTATAATTTTAGAAGCGCTTGGAATGTTCGTGATGCAGTTTATTGGTGATCAGCCTTGTTGTAACTTCATAAAACAATTATGGATTACAACAACTCACAATCTGTAAATTTGTTACAGTGGAATGCGCAAAGCATTCGTCCTAAATGTACAGCGGTTGAGGTTCTATTGAATCAAGAAAGAATACATATCGCCACTATAAGTGAGACTTGGTTAGACCCAGGAAGTCCCTTTCGAATAAGCGGGTACAATGTCTTTAGAGCAGATCGCGCTGATGGATATGGAGGAGTGGCAATCTTAACACATAAATCTATAATGGTACAACAATGTGATGTTGAACTAACCAATACACGGATTGAGATCCTACATATAAAAGTTTTAAACTGCGATCAATTAGAGAATGTCTATTCAGTATACTGCCCACCATCTGTCAATACTACACTACGAGACTGGAATCAAATATTTGCACTAGCTGGAAGAAGATCTATCATTGTTGGAGATCTTAATGGACACCACAGTAACTGGTCTACTAGAACTGATCCAAGAGGTGATCAGATTTTGGATTCTATTTTGGATAATAATCTGATTTCATTAAATGATGGAACACACACCCGAGTTAAGCTGGTCAATGGTACTGTGCAAAGATCATCTCCTGACCTATCACTAGTTTCTTTAGACATCGCTCTAAACTTTGATTGGACTGTCTTAAATGAAAGTCTGGGCAGCGATCATATGATGATAAAGATGAAAACAAGTATTCACACATCTAATGATTTTAAAAGAAGGCGTAACTTTAAAAAGGCCGACTGGTTGAAATATAGGACCTACATCGAGACATATTTTGTTGACTTGGTTTTACCAAATGATCATCAGTCTGCATATGATTTATTCATTGATATCATTAACAAGGCGGCAGATGCTGCCATTCCAGTTATCAAGCTATGTACTGACCCTGTCCAGCTACAAAGATTTACTCCTAGACCATATTGGGATCAGAATATTTCAAAAGCTGTTGCCGAAAGACGTCTAGCGCTTGGTACCTTTAGGAGAAACCCAACGCCAAATAATTTAGAAGCATTACAAAATAAAATCAGTGTGGCCCAAAGAGTGATACGCAGTGGTAAACGTAGGTCTTGGCAGGGGTTCTGTGATGGTATAGACTCAGTGACATCATCAAGTGAAATGTGGAAAAAAATGAGGTGGCTCAAGGGGAACAGGTCTACCAGGAACAGTATTAACCGTGAGGCTGCTGAATCGTTACTTTGCAATTTAGCTCCCGATTATGCAGATCCTTCTGCCCCAGTGTTTTATAGTGAGAATGCCCATCTATCCTCGCCTATTGTGTTACCAGAACTCGTTAATACAGTTAAACAGTCCGATACAGCGCCAGGCCCAGACGATATTTCTTATTCTATGATTAACAACCTTCCAGACGTAGCTAAGGAAGTATTAATAGGGTTATACAACAGGTTTTTGCTTTTCAGTTTTGTACCGATTCAATGGAAAGATGTTAAAATAGTGCCTATTCCAAAACCAAATGTAAATAGTGGATCGATCTCAAGTATTAGACCTATTGCGCTGATGTCTTGTCCATGTAAGATTTTGCATACAATTCTTACGCGTCGACTTGAATGGTACCTAGAGAAAAATGGTTGTCTCTCCGAGGAAACGGTGGGTTTTAGAAGATCAAAATCTTGCATGGATAATTTGACTAGATTGGTCTCACGAATACAAACTGGCTTTAGCAAAGGATATGCAACCGTAGGCTGTTTTATTGATATCGATAGTGCATACAACAATGTAAATATAATAAGACTTCTGGCTGGGCTGGATGATCTTGGAGTGGGCGCTACAATATGTAAATACCTCTGGCAATTTTTGCATTCAAGACGTTTATCTATTGAGCTACATAATAATGACGTACTTAGTAGAATAACTGGAACCGGAATAGCACAAGGTGACCCTTTATCTCCGTTATTGTTTAACGTGGCCACAATCGACATTTGTAGGAGCCTGGATCAAGTATCGACATCACAGTACGCTGATGATTTTGTCATTTATGTTAGCCGTAAGAATGTACATGAAGCAGAGGATATCATTCAAAATGCTCTTTTGTTACTAAATCACATGATAACTGAGCTGGGTCTCAATATATCTCATAGAAAAACAAAAGTTTGTGTATTCACGAGGGGGTACACAAGGAATCTAAGTAGGTATAATGTCAAACTAAATATAAATAACGAATATATCCAACAAGTCGATAGCATTAAATATTTGGGAATGTGGTTTGATAGAAGCTTAAGATGGGGTAGACACATAAATGAAACAAGAGAAAAAGTACTCAGATTTTTGAACATTTTTAAAGTGTTGGCTGGCTCAAAATGGGGCATTCACCCGAAGCATTTAAGGCGCCTCTATATTTCATTAATTAGAAGCAGATTAGATTACGGCTCTTTTTTGTATGACATCAGCGTAAAAAGTCATCTATGTAAGCTGGATAAAATCCAAAATCAAGCTATGAGAGTGATCGGTGGATTTATAAAGAGTACACCCATCCACGTAATGGAGAGCGAGCTATGCCTCCAACCATTGTTCATTCGTAGACATTATCTCGCAGCTAAATTTTGGCTAAAATCCAAATCAATTAAGGATAACATTAATGTAAGTGTTCTGGAGCAATTAAACAGTTTATGTCAGAGTGAATATTGGAGAAGAAAGAAATTACCTTTGTTGATTCGGACACTAAATGAATACAATAGTACCTCTATCCACTCTGACACCAAACTACTGATTTATTCTTTTGATGACTGGATTAGTAGATATAATTTATCTATCAATATAAAAACGAAAATTGATGGAATAGCATGTGCTAAAAGAGATATTAGTGTAAATAGCTTTCGTATTACATGTAATGAATTTCTAGAAGACAAATACAGCACACATTATAAGCTTTATACAGATGGGTCCAAGGATGGATTTGGATGTGGAGCAGCTTTTGTTGACCCACAGATAGACACTAGAGTTGGATTTAATATAAACTCTGATATTTCTGTAATGCACTGTGAACTTATAGCCATTTTTGAAGCGTTGTCGTATGTTGCGTCGCTCAATTACAGCAAATTTGTTATATTATCAGATTCTAGAAGTGCCCTTTTACATTTGGCTCGGTTACCCTCGAGTGTTCGAGGGATTCCGATAGCCTACACTATACTTGACTCCATCTGTAAGCTTCGTGCAATGAACAAAGTTATTATGATACAGTGGATACCCTCTCATGTAGGTATCATGGGTAACGAGGAGGCTGACAGCGAGGCTAGACAAGCAATAAGCAGTGGTATTGTATATAGATGTTTGCCATTACATAGTGAGTTCTTGGGAGTGGTTAAAACCAGATGTAGGCAGTTGTGGCACGAATACTTTGATGAGCGCTCACTCACTAAAGGAATTTGGTACAAGACCATTCAATGTCGACCTTCTCGTTGTCCATGGTTTGATCAGTCAGAGACATGTTTTAGTAGAAGGAATGTGGTTGCACTGTTGAGACTTCGGTCCGGACATATTCCATCAAACAAGTTCAAGTTTTTAATGGGAATTTCAGAGTCCCCCAATTGCCTGGAATGTGATGTGGAAGAAGATGTGCATCATGTGCTGATGGAATGTGTGCGGAATGAAGTCGTACGGCAGGAAATTGGTTTTATGTATACATACAATGTAGGTATTTGTAACAGCATATTGACTTTTCCGCTATCCGAAGAAGCCAATATGTTGATAAAACTTTATTTGCGGGTAGTTTGAAAATAATTGTTGTTGTTTTTTCGTATAATTAAGGTGTTTATTTGTGCATTATCCTACGGGGGTGACATAGTCACTGTTTGACAAAACCCCTTTTAATTAAATAAAGATTAAAAAAAAAAATATATATATAGCTATCTAGAGTATAGTACGCTTTCTTTATTAAATTATTCTTAACATAGGCTTTAAACTTCCGAATAGGAAGCTTAGTTGCATTTTCCGGAAGTTTATTATAAAAGCGTACAGTGTTCCCCATAAAAGACCCATTTACCTTCTGCAGGCGAAATTTGGGAATATAAAGTTTATTTTTATTTCTAGTGTTAATATTATGTGAATCACAATTTTTCTGAAAGCTACAGATGTGTTTGTGAGTGTACAATAAGTTTTCATATATATATTGTGAAATTACTGTGAGGATATTAATTTCCTTAAATCGCTCTCTCAATGAGTCTCGAGATTTCATTTTATATATGACACGTATGGCCCTTTTTTGTAAAACAAATATAGTTTGAATATCAGCTGCTTTCCCCCAGAGAAGGATACCGTAAGACATAACACTATGGAAGTAGCTGAAATAAACTAGCCTAGCTGTAGCTTCATCAGTAAGCCATCTTATAGTCCGAACTGCATATGCAGCCGAACTTAGTCTAGCTGCAAGTGCTTTGATTTGTGGCCCCCATTGCAATTTTTTGTCAATATTAAGTCCTAAGAAAATAGTAGAATCTACAAGGTTAAGTGACTCTCCATTAAGTATAATATTAGTTGGCCGGAGAGTCACATTTGGTAAGATAAATTTAATACACTTGGTTTTCTTAGCATTCAGTAAAAGATTATTAACGTTAAACCAGTTAAGTATTTGCGACAGAGATGCGTTAACGTCATCGTAATTAGTCTTCAATCTATCGACTTTAAAAATTAATGAGGTATCGTCAGCAAATAGTACTATTTCACATAGTTTTTTAACCAAAAAAGGGAGGTCATTTACGTACACTAGAAACAAGAAAGGACCTAATATCGAACCTTGTGGCACCCCCATGTCAATAATAGACCCAGAAGATCTCTCACCGCCCACATCAACTTTAAGGACTCTATCAGTCAAGTATGATTGTATTAGGTCAATAGAGCGATTTAGAATGCCGTAATGTTTAAGTTTAGATATTAATGTAGCATGATTTACACAGTCAAAAGCTTTGGAAAGATCGCAGAATACCCCAATCGCGTCTTGCGAGTTTTCCCAGGCATCATATATGTGCTTTAAGAGTAGAATACCGGCATCAGTCGTTGATCGACCTTTCGTAAATCCAAACTGGTGGCTATGAAGTATCCCATTTAGGTTAAAATGTGATAACAACTGAGTAAGAATAACTTTCTCAAAGATTTTACTTAGCGTGGGCAATACTGAGATAGGTCTATTTTTAGCAGGGTCACTTGCATTTCCAGATTTGAACAGGGGAATGAGCTTACTAGGTTTCATTAAATCAGGAAAAACACCCTCATCAACACACCTATTAAAAATATACGCTAGGCATGGTACAATATCAGTTATAATAGCGCTGAGTAATTTTGTAGACATTCCCCATAAATCTTCAGTATTTTTAATGTTTAATGATTTAAATGTCTTCACGATTTTGTCAGCATTAATGTATTTAAAACTAAAGATATTATTACATTTTTTAACACTAGACTCTAACAATGCCATCGCACCAGATGCCGAGGAATTTAAAGATGATGTCACTACTTTAGGGATACTGGAAAAGAAACTATCAAACGCGTTGGCTACTTCAAAATTATTTGTCAAAAGATTATTGTTTACTTTCAAATGAATTTTTTTATTACGGAGTTTTGATTTGCCAGTCTCATTATTGACTATTTTCCAGGTAGCTTTAATTTTATTTGTGGATTTTTCAATTTTTCTTTTGATATGCAATGATTTTGCTGCGTGACAAGCTTTTTTAAATGCTTAAGAGTAGTTTTTAATATGTAAAATAAATGCTGGGTCATTAAGCATTGATTCCCTAGCAGCATATAGCTCATATAATGTATTCCTACTTTTGTAAATACCTGGGGTGGCCCAGTCAGCGAACGCGACACTAATACTAGCTTTACATGTTTTAAGTTTAAAGGTATCCTTATGTTCTTCATTGATTAAATTTGACAAGTTGGTGAAAAGGTCATTCGGGTCAGTCAGACAAGGCATGAGGGACACTTTCAGTTCAATATTGGTTTGAAACTTTTTAATACGGCTCTCTGTGATAGGCCGGTGGGTGAAAATCTCGTGTTTATCTATAATTTTATAAGCAAATCTAGCGCTATGACCGTAGTGATCTGAACTAAAATGCCTAACTACCGATTTACTAACTGGCTCATGACTGCTAAAAATATTGTCAAGACAGGTGGCTGTTGTTAGTGTCACCCTTGTTGGATCTTGAAACAAGCAGTGTAGGTCAAAACATTTAAACAAATTTAACAGCCTCTCAGAAAGAGGGTGAACCGGGATATCTACATTAAAATCTCCACAGATTATTACGGTTTTATTACAGTTAAAGATTTTACGCAGTACATCTTCCATAGTGGATTCATACAAGGTGAAATCCGCGTCTGGGGGACGGTAAACGCTCACAACTATGTGCCGCTCCAGCTCCACACACGACAGCTCAACAGTCCTCTCGATACTGAGATTTGCAATGTCTTTACGCTCCTTGCATTTCAATTGATTGCTTACAATAATTAAAGAACCACCTCGCATAGCGTTCTTTCGTTTAAAAGAGCTTACAATACTATATTTTTCATAAAAAGGGAGTAACTCTAGTTCTACTATCCAGTGTTCTGTAATACACATGATGTCTACACTGAAACAATTCATAAATAGTTCTAATTCTAAAACTTTGCTGGGAAGCCCTTGCATATTTTGGTGTACGACATTTAAAGTGCCTGGACTTCCCATTGTCGAGGACACTAGTTTAAATGTTGGGCAATAGGCCCCAAAGCTTGTTCACCCATATTAGTACTGCTACTAACTGGGGACTTGTCGGTGAACTGTGTTATAGTACTTATAACAGGATCAAAAATATTAAATGCTAACAATTTAGCAATAGTTATTTTACTACGTTTACTTAAGGACATAGTACCTCTAGTCAATTTACAATTACTAATAAAACTATTAGTGTCGAAATACAAAACGTCTCTATGACGACATGTCAAATTGTATAGCATTAAGTTATACTTAAATATACTCTCGTTTTGTTGGGCAGCCAGTGCATTTAAAAATGGAAATGCACATAAAATAATTTTTCCTAGCCCTAATGCCAACTTTCCCATCAAAGTTTCTATCAATTTAATTATTTCTGCATGCTTGACACCACTGCTCTCACCTAATTGAACTATTAGAGTGGTGTCTTTGTCAAGACTACTATCCTTATCAATACAACTTATAAGGTAACTTAATGGAGCATCTGGGAAGCAGTTATTATTTACTACCTGTCCTAATTGGATCACCGATCAACTTCAAAGCTTTTTTAAGGCTTGCAGTCGATTGTTTAAATCGTCTATGCTCGGTAAACTTCACCAGACTTAGCGATGAGTGTGGCTGCTGTTTTTTATAATAAAAGTAACAGTCGTAGCGCACCCTTGAACACGGTCTTCCAAATCCCCCTTGCAGATCCTAACCCCACTCTGTGTGACGTCGCCCGGTCTTCCGAATCCCCCTTGCAGATCCTAACCCCTCTCTGTGTGACGTCGCCCGGTCTTCCGAATCCCCCTTGCAGATCCTAACCCCACTCTGTGTGACGTCGCCCGGTCTTCCGAATCCCCCTTGCAGATCCTAACCCCACTCTGTGTGACGTCGCCCGGTCTTCCAAATCCCCCTTGCAGTTCTTAACCCCACTCTGTGCGGTGCGACGTCGCCCGGTCTTCCGAATCCCCCTTGCAGATCCTAACCCCACTCTGTGTGACGTCGCCCGGTCTTCCGAATCCCCCTTTTATTTATTTATTTATTTATTTATTTTTTTTATTTATTTAGACAAAGCAGTTTGGGCTAACAGCTAGCGCCAAAGCGCCCAAATGCAAAATACAATTCGATTACAAAATACACATTACAATAAATAAAAGTTAGTCTAAACAACACTAAAATTACAATATAGGTACTTAATATAATTTTAACATACATAGTCAAAATATTAAATAGTAAAATGTCAAGAAAAATACAGTTTCCCAGTAAAAATCAAAAACAAATGAAAATGTCAAAAAGATAATAAAAGTTATGTCAGCAGTCAAAAAAAATTAGTTACGTTTTATTTAAAAATAATATCATCAAATGATACAATTTCGAGGCACTATCAAAAAATAAGTCGGCATCTGTCTGCAGAATAAATTCGTTGAGTGTAGCAAGCGCCCTCGCAGTAGGAGCCCTTGCAGATCCTAACCCCACTCTGTGTGACGTCGCCCGGTCTTCCAAATCCCCCTTGCAGATCTTAACCCCACTCTGTGCGGTGCGACGTCGCCCGGTCTTCCGAATCCCCCTTGCAGATCCCACTCTGTGTGACGTCGCCCGGTCTTCCGAATCCCCCTTGCAGATCCTAACCCCACTCTGTGTGACGTCGCGCCATCTAGTCCGATGGCTCCCGTCCTTGTGCCTAAACGCGGTCTCTCCAAAACAAGTTTAAAACGGAAACATCCTATTGTAGACCCGTGCTTTCTGTTTTAAAATTGACGAGGATCTGCCTCGTCAATTTTAAAACAGACCTGTAACGTTGAATATATTTAAATACCTGATAGGTGATCTCCCTCTGTGCGCTCTGCGTGGGGTCCCGCTGGTTCTTGTTAACGAACGCCTTCACCACCCACTGGTGTCCGAAGGCGGAGAAGCGGCACGACTCGTAGTACAGTTTCGTCATGAACTCCTCCGTGCGGTATGGCTTCAACTGTAGGTCTGGAACATCACACATCATTTCCAGGAGGTCATCTGTGACTATGATGCCTTCTCTACACTAGCTCAAGTACTTAAATTTGTTCTGCCTAGTGGTTTGGTGAGTGGCCGATAGCTGGCCATCAGACGCACGATTATACTCCAGATGTTCTCATAGTGACTTTTGACGGAGTGATTATTATTTCTGAAGACGGAATTGATGTGTTTTGGAAAATCGGGCCTACTTCCCGTGTAAGCCGGATGAATTAGGCACCTAGGAGATAAATAAGAAAAAAAATTGCCAAATATAATGACAGTACGATCATGGCACTTTTTTAGTTGATCTTGAAATAAGATCTTTCAGCATGATGAATGCCGTATATTGCTCAGTTTAAGCGTGCTCGCGAGGTCTACAGCTCACAGAGCCACTAGTTTAATAGGGGGAGCCTTAAGATGGAGATAACTGGAAGTTCTGGAATAGTTCTTTGAGGCTTCCCTAGAAGGAGGCAGGACTCTAGATCATACATAACTCCCGATATATAATCTAGGCTCCTGAATGTATGTAATGTCTTCTGAGATAGTTCGTTGAGGCTTTCCTAGAAGGAGGCAGTAGTCTAGGTTATACATAACTCTATAAACTAGGCTCCTGAATGTACATTATTCTTGAAAGTTAGAGAAGTTATCACAGCAAACTCTGAAACTGACCATAGAAGGTGATCTTCTCCGAGGAGAGCAGATCCAGGATGTTGGAGTGGAGCGCGGCGGCGGCGGCGGCGGCCTGCGCGCGCGCCTCCAGCGCCGGCACGCAGTCAGCGGCCGGAGCGCCCGGCTGCGCGCACGCCGCCTCGTGCCGCGCCGCCGCCAGCGCCGGCCCGCGCCACGCACATCCGATGCACGAGTACCGGCAGCCCAAAACTCTGCAACGCAACGCAACGCATCCATTCACCACCACCCCACCACCACCACCACCACCACCACCACTCCACTCCAACACATACAGAGCCCTTAGGCCGCGCTCACTTTGGATACGTTTTCGTACGAATTCCATTCGTGCAGAAACGTACGAACACGCGCGAACATTCCCGACCTTCTGAGTACTATGAAAGCGCTCACACTGCGCGCGAGTTAGTCGTACGTATACGTACGTGCAAGTCCGACGTCCGAAATCAATCCGAACTTGTTGGGATTTTATTACACGTTCGTGCGTTCATCATCAATAACGTATGCGCTAACACCGGTACTCTGTCTATTTGATGGAGAAAAACGTATTCAGTGTGCGCACTCAATTATACGTATAATTAAATACGTAAACGTACGAACAGTGTTCATACGTTTACGTACGATATAATTCGCATCCAAAGTGAGCGTAGCCATATAGCTCGCCTATTGGCTCCGTAGAGGTCAATGTGGTGGTGGACGCGTGGGTGCTAACTTAATCTTATACCTTTAAACGAGAAAATCTTGTATATATATATATATATATATTTAGGATCTCGGAAACTGCACCAACAATTTTCACGAAATTTACTATACAGGGGTTTTCGGGGGCGATAAATCGATCTAGCTAGGATTCATTTTTAGAAAATGACGAGAAATTGGTGTTTTGCAATAATCAAACATAAACCCAATATACGACTGTTCCTGCCATCTATTGGCGATTGTGAGCAACTAACTGCAAGCTAGAAGGCGTTGTTAATTTAAAATAAGCCAATAAAGATACGACTCTTCCTGACATCTATTGGCAAATAATAAAACTGTTTTTTTAAACCCGAGCGAAGCTCGGTCATACCGGCTCGTAATAATAATATAAGCTTTTATTTTCGTTGCATACAAATTGAAATTAAATATAACGTAGGTTTACACTATTTAAATCTAGATTAGGTATAAAGGTATGTATGTAGTTTGGTTTAGTTTATTAATATGAACGAACCACTTTCAGCGGTAAAAGCCTCCTCCAGCTCTTTCCATTTTTCTCTGTCTCTGGCGACTCTACTCCATGTTTTTCCTGCTACCTTTACGATATCATCATCCCATCGTTTAGCTGGTCGTCCTTTTCTACGTTTTTTATGTATGGGGTTCCAATTCACCAGTGTTTTTGACCACCTTTCTGTTTGAATTCTCTGGATGTGTCCTGACCATTTCCATTTTAGTGACCGGACTTTCCGAGTAACGTCTATTGCTTTGGTTTTTTTTCTTATTTCAGAGTTCTTTATCTTATTTCGTAGTTTGAGACCTAAGAAGCTTCTTTCTATTCCTCTTTGGCAGACACGTAGCCGCTGTAGATTTTGCCCGGTTAAAGCCCATGTCTGGCATGCATACATGCAGGGTGCTAACTTAGCTTAAACAAACATGGGTTTTGTATGGAGAAACGATTAGTTCTTGCTAGCCCGACAGGAACGCTCATCGATCAGAGACATACAGCACGAGCGTCATTATAATGTTGACGATGCTTAGTTACATTCACATTATTATTCCAGAAGCTGATCACCAGCGACGCAAGAGAGGGATCGATTCCTGCGGTAAACATTAATTGTGTCATGAAAGAGACCTATGTTGTATGTATATGGAGCACTGGTGGTCTAGTGGTAGCGGCCCCGCCTTCCGATCCGAAGGTCGTGGGTTCAAATCCAGTCGTGTACCAATGAGTTTTTCTGTCGAAAAATTGATGTGCACTATGCCCGTACTCTCAAAACGGTGAAGGAAAACATCGTGAGGAAACCGGCGAGTCGTAGAACCTAAAAAACCAGCCCGCACATCAAGTGCGGATGATAAAAAATTGCCGACATTTGAGACCTATGTTTGTAATATATGCTGTCTTAGGTATATTGATAGGCAAATACTGCTTAGTCGTTTCTGTCATGAGTACCTACCTCATGAATTCTACTGCAAGGTTTGAATTAGGGATATGCTGTAGTAGGTAGGTATATTGATAGGTAAATACTACTTAGTAGTATCTGTTGGTAGTTCATGACAGGGAATTCTACTACGAGGTCCAAGCTAGGGATTCAGTGAAGAATTTCCATACGTAGACAGACGCACAAACTCACGATGATACCAACAAAAATATACTTAGTTTCCAGCCGTACCTACTCGATTCAACTTCCGTATACGTGAAACAATACTAAGTTCGCGGATAGATTTGACGATCACGAACAGCAAATGAAGGTCATGACATGAAATCGTGTTCAAGGATTCCTAAAATTATGGAACTTGGAAACGATTTTCGAAGTATTGTAGTACCTAACCTACCCAAAACATACCTATCATGATGTAGGTATTATTTACAATAATGCCATTGAATTGAAGCTCCCGAGCTTCAATTCAATGGCATTATTGTAAATAATGCAGAAAAGGCAGAAAAGCGATAGCTACTATCTCTCGAGCTGGCAATCTCAATTCATTCAGGTCGCTGTCACTTCCGCGCAGACAACTTGGCCTGATTAAGATTCTAGGTTGATCGACCTTCGGTTGAAGATAGTTCTAAGAAGATTACTGACTGGCCTCTCAGCTCAGTTGGCAGTAGCTCTGCCTTCTGCGCCGTAGGTCGTGGGTTCGATCCCCATCGAGAACAAATATTTGTGTGGTTAACATAGATGTTTGTTCTCTGTCTGGGTGTTATATTGTAGGTATTCTATATTTATAAAATATAAGTATTTCAGCTATCTGGTTCCCATATGACGAGCTCGGCTTAGTTTAGGGCTAGATAGTGTTGTGTGGATTATCCGCAGTATTTATTTATTGATAAATTACTGCAGTAGGTATTTATATGATGATAAACCTACAGTAGAATGATAAGATAGTCTGTGCTGTGTCTGTCTACTGTAAGCTTCATGAATTATCTCATCAGACGAAACTATACGATCCGGCTCGAAGTCAAAGTCAAATTTGTTTTTTTGTTTATTTATTCATCACTTTGAAACGTCATAATTATAGGTGCCCGTTTCACGCGACCAAGCATAGTAGTACAGGCAAAAAACTAGGGAATGGACGGAACACCAATAGATTCCGTCGTAGAGAGCGAGCTTCAGGATATAATGTTAAATTCTTTGGTGGAATTATTGTGTGCAATATTATAATTTGTTATTATTTTTTGTAAGTATGTAGGTACTTTCTGGAGTTTTTGATATTGGTTTTTGTTATGTATGTTATTTTTCTATGTATAAAAACTTATGTTAAGGACTCATGTAATAAATGTATCGCTTTGGAGTGTCTGTTAGGATGCATTTATGTTTAATAAACAGTTTGAATTTGAATTTGGGCTTGCTTACCTCTCCTCGCAGGTTTCCTCCTCGTGGCGGCGCAGCGCGTGCCGCGGGAACATCTTGGTGCAGTACTTGCACTCGGAAGGCAGCTCCGAGATAGTCTTCTCGACCGCCAGGTTCCTGGAGGCCAGCGCGTTGGAGATCTCGACGCGGCAGTTGGGGCAGGCCGCGTGCGCCTCGTCGCGCAGGCGCGCGTCCGCCAGCAGGTGCGTAAAGCAAGGCGCACACATCAGATGTCCGTTGCAACACTGCAATAGGGCCGGTGTCAGCACTTCACACTGGTTGGACCACAGCGACGCATACTCACTTGATCATATAACCGCTTTAGCCCGTTGACATAACTATTCGTTGCTTTTACAATAATTATTCACAGATTACTAATTATTGAAAAAATGCGACGTCACAACGCGTGTTACCTATATTTTTGTACCTCGATATTGTTTAATTTAGCGATGTGACGTCGTGCTATGTGAGCGGGCTTGTTAATATTTCTGTATTAGTGTATCGCGCCCCTGTGGTTATGAAAGTCTACCGCCATGCAAGCTGGGAGCCTATTCCAATGGTTCCTTACTATCTCAACTATTGAGATATGTGAGAAACAAATGAGATAGGCTCCATGTTATGATTATGTGGTGGACAACTTGCTTCCAAGTCATGTGAAACCTGTAAAATTAAAATATGTTATTATTCATTCAAAATAATACACTTTTGGAAATAAATGAAGATTACTTGAGATATTGATGACTGTGCATTATGTTTGAACATTGCATACTAACCTTACCTACCTACTGCACAGTTTTAAACTCTAATTCTTCGAGAAATATTTAGCTCATAAATGATAGCGGTTCTAAGGTAAAAACTCGCTTTCAAATTATAATCTAAAGCCTAGTTAAAATACCTCATAACTACCTTTAGCTCAGGAGCCACTAAGCCTGTCATAAATAGGTACTTATCTGTGTAGCTAGTAGGTTACTATTAGATACCTACCTAAGTATTATTAAAACTGGTATACTGCCCAGCAATGGGATGATGCTGGTTGTGAGTAGTTGTAGATGGTTTAAAAGATAAGCCATGTACTTATTAGTTATGTACCTAATATATTGATAAGTGCTGCTAGCTACACAAGAGCTTGAAAGTTTTAAGTTGCTAAGTAATTATTATTTAATTTATGTTTCCAACAATAATTTGAAAGGTTTTGTTCTAGGGATACCTATGCAGGGAAAGGGAATGTTCTAAGCAAACAAGAATTGTTACCAAAACATTTCTTTATTGAACTGATATGTTACAGGAGTAGCTACTTATAACAGAGAATATATAGCTATACCTAGAGATATTATATAGGTACTTGTACCAGTTACATAATACAACTGATAACTAAATACATGAAAAAGGTTTAACACAGTTTTACCTAAATGTAACACAGACCAATGGTAAAACAAAGAAGGTACATGTATATTACTTATTAATAGTTTATTGTGCTTCTTACATCAACTACTTAACTGCAAAATGGGACACAATGGGTTGCAGCTATTGTTACTGGCCACAATAAAGGCCCTATCTTACAAATTTCTAAGAGCCACTTATCTAAGTTTGTAGGTACGCGTTATTAATAGACTTGTCTCATGAAGTCAAGTTATGGCACCGAAAGTGGGGGTCGCTACGCTACAAGCCCGCGACGCAGTTAGTGCCGCCGGTTCAGCCTCTTACGTAATGGTAGAGATACAAAATCGATAAAACAGCTGATTGTCGCAATAGAGATCAGCTGTTTTAGAATACCTGGTAGACGGCGGCCGGGGGCAAGTCCAGGCAGACAGAGCAGCACAGAATGCCCCCGAGCCTAGCCTCGAGCCTGTCGCTCTGCGCATCGCATAGCTTCAGCTTCTTGGCCAGAGGCTCGTCCTCTTCATCCGCGGATCTGGCTGGTGCGAGACTCGCAGACCGATCCTCGTTCTCGCTAGTGGTCGCCACTGGCTCAGCTTCCGGGGCCTCTGCCATCGCGTGTAAATATAATTTATCAAAACAAAAAACTCCGAAACTGCGTCTCGCAAACGCAATGCGCAGGCAGACAATAAAGTTTCAAACGATTGTGAAACAAACAAACAAACTAGTGATGCGAACGCCAAATAAAAACCGAAAGAATTTCCGAAAGGACGGGAATTCACGCTATATTCAAAAGCTGGATTTCAATAAAGTGGTCCTGTTCTGTGTGTAGCGAACGACGCGTCATGATGACCCATTGACAATGATGCGGGTTGAGAAGAGTCTTGTAGTCAAAGATTGTCCAGTTCGCAACTCTTCTTCTGGGCGTAACCTACGTACCTACTAACCTACGCATCCATACCTAAGCACTTTATTGTACACAAGGATACATCACAGTAACAGCGTAATAAAATAAAGTACAATGGGCGGCCTTATCGCTGAAAGCGATTTCTTCCAGGCAACAAGTCACTGAATAAGTTCACAAGTTTGTGCCTTGTTCCACTTCATACTATGCACCAATAATTATTCTCTGTTGGAACTAAGCTGCCACTGATTTACCTCGAAACAAAATAATATGATGATTACTGATGATTGGACACTCCTCTCTCTTTAGACATTCTGCACTGCAAAACGATTGCATTACACAGTCTGTGTAGCTAATAGTGTTATTAAATAATTTTAAAGGTATGTATATATACTGTAAATTTTTTAATCTTATTTCTGGACATAGTATTTACAAAGTAACATTCTGCTTATTAGATATAAGCAGAATGTTAATATAAGTATAGGCAGACATATTCAGTTAAGTTCAAATCTGTCCGCAAGGGATCCACATCACCATTATTATGAATAATTGCTACACATTTTTATATCATCAAGATCATCCACAGCCCCAATTCACCCACTGCTAGGTGGCTTAGTTTGTGCCATCTACCTCAATCCTGTTCCAGTCTAACCCATTTCTGCCCGGCAACTTTGACTATGTAGTTTTATATGCGAAAACAAATAACTAAGTTAGGTACTATAAGAGTCCAGTTTAAAGCAGATTAGTTCAACCAGAACTAATCCACCCAAGATCATATTTTTGGTTTCTTTGGCAGTGACCCAAACGCTGAGATTACAGTTCCTTTGGTGCCCGTTATGTTAGTAGTGAGTGGCTGCTGCAGTAGACCCGGTTGCATAATGGTAGTTTTGTTAGACATAGTAGGACCTGCCTGGTCCCATTTAGACTTTCTTTTTTTTTCATCGTCACTTTCTGATTTTTTAGCAACCCCTGAAATAAAGTCAATTTTGGATAGCTTATCTTTTTTCTCTTTCTCTCTTCGATCCATTTCTTGTTTCTGGGCCTTTGACAACTCATCATAATATGACTCTTTGCCCCAGCGTAAAGGATCATAAATTTCAGGAGGATAATTTGTATCTAATTCATTGATATCACAGAACTGAATAAGCTTTTCATAAATACTAGGGTTTCTGAAGTTTTTCTTATCCTGGATGAGTCTGTTCATGTCTAAGCCTTCATTTACCATTCTGGAATAGAATTTGGCGATGATATCCTGCAGTTCCTTGGGGCACTTCCCCGCGGGCTCGGGCGGGATGGAGACGCCGTCCTGCGAGTCGTCGGGGTCGGAGCGCGGCACCGCCTCGTCCGTGTCGGTCTCCATGGACAGCCGCCGCATGTCGTCCTGGTTCTCCGCACTGGGAGACAGCAGATCTTCGTCTGAGACTATCGTGTCATCGACATATGACACTAACCTCCTCTTCGGACTAGGCGGCGCAGAGGCCGCTTTCACACTTTCTTCTACTTTTTTTGGACTAGATGGTTCCGATTGCGATTCTTTAGGCTCTTCCTTTTCGGGGGTTTGATCTTCCATTTCTTCTTCGCCCTCGGAGTCTGTGTAAGTTGCGGTGAGCGATGCCAACGCTGAATGAGAAGCCATATTTCTGGTGATCGAATATTGCTTCAGTTGATCACAATAGCAGGAGTCTCAAGAAGGGGGATATTTTATTTTTATCTTGTAGGAATAGGTACAGCAGATTTTTGATTTTCTTTCCGCGCTCGACGAAGTGCGACGAAGTAATCAATGAATATGACAATGAAATGAAACAAAAATTAAACAACCACTTTATCTTCTTCTTCTTAATGTATGGCATCTGTCCATTCGGATCAATTTTGCCAGTCTCGAATTTAGTGAGGATAAATTACGTATATAGTTAGGGTTCCTTAGCCAAATGGAAAAATGAAACCCTTATAGATTCGTCATGTCTGTCTGTCTGTCAGTCCGTATGTCACAGCCGCTTTTTTCCGAAAACAACAAAGCTATACTGATGAAACTTGTTAAGTAGATGTTTTGTATTCTGTGAACCGCAATATGATTATCACGTAAAAATAGAAAAAACTAAAAAAAAAAACATTTCATCAAACCCTATGTGAGGATATGTCTAAGGATGGGTCTTCAAAAATGATAATACCATAGACTAAGGAAAACACCTTATTCTATGATAATAATAATATCGTTTTTATAAACTGAATAGTTTGCGCGAGAGACACTTCCAAAGTGGTAAAATGTGTGTGTGTCCCCCTCTCACTTCTAAAATAAGAGAATGATAAAACAAAAAAAAATATTATGTTGTTACATTATGCCAACTTCCAACGATATTTGGTTTGAACGAGATCTAGTGAGTAGTTTTTTTTTATACGTTATAAATCTTAAACCGCAATTTACCTTTTGACGAACTACAAGAACTTTTATAATAAGTTACTTGTTGCTACGGAACCCTTCATGGGCGAGTCCGACTCGCACTTGGCGGCTTTTATTTTAAAAACTGTATGACATTGACATTTCATGGTCTGTCGGCGGGTCTGCGGGTAAAGGAGCCTAAAGCTGGCAATATTTATCATAGCTCCGTTCCGTCCGTCTGACTGACTGCTGCAGTCAGTCAATTGATTTTGACATTTGATTTGATGATGAACGGCAATTGTAAAATTTTGCGATTGCGCGATTGTGGATGGAATGGGGTGTTGTGCTAAAAAAACGTATAGCGCAAATAAAAACGGAGTACTATTGTTCATTGTGATGATCTAGTCTAAAATACTGCTGCAGAGCTCGCTGCGCAAGTCAAGCAAGGTGCAAGTATGGCGACCCAGCCTCGAGATTACACGGAGTTTCCGCCAGAGATTATTATGAAGCCCCTGGCGCTCATCGGGCTGTCGGGCCTCGATGCCGTGAACAACGCCGTACACAAAGAGATATGGGATGCCTTCTCCAACAACCGGCGCGGAGACCGCACGCCCGTCTGCTTCAAGCTGCTCAACAACACGTTCGAGTTCCCCGTCGTCAAGCCGAAGAGAAACTCCTACGAGTGGTACATTCCCAAGGGTATACTCAAGAAGAACTGGATCCAAAAGCGCATCTCGCTGATCCCGGCTGTGGTGGTGATATTCTACGACATGGACTGGAACGACGCGCAGTGGAACGAGAAGATAATAGAGTGTGCAAGCAAGGTGCAGTCGATCCGCGCGGCCGTGGAGGGTCACGCTACGCGCGTCGCCGTCGTCGTGGTCCAGAGCCGGCTGGCGCCGCCGCCCTCCGAGTACCTGCTGGGCGCCGAACGCGCGCAGGCCCTCTGCGCCGCCTGCGAGATCCAGTCCAAGGCCTTGTTCGTGTTGCCGCATAGTGACCATCTCATGGGCTATATAGTTCGATTAGAAAACGCGTTCTATGACATTTCCCAAAACTACTATCACCATGAAACAAAAAACATAAAGCAGCATAGAGACCATCTCAACAAAACCACCCACCAATACCTGTTTGTGAGGCATCAGTTCAAGCTGGGCTACCTGAACGAGTTGAAGCAGGACCTCAGTACTGCTCACAAGCACTACCTGCACGCCTATAACAACTTGCTGGAGACCAGAACTGTGGACACCAACATTCATGAGGTCAGGACTGTAGCTGGATACATAAATCACAAACTGTGCAAATTATTGTTTGCCCTAAATCTCCCAAGAGATTCCATTGCTCAACTCAAATCTCACATTGAGAGATATAAGAATAGGATTGGCTCTACGGAATTGTTATTTGAACATTATGCTTGGATAGCAAGACAGTACAGTGCCTTCGGAGAGTTGTTTGATGAAGCTATCAAGACAGGCCTGCCTGCCATCCAGTCGCAGCATCCTGGCTTCTACTACCAGCATGCAGCTCAGTTTACAGTAAAGAGGAGGCAGGCCATGAGATCGGTCTGTGCTGAAGCTCTCCAGTATCCTCCTGCTCCGGACCCCATGGATGGGATTGTAGAGTTTTATGGCCAGCGACCGTGGCGCCCAGGTCGGCTCAGCGCAGATCCTCATGACCCTCAGAAAGAGCAGGCAGCTGTTCTAGCTCTGCAGTACAATGAGCGCATCTTTAATCACTCAGGAATGATTATCAGTTTCCTGGGGTGTGCTATTTCACAATTCAAAACATTCCACTCACCACGGATGAGGAAGCAGCTAGTTGTTGAAATGGCTAATGAGTACTTCTATTCAGCTGACTATGGCAAGGCTCTTACTCTACTGTCACACATGCTCTGGGACTACAGAAAAGAGAAGTGGTGGTATCTAGCATCTCATGTGCTCAATAGAGCTTTACAGTGTGCATACTTATCAGCAAAGATTCAAGATTATATTCAGCTATCCATAGAAGCACTCTACAGCAATATCCAGGTGCCAAACAATGATAAAGATAGAATACTAAGGAATATTATGTCCGTTTTGAATGTGAACATCCCCAGTGCCGAGCCTGACTTGCCAGCCGCCTCGCAGGGCAAGGCTCTCGAGCTCTGGCAGGCAGCCATTGAGGAAGAACCTTTCACAGTGTCAGTGGACATGGCCAACATCTCCAGTTTCTTGGAAGTCAAACCTAAGTTTAAGCAGCAGAAATACAGAATGGATGAGATTATTGAAATAGAAATATATGTGAGGCTCTGCTTTGCTGCGGCTCTGAAGGTGAAGAAAAGCTTTCTAACAATATCTAGTCACTCTGAGACTATTGAGATCCCCATCACTGATGATGGAAATAGCACCATTACTTTAGAAGGCGGCAAAGTTAAAAAGTTTATGTGCCAGTTCAAGTCAAATCCTCATGATAATGGCTCAGATTTAAGTATAAAAAATGTGGCATTTGTTCTGGATTCAGATAGAAAAAGGAAGATATACCTGAACTTTAAAATGGATGAAAATAAAACAGGGGAGTCCATAGTCCATCCAGAGTTACTACATTTCATCATCAGCCCAAAAGCTGACTTTGAATTTGATTGTATCGTGCCTCTAACTGTAGCCTCTATCACTTCAAGAGAATGTCGATTATCGTTGGCTGTTAACAATCAGAGCCCAGCTTTGCAAGGAGAATGGTTCCCAACAACATTTACTATAACAAATAATGAGAATCATCACGTGTATGATGTTAAAATAATGTTGAGTTTGCTCAGTTCCCCTGGCAACCCGAACCCAGAAACGGTGACCGAACTTAGCTTCATAGAAGGAGAGCCTCAGACGCAGCCTTTGAAGCGAGAAGTGAGCAATATTCACTTAAATTCAAGCTCTTCTAGTATTTTTTATTTAAAGACAAACAGAACTGCTACAAGTTCTGTCCAAATAAAAGTGTCCTATGTCATAGATCTTCCAGAGATTTCTAAGTTAGAATGTGTAAAAGACTTTACAACTAAAATCACAGTCATCAAACCATTTGATGTGTCAACCAGCTTCTTAGCAATGAACTTCAAGCCTATCACCAAGTGCTTCATAGATGACGCCTACATTGTGATGCCTCAGATAAAAATTCTTTGTCCATGGGATCTCCTCATTGTAGATACTGAGATAGAGCTGGTGGATTGCTTTCGCTTCGGTGATGATACTAGGCCTCCATCTTGCATCAGAAACCTTGATGTTTCAGAGAAAAACATTGCATCTGATGCTATATGCATTCAGGCAAAGTTTAAGCCAAAGGATGTACCAACAAGAGTTGGCCTGTATAACATCACTTGGAGACGAAAAAATAACAATGGCCAGTGTGTGATGAGTAGTACTGCCTTGTCGGGTCTAGCTGTAGAAGACTGCCCTATAGCTGTGGAAGTCAATTATCCTGAGGTGGTCGAGTTGCTGAGTTCAGTGCCTCTAAAATGCACTCTGATTGGAAAGTCAAACTCTCCCATTAGGTTGAGTCTCACAGTGGAAGGCACGGATGCTTACATGTTTGCAGGATATAAGAACATGTCAATAACAGTACCTCCAAATGATGGAGTAGAGCTCTGTTACATCATGCACCCACTCTTCCCCGGCAACACTACCCCTCCTCGATTAAAAGCCACAATAATTGGTGATAGTTCCAGTCAACAAGTAGTGAGTGAAATGTTTGACAAATCTTTTCCAGAAAATATATTTGTTATGCCCAAGTACACTAAATGAATTTTACGAATTGTTAACAATTAAAATTGTAAATAATTATGAACAAATGTGTAAATTATTGTAGTTACCTTGTATTAATTCAATAAATTCAGTTATTGTTAAGTTATCCTAGTTTATTATTTAAATGTCAAGATAGAAAGATCCCAATAGTTAGAAACAAGAATTTATTACAATCATAAAATTAATCTTTACGGAGCTCAAACTTTTCTTCTTGGATTCCATTAGCAGTTATGATAAGTATGTAGATGCAGTCTCCCGTGTAGATATCACGCTCAGCAGCGCTGATGAACACATCTTTTAGAAGAGCCAAGGCTTTATCTCTAGGCAGAGGACCCTCTGTCACATTCTGCATATTTTTCAATCCAATCTGGTTATCAAGCAGGGGCTGCAGTTGTGCGCCTGCGGAGCCCCCGGCTCGGTAGCTGGAGCGCTCGTAGTGGCCGATAGGATCGTAGCTGTAGACGCAGCCCTTACCGTCGGCGTCGAGTCCCGCCAGCACGTTCGACACGTAGTACGGGAAGAAGCGCTTGTAGTACATCATGGTGGACAGCATCTGCGCCACCGCGGGTGTGGACATGGACTTGTTGTGCTCATGCTCGTACATCTGCAGACGCGCCGACAGCAGCCGCGTCAGAGTCAGCGTGTCGCACCAACAGCCCGTGGCACCTAGTACAGTGCGCTCCGAGAGCTTAAACAGCTTCTTCTGCTCTCTCGTGTAGATGGAGAAACCAGTGCTGAGCCTTGTGTCGGCTCCTATCACGGCATAGTCCTCGCCGGCGATCGCGACGATGCTTCCGCCGTTGTCCGCGTAGGGATCAAAGCGGTGCTGTACGGCCCCAGGTATAGCGTACTCGGGAAAGTTCTGGCTAATGCTCATCATTTTGATTTGTTAAAAATATCTCCTCAAAGTATAAACCAACAACCACTCTGTCTGAAACAACAAAATACTGAGAAGAGGTCACGAATCGAATCACGAAGTGAGATGACAGAAAATGACTTGACTGACATACATGAATAGGCACAATTTTAAATTTTTGACATCAAACTTTATAATACTCTGTCACTGTCATGTCAACACACTTCGTGTAGAGAGGCTGATACAGTTTATGAAAACCGATGGATTCCGAAAAAGAAAACCGACCCGACCACCAGGTTCTACCACACGTTAAATTGTCTAATGGGGTATCTACACATTTGTCCATGCTGGCCCACTACAGGCCAACGCCAATGTGTACAGGGGGTATTGGTGTATGTTGGCGGACATTGGCGGGTATTGGTGTATGTTGGCGGCAAGCATGGCGCGCAATCGGGGAGTTGTCGGTTTTTTGGGCACACTTCAAAGGAATCGTGGCGTAGCCTGGCCTGTGGTGTTTACACAATCGGCCAATGTTCAGTTCGTCACCGGCCGCTGACCGGGATAGAACACTTTTGTGTTGCGTTCTGTAATACTTGTAAACAGTATAGAATAAATTATAGTTTAAAAACTAAAAAAAAAACGCTTTTATAACTAATTGAACTAAAAAGTTAAAAATAAAACTGTAATAATCAATTGAAAAATTTATATTATTGTATATATATTTTTTTTCATATTATTGCATTGTCATCGACCTTTGACAGGTGTGCAAAGTTTGAATCAAATCTGATCGTTCAAAGTAAATAGCCGCAGCCGTAATTACTTCGACGTCCGTCGCAATTGGTTTGCCAGGCAGCAATGAGCCATGCGCCAATGTGTGAACACCAAGTGATCGTGGTCTACAATTGTGCATTGGCGGAGCCTGGCCCAGCACAGGCAAATGTGTACTAGGGCCTTTAGACCACACGCTATGCTGAATTCACAAAGTGGATTATTCCTGACGGAACATTGAGGCAACACAACAGTCGGCAACACTTTATTTGCCTAGCGTACCGGTGGGTTAGCGTGACGTGTGTTTTTCCAAGTAATCATTCCTTCTGTTTCCAACAAAGCTGAACAAAATGACCACGCTAGCGTCTGTAATACCCAAATTGTACCAGGAATACACCTCCAAGACATCGAAGAAATTGAAAATAATCGATGCCTATCTGCTATACATTTTCCTAACTGCAGTGATCCAGTTTGTGTACTGCTGCCTTGTAGGCACTTTCCCGTTTAATTCTTTCTTGAGCGGCTTTATATCTACTATCAGCTCATTCGTCTTGGGCGGTAAGTAATAAACACTTTTCAACCTAGGCTTCGTTTGCAAAACGATGCATAAAATAACCTGTCTGCTTTGTTTCAGTTTGTTTGCGGCTACAAGTAAACCCTGAAAACAAGAATGAATTCTTAGGGCTGAGCCCAGAACGTGGATTTGCAGACTTTATTTTTGCACATCTTGTGTTGCATATTGTTGTTATCAACTTCATTGGATAATGATTCACTGTGTAATTTAAGCGAGTGAGTGGCGACACATAAAAACCTTTTTATGTGTCGCCACTCACTCGCTACTGATGGTTAGGTCGGTAGGTGTCTGCATAGGACATGATGTGGTAGGAAGTCATGTACCTAGTTGGAATAAGCTTTTCAAATACTAGGCACTTCTCTTAAAAAGGAAGGTTCTCCTCATGTCCCTTATTAAGACAACTCTTAAATAAAATACAGTTATTGCTTGGTGTAGATTTATTTTGACTAGTTATGCATATGTATTCAAAGTAGTAAGTACATATCTCATACATGTTAATGTTTAACTAAAATGTTCACACAAATTTTTTTTATAATGAGAATGGGCTGCATTTACTATAGATATTTATACAACACAAAAGATTTAATTTATCAAAGCTGACCAGTCCCATGACATGAGCATGAGCATGACATGGCATGAGCATTTCTTTATAAATTTCTACAATAAAATTATTCTCAAACAATAGGCAAATTTCATTTTTTGAACATACCTTACCTCTTCTACCCAAAATTATAATAACTAAGAATGTATTTAAAAATATCTTGCCTCTTGTTGTCTTAGGCAGGTTTCATGAGTAACTTTAGTCTCATTAGCCGCATACTGACCAAGCGAGCAGCCTCGCGAGGCAAATCCTCGGTCGGTCAAGACGTGCCTCGCCCGAGGCAAACGCACGCGCTGCCTCGCCCGAGCGTGCCTCGGCCCGAGCCGATCGTTGTCGATGCTCAAAAGGCGCCTCAGCACCTTTGTTTCGCTCACTCAAGACGGTAGTGTTTTGCCTCGCTATTCGTTGCGTGTTAGTTGTGAACTGAGCGTCGATGCTCACGGTGGCTCGGCCTTGCCGCGCGAGGCAGCCTCGGATTAGAAAACTCGCAGACCGAGGCCGCCTCGCGCGGCATACGTACCGCGGCAAATGTCCGAGGCTGCCTCGCGAGGCTGCTCGTTTGTCAGTACGCGGCTAATGACTAGTCCTAAGTACAGATACAATATCTATGTCTGTCGCCATGGCGCATGGCGGGGCCCGCGCACGCATTCGCTCTGCGGATGCATAGCGTTACTATCGAGCTGTCAGATCAAGCCAAGTTAGGAAATCAATAGGAATCCTGCCAATAGAGTAGGACTCCTAAGTGTGGGTCTAAGTAGGTACATCGGAAATTATATCTACAAAATATTTTGAATGCCTATGTTTAACAATTTGAATACAAAACATCCTTTCAACCAACAAGTTTTTGCGGGAAAAAAGTCTCCAGTAACTATAGCTATTATAACAATTGGTAACAAACTTTGCTTTATTTGGGACTATTTAAAGGCATGGTAGAAAAGATCCTTATCTATTTTACTAATTAACATGGAAAAATATGCTCTTAAAAATTTTCTAACTAAGCTAGTATTTACAAAACTGACTACATCACATTCAGAATTTCGTTACGACGTAAGTTTCGTTGCTTCACTGGATTGGCGTTCGTTCGGCAAAAATCACTATTCCTAATGTAAATATAAATGCAAACCAACTGCAATATGTTGGGTTGCGTAACTACAGTCTCATTTGCCGTTTTTATTTAAGTTGTGGATTTAAAACCCACTTCAGTCACAGATGCGTCAATATAAAAAAGTCCGCTCCTATGGAAATAAGTGCACAAAAGGTTACTAAAATGTCACTGAAGGCAGCCGGCTGCCGACTCGGAGGCGGATCAGTCGGTGCGGTGAGGCGCCGGCGCCGGACGCGGCGGCTCACAGGCTGGCTCACGGCTCACGTCAGCTCATCTCTCCGGGCGGACAACACCTCTTGTTGATTACAAAATAAACTAAGTTTCACGACGCCAATGTCAACTCGACGGCAGCGATCCAAGATGAGATCGCAGACGCATTTCGTTCCGTCGGCGCGGCGTTCCCGCTTCGCCATCGGGGATCGTGTTGGATGTCCGAGCATAGTTTCGTTGTGCAACATCGTCCGTGGCGTTGAGTCAGCTGTGCTGGCCGCTCGGAGCGGCGGCGGCGGGTGCGCTGCCGGGGCGCTGCGCGCGCGCGAGGTAGCGCGCCCGCGCGGCGGCCAGCAGGCGCAGCTTGCGGCGCTGCAGCGCCTCCTCGCGCGAGGACGCACTCGCGGAGAAGCGCGCTTCCACCCTGCACACACAACACAACGACATGCCAGTTACACACGATACACATATTGATATGATGCAGTCTGCTTTGTCAAGTGAAATCATCAACAACGAATTAACTGAAAAAAATTGTCTGAAATACGTCGGTCATCATCTTAATTCGACACCTATATTTATACGTAACTAGCGGTGGTTAAAAGTAACGGGAGAGGCCCGTTACCTTATCAGGATAAAAAGCTTCTATTTTCAGCTAAATCGGTCTAGCCGTTCACGCGTCATGGCGTGACCAAGAGAAATAGGGATTCATTTTACTTATAGATTAAATAGAGCAGGTAGCGACGGATGCTTACTGTTCAATTTGTTGATGAGGAATGGGCGCGAGTGTGGCGGCCGATGTTTGTGGGGTAGATTCACTTTCGCTGATGTTTTCTGAAACAAAACACATTGGATAGTCACTTACACTATGAAAATAATGCTCAAAACTAAGCATGTTGTCGAGCGTGACGTCAGCGGAGCGGGAGGCGGCCAGGTCGGCAGAGGTATAACTCACGTGGTTCTGGCTGTGGCTGCGTATGAGGGCGCGGCGGGGCGGGCGCTCGCAGGCGGCCCTCGAGGATGTTGTCGAGCGTGACGTCAGCGGAGCGGGAGGCGGCCAGGTCGGCAGAGGTATAACTCACGTGGTTCTGGCTGTGGCTGCGTATGAGGGCGCGGCGGGGCGGGCGCTCGCAGGCGGCCCTCGAGGATGTTGTCGAGCGTGACGTCAGCGGAGCGGGAGGCGGCCAGGTCGGCAGAGGTATAACTCACGTGGTTCTGGCTGTGGCTGCGTATGAGGGCGCGGCGGGGCGGGCGCTCGCAGGCGGCCCTCGAGGATGTTGTCGAGCGTGACGTCAGCGGAGCGGGAGGCGGCCAGGTCGCCCGCCAGCACGCCCAGAGGGAACTGCGGGAACACGGCCTGCACCTACACAATCATTTATGGTATTACATAAAACAGAAGGAAAACATTTACTGACATAATATAAATAAATGAAAAAGTTGTTGTTTAAGTTAGGAGGTGCGTGTTGCGTGTACTGTGAGCAGCAGGGGGTGGGAGGGGGGGGTTACCTGTCTCGCCATGTGGTCGAGGAGCTGCGGCTCCAGCTCAGCGCGCACGCGCGTCACCTCCACCGAGAAGCTCGGCGGTGAGGTGTGGTGTGGGGGGGGTTACCTGTCTCGCCATGTGGTCGAGGAGCTGCGGCTCCAGCTCAGCGCGCACGCGCGTCACCTCCACCGAGAAGCTCGGCGGTGAGGTGTGGTGTGGGGGGGGGGGATTACCTGTCTCGCCATGTGGTCGAGGAGCTGCGGCTCCAGCTCAGCGCGCACGCGCGTCACCTCCACCGAGAAGCTCGGCGGTGAGGTGTGGTGTGGGGGGGGTTACCTGTCTCGCCATGTGGTCGAGGAGCTGCGGCTCCAGCTCAGCGCGCACGCGCGTCACCTCCACCGAGAAGCTCGGCGGTGAGGTGTGGTGTGGGGGGGTTACCTGTCTCGCCATGTGGTCGAGGAGCTGCGGCTCCAGCTCAGCGCGCACGCGCGTCACCTCCACCGAGAAGCTCGGCGGTGAGGTGTGGTGTGGGGGGGGTTACCTGTCTCGCCATGTGGTCGAGGAGCTGCGGCTCCAGCTCAGCGCGCACGCGCGTCACCTCCACCGAGAAGCTCGGCGGTGAGGTGTGGTGTGGGGGGGTTACCTGTCTCGCCATGTGGTCGAGGAGCTGCGGCTCCAGCTCAGCGCGCACGCGCGTCACCTCCACCGAGAAGCTCGGCGGTGAGGTGTGGTGTGGGGGGGGTTACCTGTCTCGCCATGTGGTCGAGGAGCTGCGGCTCCAGCTCAGCGCGCACGCGCGTCACCTCCACCGAGAAGCTCGGCGGTGAGGTGTGGTGTGGGGGGGGTTACCTGTCTCGCCATGTGGTCGAGGAGCTGCGGCTCCAGCTCAGCGCGCACGCGCGTCACCTCCACCGAGAAGCTCGGCGGTGAGGTGTGGTGTGGGGGGGGTTACCTGTCTCGCCATGTGGTCGAGGAGCTGCGGCTCCAGCTCAGCGCGCACGCGCGTCACCTCCACCGAGAAGCTCGGCGGTGAGGTGTGGTGTGGGGGGGTTACCTGTCTCGCCATGTGGTCGAGGAGCTGCGGCTCCAGCTCAGCGCGCACGCGCGTCACCTCCACCGAGAAGCTCGGCGGTGAGGTGTGGTGTGGGGGGGGTTACCTGTCTCGCCATGTGGTCGAGGAGCTGCGGCTCCAGCTCAGCGCGCACGCGCGTCACCTCCACCGAGAAGCTCGGCGGTGAGGTGTGGTGTGGGGGGGTTACCTGTCTCGCCATGTGGTCGAGGAGCTGCGGCTCCAGCTCAGCGCGCACGCGCGTCACCTCCACCGAGAAGCTCGGCGGTGAGGTGTGGTGTGGGGGGGGTTACCTGTCTCGCCATGTGGTCGAGGAGCTGCGGCTCCAGCTCAGCGCGCACGCGCGTCACCTCCACCGAGAAGCTCGGCGGTGAGGTGTGGTGTGGGGGGGGTTACCTGTCTCGCCATGTGGTCGAGGAGCTGCGGCTCCAGCTCAGCGCGCACGCGCGTCACCTCCACCGAGAAGCTCGGCGGTGAGGTGTGGTGTGGGGGGGGTTACCTGTCTCGCCATGTGGTCGAGGAGCTGCGGCTCCAGCTCAGCGCGCACGCGCGTCACCTCCACCGAGAAGCTCGGCGGTGAGGTGTGGTGTGGGGGGGTTACCTGTCTCGCCATGTGGTCGAGGAGCTGCGGCTCCAGCTCAGCGCGCACGCGCGTCACCTCCACCGAGAAGCTCGGCGGTGAGGTGTGGTGTGGGGGGGGTTACCTGTCTCGCCATGTGGTCGAGGAGCTGCGGCTCCAGCTCAGCGCGCACGCGCGTCACCTCCACCGAGAAGCTCGGCGGTGAGGTGTGGTGTGGGGGGGTTACCTGTCTCGCCATGTGGTCGAGGAGCTGCGGCTCCAGCTCAGCGCGCACGCGCGTCACCTCCACCGAGAAGCTCGGCGGTGAGGTGTGGTGTGGGGGGGGTTACCTGTCTCGCCATGTGGTCGAGGAGCTGCGGCTCCAGCTCAGCGCGCACGCGCGTCACCTCCACCGAGAAGCTCGGCGGTGAGGTGTGGTGTGGGGGGGGTTACCTGTCTCGCCATGTGGTCGAGGAGCTGCGGCTCCAGCTCAGCGCGCACGCGCGTCACCTCCACCGAGAAGCTCGGCGGTGAGGTGTGGTGTGGGGGGGGTTACCTGTCTCGCCATGTGGTCGAGGAGCTGCGGCTCCAGCTCAGCGCGCACGCGCGTCACCTCCACCGAGAAGCTCGGCGGTGAGGTGTGGTGTGGGGGGGGTTACCTGTCTCGCCATGTGGTCGAGGAGCTGCGGCTCCAGCTCAGCGCGCACGCGCGTCACCTCCACCGAGAAGCTCGGCGGTGAGGTGTGGTGTGGGGGGGGTTACCTGTCTCGCCATGTGGTCGAGGAGCTGCGGCTCCAGCTCAGCGCGCACGCGCGTCACCTCCACCGAGAAGCTCGGCGGTGAGGTGTGGTGTGGGGGGGGTTACCTGTCTCGCCATGTGGTCGAGGAGCTGCGGCTCCAGCTCAGCGCGCACGCGCGTCACCTCCACCGAGAAGCTCGGCGGTGAGGTGTGGTGTGGGGGGGTTACCTGTCTCGCCATGTGGTCGAGGAGCTGCGGCTCCAGCTCAGCGCGCACGCGCGTCACCTCCACCGAGAAGCTCGGCGGTGAGGTGTGGTGTGGGGGGGGTTACCTGTCTCGCCATGTGGTCGAGGAGCTGCGGCTCCAGCTCAGCGCGCACGCGCGTCACCTCCACCGAGAAGCTCGGCGGTGAGGTGTGGTGTGGGGGGGTTACCTGTCTCGCCATGTGGTCGAGGAGCTGCGGCTCCAGCTCAGCGCGCACGCGCGTCACCTCCACCGAGAAGCTCGGCGGTGAGGTGTGGTGTGGGGGGGGTTACCTGTCTCGCCATGTGGTCGAGGAGCTGCGGCTCCAGCTCAGCGCGCACGCGCGTCACCTCCACCGAGAAGCTCGGCGGTGAGGTGTGGTGTGGGGGGGGTTACCTGTCTCGCCATGTGGTCGAGGAGCTGCGGCTCCAGCTCAGCGCGCACGCGCGTCACCTCCACCGAGAAGCTCGGCGGTGAGGTGTGGTGTGGGGGGGGTTACCTGTCTCGCCATGTGGTCGAGGAGCTGCGGCTCCAGCTCAGCGCGCACGCGCGTCACCTCCACCGAGAAGCTCGGCGGTGAGGTGTGGTGTGGGGGGGGTTACCTGTCTCGCCATGTGGTCGAGGAGCTGCGGCTCCAGCTCAGCGCGCACGCGCGTCACCTCCACCGAGAAGCTCGGCGGTGAGGTGTGGTGTGGGGGGGGTTACCTGTCTCGCCATGTGGTCGAGGAGCTGCGGCTCCAGCTCAGCGCGCACGCGCGTCACCTCCACCGAGAAGCTCGGCGGTGAGGTGTGGTGTGGGGGGGGTTACCTGTCTCGCCATGTGGTCGAGGAGCTGCGGCTCCAGCTCAGCGCGCACGCGCGTCACCTCCACCGAGAAGCTCGGCGGTGAGGTGTGGTGTGGGGGGGGTTACCTGTCTCGCCATGTGGTCGAGGAGCTGCGGCTCCAGCTCAGCGCGCACGCGCGTCACCTCCACCGAGAAGCTCGGCAGCCACGACACGTAGCGCGAACCTGCACACAACAACTCCAACCATACAATACAACAATGTCTACCTACGACATACTATGATCATTATCTATGTATCTAGCATCGGTACGGTTCTTTAAATAACAAGAATTACTTGCTGCCTTCAAAACCATTACCGGCCGCTCGGATCGGTAGTTTTTTATCAACACAACTATGTTCACCACACAATAGTACATTATTGCAAAGGCAGCGAAACGAAATAGGCAATTGCAGGTCGAGTATGAGTTTGAAGGCCGAGCCGCAGGCGAGGACTTCAATGATACGAGACAGGCAATTGCCATTTCGGCCGAGGCATATATAGTGCTTTTCTTAAAAAAAATGCAATACACAATAAATTAATTTTTATTAACCAATTATCAACGAACTCCGCTTTACCGCCAATTTTTTTTTTTTTTTTAGTTTGTGCCGAAAGGTAAACGCATCTGTGGCTATACAGCCACGAGAACGCAATGTGTACGATAGATGAAAGAGTTCTAAATTCAAACAGCACACCGTTTCATACAACATTGCCGGACCGAAAACGCGCCGGGAAGTGATTTTGGTTTTTCAGTCTACGTAAATATGATACTTCGCGTATTCTATATTCAAAAGTAATGACGATATTTCCGCGCATGTTTAAGAAAATTATATTTAGTTCTCGGTGGGGATTGAACCCAAGCCCTCAATTATAAGCTCTTCGATAGACTTCAGAAAGTACCCATAGACCCTTATGAAATGATGCAGCATGCAGCCAAGAATCAAACGAACTTTCTACCGTTTTTATTGAACTATGAATACGTGAATTTGTTTTATATCTGGGTGTTGTGTATTGCGCCGGCGTACTCGGGCGTGCGGCGGTGATCCCCCGCCAGTGAGCCCCCGCGGTAAGGGGACGGGGACGGGGACGGGGATCTCTCCCTGGCGGGTTCCATCGCACCGTCTCACCAGGCCCCGGGGATAAACTGTGTGCTATATACTCCCTAGGGCCAAAAATACTGCTTTTTGCGTTAGGTTACGCTCGGGGATGGAATATGTGTGGTTCACGTTCCCCCCCGTAGTATTTCTCTATGGGTTCACGTTTATATTTATACAGATTTTTGATAGCTTGTATAATATTTTTAAAAATGACAGTTTTGTGTAAGTTCTGTCATGCTGGAAGTTGTTAGCGTTTTCTACGAAAAGGTTAGTGCAAGAAGTTTTGCGTTTAACGTATAAGGAGATCTAAGCATGGAAATAGGAGGGTCATTGCCTTTCTTCTCTGGTTCGCACCGTATCGGTGGTCGTCATCCGGGTTTAACTTTGATACAATGATTTCCCCCTTGCTTTCACTCTGTCGCGTAGGTTCAATAAGATACGGTTATCAAGGGGAAGGTTCAAACGAAAGCGGGTTTAAATCCCAATTGGTTCTAAGTTAAGAAATCATAGTTCATCGTAGAAGAAGTATTGAAACAACTACCTCTTCAATATAAACATTTCTTATTTTCATGTTACTTTCTTTTCCTTTTAAGTTTTTTGCTACCTACTAATTTGTATAATGTGTGGGTGGGAAAACGTAAGTTTTATTTTTTTCTTTTCTTTCAATAAAATAGTGACATAATAAACTGTTCTAACGCACTTAAAGTTCAACAAAATAGACGAAGGAAGATGGTGGTAGTGGCAGGTATTGTATAAATAAAATAAATAAATATTGTAGACAATCCACACAACACTATCTAGTCCCAAACTAAGCAGAGCTTGTACTATGGGTAGCCTATATTATACTTATATACGTATTTTTTGTAAATACATGCTTAGAATACTATATAGATAGTGCAATCTACGAAGGCGCGCCCCACTATTCCTCCTAACCGTTTATAGTATATGTGTGCAAGCTTCCGTCAATGTTTGAGTGTTATCGGTACACACTAATTACCTATGAGTGCACACGCACACTAGAATGAATAGACTACGGTTCGCGACTGCCGCTCGGAGCAAACTCCCCGCACCCCGCGAGGGGCGCGTCTTCGTGAATTGCACTATCTATAACATTCAGACAGAACAAACAACTGCGTTCACCACAAATATTTTAGTTGTCGGTGGGGATCGAACCCACGGCCTTCGGTGCAGAAGGCAGTGAGACTACCGACTGAGCTGAGAGGCCGGTCAGCATGAAGACTTACCGTCGAAGTGGAAGAGTGTGTCGGGCAGGCGCGGCGCGGGCGCGGGCGCAGGCGCGGGCGCGGGGGGCAGCAGGGTGGCGGCGGGGGAGGCGGCGGCGGCGGCGCGCGCGGGGGGCGGCGGCGCCAGCGCGCGCCGGCACGTGGGGCACGACGCGTCCTGCTGCACCCACTGGCACAGGCAGCCGCTACCACACAACACTTATGGGTTAACGCTCGTCTCGTCAATTAGTTTTAATTTCACAACTAGATGGCGCGACTAAAAGTATACTGTTTCTAGATCGCGCTATCATTGCGTATTGAGGTTTAGTGAAATTAATATTGTGAAATTAATATTTTGAATAAAAAGAGCTCATTGTACAGACGGTGTTTTCGTAATACCCAATATAGATATACCTTTCTCGTAGCTACCTACGTAGTAAGAAGACCATATCTATACATTATGAATAACGGCTTTTTTCTAACAAGCTTTAATGTTATGCTTATTTATGTGAAATAATTTTGTAAGTTGCTTTTTTTCACTTTTCAGATTTTTCAACTCATAAAACTTTTCCCACTTTTCAAAAGTAAAAACAAAAAGTAAATAATGTTATTGCCACGGAATACGTAAGCAAAAGCGTTTTTGCTTTTCTGGGGTTATTGCAGTTATATTGCACATAATCGGAACTAGATGGCGCTGCGTCAAACGTATATTCCATTGATATTTTTCGACCTACCAAATTCGGTGCCGATCAGATAACCAATTCGAAAGTTATGCTCGGACAAACATACAACGCCGACTCATACATGTAATTATTTAAAAAGAAATCACTGGTTTGCTTAAAAAAGGTTCGGCAGCTCAACAATTTTCCTTTATTTTTAGCCATTTTAGGTCAATGAGTAGAGGTTAGTGACCGCAGAACATTTTGTATTTATTAAGTAAGTTGAACTCGCCTTTGTACGGTCTCATGCAATATACCGTATAGGTACTATTATGACATGATAAAATTTTTTGAACAACGTGATATTTACCATGATTAAGTTTTGTGAGTTTTGGTTTCCGATATTTCGGCACAATTGCTTGCACCATGATTACCGGTTGAACTGTAGTAGGTACAAGTAAAACGAAACACAAATATAAATCATGGTAAACATCCCGTTGTTCATAAAAATAGTGTTCAAAATGATAGTTTCAAAAGTTGATAGCATGATTTTCAATAGTCAAGTAGCGTTACAGACATCGTGACCTTAAGACTAGTTGTAATAATATGGTAGAGAGTTTTTTGTCCGATAAATATGCAGCATGCCAGTACTCTCAAATGATGAAGGAAAACATCGTAAGGAAACCGGCATGTTGTAAAACCTAAGAAGTTCGAAAACACAAAAGCCTCTTTGAGGCCCACTTAATATTCTTCCACCACACTGGTTCAAAAGAAGTAGTGAAACGACAAGAAGAAGAAGAATAATAAGAAGGAATAGTGTGTTAGACTGTACTTGTGGAAGAGATGTGCGCAGGGCAGCTTGCGCGCCTCCTTCATGGGCTCCCAGCAGATGGCGCAGTTGTCCTGGTTCTTCTCCACCTCCTCCTTGCTCGCCATCGGACAGCTGGAACCGATTACAATATTTATTCATTCACTTGTATCGCAAGGATTACTTTGAAACGAGGTGCCAGTTCCACGCGACCAAGCCTGAAAGAACAGGCAACAAACTACAGCTTGGCTCCTACCGTTTTTGACGTGTCTTTTAATTCGATATAGCCGGCTGCACGCACGAAAAAACATGACGTCATGCGGCGTTACCTCGATCTGAGGCGTGCCATTTAAGGCTTGAGTGCAAGCGAGAGCGCGGAACGAGCGACAAAGAGGCACGCACGGCCTCCGCGTTCGGCAGCGTTCGACATGTGTGTATTTTCATATGACGTTGCCACGTTCAACTATCGTCATTATACCGACTTTACAGACAACCGATTTTTTTGTATGATTCTTTTACGAAACAAAAATAATAATAGCCGTGAAGGTCAAGTGTGGTGCCACCCCAACTTATTATAATTATTCACAAAGATAACTTGAAAACTTCTTTGAGCACCCAATTCAGCATTTCAAAACTCACGTCACAAATATCAATAGATTTCTCAGCACCAATTTCTATACTTTCGTAGTAAGTAGGCACTTACTTATTTAGCACATAAAATGAACCAGAACTAATTGCAAAACAAATAACGCAAGAATAAACAATATCAGTAACCAAGCCACACAATCACTTAATTGGACAAACAATAGAAGGCTTTAACGAGGTGCTCCAATTAAAGTCCCATTACACGTCGTATGACAGAGTTAAACCTGATTTTACTAAACGGTACTCGTTAGAGCTAGTGGAAAGCTTGCTACTGTGGTGCCCTTGTCATTAAGATATTAGGCGGTAAGAATCACAGAATACAGAAGAGTTCCGAGTTCTAGGGTTAGGGCACAAACTAATTCTAATAATGTTATAGAATCTAGTACGGACGTTGTGGCTTCCCACCAATCCAGGCTTGCGCAATCTTCACCTTAATCTGATTTTAGCGCGAGTACAAAATGACATTTGTTTAGTTTCTGTGTAAGAACCGCCACAGACGCGTATGTACAAAACGTCATTTGTTTAGTTTCTGTGTAAGAATCGCCACAGACGCGTGTGTACAAAACGTCATTTGTTTAGTTTCTGTGTAAGAACCGCGACAGACGCACGTGTACAAAACGACATTTGTTTAGCTTCTGTGTAAGAACCGCGACAGACGCACGTGTACAAAACGACATTTGTTTAGCTTCTGTGTAAGAACCGCGACAGACGCACGTGTACAAAACGACATTTGTTTAGCTTCTGTGTAAGAACCGCGACAGACGCACGTGTACAAAACGACATTTGTTTAGCTTCTGTGTAAGAACCGCGACAGACGCACGTGTACAAAACGACATTTGTTTAGCTTCTGTGTAAGAACCGCGACAGACGCACGTGTACAAAACGACATTTGTTTAGCTTCTGTGTAAGAACCGCGACAGACGCACGTGTACAAAACGACATTTGTTTAGCTTCTGTGTAAGAACCGCGACAGACGCACGTGTACAAAACGACATTTGTTTAGCTTCTGTGTAAGAACCGCGACAGACGCACGTGTACAAAACGACATTTGTTTATAGTCTAAGATCCCTAGAAGAAGAACCTTCACCGAGCTGGTTATTTAATGAAACGTATTTTATATATAATTAAACATGCCAATAAATATATTCTATATAGGTTGCCTATCAAATTTCAGTCCAGGATAATTATGATTAATTAATAATTTTAAAAAAAAATTTAAACTTTCCACTGGTTTGTTTATTAAACAAATTCTATACCAATCGAAAGTATAGACCCCAGTATTTTTATTCAATAAACATACCGAAGTTGTGACCGAAAAATAATAGGCAACCTAACGTTTTTACTTTCGATTGGTATAGAATTTGTCTAATAAACAAACCGGTGGAAAGTTAAAAAACATTTTTTTTTTAAATTATTAATTAATCATATCCTGGACTGAAATTTGATAGGCAACCCTTTAGAATATATTGATTGGCATGTTTAATTAAATATAAAATACGTTTCATTAAATAACCAGCTCGGTGAAGGTCCTTCTTCTAGGGATCCTATACTATTAGCTTCTGTGTAAGAACCGCGACAGAGGCGCGTGTACAAAACGACATTAGTTGTTTGTGGGGGTACATACTTGCGTGCGATGTGCGTGGCGCGCGCCGTGTAGAGGCGGTGCCGCGCGAGGCGCGCCTGCAGCTCGTGCAGCAGGTGCCGCAGCTGCATGAGCAGCACCAGCGACGCCATGGACACCAGCATGTTGCTGTACACCACCATGTGCAGCACGTGCACCAGCTCCACCACCAGCGACACGCTCTGCACCGCACAACAACACAACATACACCATCACATCGAACTATTTCAAACCTAGACCGTCGTCACGCTGTTTGCTAGATGACAGCAGCAGCTAGTGTTACCACGTACTGTCCGTAGGTACATCCACTTTTCAAGCGGCAACGGCGAGTTTTCAGACCGCCAGATTTAGTGCGCAGTACATAGATATCGTTGCTTTATCACCTCTATTCTAATTCGATCATTCTTCTTCTATTTTTGTCCTTTACTCTTAGGTGAAAGGATTTAAAATGCGCCTCAAAGCTCTTTTCGTTCATGTTTTCGAACTTGTTAGGTTCAACGACATGCCGGTTCACTCAACATGTTTTCCTTAAACGTTAGATAACTCTCATCGGTACACAATTGGATTTGAACCCACGGCCTTACGACCCCCACGGGTCGGACGACGGGGCCTTCATCAGTAGGCCGCCTCTTCAATACAAGCATACAAATTTCAAGATAGGTACCTTCCTACAAAAAAAGTAACACCCGAACTATGATTGCTTTAAAAGTTTAAACTGTAATTAGTTAGGACGAAGGTCTCAGTTCGGAGCATTGCAGCACGGAATGGAGCCCTAAGCCCCCGTACTTACGAGTATACTTACGTCGAACACGAGATGCGTGTAGTAGGCGAGCGCGCCGGCCACGTCCGCGGCGTGCAGCTGCAGCGCGTAGCGCGCCACCACGTGCAGCGCGCACACCAGCACCAGCACGCACTGCACGCAACCAACACGACATTCAACATTATAAACTAACACTTGCGGATACGAGGATGATGGATTTTTATACAAGCTTATTACGGCGCAGTCGCTCTACTCTTGAACACCATTCCGATCTTAAGATTGGGATCGGAATCGCGTTCAAGAGTCGCTAGTAAAAAATTATATAGCCTATGTTCTTTGTCAGGGGTAATGTACTTCAATTCAATGGCGATCATGGTGCATGCAACTGTGCCGAAATATCGGAAGTCAACTCAACAAAATTTTATCATGGTAAATATCTAGTTGTTTCATAAAAAATAGTATAATGTGTGTAGATTAGGATGTATGCATGCGATGCGATGTAGATACCTCTGCTGCCATGAATGCGAAGGTGTCCCTCCCGGCCGGCAGCCCCACCAGCACGGCGGTGGCCAGCAGCGCGCCGCCCGCCGCCAGGATGCCGCCCAGCAGCAGCCCCAGCCGCGCGTGCGCCCAGCCGCCCGCCGGAGCCGACGACGATAGCTGCCCAATGCCCATACGAACACCTCATTATCATCACCAACATACATCTATCAAATAATATTCTGCTCTGTCTCTAGCACCAAATTAAGCAACGCTTGTACCAAATACCTGACATAATTCTTAATACATTTTTTTTGTAAATACATACTTAGATAGAATACAATGTAACACCCAGACACAGAACAAAAATCTGTGTTCACCACCCAATTTTTTTGTTATCGGTGGGGATCGAACCCATTACTTACGGCACAGAAGGCAGAGCTACTACCAACTGAACTGAGAGGCCAGTCAAACATCTTATAATGCTTGGTCACATCTTAGTATCGTCTTTCCCATGTCCGCCTCTCTACTGACCTATAAGAATAGTTTCACACACATCGCAAGTAATCATGAGCTATCATGATTAAGTACCTACTATGACTATTGTGGAATTTATAGTTTTACTTCTAATATTTTGTTTTTGGTTTCCCTATTCTTTAAATAAGTTATAGCCTACTTGCATAATGATTATGAGTCATATCGACAAAAATTTACATAAAAACAAAACCAAACCAGAAGTAGAACTACTCAAAGACTGCACTTTATTCCGCTTCAATCCATTTGAATAAAATTAAATAATTTACGAAAGGAAAAGGAATCAAACATTACAGCTAACACGAAATAAATGCCCAGGTAGGGATTTTCAGGGCTCCCGTCACAAACGAAAATAATGATTGCCAACAGATACATCAAGCAGATCATGGTAAATCCATTTTTATCAAAATAGACATTTTGATACTGGCTGGAGAGAAAATGCGAGTCCCTAAGTACCTGATGGTGCAATAGTTTACAATGTTATCTTTCTAAGTCAAATATTTATATTTGTTCAGTATAGTATTACAAGGATCACTTTGATACGTCTTAAAGCTAGGTGAGTTTAGGTGTCAGTTCCACGTGACTTACCCCCGAATACTGAAACGCAACTCAGATTTAAGCACGTCTCAAGCGACGAATATTTGACAGATTTTCATTGAAAACTGTCAAATATTCGTCGCTTGAGACGTGCTTAAATCTGAGTTGCGTTTCAGTATTCGGGGGCAAGCCTAGAAGAACAAGCAACAAACTACGGTTTTGTGTCTGGTACGGGCGTCCTACGCTTCGTCTACCTACGTGTTGCCAGTTCAACGAGCTTCATGTAGCTAAACAATTATATAAAAATAATCTATGTACAGGGTGGAATTTTGTAATGCCACCTGGAGGGAAAGTACTCTTAATACTGCAGATAGAAAATTTTACTCAAAGGAAACATTCCTTTATTTCTGAATAGAAAGCAAACTGCATTCAAAGATTTTCAAAAGTTCTCTTCTCCCACACCCGAGAATCCAACCGGCTAAAATCTGAAAAAGTAATACCCTGTACTTTTATTGCATCGATCGTTAGGGTCAATTATAAGGAGGAAATCTCTCTAAAAAACATGATAAATTAAATGAAAGAAAAACCAGGAAATCTTAAATTAATTTAACTTGACATAGGCCATAGGCCATGGCCTATGCCCACTTCAACATGCTTAAATTACTACGAGTTTATACGTGAAACCCTTGAAATAATTTCCTCCTTATCCTTAGCGTAGTAGGTACAGTACCTAGCTTTAAAACGTTTGAAAGTGATTCTTGCAATTCAACTGAATAAATACACTTTTGATTTAAATTTTGAATAACAAAGCATGTTTGTGTGAAAAAATAATATTATGTGAAAAATTATGCTTGAAAATCTGACTTTTCTAAGTGCATTGTATTCATGCTTGTTATTCATGCTTTTAATAAATGAATTAAAATTGTAGGTCAATGCAATTCAGTGCAAAATGTGAACAAGGAGGACAAGAAAGACTAACGGAGGCACAGAATAAATTAGTATTTTAAAATTCAGGTTTTGGCAACTTTCTCTTCCTTTTGCATACATTGCGATAAGATACATTCAAACCTCATTAAATAACTGTAAAATTCCGGTCCAAGAATTTGCACGATTTTATATTGTATTCAAGTATTTACCAAAAAAAATTAGGTAGGTATTTGAGTATTATATCAGTATCCCATAGTAGAAGCTCTGCTTACGGCTTGATGGTGCTGTATCAATTTAAGTAAAGTAATTCAAGTAAACGTGCTATTTGAGTGTATTTTTGAATTGAAATTGGTAGAGTATGCTCTACCAATAGTGCTCTATGCCAATAGTGGTAGAGCAGTTCACATTTGGATGAAACGGAATTTTCAGCTATATCGCTTTGGTACCCGAGCGAGAACCCCGATGGACCGACGACATCGTAAACATCGCGAGAAGTCAATGGATAGAGAGGACTCAGAATCTTTCCTCCAGGTAATGTAGGTGAGGCCTTGGTCCAGTACAGTACTTTGATGGGAAAGTTGGCATTAGGGCTAGGAAAAATTATTTTTCATTACTCATACTCTGAAAGTAGGTCTGAAGTTGCCTGAGGGGCCTAATTGAAAGTAAAACTTTCAGCCCTAGGGAGAATCGCTTTCTACTGACAGCTGTCAAATTATAAAAAAAAATAAGTTCTATTTTATTCAACCATGTTCCAACTTTCTAAAGTCTTTCTAACTGCAAGGAGGTTGTTCAACCAAATTCCAACTTTTTATTCAGCAAGTAGGTTGGAAACCCATTACAACGGTAAGAAGTTTAAAAAGTCTAATTAGAGCGCAATGTAATATTTAAATTTAAATAACATAAAGATAGTATTAAATAAATAATATATCTTCTAAATTACTTGATTAGTGTATAGCTTCAACTATTTATTTAAAATAACATAGATTTAAATTATGAAAATGAAAATAATGGCTGAATAATGCTGGCGAGCCGAAGCCGAAGGCCCGCCAGAGAAAAAGAAAAAAAAAACCGGGAAGGCGGCAATTCAATCTTCATTTTCACTAATTTTTCTTTCATGTTTTTATTTTTACTTCCCTTGTATTCGTAATGAAAAGCACAGTGTTTACCTCGGGTGAAAGTCTTTTGAGTCCCTCAAGCTCCATTGGCGCCCTCGCTAACGCTCTGGCGCCAAACCCGTCTCGGGACTCAAAAAACGTGACTTTCAACACTCAGGTAACAATGTACTATTATGTGCATTTCCATTTTTAAATGCACTGGCTGCCCAACAAAACGAGAGTATATTTAAGTATAACTTAATGCTATACAATTTGACATGTCGTCATAGAGACGTTTTGTATTTCGACACTAATAGTTTTATTAGTAATTGTAAATTGACTAGAGGTACTATGTCCTTAAGTAAACGTAGTAAAATAACTATTGCTAAATTGTTAGCATTTAATATTTTTGATCCTGTTATAAGTACTATAACACAGTTCACCGACAAGTCCCCAGTTAGTAGCAGTACTAATATGGGTGAACAAGCTTTAGGGCCTATTGCCCAACATTTAAACTAGTGTCCTCGACAATGGGAAGTCCAGGCACTTTAAATGTCGTACACCAAAATATGCAAGGGCTTCCCAGCAAAGTTTTAGAATTAGAACTATTTATGAATTGTTTCAGTGTAGACATCATGTGTATTACAGAACACTGGATAGTAGAACTAGAGTTACTCCCTTTTTATGAAAAATATAGTATTGTAAACTCTTTTAAACGAAAGAACGCTATGCGAGGTGGTTCTTTAATTATTGTAAGCAATCAATTGAAATGCAAGGAGCGTAAAGACATTGCAAATCTCAGTATCGAGAGGACTGTTGAGCTGTCGTGTGTGGAGCTGGAGCGGCACATAGTTGTGAGCGTTTACCGTCCCCCAGACGCGGATTTCACCTTGTATGAATCCACTATGGAAGATGTACTGCGTAAAATCTTTAACTGTAATAAAACCGTAATAATCTGTGGAGATTTTAATGTAGATATCCCGGTTCACCCTCTTTCTGAGAGGCTGTTAAATTTGTTTAAATGTTTTGACCTACACTGCTTGTTTCAAGATCCAACAAGGGTGACACTAACAACAGCCACCTGTCTTGACAATATTTTTAGCAGTCATGAGCCAGTTAGTAAATCGGTAGTTAGGCATTTTAGTTCAGATCACTACGGTCATAGCGCTAGATTTGCTTATAAAATTATAGATAAACACGAGATTTTCACCCACCGGCCTATCACAGAGAGCCGTATTAAAAAGTTTCAAACCAATATTGAACTGAAAGTGTCCCTCATGCCTTGTCTGACTGACCCGAATGACCTTTTCACCAACTTGTCAAATTTAATCAATGAAGAACATAATGTTTCTGTCGCCCTTTGGGACTTTTTTATGAATGTAAAAAAGTATAAAATGTATAATTATTTATTAGTGTAAAAAAGGGACGCGCGCGCGTCCAATGTAAAAGGGAAGAGAGTGTTGCCACACTGGCACACCAAAAAATGCTTATAAATAATACTTATGTCATAGACATAGGTGGGGGGGGGAAAAGGATATTACATATTACTCAAAACAATATCTGCATAGCAAAGAAATTGGTAAGATTATGTATATCTACCGTTACTTATTATATGTTATGTCCTACTTCTCTAATTTTATGCTTATTATACACTGTAAATCCCTAAACTTTGTTTTATTTATGTTATTCTATAGGTAATAGTACAATTTTGGACACTGCTCGAGTGTGCAGTTTCTTATCAGATGTTTGAACCTCTACAACTCTTACATGGTTGTCCTTGCCACAAACTACCTTAGTGATTCTACCCATGGGCCAATGAAGGGGTGGGGTGTTAGGATTCAATAAAAGAACTATATCGCCTAGCTTGAGATTAGGTAAAACTTTTCTCCATTTAGTTCTCTCGTTTAGCGAAGATAAATAGTCCTTTGACCAGACCCTCCAGAAATGCTGCCGAACTTGCTCACAACATCTCCAAAACCTGAGCCGATTGGTTGGGTATTCGGTTAGATCGGGCTGCGGTATGGCTGTTAGAGGGCTGCCGATTATGAAATGTCCGGGAGTGAGACATGAAAAATCGGACAAATCCTGAGATGGTTTAGCTATTAGTGGACGCGAATTTAAAATACTTTCAATTTCGGCCATAATTGTACTAAACTGTTCATATGTAAATACTTTACAAGTTGAAATTCTTTTTAAGTGGAACTTTGTTGACTTGACGGCTGCTTCCCACAAGCCACCATGATTTGGGCTGTAAGTTGGGATAAAATGGAATTTAATTTCTTTTTTTAGCATGAAACTATGAACACTTTCCTGAAACTCTTTATTACTATGTAGTTTGTATAATTCTAAAAGTTGGTTATTGGCACCTTTAAAGGTACTGGCATTGTCGCAGTAAACGTCTGAAGGTATACCTCTACGCGAGATGAACCTTTTAAATGCAGCTAAAAATGTATCAGTTGTCATATCAGATACAACTTCTAAATGTATGGCTTTGGAGACGAAGCAAACAATCACGGCAACATAACCCTTACTGATTATACTATTTCTTTTAGACGATTGTTTTATGTCAAAAGGTCCGCAGTAGTCTATGCCCACCCGTTCAAATACCCGAGCAGGGTTTACACGATCTTTAGGCAAGGAACCCATGAGTTGCTTGGCAGCTTCTGCCTTATGCCTACAGCAAATAGTACATTTGTGGATTACACTTTTGACTTCTCTCACAGAATTGATTATGAAGTATCTTTGTGATAAACTACTTAAAACAAGCTTTAAACCAGCATGCATCAGAGCCAAGTGCTCTTGTATAATAATTAGTTTTGTAATGTGACAATGCTTTGGCAAAATTATAGGAAATTTTTGAGAATAATCTACTTTTGCATGATGTAGTCGGCCTCCTACGCGCAAAATGCCATTGCTGTCTAGAAATGGGTGTAGAGACTTCAAAGAGGTTTTGATGGGTGATTCTTCAGCAATGCATTTTAATTCTTCAGCAAAATAGTGTTGCTGAATGACCCTTTGTATACTGCTCAAAGCCCTTCTGACCTCCCCTACAGACATTTCCGCAGAAACTACATTATTACGTTTTCTACATTTATTAATAAAACGTAAGACGTACGCCATGACACGCACCGTTTTGTATAAGCTAGAATATTTTTCAATAAATGTCTCAACTATTTCATTTTTTATGGTCATTGTACAGGATGTATTTTCATCAAAAATAGTGACAGGTTGAAAAAATGGCTTTTCGACAGAAGCCAAATAAAGATTATAATTATTACAGTCAAGTAAATAGTCAGGACCATGCCTCCATAATGAATTATTAACAATATCCATTGGCTCAGAACCTCTGGATAGAATATCAGCGGGGTTTAAAAGTCCTGGTGTAAAATGCCAAATTGAATTTTGTGTAATTTTTTTTATCTCTCTTACTCGGTTTCCTATGTAAGCAGGGACCTTTACAGGTGATAAATCTAACCATCCGAGAACAATTTTTGAATCACAAAATAAATGTACATTTTGAATTTTTAACAACTCTGCAATATGTGATGCAAGTTTGGCTAATAATAATGCTCCATTGAGCTCTAATTTAGGTATAGTTAACTTAGAATTAATACCATTAAGTCTAGATCTGGAGCAGAGCAAATGAGAACTGCATTCATCACCATTTTTTACCTTTATGTAAACACAACAGCCATATCCCTTTGCCGATGCATCACAGTAGCCAATGACTTCAAGCTCACTGTCATCTTTGGTTTGTATATAACGTGGAATAACTATTTCTGGCATACTCACAAGATTTGCATAAAAACTATTCCAGAAAGTTTCTAGCTCAAGCGGTAATGGGGTGTCCCAGTCTAAATTATGTAACCACAGCTCCTGCATGAAAAGTTTGGCTCTCATAGTAACAGGCCCAACAAATCCCATTGGATCAAATAATCTGCTTATTGAACTAAGAACTTGCCTTTTTGTTGGTATTTTAGTGGGGACTACATCTCTACCATTCAACAGGAATGCATCACTACTAGCATCATAAGATATGCCTAATATTTTGACTATTGACTTGTCCTGATCCAAATCTTTGCGGTAAGAACCTAGGGCCTCCTGAGGAACATCCTGTAGTAGCTCTGAGCTATTAGATACCCATTTATGTAACCTGAAATTAGCATGACTGAGCATTAGGCTTAGTTCATGTTTAAGCTGCCTAGCCTGTTCAATTGTATTACATCCTGCCTGGATATCATCAATATATGAATTATTTATTACTGCTGTGCTTGCTAAGGGACATTGATCCTTATATTGCTTTGCTAATGTGATGAGGCATTTAGTGGCCAAATAAGCTGAGCTGGTCAAACCATAAGTTACCGTCTGTAATTGCAGGACATTTATGCTCCCATTTTCGCGCCAAAGAATGTTTTGCAAACATCTGTAATCCGGATGTATTTTTATCATTCTGTACATATGACGGATATCACATTGTATAGTATATTTGTATGTTCTGAACAGTATCAATATGTCAAAGAGTGAATTTTGTACCACACAGCCATTGCACATAAAATCATTAAGACTCAAGCCGGTTTTACTTTTTGCACTGGCATCAAACACTACTCTCAATTTATTTGATTGTTTTTCTGGCCTGAGAACCCCATGGTGCGGTAAAATGAACCGCGGCTCATCCCTAGGGTCACAGCCTTTTGTATTTATTATTTTTGCATGTCCTAAATCAAGGTACTCTTGTATAAATGCTTTGTATAAATCATAGTACTTAGGATCTTTTTTGAATCTTTTTTCTAAGCTGTATAATCGTTGCAATGCAATTGCATATGAATTAGAAGGGTCAATGTCCTGCAATTCAACCTTGAGCGGATACTTGACCTCAAATGTATTATTTTTTAATGAAACTGACTCATTAAATACCTTTTCACTATGCTCGTGCTCAGGCAGGGACTCATGATATATATCTGGTACTTTTTCTGCCTCCCAGAACTGACTTATGCAATGATCAAGCTCTGGGCTTATGACTGTATGCATAGCGACGGCTGTATTATCAGTGGATAGAACTGGAGATGAGATGATGTATCCCAGCTGTGTATTCAATAAAATGGGATCTGCTGGGCCACCCTCTATCTTACCATCTAAAACTATTTTGAAAAATACATCACAGGCGAGTAATAATGATATCTCACCTGGAGTGGAGAAATCTTTGTCAGCTAAGTCTACATGTTTTGGTATAACAAAGCTATTTAAATCTATTTTCCTTTGAGGAATCTTTGAGGTTATCTTGTTGATTACTGAACAAGTAACATTGAATGAGAAATTATTTTTTAATGATTCACATTGTAATTGTATGCCTTTGCTACTGGAATTGTTACAAACATCACCTAAAGTTGAAATGTTTTTATGCAAATCAATAAGAGGCAACCCTAGCTGATTAGCCAAAGATGCAGTGCAAAATGAAGACTGGCTACCACTGTCCAAGAGAGCTCTGACAATGAACTTTTCATTATTGGCCGCAGTCACTAAAACCTTGGCAGTGGGAAGTAATACACTTGCAATAAGGGGCTGAGAAATGTGCAAACTCACCGGTGTAGCAGCTTTACCCTCATTTGTCTTTGCTCCAGCTTTATCCTCAGGTTGATGCAGTAAAGAGTTGTGCGAACTGGAATTACAAACAGAACATTTAAATTTGTACCTACATTTTTGTGAATGGTAGGCCAGACACAATTGACACAAATTGTTCTTTATCACAAATTCTAGTCTTTTTTGTATTGATTCTGCATTGAAAGTGGGACATTTAAAAAGCTTATGAACTTGGGAGCACATGGAACACTTTGGGGATTCACTTTTATTAATTTGCACTGCTAAGCTCACTGCTGGTTTTCCCTTGGCTTGTATTTTATCACCCACAGGTGTGCTGGCCTCTAAGGAAGCTGCTCGCTTGTCTAAGAAGGTGAGTAGTTCATCCATGGTCACTACTTGTGTTGTGTCTCTCTCGGAGTGGAATAATCTGACCGTGAGAGCATCAATCTTGCGCATCAATATACAGGATAAAATGGCATTCCATTCTGCGACTGGTTGTTCAAGATTCTTCAATGCAGTAACATGTTGTCGGACTTTAGCAACTATGTCTCTCAGCTGCGGGGCAGTACCACGCTGTAAACTTGGCATATCGAGTAAATTGCACACATGGCTATGTATCAACAAGGCTGGGTTATCATATCTTTTCTGTAATAATTCCAAGGCAGCTTCATATGACTTGCCGATGATGGGTAGATTATCAATTATTTGTAGGGGCTCTCCTTTTAAATATTTTTTCAAGAAACATATTTTTTGTATATCCGTTAATCTTGTGTCGTGGTGTACTATTGCTTTGAACATTTCCATGAATGGTTTGAAATTGGCAATCTCCTTACCGTCAAATATTGGTATTTCTAAGGTAGGAAGCTTGGCTGCATGATGGCTTAGCTCTTTGGAAGAGTCTGCTGGAGGATTGTGGTGCTTTGTTAGACGCTCTAATGCTGCTAGCAGCGTGAGATATCGCTCTTCAGGGTCCTCGTCTTCCTCCTTCTCGCCTAGCAGTTCCAAACCTATGGCGATCTCTCTGTATTTTTGGTAAATATCGATCAGATTTTGCTTGCGGACCTGTAGCTCCTCGAGTCCAAATTGGTTATTGTCACTGAGATATTTTTCTAGCCGAGTAAACGAAGATTTGCACTGGCCTCGTGCGGCGATAAGTTTTTTCCGCTCCACATCTGTCATATTATAGCTCGTTTCTTCGTCTGAGCTCTGAAAATCCGATCCTGAGCTGACACTTGAGTAAATGCTCATTCAATTGCTTTATCTTTGAACGCAAATTGTATTTTTGTAAAAATCACCACGTTTCATGAAAATATTCCCTCCGTCCAATGCGAATGCAAATGGCGTCTTGCCGGCCGGCGCAAACGCAACCCAAGATTAACACTGAATTACTGTATTTATTAGCTCTGTAGGAGTAAATCACTGAAAATGTTTCGGCACCAATGATTCTGTCGCCCTTTGGGACTTTTTTATGAATGTAAAAAAGTATAAAATGTATAATTATTTATTAGTGTAAAAAAGGGACGCGCGCGCGTCCAATGTAAAAGGGAAGAGAGTGTTGCCACACTGGCACACCAAAAAATGCTTATAAATAATACTTATGTCATAGACACATAAGGATACCTTTAAACTTAAAACATGTAAAGCTAGTATTAGTGTCGCGTTCGCTGACTGGGCCACCCCAGGTATTTACAAAAGTAGGAATACATTATATGAGCTATATGCTGCTAGGGAATCAATGCTTAATGACCCAGCATTTATTTTACATATTAAAAACTACTCTAAAGCATTTAAAAGAGCTTGTCACGCAGCAAAATCATTGCATATCAAAAGAAAAATTGAAAAATCCACAAATAAAATTAAAGCTACCTGGAAAATAGTCAATAATGAGACTGGCAAATCAAAACTCCGTAATAAAAAAATTCATTTGAAAGTAAACAATAATCTTTTGACAAATAATTTTGAAGTAGCCAACGCGTTTGATAGTTTCTTTTCCAGTATCCCTAAAGTAGTGTAGTGACATCATCTTTAAATTCCTCGGCATCTGGTGCGATGGCATTGTTAGAGTCTAGTGTTAAAAAATGTAATAATATCTTTAGTTTTAAATACATTAATGCTGACAAAATCGTGAAGACATTTAAATCATTAAACATTAAAAATACTGAAGATTTATGGGGAATGTCTACAAAATTGCTCAGCGCTATTATAACTGATATTGCACCATGCCTAGCGTATATTTTTAATAGGTGTGTTGATGAGGGTGTTTTTCCTGATTTAATGAAACCTAGTAAGCTCATTCCCCTGTTCAAATCTGGAAATGCAAGTGACCCTGCTAACTATAGACCTATCTCAGTATTGCCCACGCTAAGTAAAATCTTTGAGAAAGTTATTCTTACTCAGTTGTTATCACATTTTAACCTAAATGGGATACTTCATAGCCACCAGTTTGGATTTACGAAAGGTCGATCAACGACTGATGCCGGTATTCTACTCTTAAAGCACATATATGATGCCTGGGAAAACTCGCAAGACGCGATTGGGGTATTCTGCGATCTTTCCAAAGCTTTTGACTGTGTAAATCATGCTACATTAATATCTAAACTTAAACATTACGGCATTCTAAATCGCTCTATTGACCTAATACAATCATACTTGACTGATAGAGTCCTTAAAGTTGATGTGGGCGGTGAGAGATCTTCTGGGTCTATTATTGACATGGGGGTGCCACAAGGTTCGATATTAGGTCCTTTCTTGTTTCTAGTGTACGTAAATGACCTCCCTTTTTTGGTTAAAAAACTATGTGAAATAGTACTATTTGCTGACGATACCTCATTAATTTTTAAAGTCGATAGATTGAAGACTAATTACGATGACGTTAACGCATCTCTGTCGCAAATACTTAACTGGTTTAACGTTAATAATCTTTTACTGAATGCCAAGAAAACCAAGTGTATTAAATTTATCTTACCAAATGTGACTCTCCGGCCAACTAATATTATACTTAATGGAGAGTCACTTAACCTTGTAGATTCTACTATTTTCTTAGGACTTAATATTGACAAAAAATTGCAGTGGGGGCCACAAATCAAAGCACTTGCAGCTAGACTAAGTTCGGCTGCATATGCAGTTCGGACTATAAGATGGCTTACTGATGAAGCTACAGCTAGGCTAGTTTATTTCAGCTACTTCCATAGTGTTATGTCTTACGGTATCCTTCTCTGGGGGAAAGCAGCTGATATTCAAACTATATTTGTTTTACAAAAAAGGGCCATACGTGCCATATATAAAATGAAATCTCGAGACTCATTGAGAGAGCGATTTAAGGAAATTAATATCCTCACAGTAATTTCACAATATACAACGTGTATCAAAATATGTGTACTATCCCGAAGGGGGGTGAATTTCCACCCCCCGGGGAACAACTTTTGTTCAACGACTTTTCGAACTTCGATTGGTATCTCTGAAAAAAACTGCAACGAAGTTTCAACATTAACAGCTGACTTTATACAAAGTGACAACCCTAAACTCAGCTACAGAGGTAGTAGGTAGTAGTAGTAGACCTACAGAGGTAGTTGGTCAAGGGGTCAAGGGGTTACAAGGATAGGGTTGTCAATTTATTTAGGCATTATGAAATTAAATATTTTTGTATGGGAAACTGAAAATAGGAATTTTTAATTTTCTCCCCCCCCACAACTGATCACCATTGTGGTCTGAAACCCCCCACCTTCGCATAGTACACATATTTAGATACACCTTGTATATATGAAAACTTATTGTACACTCACAAACACATCTGTAGCTTTCAGAAAAATTGTGATTCACATAATATTAACACTAGAAATAAAAATAAACTTTATATTCCCAAATTTCGCCTGCAGAAGGTAAATGGGTCTTTTATGGGGAACACTGTACGCTTTTATAATAAACTTCCGGAAAATGCAACTAAGCTTCCTATTCGGAAGTTTAAAGCCTATGTTAAGAATAATTTAATAAAGAAAGCGTACTATACTCTAGATAGCTATATGAATGATAAAACTGCGTGGCCCAATGTCCCGGTCACTCTACCCATAGGAAGCTAACATGTCGATTTGCAATGTCTGTACCTACTATTTCGTATCTTATTTTTATATAAGCTGTGTAGATACTATAGTATAACTTTGAAGCGTAGCGTGTGCTGTCTTTGAAACTTTTGCTTTTGTATTATTGCATTGCATACGTCTGACTAAGTGAAGTGGCACCACACTGGAACTTCACTGCTATTATTTTAGACTATTTTTGATTTGTAAAAGGATCATATAAAAAAAACAGTAGGAACCGAGACGTAGTTTGTTGCCTGTTCTTCTACGCTTGGTCGCGTGGAACTGGCACCTAGACTCACCTAGCTATAAGACGTTTCAAAGTGATTCTTGCATCGTAATGAATAAAAAATTATTGAGTTTGAGTTTGAGTTTGACTGGACTTCTTCAGACTGATGATGATAATGTTGTTGACACGAGACATAAAAAGAGGCGCCGAAGACAGTGCCAAAGATAAGAAAAATCAAATAGCGGTAGGAATATGGACGAACCTCTGACAGTAAAAATTGAAAAAAATGGAGGAGGCTTTTGGTCAAAATTTGTCAATTTTGGGCAAACAAACCGTGTCGATGTCGAAAGTTTCCTAGAAAGTCAATAATTTATTGATCGAAACTATACCCAGCACGGTATCGCCTCAGACCTCTTTTGTACTCGCTCAACACTATTTAAGGATTTACCTATGAGAGAGCGTAGTAGGTAAATCCAAATATCATGTTCCATACCTATACTAACCCACATTTAGCACAGTTGCTACGTGACAGGCTGCACGCCCACTTTACAAAGCCGCGATATTTTGTATCATGTGGCCATACTCGTACTACTAACTGTACTATTGACTCGAAACTGTACGGAATAATTAATAATGGATGAAGGTAACATGTAAATAGTTTCAGGAAGCTCCACCTGAACAATCGGTTTGTTCATAGGTCACCGTTTGTTCACCCAACCTCTCTTCCGCACTATTATAACAGTGTCTTGTTTTTTTGGGGTTCCGAAGATCAACCGGAATCCATTTTTAAGTTTCTTGACTTGTGATGCTAGCTAGCTATGCTCGTGCCGTCGATTGGATTTGAAACCTGCCTGTATGCGAGATGAATTTTCGTGTTTAAATTCAGTCCTATACCCAGCAGTGCGTGAAGTCGCTGTGGATGATGGAACTTCAGCTCATTTTCTGGACTCTGGACCTCCTTTTTTTGACTGCGGGGTCAACTTCCAACCCATGGATATTCGGGTACAAACTAGTGACATTTCTATGAAGCTAGACTTACCATTTCCAAAGGGGGTATACCGGCAAAGATAATGATAATCCGATGACCGTGCGTCGAGTTGACAATCAATATTCATGCCATGTATTGCATAGTATATAATATCTGTTCTACTACATAACTTATCTTATCTGATTTGGCATGTTTTGGTATCTATATTATTATTTTACAATATGTAGAGCAAAAAAGAAAATAAACCTAAACTAAATGGCAAAAACTATTGGTATTCATTCATATGGCTCACCTGATGTCAAGTGTAACCATCGCCTATAACAAAGCATTGCTCGTAGGTCACGCACGTCAGGAACGTACTCTACGATGCACTGCCCTGCGTCCATCAACTTGAGGCATACAGATGTTCAGCCTCACGTGCCAGTAATATCACCGGCACCCATGCAAACCCTTCAAAGAACAGCAATGCTGCTTCACGGCAGTAATAGGCATGGCATATTAATATGTAAGTATATTAGTGAATAACGGTCTATTACTAATAATCAATGGCCACCACAATGGTGCATTTGAGGGCATTAGAACGCCTCGAGTGCACCTCGATATGTTGACCCTGAAGATGGCCTTAACGACCGTGAACATGGCCACTAAACAGGAAGCAGTAGATTCAAAAACTCGTATTAGATTGTAATATGTAGATTTATTTATTATTTTAATAAATCAATTCATATTGGTGAATATTGCACACAACACTATCAGTCCCCAAACCTATAGCAGATATCCATTCTTATAATGACGTGCCTCTTTATTTGTAATACAACTTGGGGATCGAATCCACGTCCTGCTGCGCACGCAGTAAACAGTTTGATGTGAACATACTTTAATTATAACTCATTTGGGAATATGTATTTAAATACAATTTTTTTTCGTAGACCGCTACTACCCACCCTATCCTGCTAACAAGGAGCCATATTACAGTTTAATCCAAAGACCAAATACGTGCTGCCGTTACGCAGATGAGCCGTAACAAATATAAATATTACTCACAAACTTTCACATTTATAATATTACTAGAGGACGCCCGCGGCTTCGCTCGCCCCTTTGCCGTTACGCCCCGTTGATTTTTCTTTTAAAAGTTTTTCCTCTTTTTCTCCGCTTAGGGAAATCATTTTCAAATTTCCTTTCTTAGTGCACTGCACCCTTATGCTATAAAAGAAACATACCCTCCAAGTTTCATGCTTCTAGGACTTACGGTATAGGCTGAGCGTTGATTGTACTACCCTGCCGTAACACAGAGTAATCTAGCACGGAGGGTAAGATCTGTAACTATCAATTACATAACACATTGAGCTACACTGAAACAGCCCTTAGATATACGGAGAGCATTACTGTTGTGCCCAAACAATCTTTAACATGTAAGGTCTAGTTTTAAGTAGCTTACTGTTTAACATATAAGTTTAGCCCTAAGAGTTACAAGAAAGCTGTACTATTTATTAAGGAAATAAATTATGTTTATGTTATGTTATGTTTATTGTCAGTCAGTCAGTCAGTAACGTAAGAGTTTTATATATTTAGATGATGCTGGCCACCGCAACATTGCAGATGCCAGTGAACTTAGGCCGTTCGAATGTCTTTCAAAAACATACATAACTGGTAGAAAGGTAGAAACAACAAAGATAAGAGTACATTCTTAGTATTATTATCTTTTAATTGGTATACAACTTAGTGGTAGGCAATACGATAAAAATATACGATATATATAATTGTTTTCTTAATAATTTTACATAAACAACGACGTCACGAGGACTGTTTTTATTGGCTTGAAAAAAAAAGCTAGTAAAAGCGAACCATTATGACATGTTACATAAGCGAAGACATCGCGGTTTAACTACTCGTTGATCAAACTATACCGGTGCTGTTCTATTGAACAAGTCGCTGTATTGTCGTACCCACTCTCTCAGATGACCCGTTAGTTACTCGAGAGTTATGAAACCGGTTCTACAATATTAAACTTTCAGAATCGCAAAAACCGCAAAAAAGTAATTTTGATAGTCATTCTTCTAAAAATACACACCAAACGAAGGGGAAATCAAAAGATACATAAGACATGACCTTCATTATCAAATCGTTAGTTCGATGACTCCCGCAAAAACAAATTGCCTTTGTGCTTTTCCACACCTGTGTAAAGCACTAGTGCGTGTCCGAAAAAATTGTTTCTGCCGAGTATGAGCCGATTCTTAGCCCACCATAGGATGTTAAAGTACAGGAGAAAGATACTTACATATTCAAACCGATCCTTGCACAGCTGCCCCAGCAGATGCAGGAAGCCCACTAGCGTGAACCACGAGCACCACAGCAGCACCTCATCCATGTACTGAACATTGATAACTCCGAACACAAAGATGAACTTGTAGAAGACATAGTTCCAGAACTTGTCTTTAACTCGCTGGGCTTCAGCCACTCGCAGCTGGCCGAAGACGAGCCGCTGGATCACGAAGCCGAACACAGCGAGGGAGCAGTACGCGATGTTTATTAAGGTCTGTAACAAGAGGGAACATTGTTATTGTATGCTCAAGTTTGTAGCTTGGCGACGCCGACGATCTTACACCACCCGAAAGCTTCCTACGGCGTAACGACTGGTATCGGGACTTCTGAGTTGTTGGCAGTTATAATAAGGTCCATTATTTTCAGTATGGTGACGTTAGGTAAGAAAACCAAGCCAGAAGAATTTAAGGTATATTTTTGCATCTTCCAGTATACCTTAATAAACTGAGGTTGTCTGAAGACAGTTCTACTTATATAATTTGGATTATCAATGAATACACAGGAAGCTAGTTCCAGAATTAGTCAGTTTCCAAGTAATTGAATACCGGTTCTACAATAGTTACCAACCAAAACTGTCGACTGCAATTGAGATCGATCACCGCCAAGTAGTGGGCAGAGCCCTATCGGTAAGACAATTGCACGTAAAATTTAACGCACATAAAAACAAGCACAATAAGCGATTGTGCATTGTTCCTTCTCTCTAGGCTCACTCAAATAAAAACATATTTCGTATGTCAGCCAGAGCACTTAACGTGTCTTTGAACTTTTATACTCTGTGCAGTTTTTATGAGGCCGCTGAAGAATCCGCTACTAGGTATACAGGGTGTCCCATAAGTCAACGTCCAACCGAAAACGGACGATAGGCCAAGTCATGACAGCTATCTAAAAAATATAAAAAAAAATATTTGTTATGTAATTTTTGAGTTATGAGTATTTTAAAAAAACAAGAAAAACTGACACCCTGTGATGATCTTTTAAGTCCTGTGACTACAAATATTAATTTTTCATGAAACTTTTTTTTGCAACTTAAGCATGAATAATCCTTCTGTAAATTACAATTCAAAATTAAGCCATAACTGCCTCAGTTTTTAATGAAATCGTGGAGTTTTGGCCAACATTTCATTTCAGATAATTACATCACCCAACTTTAACCGTCTGTACCGCAAAAAAAATGTACTACACTATCATGGCAAGTAACTTTAAAAAATGGCGCATTTATCCAGGATTCCAAAATGGTATAATACTTGCTAGAGTACTCCTTAGTTTTGGAAATAAAAAATGTTTTTTCAACTAAACCGGATTTCCAATCAATTTTATTTCATTAGATAATATGTTTGTACCCTTTAAATCATGGGTTTAAAATGCCTACGCTGTATTTTTAAGTGACTCACAATTCACAGATACAAGTAAATATCATTTCGACGATGTAAATAAACAGTTAGAGCCACCATCTTGTCGAAAGAGTAATAACCATGGGTTTTCAAGTTGGATCAGTTGAGTTATCTCTAGATCGTTTGTAACGATCTGCAGAGAGCTCAACTTTTTCTTGTGTATTTTGTACATTTTGTAAATATTTGTTTAATTGTAAGTTTCTTAGTGTAAATAAAGTTTTCAAGTAATTTGTTAGTTTTAGGTGAAAGTTTGAAATAAAATTCAATCATAGGATTACTTCAATCGTGATTTTAATCTAAAGTTTGCCTTCGCCCGTCTTATTACATGGTTATTGACGTGACAACGTCTTATAATTCGATGTAGCCGGCTGCACGCACGAAAAAACATGACTCATGTGGCGTTACCTCGCTCTGAGGCGTTCCATTTAATACTTGAAGTGCAGTCCTATATGAATCTAATAATCCTATTGAATTTTATTTCAAACTTTCACCTAAAACTAACAAACTACTTGAACACCCATGGTTATTACTCTTTCGACAAGATGGTGGCTCTATCTGTTTACTTGCATTGTTGAAATGGTATTTACTTGTACCTGTAAATTGTGAGCGACTTAAAAACGCAGCGTAGGCATTTTAAATCCATAATTTAAAGGGTACAAACATTTTATCTCATGAAATAAAATTGATTGGAAATCCGGTTTATTTGAAAAAACATTTTTTATTTCAAAAACTAAAGAGTACTCTAGCAAGTATTATACCATTTTGAAATCCTGGATAAATGCGCCATTTTTTAAAGTTACTTGCCATGATAGTGTAGTACATTTTTTTTGCGGTACAGACGTTTAAAGTTGGGTGATGTAATTATCTGAAATGAAATGTTGGCCAAAACTCCACGATTTCATTGAAAACTGAGGTAGTTATGGCTTAATTTTGAATTGTAATTTACAGAAGGGTTATTCATGCTTACGTTGCAGAAAAAAGTTTCATGAAAAGTTGATATTTGTAGTCACAGGACTTAAAAGATCATCACAGGGTGTCAGTTTTTCCTGTTTTTTGAAAATACTCATAACTCAAAAGTTACATAACAAATATTTTTTTTTATATTTTTCTGATAACTGTCATGACTTGGCGCATCACCCGTTTTCGGTTGGACGTTGACTTATGGGACACCCTGTATATGAATATGTTTATTTATCGCATAACATGGTTCATTTCTAATAATAAAAACTCAAAAAATATTTTTTTACAACGTCTTATAATTCGATGGAGCCGGCTGCACGCACGAAAAAACATGACGTCATGCGGCGTTACCTCGCCCTGAGGCGTTCCATTTAAGGCTTGAAGTGCAAGCGAGAGCGCGGAACGAGCGAAAAAGAGGCACAATCGGCCTCCGCGTTCGGCAGCGTTCGACATCTGTGTATTTTCTTAGTCGTTGTCACGTTCAACTATCGTCAGTAAACCGACTTTACAGACAACTGATTTTTTTTTTGTGAAATTCTGGAATTTGTTGTCTCGAGAGTCGAGACTGTTTGAAGACATGTTTGTGGACACACAATAAGGAGGAGCATAACAAGAGCTGAATATGGTGACCAATAAGCCGATATAGAATAGTGTGATGATAACGACAGAACTACTCAACGAGAGGAAGTTACAATATTGCTGCTATTGCACAGCAGTAGGTAACGTCAGACAGTAATTTTTGAGTTTGGGTGACCTTACGTCTCATTAAGTTGAGTTCTTGTTTTGTAAAAGGGTCATACAAAAAAACGGTAGAAACCAAGCCGTTGTTGCCTGTTCTAAAATACATAGTTACAAACTCTGGGTCGCGTGGAACTGGCACAAATTTTAAGACGTGTTAAATTGATTCTTGTGATACAACCGATCATAACTGGTGGCTGAATTGTTCAATCTCATATATATATAATGCTTCCTGCCTACAAGGTGGTTGGATTACCCAACCCACACAGAATCTCATCCTCAAGTGGCAATCAACATTGTCCTCGCCTACAGACTACAGAGCAAAGATAATGCACGGTTTCAAGAGCACAGGAACTATTGGTTTCTAACGAAAGGTCATTGCGGCTTAAGTTTGACACGAACTATAAAATATTGACACACGACATTGTTAAGATCGCGGGAAGTCGATGGATCGAAAGGGCTCAGAATCGTTCTTCCTGGAAATGTGTAGGGGAGGCCTATGTCCAGCAGTGGACTTCTTCAGGCTGATGATGATGATGATAAAATATTGAAGAGTATTTTTAAAGAAAAGTAGTAATGATTTGAAAGATGCAAGATGGCTGGTCAAATGTTGAGCGGTTAACCATGTAGACCTAGGTAACATTGTAACAATATGTTATCTAACTGGTAATCAGCGAAGCAGTGATCAAAATCGGTGTGTTTAACCTTGTTCCGGCGGAAGATAATAGTAGGTATTTAGTAGGTTGTTTTTGTATTAAGTCAAAAGGTCAAAGCTTCTAACCAAAAGTTCTTCATTGAGCTCAAGGTATTCACAACGAATGTCGTTCAAACAGCTTTCGATTAAAAGCCTAGGACCTAAACCCACAGCTTGCTTCTTATCGTTTTTAGAATAGTCCTTTGCAGCAGTTATCTTATTCTGTAATTTACTTCGCTGAGTGGAATAAAATTGTACAGATGGTCAACATTAGGCAAGGCATGCCCATCAGCTTGTGATACAATATAGCACTAGTTCATTCATTTTTTATCAAAATCTACTTTTACGATTGAAAACAATTTACTGTCATTGAAATATTTTTACAGCTCATATAAACAGCAGAGGATGTTGACACATACTTGTACATACATATATGTGTGTCAAACATTAACTTATATTATAATTTTAATAGGTACTTCATTAATCTTAGCTGTTGTTGAGCGCATTACAAGTGAAGCCAAGGGCAACAGCATGACCTACTTATACTTAGCGTGTTTTAATTCGATTAGTCAGCAAACATGTCAGTCACATGGTAGCCGACTTGTAGGTACACAACACATACAAAGTCATTGGCCGAGATTACCTGAAATATATGATAATATTGGAATGCAAATATGTTTACCTGAGTTTACTAACATGTTTACATTTAGCACACTATTTACGTGGAGGAGCAATAAATGATAAAAATCTCCATAACCTCCAGAAACCTAATAAATCACATACAAACGGTCTAAAAGTGCTATAAGTCAAATCGATATTTATTTGAACTTCCTACCTGAGCGAATATATAAATATGAATATAATCGGCAGATAACAAGGCTGGCGGTGCAATTCGGTACAAAGCTGTACTTATTTGAAAATTATATCTTTCTTTTTTATGACAAATAATAAGTGTGCGTTAACAAATATGTTACAGAGATAGACCACGTCAAAAGTTCCTAAATCGTCGAGCATGTATGAACAATGTTATGAAAGTGAATGAAGCGAAAAAGGCTTTGTCAGGATCGTAACAAGTGGAAGGAAACCCGTGATTTCTGCCTATTTATTAAATTGTTATGCCAATGACAACGAATGCCACACCAAGGCCTAGCTATGCTACAACTAGGTATCATTTATGCTTGCTCGTCAGCATTGATCTCAAAAAACTGTATGCCTTTTTACAAACCAACACCACTTTCAAAGAAAATAATAAGCTCTTGGCCGTTTACATTCCTAAGAATGATTGAGCTCGTGTTGTGATGCTAGGTGGTGAATAAATGAGGGACCGATAGTTGTTACGATAATAAGCCAATAGATAGGTAACTACCAAGACACAACACGAGGACATAGATCGTTGCATATCCGCCTCGTGAGCGTGTGATCGAACGCTAATCAATAGCAGCTTCATCACGATTACTCACTTTGCTAGAAAACGATAATTCACAATATAACAAGCACAAAAACATGGGAAATCGATTCTAAAAACGCACATAAGCAGCTACTGGTAGATCCAAGAATAACGATTCAAGGACACAAGGACTCGATCGATGATTCGAACAAATTGGCAAAGTATTTTATGCAATGTTGGATAAGTATTCATTTATATCAAGTAATTTATATCTGTTAAGTTTATTTATATAGAAAAAGCGCAGGGCTGGTAGCCGCGACATGGGGAATAGTCATCTTTTTCCAGTCCTTATTCCTCTAGGAGAGATACTAACTATACTAATCATAAGAGATTAAAAATGTGTGTATGGGATGAGACCATACGTGCCAACATTAGTACAACAATATAATCTCGCAATAAAGTATCTACCTCATTTATAAATAACTAGCTGATGACCCGCGACTTCGTCCGCGTGGATATTTGAGTTCGTTTTTTTAGTTTGATAAGACCAACTGCTAGTTACCATTGTTTTGAGCTTGTAATTTAGAGTGTATTTGAATTTGAAGGTGAGTGCTGTTGTAGCAGATTTTTTTCAGCAGTGTTTAGTTTAAGTATTATAGATGTTTCCCGCGATTTTGTCTTAGTGGTTATCATCGGTTTTTTTGTAAACATTTGTGTGTATTAAAACCTGGTGACAAATGCTGCGGTAGCTGAAAATTTTTTGATGTTTTTTTTTGTATTTTGTAAAGCTATTTTTTGTGATTTTATGTTATATGAGTGGCTAATTTAGGGTTTCGTATGCGTGTTTGGTGTATAATCGAATCAGATCAGATCGCAGCAGTTTTCATTTTTTATTTCAGGAGGGAGTTTATTATATATTTTTATATAATACAGCAGTTTTTTGATTAGTTTAAGTATGATAGATGTTTTCCGTGATTTTGTCTTAGTGGTTATCATCGGTTTTTTTTGTTAACATTTGTGTGTATTAAAACCTGCTGACAAATGCTGCGGTAGCTGTTTTTTTTTTTTTTTTTTTTTTCGTATTTTGTAAAGCCATTTTTTGTGATTTTATGTTATATTAGTGGCTAATTTGGGGTTTCGTATGGGTGTTGGTGTATAATCGAATGAGTTTGATTGTGTCGTAGTGGTTATCATTGGTTTGTTTGTGAACCTCTGTGTGTAATCAAACCTGGTGCCAGATGCTGCGGTAGCTGAAAATTTTTAATGTTTTTTTTGTGTATTTTGTAAAGCCATTTTTTGTGATTTTATATTATATTAGTGGTATGCGTGCTGGTGTATAATCGAATCAGATTTTTTTTATTTGACATGACCAATTGCTGGTTGCTATAGTTTTGAGCTTATACTTTAGAGTGTATTTGAATTTGAAGGCGAGTGCTGTTGGAGCCGAGTTTTTTTAGCAGTGTTTAGTTTAAGTATGATAGATGTTTCCCGCGATTTTGTCTTAGTGGTTATCATCGGTTTTTTTGTTAACATTTGTGTGTATTAAAACCTGCTGACAAACGCTGCGGTAGCTGAAAATTTTTTAATGTTTTTTTTTTCGTATTTTGTAAAGCCATTTTTGTGATTTTATGTTATATTAGTGGCTAATTAGGGGTTTCGTATGCGTGTTGGTGTATAATCGAATCAGATTTTTTTTATTTGACATGACCAATTGCTGGTTACTATAGTTTTGAGCTTGTACTTTAGAGTGTATTTGAATTTGAAGGCGAGTGCTGTTGGAGCCGATTTTTTTCAGCAGTGTTTAGTTTAAGTATGATAGATGTTTTCCGTGATTTTGTCTTAGTGGTTATCATCGGTTTTTTTGTTAACATTTGTGTGTATTAAAACCTGCTGACAAACGCTGCGGTAGCTGAAAATTTTTTAATGTTTTTTTTTTCGTATTTTGTAAAGCCATTTTTGTGATTTTATGTTATATTAGTGGCTAATTTGGGGTTTCGTATGGGTGTTGGTGTATAATCGAATCAGATTGATTGTGTCGTAGTGGTTATCATTGGTTTGTTTGTGAACCTTTGTGTGTAATCGAACCTGGTGCCAGATACTGCGGTAGGCGAAAATTTTTAATGTTTTTTTTTGCGTATTTTGTAAAGCTATTTTTTGTGATTTTTCTTAAAATCATTTTCCGTTTTTTCTTCTTTTAGGGAAAGAATTTTCCTATTTTCTTTCTTAGTGCACCTCTGCTCTATTAGAGGAACACACCTTCTAAGTTTCATGCTTCTGGGGCTAACGGTTTAGGCTGTGCGTTGATTTTTCTTTAAACCATTTTTCCCCTTTTTCTCCTCTTTGGAAAATAATTTTCCATTTTCCTTTCTTAGCGGATGCCTACGTCATAACATCTACCTGCATGCCAAATTTTAGCCCGATCCGTCCAGTGGTTTGGGCTGTGTGTTGATAGATCACCATGTCAGTCAGTCACCTTTGAGTTTTATAGATATAGATTAGTGGTATGCGTGCTGGTGTATAATCGAATCAGATTTTTTTTATTTGACATGACCAATTGCTGGTTGCTATAGTTTTGAGCTTATACTTTAGAGTGTATTTGAATTTGAAGGCGAGTGCTGTTGGAGCCGAGTTTTTTTAGCAGTGTTTAGTTTAAGTATGATAGATGTTTCCCGCGATTTTGTCTTAGTGGTTATCATCGGTTTTTTTGTTAACATTTGTGTGTATTAAAACCTGCTGACAAACGCTGCGGTAGCTGAAAATTTTTTAATGTTTTTTTTTTCGTATTTTGTAAAGCCATTTTTGTGATTTTATGTTATATTAGTGGCTAATTAGGGGTTTCGTATGCGTGTTGGTGTATAATCGAATCAGATTTTTTTTATTTGACATGACCAATTGCTGGTTACTATAGTTTTGAGCTTGTACTTTAGAGTGTATTTGAATTTGAAGGCGAGTGCTGTTGGAGCCGATTTTTTTCAGCAGTGTTTAGTTTAAGTATGATAGATGTTTTCCGTGATTTTGTCTTAGTGGTTATCATCGGTTTTTTTGTTAACATTTGTGTGTATTAAAACCTGCTGACAAACGCTGCGGTAGCTGAAAATTTTTTAATGTTTTTTTTTTCGTATTTTGTAAAGCCATTTTTGTGATTTTATGTTATATTAGTGGCTAATTTGGGGTTTCGTATGGGTGTTGGTGTATAATCGAATCAGATTGATTGTGTCGTAGTGGTTATCATTGGTTTGTTTGTGAACCTTTGTGTGTAATCGAACCTGGTGCCAGATACTGCGGTAGGCGAAAATTTTTAATGTTTTTTTTTGCGTATTTTGTAAAGCTATTTTTTGTGATTTTTCTTAAAATCATTTTCCGTTTTTTCTTCTTTTAGGGAAAGAATTTTCCTATTTTCTTTCTTAGTGCACCTCTGCTCTATTAGAGGAACACACCTTCTAAGTTTCATGCTTCTGGGGCTAACGGTTTAGGCTGTGCGTTGATTTTTCTTTAAACCATTTTTCCCCTTTTTCTCCTCTTTGGAAAATAATTTTCCATTTTCCTTTCTTAGCGGATGCCTACGTCATAACATCTACCTGCATGCCAAATTTTAGCCCGATCCGTCCAGTGGTTTGGGCTGTGTGTTGATAGATCACTATGTCAGTCAGTCACCTTTGAGTTTTATAGATATAGATAGAAGATAGTTATCACGCACGTGGTAGATAAGGTACTGTATGGTTGCACTAAGCATTATGATTTCACAAACACAATGTACAAGTAAACAAAACATAAAACTGTGAAAGTAATTAAGTACCTACCTAACATACGTAAACCATGATCACAATAATAAAACAACAACAAAAATAAAACAATCAGCAAGATGTTTTTGCGAACGAGCAAAACAATAATTATAACCATTCACAATCTCTCGGCTAACCTACAGGTTCGCCTTTCATTTCCGAAGGCTAGCAGGTGTAAGGACTAGGAGCACTGGTAACCTTTACCAGTGAGATAGGAACCAGAAAAATAACTGGACGTGTTCCAAGGCTGCTGTTCAGATAACATTAGGACACGGAAAACTAAGCTGTCAGTAAAGAAAGATTAGTTATCAGGGAAATACAAATTCTATAAGTACATACATTTGTAAAGGGAAGCTGAAACCCGGTACGGCAAATTAAGCCAGTAACAGCCCACAGAGAAACAGTAAATTAAATAACCTTGAAACCGCATTTAGGAACCGTGTTGTTACTCCGTAGGTATTACATTTATCATTTCGCTTGCGATTGTAAAAGCAAACCGCTAAGCCAAAACGAAAACACTAACTTCTGGTAAGAACATTTTATGCGTTATCAAGTATTCGAGAAACTGTGGAGTCTAGTAAATACTCAACACGCAAGGGCAAATAATATCCTCAGAATTACAGAACAAACAGTTATACAGAACTAACGGATGCTCTGCTAGAACTGCGTTTACTAGGTACAGCTACTCGATTCAGAAATCTTAATCTAGATCAAACATAATAGATATTATACAGTATTAGCTTTCAGAACCTCTGCAAAGCCGACTATGTACCTACCACAGGTGTGGATATCGTTTAGGTCATGGTCAAGGTTTCTATGGAATGCCACATTAGTCTACAAGCTTGTGGATGTTAGTGCCTGTCTAATTTTAAAATTGTAAGGAGTGCGGCGTAAATTAAACAGCGCACACCCTAGAATTTTGAAATAAGACTTTACTCCCATCCAGTTGCAGAGACTGTGAACAAACGCTCAAAAATTCAAAACAACAGATGCATTAAACGCTGAAAGACTGTGTCAAGGTGTTTTACATACGGCACTTCCACTGTTTTATATCTGGATTTATATAATCCGGGGTTTATCTGTGACTACCTGACGACACAAGGGTCACCTGACTGCCACACAGATATCATGTTCATGATATCAACCAGTCAGTCAGTGACCGCTATCATCGGTAGGTGGGTACGGTTTTTTCAGGCCTCTATTTTTAGCGTTGGCAAACCTTGAGATGTGCGCTCTACCGTATTTTATTAATAAAAATTGTTTACACATTATAACAGATGACAAATAAATTGCAGAATTACAGATATTCGAAAGTTGACTGAAAACAATCCAATAAAATGAGAGCAACATCGATAAGACTCTAGAATCTTTACGCATTTAATAAAATGCGTGCTAATTTGAATAAAATATGTACGCATTTTCGACTCGTAACAGAAGCCGTGACGTGACATTGGAACAGACCACAAGTCAGAGGATATTATGATAATATATAACGTACTTGTTACATAATATTGATCATAATACAAAGGTTTTATCATTGACCGTAATGCCCATGTTTTGTACGGTATTAAGGGCCATATTCAGAAACAGTGCTTGAGTCTGAGTCGTGATTCGGATTTTCGAGTGGTTTTGTGTCTGACCACAGACAATCAGATGTTCTCCTCTACGGAGAAGCATGGAAAGTACTTGTTAGTTCTGGTGGTCGCCCGGACCGGACTGACTAGGCCAGCTATTTAACGAGTAGGTAGACCACGACTACATTTGCGCAGCTTCGATTGATTCTTTCTGAATCCACATTAGAGCACACACACCAGCTTTCTACATGATTATAGACCAAGGATTTGTAGCATTATCTGGTCGGTATTTAAAAATGCCGGTGAAAGTAGGTTTTATACATAATGGTTTTATATTATTTCGGTGACTGTCGGCTCTATTGGCAAGTCTTCAATGTTAGCTTTCCATTGTGACGTCAGAGGTCATTAATTGATAGTTATAGACTGGTGATCACGGCGATAGTGAAGTGATATCGCCTGCTATCTTATACCGTTATTAGATCAGGTAATTGCCTGACACAATCATTAAGACTATGCAAAATTAAATAAACTCATCAGCATTATGAACCGCTAGTTATTATTTCTTTGTTAATAAAATCTATCTAATTACTAGGTACTTTAGTTACACACACACAGTTACTACAGTTTCTGCCAGTTTAACGGCGATAGCGGCGTTCAACTTCTAGTTAACCCCACCGAATATGGGGTATGATTATGTCCAGGTTACACACTTATTTAGTAGGCTCATGTGATGTCGGCCCGAGTTTTTGTTTAATTAAGCTTCAGTGACCACTGTAATTGTCTCGTTGTATTTATGTAGGTAGCTATGATCTATTTGATTTGTATTGTATTATCATTATAACACTGCATCAAAAATCGTGCTTTGGAGTAGGTATAAGCATTCTAAATAGATGCCATTTTTAGTGGTCGATTTTGATAGATAGATAGATAAAGAATTTATTTGCCTAGAAAATAAACACACACGAAACAAATAACAAAATAAATTACTTTGTTCGAGAAAGCCTTTTAAAGTACATCAAACTTCAAACTGCAGTCCCCTATCTGATCAACATCGGGGTTAATATGTGAGGATATAAAATGTATTCATCATGCAAACCAATATAGGTAGTGCAATCCACGAAGGCGCGCCCCACTATTCCTCCTAACCGTTTATAGTATATGTGTGCAAGCTTCCGTCAATGTTTGAGTGTTATCGGTACACACTAATTACCTATGAGTGCACACGCACACTAGAATGAATAGACTACGGTTCGCGACTGCCGCTCGGAGCAAACTCCCCGCAACCCGCGAGGGGCGCGTCTTCGTGAATTGCACTATCTATAGGAGGTTAAAAACAAAAGTAGACATACATTCATAAAAAAAAAAATAGAAGGTTGCTGGCCTTCACTAGGGAGAGCACTGGTGGTCTAGTGGTAGCGGCACCGCCTTCCGATCCGAAGGTCGTGGGTTCAAATCCAGTCGTGTACCAATGAGTTTTTCATTCGAAAAAATTATGTGCACTATGCCAGTACTCTCAAAACGGTGAAGGAAAACATCGTGAGGAAACCGGCGTGTCGTAGAACCTAAAAAAGTTCGAGCAACACATGTCAAGGGTCACGCAAAAAGGGCGCACCAGCGGCCTACTTGCGGAAAAACCTGCCCGCACAACAAGTGCGTATGATAAAATTTACCAATTTTTTGGCCTTCACTGGGACTAGCAAGTTAATGAAGTCAACAAATTCACAATGTGGAGTGTTTATAATTGTTTTCTTTGTTGAATGATAAATGGATGACAAACAATTGAATGTTGATGGTAGGTATTACCTATCCTATTAACATTGCATACCTTATAGATAGGTAGGTAGGTAAGTACCTACAGCAATTTTATTTTGATTATCTTACTAGTTTAAAAAAGCAAGTTAAGTGAGGTGAAGCAGGACCTTGAATTTTTGTTTTTCTTATTCAAAACCCAAAAATAATGATAGAATATTCATTTTATTAATATTTCACCATATACCTGCTGATATGTTTTAGATTTAGAAGTGTGCAAACATTTTAAACTAGCCAAAATACCCATTAATGATCTCTGTGAGTTGAAATAGGTAGAAGGTTAAATACCTTGAAGCTGTGAGAGATGCAATAAGCTTAGGTTACCTTAGGTACGGCCTACCAGGGAAATATCCTTTAGTGAGGGGTCGATTCAGCAGGAAAATTATTTCTCTCTAGTGTTTGTGTTGTTAGGTCCTGAATTGGATTAAAAAAAACTATACAGGGATAAAAGTATGTAGTGTATGTAAAGGCCTGTTCATTTAACTAAAACCTTGATGAACAAGTGAAACAAAGTATTTTCAGGCACACAAAATAGTTTACAATCTATCAACAATTTACAAAATAATAGTGTGCATGAACTCATTAGCAAATACATTGTACAACTGCTGAGTATTAGGTATTGTAATGGTAGAGGTAATATTGATAATGAATTACAACATCTGTGGTTCATTGAATTATTGCAAAGGTAATTTTATAGTGAATTTCTGGGTCAGATAGCTACAAAAAACAAAAAAATATAAATAAATAAATAATTAATGCGGACAATCCACACAACACGATCTAGCCCCAAACTAAGCAGAGCTTGTACTATGGGAACCAGGTATAACATTTAAATACTTTTTTTGTAAATACATACATAGAATACAATATAACACCCAGACAGAGAACAAACAAAATTATGTGTTCATCACACAAATATTTGTCTTGGTGGGGATCGAACCCACACCCTCCAGCGCTGAAGGCAGAGCTACTACCAACTGAGCTGTGAAGGCAGTCAAACTCCCAGCTGGTTTTTGTAGCCATGAAAGGCCTCCATATTAACAATTATTTACAGACAGTGGCTCAGCAATTAATAATGACTAATATGATTAAATTACATCAGAGATTTAGAAGAACCAGAAATCTAAATGTTGAAGAACAGACATTAGAGAATAATATAATGAAAAGACTATTTTCTATGAGTCCAGTTATTGGCCCAACTACATACTAGATAGATTCACACTTAGAAGCTATGTTTGAAGCCTGCATCATACTTATTATTAATTTAACTTTTAACACTGAGTTATAGGTAGTTTAATTGAATATTATTAATCACCAGCATCTGGTAACATCTCTGCTTGCAAAGCAAAGCCTGAGTTACATCACTCTTTCATCACCCATCAGATATGAGACATGAGAGCTGGCTACTCACCCACATGCATAGTGGCTCCTGCATCATGAACGTCATCACGTCTACGAACTGCTCAGTGAGGTTCCGCGTCGCATTGACGGGCAGCGGCAGCGGCCCGGGCGGCAGCGCGGGCTCCGCGGCGCCGCCGGCCTCCGCCCGAGGCGCCGTCGCGTTCGCCCTCCACTCCGGATCACTTGTCACACTCAGCGCATAGTAAACAGCCACAGAGAGCAGCATAACACTTCCAGCAGTGTAAACCTTGAGATTAGGCAGTGGCAACCTGTCTACGAGTGTCACGGGCATTTTGATGCCAAATTTTAATTATTTGACAATGTAAAGCACTGAATAGTCGACTGATTCGTAGCACAAATTCGTACACAATAATATCGGATACAATAACATTGGTTGGACGATAATAGATCAGACGCAATTTTATCAAAATAAATCTACAGAGAAACAACAAAACAAGCCAACCAAAGTGACGTACGTACAAGTACAACCACAGAACACATATACTCAAGAGAGTACAACACAAACGTCAGTCGTCAACAACACAACACATTATACCAATCTGTGTCTGTGCTGCGTATCGTACAGTGCTGCCAGTGGCAGATAGTCAATTATAACATTTCAATTTTAATTTATTCACTTTAAAAAGTGATTCGTTCATTGAATAACATATCATTATTATTAAAGTAGAGTCTATTTTTATGAAACAACGGGATATTTACCATGATTAAATTTTGATGAGTTGATCCGATATTTCGGCACAGTTGCATGCACCATGATCACGGTTGAACTGATCAACCGTGATCATGGTGCATGCAACTGTGTAAAATTTAATCATGGTAAATATCCCGTTGTTTCATAAAAATAGTGTTAAAAACCATGATAGTTTCAAAAGTAGAGTCTGTTCAGAAAGAGAGCCGTCGTGGCCAAATTGAGAACTAACGTTTCAATTTTTATATGGCAGCTCATCCCTTTCTTTCTGTCAGCATTTTGCATCATAAAAAATAACTACAGGAATAGTAGGTACACTAATAAGGATTTAAGGATTTATTATTAATAAGGATTTATTTACTTACTATAGATGTTAACTTAACAGCTAGCCAAAACGATAACACTATCACAAATTTAAAAAAATCAATATTTCACTCTGCTAGACTAACAATAATACTATTACTTACTAGTTGTGATAGGATCAAAACGCAACAGACGCGCTATTGTATTGCCCACTAAACAAAAAAATATATTAAGCACAGCAGCGCCCTCCAATCCCACGACGTGCGACGGTTCTCTTTCTGAACAGACTCTAAGCATATTAACTTCGGAACTTCTTGTTTGAAAATTATTTTTTTATGTTAAAAAATTACTGCTCCATCAAATCCTAATCTCATTCTACGTTTATGGATCCAAGTTTCAAATTTTTGGAACAAAAATTGATTTTGAATTTTGTTGCAGCATTAGTACTTGCCGTTTCTGCTGCATTTTCACCTGAGATTGCACGTATTGGTTTTTCAGCCTGCATAAAATATTGTTCGTAGCCTAGTTGGAAGGTTTTTGCACAACATTGGGGTAATCTTTGTAAGTGTAAGCCCAAGCACAAACCGGTTCTCTAAACCGTCATTATAATTGATCAATCAATGTCATATGTCATCTCTCGTATCAATCAATGTCAATAATGTCAAGTTATATGAACGTCAATTTCATCTCGTCGCATCTCCTTCGCCTTCTTCGTAGGCCTGTTCGTAGGCTTTTATTCTTCGGTCTCTTTTCATCTCAATTAATATTAAAAACATCATCTTCTGATAACTTTTCATGATTTAAATAATTATTTTCTGTGAATAAAAATGACTGAGAGAGATTATGCGCCACTTAGCACAGCCTGCGTACGTGGACTATGCGATAAAATGTATGAGAAGCGAAAATTCGCCGGTGGAGAAATTGAAAAGTATGTCAGTATTTATTAAAATTACGGTATCCACCCATATTCGTATACCTTCTTCTCTAGGTGCTAGCTGGTTACGCGCAATAATTAATGTTACAGGATGGTTAAAGACTTCAGTGAGGCGCAGAACTCAAGCCAAATACGGCGTCTGATCAAAGTACTTGGTCAGGACTTAATGTCCTCCACTAACCCCAACGTGAAAAATGGTGCCCTCATGGGCCTTTCTACAGTTGCTGTTGGATTAGGGAAGGTATGTGTTAACTACTCTAGATGGAACTCCCAGAAAGCACTTTTGTTTGGAGCTTCAATCAACTAAACATTTTCCAGGGCTGTGTGGAGTACATGAGCGAGCTTATCCACCCGATCATCGCTTGCTTCAGTGAAAGCGAGTCACGAGTGCGGTATCAAGCTGTAGAAGCATTGTTCAATGTTGTGAAGATTGCTCGTGGGGATACACTCTTACATTTTCCGCTGGTGTTCGATGCGCTCGCAAGACTGTCTGCTGACTCGGAGCCTCAGGTCAAGCAAGCTGCGGAACTGCTTGATAGACTTGTAAAGGTACTCTTGTGTAAATTTACCTATTTGAAAAGAAAGTTGGGTTTCTGTATTTATAATTGGATTCAAATTGGCTTGGCCAGTTTGTCAAGTCAAGATTTTATTTGCAACTTTGCTAAGTAGTTCAGGGTTTTATTATTATGAATGAATGGATCCTTCCAGGACATAGTGACGGAGAGTACAACATTTGAAGTGGAAGGTTTCATCGGCATGCTCCGCGAGCGCATGTACTCCCGCGCGGCGGCGGCGCGCCAGTTCGTGGTGTCGTGGGTGGCGGTGCTGGACGCCGTGCCGGCCGTCACGTTACTGCCGCATCTGCCCGACCTGCTGGACCCGCTCTTCAAGATGCTCGAAGACCCCAACCCGGAGATTCGGAGAATGTCAGTACTGAACCCTTTCACTGAAAAGCACTGGTGGTCTAGTAATAGCGGCCCTGCCTTCCGATCCGAAGGTCGTGGGTTCAAATCCAGTTGTGTACCAATGAGTTTTTTATCGTAAAATTTAAGTGCACTGTGCCGCTACTCTCAAAACGGTGAAGGAAAACATCGTGAAGAAACCGGCATGTCGTAGAACCTAAAAAAGTTCGAACAACACGTGTCAAGGGTCACGCAAAAAGGGCCCGCATATCAACTGCGGATGATAAAATTTGGCATTTTTTTTTTACCCTTTCATTGAACACATTTACATTTAACTGGAATAAAAGAAACTTTCGAATGACTCCAGGTGTGATGTCCAGTTAAACGAGTTCTTACGCAGCATAAAAAAGGATCCGTCGCGCGTTGACTTCCAAGCCATGATCAACATCCTCATCACGCATGCACAATCACCTGAAGAGTTACTACAGGTAAGACAAATGACCGAGGATGTTGCGTTAGGAGGTAGGATTGGTTGGAGGGTTGTGTTGCGTTGTGTTCCAGCTGACGGCGATCACCTGGATGAAGGAGTTCGTGGAGCTGTCGGGCGCCGCCATGCTGCCGTCGGCGTCGGGCGTGCTGGCCGCCGTGCTGCCGTGCCTCGCCTACGCCGACGACTCCAGGAAGAGTATCCTTTGTACAACATAACATAACATACATAGAGGGGTAGCATTTGGGAAAAAATAAATTATAGTTTAAAAAACTAAAAAAAAACGCTTTTATAACTAATTGAACTAAAAGTTAAAAATAAAACTGTAATAATCAATTGAAAAATTTATATTATTGTACAAAAAAGCGTGGGGTGCTTTTTATAATAACTTCAGATATAATAAACTATTGATAAAATATTTACAACAATCAAAATCAAGCCCCCTTCGCTTTTTGTACGTATACAAACTTACATACAGGTGAAGCTAATAAAAGCGTTATAATAATTCAATTTGTACAACAACTTGGGCGAATTACGCTGAAATACGAATTATGGCCAGGTAAAAATATATAGGTGTTTTTTTAGCAACTGTCATACTCGAATAATATATGCATGATGAAATAATATTCATAAGATACAAGACTTTAAAAAAAAATATTTTTCATTTCCGCTCTTAAATCACGAAATTATGCGATAAAAAACAATTTAAACAAAACGGCTAAACAGATTATTTTGAAGCAAAGCGCTTGGTGCTTACAGTTGGAACATCAACCATGTTTGCATCTAGTGGTTCAATGATAGAATGGGTTTTACTTTTTACAGTTTTTACTTTAATTATAACGGTTGACACCAATTAAAGACAATAGACAGACAGAAAAATGAAAATAAATAAAGCATAAGTAAACAGTTAGGGATGGGGAACTTAATCATGAAGTTCCATCGCACATTCTCCGTCTAAACATCTCTCCATTGTTTTCAAGTTTTATAACCATCAAATGCAAGGTTGAACATTCCCTAATTTGAAATCTTTAATGATTTCGAACACTAAAAGCTTGTAAGAACGATAAACATGTTAGTCAACAAGACCTTAACAAGCAGGCTCAGGCATCCGCGAGACCGCCGCCACAGTGAACTTCCAGCTGAGCAAGCTGGTGTCGGAGCTATCTCCCTCCCCCCCAGGCGCGGGCGCGGGAGAGAGAGAGCGAGAGGGCTGGGCTCGGCTGGAGCTGGACGCCGTGGTGTCGGTGCTGACGCAGATGCTACACCGCAGCTCCGTGCACACCAAGGTGGCGGCTTTGGATTGGATCCTGCAACTTTATAATAAGCTGCCTGGAGAGGTAACATTACTATCCCACATTACCTTCTAGTTTCTATAAGTTTTCGGCAAGTTTTATCATGCGCACTTGATGTGCGGGCAGATTTTTCCGCAAGTAGGCCGCTGGCGGGCCCTTTTTGCGTGACCCTTGACACGTGTTGCTCGAACTTTATTAGGTTCTACAACACGCCGGTTTCCTCACGATGTTTTCCTTCACCGTTTTGAGAGTACTGGCATAGTGCACATAAATTTTTCGACAGAAAAACTCATTGGTACACGAGTGGATTTGAACCCACGACCTTCGGATACGGAAGGCGGGGCCACTACCATTATTTATTTATTTATTATTTATTTATTGGAAAACCAACAGCAAGAAATAACTAGTTACATTCATAGTATAGAAACGAGAGAGCCAATTAAAGGTTTTCACGGATACTATTAGACCACCAGTGCTCTCTAGTTTCAATAAATATTGCGGTCGATCCACGCGGCACAATCTAGCCCCGACCGGAGCCTGCACTATGGCAACCGGACCGAGAGCAAACGTCTACGATCGAATTACGCTAATCACATTCTCTGTGGAGATCGAACCTACGCCCCTTAGCGCGGAAAAAAATGGAGCTATACCGAGCGAGCTGTGAGGGCGGTCAAAATTTAAGCAACGATGGTATTGATGTATATACAGTAGGTAATAAATATTGCACATCGGCTTTGTAAGCGCTATCTCTTTCCGACGCACACTTCGCCCTATGAAGCCGAAGTTAGCCGATGTGCAATATTTGTTGCCTACTACTATACTGTATATGTGTGTGTGTGTGTGTGCAGATGTACATGGAGACGGACGCTGTGTTCGTGTGCGTGGTAGGCAGCCTGACGGACGCGGCCGACGACGTGGTGCGGCGCGCGCTCGCTGTGCTCGCCGAGATCTGCGAGTGCGCGCCGCCGCACGCCCCTCCCCCCGCCCCCGCCCCGCCCGCGCACCCCGCCCCCGCCCCGCCCGCGCACGCGCGCACAGGTCGGCTTATTGAAATACAAATTAAGAAATACTTTCTGTGTCGCAAGTTATTCAAATAGAAAATATCTTTAAGTAAGGTATTAGACATACAAAATGCAATACAGTAGTTATTTTTAATTGAATTACAAAATACATTGTCAAATTGACGTATTTTTTTGTAAACGCAAAAAAATATACGGCCAATTCAGTTCAGTTTCAGTTTATTTTATTCATTAACCGATTAAAATCGTATTCGAATATGATTTAAAACTAAATATACCTAATAATAACAATGACACAAATCAATTTAAAATTAAATATTAAGAATTGAAATTCCAAAAATTGAATTGAATTGAATTTTGATGTACAGTCATAGTGTACTGTACAGTATAACAAGTGCAGTGTTGCCAACTTTAATAGCTGCTTTACCACCGTTACACTCTCGCCTCGCACTCACACGACCGCTAAACGAAGCCTTAATGAATTTTAATGTTAAAATATATTTTGAAGCCTCAAGTATTTGTAACACTAATTACAGAATACCTCGGCATAACATTACATTTTAATTAGGTAGTTGAAATACATATTTGTATTTGAATTACAAGTAATTCAAATACTGCCCAACCCATACGCCATGCGCCATGCGCGCAGTGCGGTCGAACGGACCTTGTTGAACGTTCGTTTTCCTACGCTACCCTACTCGCATGGCTCCAGGCGCCACCGCCAAGCAAGCCGCCACACGTAACCTAATAAGACGATTTTGGTTCCAGGAAGTTTGGAGTCTAGTCCGTATTACTACAAGTTCTTGCAAGCGCTGCTTCGGCTATTAGCAGCGGACGAGAATCTATTGGAAGATAGAGGTGCATTTATTATTAGGTTAGCTGAATATATTTTCCCTACATTTGTGGTCAGAAATGAGGATATCCGTAGAAGAACCAAGGTCGAAGAATTAGTAAATTGAAGTGGCAATGGATAGGCCATATAGCTCGAAGAACCGACAACCGTTGGGGAATAAAGGTCCTCGAATGGCGACCACGAACTGGAAGACGAAGCGTAGGGCGCCCACCCACCAGATGGACCGATGGCATTGTTAAGATCGCGGGAAGTCGATGGATGGAAAGGGCTCAGAATCGTTTTTCCTGGAAATGCGTAGGGGAGGCCTATGTCCAGCAGTGGACTTCTTCAGGCTGATAATGATTATGATGATGATGTGATCTATACAATTCATTATGTTACGATTCAGATCACGGCAGCACGCGTAGTTGGTCGATTCTTTCATACAAATATTTGACCTTCAATCAAACTGCTGAAATAATACGTGCATGGGGAAAATCTTAAAATGGCGATTAATGCTGTTTTCAGACAATTATGCGTGCTACTAAACGCGGAAGACATATACAAAGCCCTATCAAAAATACTATTACAAGAGAAAAACCTTAAGTTCGTAGCGACAATGGTGGATGTGCTGAACACAATACTCCTGACTTCCGCAGAGTTGTACGACCTCAGGCTACAGCTAAGGAACTTCAATAAACCGGTGAGTTTTTTTATGTCCCTTACCCCCGAATACTGAAACGCAACTCAGATTTAAGCACGTCTCAAGCGACGAATATTTGACAGATTTTCATTGAAAACTGTCAAATATTCGTCGCTTGAGACGTGCTTAAATCTGAGTTGCATTTCAGTATTCGGGGGTTATACAGATTAACAACATTTGAGGAACAGTAGTTGAACCTTGCGTTACTCCCACGGTGAATGACTGAATACTTGTTAAATGTAGTGACATAGTTCAATGTCTGAAGACCCGCCTATTTAACCAGTGTGTTCTGCCTACGATGACTTACGGTGCCGAGACATGGACACTCACGCAGAAAACTGTGTACAAGATGAGGGTTACACAGATAGCGTGTAACCCTCATCACCTCAAGCGTGCCATGCTCGGCATCAAGCTTTTAGACAGAGTTCCTAATATCGAGATCCGAGGGCGTACCAAGGTCCAAGACGTCGGCAAACGAATTATGGAACTCAAATGGAGTTGGGCAGGACACCTGGCAAGGCGTGGTGACGACAGGTGGTGCAGAAGACTAATGGAGTGGTGGCCGAGAACTGGTTGACGACATTGTCAGCGTCGGGGGCCGCAGTTGGATGAGGGTAGCCCAAGATCGTGGTAAGTGGCAGGAGCAAAGAGAGGCCTATGCCCAACGGTGAGTTAAGTCGGGCTGCGGATGATGATGATGTAGTGACGTACATGATGTGATGTTATGGTGTTGTTTCCCAGGCGACACACTCGCTGTTCACGGTCCTGTATTCGTGTTGGTGCCACAGCCCGGTGTCGCTGCTAGCGCTATGCCTACTCACGCACAATTACGCACACTGCAACACGCTCATATCTACATTGTATCCTTTTTATTACATAAATGGCTGCTCGAATTTCCACAAAGCATGGTTAGATTGTGTAAATTAGGTAAGATAAAATATATTTACCAAGTGCACACGTAACAGTGGTTTTCCTCACCATAATACCCCGCAAAATAAACTGAACTTTAGGCACATCAACAATAGTAAATAATAATATTCCTCAGCATGTCACAGTGGTGATTTGGAGATCACGGTGGATTTCTTGACTGAGGTCGACAAACTAGTGCAGCTTATTGAATCTCCCATCTTTGCCTGTAAGTATGACGGCACTGTTTCTTTTCTGGTTTATACGAACTTACTTGAACCTTTGAGAAACGTGCTCTCTAATGTCGTTTGTTTATGTATACAGCAAATAAGAGTGGTCCCAAAATTGAACCTTGGGGTACTCTCGATGCAAGAACGTGGTCTATTCGATCGAAAGCCTCGCTATGATCGATATAATATGTATCAATAACTGACCTCATGATGACTAACATTTGACTGACCTCTGAGGAAACTATGCTTATGTAGCAGACAAGCTTTTGCAAGGGCTAGAATGATCTGCTCGCGCACTATTTTTTCGAAGATTTCTACCCTAGTCATTAGGAAGACAAAGTGTTTGGTGCCTTTATTGGTTGTTCTGTTATCGTTGTGGAGACCTGCGCTTGGAGCTGGTGGGCGGCGGCGCGGGCGGAGCGGCGTTACGCGGCGCGCTGTACGGCGTGCTCATGCTGCTGCCGCAGAGCGACGCCTTCCACGCGCTGCGGCGCCGCCTGCAGTGCGCGCCCCCCCAGCCCGCGCTGCGCCTGTACGTATGCACACGCACACCCCCCTCCCTACTGCCACGCGCTGCGGCGCCGCCTGCAGTGCGCGCCCCCCCAGCCCGCGCTGCGCCTGTACGTATGCACACGCACACCCCCCTCCCTACTGCCACGCGCTGCGGCGCCGCCTGCAGTGCGCGCCCCCCGAGCCCGCGCTGCGCCTGTACGTATGCACACGCACACACACCCCCCTCCCTACTGCCACGCGCTGCGGCGCCGCCTGCAGTGCGCGCCCCCCGAGCCCGCGCTGCGCCTGTACGTATGCACACGCACACACACCCCCCTCCCTACTGCCACGCGCTGCGGCGCCGCCTGCAGTGCGCGCCCCCCGAGCCCGCGCTGCGCCTGTACGTATGCACACGCACACACACCCCCCTCCCTACTGCCACGCGCTGCGGCGCCGCCTGCAGTGCGCGCCCCCCGAGCCCGCGCTGCGCCTGTACGTATGCACACGCACACACACCCCCCTCCCTACTGCCACGCGCTGCGGCGCCGCCTGCAGTGCGCGCCCCCCCAGCCCGCGCTGCGCCTGTACGTATGCACACGCACACACACTCCCCTCCCTACTGCCACGAGCTGCAGTGCGCGCCGGCCGAGCCCGCGCTGCGCCTGTACGTATGCACACACACACACACCCCCCTCCCTACTGCCACGCCTGCAGTGCGCGCCGGCCGAGCCCGCGCTGCGCCTGTACGTATGCACACACACACACACACACCCCCCTCCCTACTGCCACGCGCTGCGGCGCCGCCTGCAGTGCGCGCCCCCCCAGCCCGCGCTGCGCCTGTACGTATGCACACACACACACACACACACCCCCCTCCCTACTGCCACGCGCTGCGGCGCCGCCTGCAGTGCGCGCCCCCCCAGCCCGCGCTGCGCCTGTACGTATTCACACACACACACACACACCCCCCTCCCTACTGCCACGCCTGCAGTGCGCGCGCCCCGAGCTATAGCTAGTTCAATTTTATCTTACTCATGAAGATTATTTTTAGTCAGTTATTGACGACATTGGCGCTCTTAAAATTAGTTATTGTTTCTCAATTACATACTATCTGCTTTCAGCAAGGAAACGCCAGCAGACGATCTGACGTCCGTAATTAAGTTCGAGCCGCTGCTGGAGGAGTTCCAGCGGGTGCAGACGGCGCACCGCGACTACAAGATGCTGGACCGCAGCCGCGGGAAGCTGCTAGACAAGCCTTACTCTTAGTGGGGCCTCTTGCAGCTGTCACACTATCTTGATTCGAAATACTAGAAACATCTAGAATAGTCTAGATGTTACCGGGTACTGGATTACCTGAGATCTTCAGCCTATTAGAAGATTATTGATTTATAGGGATGGTATTCATTCCAGTTGTTTATTCCAATGAGGCATCACTTTGATGGAACGGGTGTTAGCTCAAAGTTTTGACGATTTTAAAGATCTCGCAAAAGAAACAATTTATATAAGTTTTAACATTTATAAATTTTTCGAATAATTATGTATAGTAAATGTATATTTAAAGCAATCAGATCTATGTACAGAGCAACCATTAATACAAATATTATATTAGCAGAAATATTAAATTAATAATGAATGGAACTTGGTTTTGGCAACTTTTTTTATTGTAATGTACCTATAGTTAGTACTATAAAATTAATATTGTATGTTTTATGTTCATTTAGGTGAATTAAATTACCGAGTTCATTTTTAAAAGTTTATTTACATTTTGTATTTGCTTTAACAATAAAGTTAAACTCTGTAAATATACAAATAATAAAACATTTACATATTTCATTTATACCTTACTCTAATCATATTTACAAATATAACTAACTATCGAAATGTATTGTATATCACTGGACAGTTTTAAAACGTTGATAGGAATGGAAGAAACAGTCTTCAGATTACAAGAAATGGAACATCATCTGAGATCAACTTAATGATTTATATCGTCCTATAGATTTCTACAATAACATTGGCCATTCTTCGAAGTGAACTAGAATATAGTTAATTGTCTTACAAAAACTTAATAGAATTGCACTTTCCCCTTGAAATACTAGGCACACGCCACTTTAACGGTTCGAGCTTCAATAGCTTCTCCGAACAAGTTCAATGACACTAGCGTCTTGGCAATGAGTGAGGGCTCACACGATAGCGCACCGCTTGCCTCGCTTGGGGGCGGGGGCGCGGTCGGCGGGGGCGGGGTCGGCGGGGGCGGTGGCGTCCAGCACCGTGGCGGTGGACTCGTACAGGATGGAGGCCTGCGAGCCCGAGTCCAGCCGCAGCGACGAGCTGTCCGAGTGCGCCGGCCACGAGGCGTCGCCCTCGGACGCCGCGTCATCAGCGGGGAGGGGGGGAGGCTAGGGCTGCTGCGTGGCGCGCCGCAGCGTGGCGATGAGCGCGGCGTTGCGCGCGATGGCGGCCGCCACGCCCTCCGCCGCGCCGCGCAGCCCCGCCATCCCCGCCACCCCCGCCATCCCCGCCATCTCCGCCGCTCCCGCCATCCCTGCTCTCTCCGGGTTCGCTTCTTCTCGCTGAAAATTCAAACCTAGTGAATGAATGGAACTTGATGGAAGTTCGTATTTTGGAATTTCGTAACGCCGAAATGAACTTCAGTTGGATACTGTTCGATACATCGAACACATTTCATGAGCATCATCAGCAGTTTGGCCTAAGTAGGTCGCTCGTGTCGCGAGCGCGGCCGGGCGATCCACGCAAGCCAGTGCATCAGCAGCAGCCACATCAATCGCACTCATTATTAGCACTTACTCTGAGTTTACCAAATAAACTATTACAGTTACAGTGAACTCGGTTGTATTAATCTATTAGCATCCCGGAAGTAGCTAGCGCGATTTCCTACAGATACCTTGGACAATAATTAAATAAATACCAACAAAATTCTGATTGGGTTGAGCGGTGACAATCAGCTTAAAGTTCACTGATAATGGAGTTCAAGTTTGACAATAAGGCTGCTGTTCGAATCTGTGAAACCGATTGACTAAGAAGTAAGAATCATATTTGATTCCTACTTAGGTACTTAGGCTTCTTTGTTAGGTTACTAAAGCTTAGAAACATTTTTTTGGCGATGAACACAAAGATGTTAAAATTCAAAAAGTGCGCGGTTTAGTTAACTGAAATAGACTGTATGAAATAGACTGGAATGCCTACTTTGAGCGCACATAACGAGGAACAAAGGGCAAACAAAGGTTTGTACCGTGGCGGGCTGCGTGGCGGCGGGTGCCGGCGGCGGCTCGAGGCGCGCGGGGGCGGCGGGGGCTGGGGGGGGCTGCGCATCCTGCACGCGCGCCGCCAGCGTCAGCAGCTTCAGCTCCGCGCTCGACACGTCCTTGTCCAGGATCTGCGTCTGCAGGTACACCGTCTGCGCCACCTTGTACCTGCACACACACGTGCATTGTACCCTCACCTCACCGTGAGTGTAATGCGGGTCGCGCTGCGGGCGCTGCGGGCGCTGCGGGCGCTGCGGGCGCTGCGGGCGCTGCGGGCGCCGCGGGTACTGACCAGTCGGCGACGGCGTCGGCGCGCGCGGCGGCTAGCGGCGCGGCGCGCTGCAGCAGGGCGCGCGCGCGCCGCCCCGCCTCCGCCACGGTGATGCGCTCCAGCACGTGGAACTGCTCGTCGTTGTAGGTGAGCGCGCGCGTGGCCCGGTCGCGCACCAGGTGCTGCCACGAGTCCCGCAGGCGCTCCGCCAGCGCGCGCGCGCGCCCCGCCAGCCGCATGGCGTGCGGGCAGGGCGCCTGCGCGGCGGCGCTCTCCCACTCGGCGCGCAGGGCGGCGCTGGCCCCGCGGTGCGCGCCGTGGCGGGCGGCCAGCGCGCGCGCCGCCGTGCGCAGCGCCGCCGCCTCCGCGTGCACGAGCGCGGCCATGGCGGCCCACTCGCCCTCGCGCTGCAGCGCGCGCGCCGCCGTCAGCAGCAGCGCCGCGTGCGCCTGCAGCGCGTCCACGCGCGCCACGAGGCGCTGCAGGCGCGCGCACAGCAGCGAGCCCCAGCGCTGCACGCTGCAGCCGCACAGCAGCGACGCCGCGCACAGCGCCTCCACGCGCCGCTTTATCACGTGGCCCACGCTGCACGCCGTCTGACAACAACAACACAATATATATTCAACCGACTCAGACCTGCTTATTGATGTAATGAATATCTAAATCTCACTTTAGCTTGGGTGGCGTCGTTCTCGACGGACACGATGTTGGGGAAGACGGGGAACTTGGGGATGTCGGGCTCGGGCTGCACGGTCACGTTGTTGTTGTTCTTGTTGAACAGCATGAGCGGCTCCTCGGGCGAGGTGTCGGGGTAGAGGCGCGCCGGGGCCGCCTCCTCCAGCTCGGTGCTGAGCAGCCGGTCCTGGTACAGCAGGATCTGGGACTCGGCCACGACGCTTGTTTGCTCACAGATATATGTTTGAAGGTGCTCGTACTTCTCTTCTGGTTTTAGGAACACCTGAAAATGTAGTTTGTAGATTCGTTTCACAAGAAGTATCGAAGCCTATGTATCAACGAGGTAAGTAAAACCAATTAAATACCTACTTAAATATCTAAGTCAATGCCACCAGAACAGAGCAAACTCAATGAAAAAATAACTTGATTCGCATGTTATGCATAACTAGTGAAATCGCGTATTACCTACCTTTTTTTATAATTTATAGGCTAAAGCTTTACTGCAATCTCAGAGAGCACTGGTGGTCTAGTGGTAGTGGCCCCGCCTTCCAATCCGAAGGTCGTAAGTTCAAATCCACTCGTGTACCAATGAGTTTTTCTGTTGAAAAATTTATGTGCACTATGCCAGTACTCTCAAAACGGTGAAGGAAAACATCGTGAGGAAACCGGCGTATTGTAGAACCTAAAAAAGTTCGAGCAACACGTGTCAAGGGTCACGCAAAAAGGGCCCACCAGCGGCTTACTTGCGGAAAAACCTGCCCGCACATCAAGTGCGCATGATAAACTTGCCGAACTTACTGCAATCTCACTTGATGTTAATGTTATACACAACACTATCTAGCCCCAAATAAAGCAGAGCTTGTACTATGAAGGGCTCATTATAAGAGAGAGCAGTATTATATCAGCTATCACTTTTCTTGCAAATACATACTTATAATCTATCTATTTATATAAAAGAAAATTGGTTGGGAGTTAGCTTAGACCAGGAGACTGATCAATGATACTTTTTATTCCAAAAAAGAAACATTAAAGGGGCGAATGCAGCCGTGGGCGGCCGCTATCACAATACAACACCCAGACAGAGAACAGACATTCTGTGTAATGGAATGAGCATGTGACTAGCCTGTGCTATGCATTCAACAATGAAAAGGTGATTCTAACCTTTATACTAGCAGCTTTATTGACATGGAATACATGCACAGGTTTGGTAGAAGTAGCTATCTGCACCTCCGAGAAGAATCTGTCAAAGGTCCATATCCGGTGAGGATCCACCTCAAGCAGTCCAGCTAGGAGCGGAGTGGTGAGCTTGCGGAGCCCTACACTCAGTTGGCAGTGAGGTGGTAGGTCTCGGGCCCATTCTATTGGGCCATTTTCTGTAGTTTGAGTACCCTGAATATAAGGTAAAAAATCTGTAAATTATAATTAGTATTATTTTGGTATGTTAATAAATGAATTGCCTGCCATAACTTACAGCAATAACCCCTGAAGCTTTCTTAGTAGTGATATAGAACATTGTCTCTTTATTCCTCCTCCCTCCATATGGCCTGAATGGCAGCTGACCTGTGGCTACATGGTACAGCGTCACACCGATTGACCACAGGTCGACAGTGGCTCCAAAACTCTTCCCTACAGGCTTCCGGAGAACAGCTCTCTCATACATGTCCGGATGCAGGTACTCTTCGGTGCCATACAACGATACAAACTGCTCTTCCTCTTGCAACTCTCGTGCGGCACCAAAGTCTGTCAGTTTGTAAGTTGTTGTACCATCCTCATTTATGTATTTCATAATGTTTCCAGGCTTCAAATCTCTGTGAACCAAATTGTTATCTCGCAAATGCTTCATGCCAGCTGTCAAGTGCTCCAAGACTAGTAGAAACTCGTGTTCCTGAAGGCCGTATGTGTTTTCAGGGTCATCGAGAATATTGAAAAGACTGCCACCCGTGCAGAGCTCCATTACGATCACTTTACCGCGCCCTTCTTGTTCTTCTTCGATAGCAAGGAGTTTAACGATATTCTCATGCTTCACTTTCTTTAGGACTTCAAACTCCCTCATCTGAACGTCGTGCGGCCTCATGTGGCTCAGCTGGTTGAAGGTTTTGACGGCGACCGGTTCCCCATTGTTCTTGTTGACGCCTTGGAACACGGCTCCCGTGGCACCCTTGCCGAGCACGCTCGTGGTGCACCACACGTAGTTTTCAGAACCTCTCAAGAAAGACATGTTTTGTGTACAATTTGAGGATTTTCAGGTCGACATTCAAGCAAGCTGGATATAAACTTACACTCACTAGGAATTTTAGTTACAAAAATAAATAAGAAAATCGCGTATCAACATAGCATAGGGATGCCCGTTACGATACGATATATCGGAATATCGATACAGCACTATACGATATAGCGATATTTGATGCGATATTTTGACCATACGATACGCTTCGATATATCGCATTTTTATAAAAATATCGCATTACCGTATCGTACCTTCTGAACGCCTGTTTTCTTTACACACACATATCTGAAAGCCGTAACAGGCTAAATCCACAGCGCTTATCAAAATTAATATTTTTGTGTTGTTTAAGTGCTGATCAATGGCAATTGTGATTTTTTTGGTGGAATTAAACTATTTTAAATACATAAAATTATTTGTTTCTTTTTTAAAAATAAAAGAATATAGTAAAACTACTAAAAAGATAACCCTTTGCACGATATATACTCATTATATCGCATATTAATTGAAAGGCATGCGATACGGTTACGATACGATATATCGATACAAAGGAAATCGATAATATCGCGTATCGATACAACCAAGTTCGATACAGTTACGATGCGTTATATCGATACAATACACTTTTTTGGGCATCCCTAACATAGCAAGTCAACCAGAGAGCTATTTTACTTCTTCTTCTTAATTAATGGCATCTGTCCATTCGGACAACGAACGTGCTGTTTCTTGACGTTTCAACATGGGAGTTTATATAAATAAACACCACAAAATGTTACGAAACGTTTTTGGCTAAGGTTATTCAGACATTTTAAATGAGCTTCAATAACTCCCTCACTATATTCAGTGAAAATTGTCCTTCAACTTATTATGTTCTTTTCATGTTTATTTCATTATTACCTGAAAATCCTGTAATGTCTAGATCTGGATCTGGCAACACAACACTGGCGGGTGCCTAAAAAAAAAACTATTGTTGTGGCGCTGGTGGATTGCTTTTGTAAATTACATAATTCGGACCTAATGTCTTTTTTCTTGAAGCGCACCATAGGTGCGGGGTGTAACCTGGGACGCGCCGCACTGTGCAACTCGAAGCTCGCCTCCGTCCAGCGCGTGGCAAATAAAACAAACGAAGCGGCACCCCAAGTCGAGAGTCGGCCCACCGTGGCCAAAATAAACCCCCTCGAGAAGGCTCAGTTGATAGAATTCGGCAAGCATGTGGCGGAATGCATGCCAAAGTACGTGCAGAGGGTGCAAATGACTGCCGGCACCGAGCTGGAGGTGCTGGTGCCGCCGGAGGGCGTGGTGCCCGTGCTGCAGTTCCTGAAGGAGCACCACAGCGCGCAGTTCGTGAACCTGGTGGACATCGCGGGCATGGACGTGCCGTCGCGCGCCAACCGGTTCGAGCTCATCTACAACCTGCTGTCGCTGCGCTACAACGCGCGCATCCGCGTCAAGACGTACACGGACGAACTGTCGCCCGTCGACTCGGCGTGCGACGTCTTCAAGGCCGCCAACTGGTACGAGCGCGAGATCTGGGACATGTACGGGGTCTTCTTTGCCAACCACCCTGATCTGAGAAGGATCCTGACAGACTACGGTTTCGAAGGTCATCCTTTCAGGAAGGACTTCCCTCTGAGTGGGTATGTGGAGGTGAGGTACGATGATGAACAGAAGCGTGTTGTGGTGGAGCCTCTGGAGCTGGCTCAGGAGTTCCGGCGCTTCGAGCTGGAGGCCCCGTGGGAGCAATTCCCAAACTTCAGAGGCAACCCCGCTTCAGAAGAAATAATAAATGCAGGTGAAGAGAAGAAGCCAGAATAATGAACACTTCACATATGTATATAAAATATTTAATCATAGTGAATCTTTACATAATTTTCAGTAAGTTTATTCTTTGTTAAAATTTCCCTTGATCTTAGTAATAAATAAAAAATGTTGAAAGGAAACTGTTTTACTGTTATGAAATGGTGACTACCGTCTGTAACGGTACCTCTTGAAGTGGAACCACAACTGGAAGATGTTGTTGTGGAAGTGGCATCGAAACCCTCTCTTGTACGAATACTCCCACTCTCGGTTCACTATCTTGAAAGCAATGTCTTCGTACGGAGGGCCAGCGTGGAAACGAAGTACCGCAAAGTCTGGATTTTCTGTACACGGTTTCTGTAAGTAATTATATTATTGTATAATGAGCATTAACTCAGTCAATAGTAGTATACTTAAGTTTGGTTGAGTAGTGGTGGTATTGTAATATAACTTGGAACATACCAATGAGAACTCCGGCGTTGCATTCTTGTCTATCAGATCTGGGTAGAATATATTGAACTTGTATCCCTGCACTATCTTGGGTGGCGGGTTGTCCATGTCATAGTGAGTCTGGTTGTACTTGTTCCATTCAAAACCAGTGTGCACTCTGCAACCAAACATCATTCAGTTATTCCTTTGTAAGCAAAAGCTAGTATTACACAAGTGAAATATGTCCCTACAATGAAATTACACTCATGCTTATTTCAGTTATTTAATCATTTTTTCATTGCTCATACTCTGAAAGTAGGTCTGAAGTTGCCTGAGGGGCCTAATTGAAAATAATACTTTCAGCCCTAGGGAGAATCGCTTTCTACTGACAGTTGTCAAATTATAAAAAAAACAAGTTCTATTTTTAACCGACTTCCAATCAAAAAGGAGGAGGCTCTCAATTTGGTTGTATGTTTTTTTTTTTTTTTTAATGTTTGTTACCGCATAACTTCGTCATTTGTGAGCCGATTTGAAAAATTATTTTTTTATCTGAAAGGTACTGCTTCCAGATTGGTCCCATTTTAATTTTATTAAAATCGGTTTGCCATTTTTTTTTAAATAATTTTTTAAATGTTTGTAACTGCATGCTTCCGTCATTTATGAACCGATTTAGAAAATTGTTTTTTTATTTGGAAGGTTATTTTTACGTCCAGACTGTCCCAAACAAATTTCATTAAAATCGGTTTAGCCGTTTGGCAATGAAGTCGGTTTCTCAAGTTTTTTAAACTTATAATTATATTCAACCATGTTCACGTAAGACTAGGCGGTATGGTCTTGGTACTATAGCCTGCTTCGAAAGGAGCGAAAAGAAAAAAAAAATCAACCATGTTCCAACTTTCTAAAGTCTTTCTAACAGCAAGGAGAAGAGGAAGAGAAGAGGTTGTTGAACCAAATCCAACTTTTTATTCAGCAAGTAGGTTGGAAACCCATTACAACGGTAAGAAGTTTAAAAAGTCTAATCAGAGCGCAATGTAAAATTTAAATTTAAATAACATAAAGATAGTATTAAATAAATAATATATCTTCTAAATTACTTGATTAATATATAGCTTCAACTATTTATTTAAAATAACATAGATTTGAGCAAACAATTTACCATTTTTTAAATTATGAAAATGAAAATAATAGTTGAATAATGCTGGCGAGCCGAAGCCGAAAGCCCACCAGAAAAAAAAAACCGGGAAGGCGGCAATTCAATCTTCATTTTCACTAATTTTTCATTCATGTTTTTATTTTTACTTTCCTTGTATTCGTAATGAAAAGCACAGTGTTTACCTCGGGTGAAAGTCTTTTAAGTCCCTCAAGCTCCATTGGCGCCCTCGCTACGCTCTGGCGCCAAACCCGTCTCGGGACTCAAAAAACGTGACTTTCAACACTCAGGTAACAATGTACTATTGTGTATAGCTATCAAACAAGTAAAAATAGTTCAATCTTTGTTTTTGACAGGTCTAAAGTAGAGACCGAAATATTGTTATTTGATGAACAGTATTACTTGGCTGCTGTGGAATTGTCTTTTTGATTATTTTAGCTATTCATCAGGACACAACAGAGAGGATTGAAATGTATGTGAATGTGTTACCTGTTGAAGTATCGTGGTTTCCTCGGGCGGTACTTGTCGGCCCACAGGCACGCCTGCGCCGGCAGCGCGTGCTCCACGCTGAACGCCGCGGCTCCGGAGCCCTCGCCCGCCGCCGCCGCCGCCATGGCACGCGCCGCGCTCTGCTCCAGCGCCGCGGTGCTGGCCGTGCTCGAGCCCGCATCCACCTGTAACACACACACTGTCATTAACCACCCGACCTTTACATCGACCGGAACTCATTTCAGCACGATAATATTAGTTTATTTTGTTGTGGAATCGTTAAGCTAAGCGCTGGTGAGGTGAGGCTAAGGAAAGCGCTCAGTTCAAGTAAGTGTTAGATATAGAGAGTGATGTAACCTGTGGTTGTTGGTCAGAGTAGTGATGATGCGCATGCAGCCTGGCGCGCAGGTAGGCGAGGCGCCGCGCGTCCTCCGCGGGCTCCGACAGCAGCGTGCCGGGCTCCAGCGCGCCCGCGTCCAGCGGCGCCGGCGAGTAGCGCCCCGCCAGGTACAGCGCCGCGGCCGCCGCCTCCGCGTCCGCCTCCGCTTCCGCATCCGCATCCGCCTCCGCATCCGCATCCGCATCTGCCTGCGGCGAGGACGTACTCGGCTCGGGACTCCGCTCCCTACAATAAGCATCACGTAAGAGAGTAATAATAATGGACTTGAATAGTTAGAATGAGGAGGTTGTGTTCGCTCGTACCTGGTGGCGGTGGCGGTGGCGGTGGCGACGCCTTGCTCCTGCTTGAGCAGCTGCAGCTTGCGGCGCAGGTTGTGCTGGTGGCGCTCCCGAAGCCGCGCGCGGGACATGTGCGCTGCACACAACATACACACGCGTAATAGCACACCAGTTATAGACCTAGACATTTATTTATTTATTTATTTACTATAATTAAGCACACAAAAACCAGTAAAAAACAAGGACAGTAAATGAAGAAAGATAAAAATAATACATCGATACTGGAGAAGTGCCTTGTGTTTCTGTGTGCAAAAGGGCCTTGACTCAGCATAATGCCTAGCGTCTGTGAAGAAGCTAGGCATTATGGTTTATCGTTATGGTTTAAGGTGGGCCTGCACCCTGCACAGCGCGGCACGATGGCTCTTATAGTCATTAAGATCACATCTCTAAGAAAGGTAGTAAAGTGTTCGACTAGAAATGTTGAATACCCTTGAGTTGCGAGAGCAGACTCTCCCAGTAGCCGACGTCGACGCCGTCGCGGCGGCCGCTGATCTTGCTTTCGATTTGTTCTCGCAGCGCTTCCAACTGCACTCCACTTTTCCCTTTGAATATCTGGAACAAATACAAATGTTTTGAATGTTATGTATTATACAGATATAGAGTCGCGCGTGACAGCACAGTAGAGGTGCAGTACTGTACTGACGGAGGTGACGTCATCCGCGACGGCTTGGTGCACCGTGTCGCGGCGCGCGGCGGGCGCGGCCTGCTTGCGCAGCTTGCTGAGCTCGTCCAGCACTATGGTCTGCACGTCCTCCCAGTACGCGTGGTGCTGCTTGTTCTCCAGCTCCTTGTATACCTGACAACCGACAACAAAACACGCTGTAATCGACGATCCTACAAATCGGGGACGTTGCCACTTGCAAAGCCCTCACTGATCGAGTCAGTTAACCATCTGTAAGAGCAGGTAACAGTGCAAGCGCCGGCGCCGATCGTACCTTGATATCCTCCAGCAGATCCTCCAGGTCCTGCGTCTGCAGGCCGTTGAGGTAGGTGTAGGGCTCGTGCATCTCCAGCGCGTCCACGCACTCCTCCGAGCTCACGTACCACGCCAGCAGGTCGATCGGCTTCGCTGGAATCGGAGCGCACGTTAACGACAACGCTTTCGTTTGTTATAGAAGTGGTGGGTGGTGGGTGGTGGGTGGGGCATACATACCTCTGGCATCCCGGATGCGGATGTGCGAGCGCAGGCGGGCTTGCTGCAGATGGAAGGCGTCCTCCTGGCGCGCCCACGAGCTGAACTGCTGCGCCTCGCGCGCGCGCGCCGCCGCGCCCGCCTCCGCCTCGCGCGCCGCGCGCTCCGCCTCGCGCTCCAGCCGCCGCTGCTTCACCTGAACCACATCGCACCCCACCCCACACCATCACGATCTTATATTCACATCGTATTATCCGTGCTTTTAAATAGACAGATGACCTTGATGACTGAGAGCATCCTCGGATGAGGCTGCCGCGATGAGACTGAGCCAGGATCGAGTGCAGCCGCGTACTAACTGTGCGAGCAGGCTCGCGAGGCACCCACAGCCACTCGGGGCTAATTCTCGGTCGGGCAGGACGTGCCTCACTCGAAGCAAACGCACGCGCTGCCTCGCCCGAGCGTGCCACGACCCGAACCGAACGTCGTCGGTTGTTGTCGATGCTCAAAGGCGCCTAGTTGGTTTACCGCACGCGTTCAAAACGATTGTAAATAAACAAACAGCAGTGTTTGACACTTGTTGCTGGCTCAGCCTCACCATGGCTCAGCCTAAGCGTGCGCGGCAGCGTCATGCAATAAAATTATAGACGGAGGCCATAGAAAGGACACTGTGGCCCTCCCACCAATTTGGGCTTCTACAAACTGCAGCCTGGTGATTAGCCGAATTTGAGCAAAGGACAGTGGCAACCCATAACTTTACGCACACAATTACGTGTGTACATAAGCTGTGTGGCAGCACAGTAAATTGGTAAAAAGCGGCTTTTGAATGGGATTTGGTCAAGTATCTGAGGTGGCCTCAGCACACCCAAGGTAACCTAGATAACCCCTTCCCTACTCAAGACGCCTTATGCCTTGCTCAAACGCAATGGACAAAGAGTAGTGTTTAGCCGCATACTGACAAGAGTTCCTCAGCTTTATCAGAACATGCCTCATCTACGTCAAACACACGAGTCAACTGAAACTCTGAAACTGACTCGCCCGAGTGTGCCGCAGCCTTTAGTAGTAATCAGTAAAATTTATTTGATTCTTAGATATCGCAAATCATATTATTACCTTTTCCAACTCAATCTTATTTTCCATCTGTTTCTGGCGGTTCAAGGCTTCCAGCTCATCATGAGAGACACTTTTCACACCCTCCTTGGCTAGTTTCTTACTCCAGACAAATGTGTTGGTAAGTGCAGAATCTCCAAATGGGTTGTCCTGGTTAGTGTAGCACTGATACTCATTGTCCCAGCCCATGCGCTCACGACGTTTCCGTTCCTTCCCTTGTTTTTCTTTTAGACGACGTGCCCTGAAAAAACAATGTTTAGCATATTTAACATCACTATGTTGCTCCATACTGTGGAATGAGAGATTATTTTGAGCCATACAAGGAACACAATCAACAAATAATGAATAATAAGTTATTGCAATCAAACCATACCTTTTCTCTTCAGGTGTTTCGTTAGCCTTCATCTGTTCCTTCTGCTTCTGCTTCTCCTCCTTCTGCCTGATTCGTTCTGCCTCCAGCCTTTGCAGCAGCTTTAACTCCTCTTCCTCACTGTCACTACTACTGCTACTACTGCTGCTGTATCTCTTCTTTTTTTTACTCTTTTTGTGCTTTTTATCTTTCTTGTTGTGGTCCCGACTCGAAATGCTGTGTTTGGTAGTTGACCGGTCACGGCTCCTGGCTTTGCGCTCCTTCTGTTGCTGGAGCGAGCGACTTCGAGATCGATCCCGACGTCTACTAAGCTCATGTCTTGACGACCTATGATCAGAAACATTTGGTTAGGCACTAGTAAGCCGACTTTATTCAGCGAATTATTCAGTTTCTAAAGAAAAACTAGTTGGAAGGAGTTGCTGGACAAAATTCTGCACAACTAATGATAGATGATTTTAGAGGAAATACTGTACTAATGAAACAACTTTGTACTCACATGTTACTTATTTACGTTTGACTGAAACGTTGCTGTTATTTTATTGTATTCCCTTCATAAATCTCGACAGACAAGCTACTAACACGTAATAATTAACTGGAAAACAATACTATTCACAACAATATTATCAACAATGGCCGATTTTTTTTATTCTTCACGAAAAAAGAAGAAGCCGATTTCTATGGTATATGTGTGCGTGCGTATACGTATGTACAGTATGACCATCGTAACTTGGCGGGCCTGAAGTTAGTCGCTTAGCAAAATCTTCCATTATTTATTGGTGATTTTTGCACAAACGGATTACTTCAGGCTGGCCAAGTTACGCAGGGCGAACTGTATATCTAATTATCTACTCGGACATCTCAAACTGTCAAATGTCAATGTCATGCTTGCTTCTGTTTGTTACTGTTCTTTAGTGCTTGCTTTATTTAAAGGCTGGCGGCGGCGGCTGGACTTTTTATTGTCCGGTAGCGCTGTAAGAATCGTCAGACGATCACCAGCATTTTGTCCATTCGAAAAAAAAAAAAAAAAAGGCTGGACTTTGTTGCTAGCCTTGGCTATCCTGCTGGTGTTCCGTGGTGTTCCTTGAAGAAGAAGAAATAAAATTTTCTTGGATTGTTGATATTTGGATTTTTACGGATTGCTCTTGATCGCTCTCTCCTTTCTTATTTATAGAAATAACCACGATTGGTTTTTGAGGAAGGTATGTATTGAGAAAGGAATTTAGCTAAAGCCGCGAATCAAAATTACTCTTGTTTTATCGTTTGAGTTATTTTCTGGGTGTGCATGTACGAGAAAAAATACTGCCGCATGTCGGATAGGGTTGGATAAATAGAAAACATCTATGTCTATAGATATTATAGACAAACTGGTTCAAACGACGACGGCCGGCTTACAAGTAGTTTGCACATCATAAATAACTAATATAGTAATTTGCAGCACTATTAATAACAAATAACCTACCAAAGTATTCAATAATAAATATTGTGGACAATCCACCAGTGATGGGTACTTTGCAGGTTACGTTCGGACTGAAACCTGCCGATATTTATTATTCATCAGCATGAACGTGCTGATATCACGACAGCTTTGTAATTTAGGAAATTTTATATCAGGTTTACAAAAGAAATGAATGATGGAAGAGGATCTTGCTCATTTAAAAAAGAAGTTGCTATCGCTGGTGGTTTCGAGCTCCACAACCATGACCTACAACGCCCTGCTCAAGGACTACCGCTCGTTAGTGGGTGGTCACGTGCCGGCCGGCAAGTTTGGCTACCGAGATCCATTGCAATTTATTAGGGAGCGCTGCACCGACATATTTCTTGTGAGTATACACCTACTGTGTGCAACATCACTTTTTATAAACAACTAGCTGATGTAAAAAGCATGTACCCTACCTGATTAAGTGGTGACAATTGCATATAATAAAGCACTGTCTCGTTAGTCGCACACGTCAGGAACACTGCCCTGCGCCCATCAACTTAGGCATACAGATGTTCAGCCTCACATGCCAATAATTACACCGCCACTCACTTATTTCACTCGAACCCAGCTATGCTGCTTCAAGGCAGAAAAAAGCATGTTACTATTATTTATAATATGCATGCTATTTGTCTCGTCAATTTCTTTGTCAATTTGTTTAAGAATTTATTGATATTATTGTGCAGATTGAAGGACCCACAGGGAATCCAGTTCTCACTCCAATAGTTACTAAAAACTTGGCACACATTGACAAAATGGTCCAGAGGCAAAAAGTACAATCATCTGGAAAATAGTAAGTTCATCAATCAATTTTTTATAAAAGCTACAAACCTTTGTTATTTTAATAATATGTTGTATGTTTTGTAGCTTAGGGAAAAGAAGAAGTGTTTTCCAACCAAGCCAACCAGTTGCATTCAGGCCAATCACTAGAAGTGACCCACCCAATATATGTAACACTCCTAATAACTATAACAGGAAACCAGCACTAAAAAATACTGAAATTATTAAAAAATTTGAAGATGACAATCCTAAGATAAACCAAGACAACAAGTCTGAGACAAACCAAGACAATAAGCTTAAGCTGAACCAAGACAACAAGCCTAAGTTTATACAAGACAAAGAAAATGATTGTTATCACCAACAGGCATACAGTAAGGATAACAGTTTTATGTCTAATGATAATGAATGCAACAGCAATCATATATATAACGAAAACGAAAATATACATACAAACTTGACTGAAGAATATCGTCCAAGTAGTGCTTTGAGCAAATTTTATAGAAAGAGGTTGCCACTCTACAACTCTGACATGGACTTCCCAAGTCCTGATGCAGAGAGCAACTCCAAAGGCAGTGCTGAGTCGGGGAGACAATCATCAGGTAAGGTCATTATCATTAACATAGCACAAGTACATTCATACAATATATTTTTACCATAGCGGTTCTGTTTTAAGTCATGTAGTGTATGTAGTTAGACGACGTCAGTGAAAGAGAGTATGAGAAAGAGAGCACTGGTGGCCTCGTAGGAGCGGCCCCACCTTCCAATCCCAAGGTTGTGGCTTCAAATCCATTTGAGTAGTGATGACTTTTTCTGTCTAAAAATGTATGTTCGAAAAACATCGTGACGAAACCGGCATATAAACCAAAAAATTTTCAAAATATGTGTTGAGTGCACAAAAAGAGCCTCTATAGGTCCCACAAACATAAAACACTACCTACTTGGGACTTGCATGTGGACTGGTTTGCGCAACTACACTGCTAGTGGGCCTTTTGTGCATGATGAGTGAAGTGTCTAGACGCAGTACACTAGTTCTTTTGAACCGAAGTGTGGGGAAGTATTTGAAGTGCATAAGGAATGTAACAAAAAAGGTAACTTATTTATTTGTCCCACACACATAATTAATAAGAAAATAAATTAAAAATGCACACACCAAAGACACCAAAAAAAATAAGCAGCCAAGTGCGAGTCGGACTCGCCCATGAAGGGTTCCGTAGCATCAAGTAACATAATATAAAGGTTCTTGTAGTTCGTCGAAAGGTAAATTGCAGTTTACGATTTATGTACGTATAAAAAAAAAACTACTGACTAGATGTCGTTCAAACCTTCTTCTTCTTCCTGTCCTTATCCCACTTTATGCGGGGTCGGCACAACATGTTCTTCTCTTCCATTCTCCTCTATCAGCCGTCATCTCTGTATTCACTTCCTTCTTATCCATATCATCCTTCACACTGTCCATCCATCTTTTCTTTGGCCTACCTCTACCCAAACATCCATCCACATTCATACTCATCACTCGCCTAGTCACATGACTTTCATCCCTCCTCATGACATGCCCATACCACGCCAGCCTGTTGCTCCTCAGTTTTTCTGTCACTGGTGCTACTTTCAGACTTCCCCTGATATACTCATTCCTTATCTTGTCCATTCTTGTCACTCCACACATCCATCTCAACATTCGCATCTCTGCCGCATGTACCTTTCTTTCGTCCGTCCCTTTCGTTGCCCAACACTCGGATCCATACATTACGACAGGTCTTATGATCGTCTTATAGATCTTCCCCTTAAGCTTAAAGGGCATCCGTGGATCACAAGTTGTTCCCGTGACCTGTCGCCATTTCATCCATCCCGCATTTATTCTATTTTTCACGTCTCGGTCAATGTCGCCGTCGTTTTGTATTAATGAGCCGAGGTACCGGAAATCGGAGCAGACTGGTAGGAATACACCATCTAAGGCAATTGGGACAAATTTGGATGGACCACCGAAGTCACAAAACAGATGTTCTGTTTTGGTTCTGCTGATCTTCAGTCCGACACTCTCCAATTTATCCCGCCATTTTCCCAGCCTGCTCTGGACCTCAAGCGCATCTTCCCCGACAAGCACAATGTCGTCGGCGAACAGCATACACCAGGGTGCCTCTTCCTGTATGTCTGATGTCAGAGCATCCATTACCAGGAGAAACAGATAAGGGCTTAAAGCCGACCCCTGGTGTAAGCCTACAGCCACATTGAACTTGCCGGTAACGCCAGCCTCGGACCGGACGTGTGTGCTCGCTCGACTGTACATAGCTCGAATGAGTTGTATGTACTTCTCAGGCACTCCTTTAACTTTCATACTCCACCACAGAACCTCCCGGGGTACTCGATCATACGCCTTCTCAAGATCCACGAACACCATATGCAGATTCCTGTGGACACGCCTGTGTTTCTCACATAATTGTCGCAGCGCAAAAATGGCATCCGTGGTCCCGCGGCCAGGCATGAACCCAAACTGGTTCTGTGATACCTCACTCTCTTCTCTCATTCTTCTCCCTACAACCTTCTCCCAAATCTTCATACTATGTGACATGAGTTTGATTCCTCTATAGTTGTTACAGTCCTGTACATCACCCTTATTTTTAAAGATGGGCACCAGCGAGCTGTCGCACCATTCATCCGGGATCGCCTCTTCCTGTAACAACTTATTGAAGAGCAAAGTCAGCCACTTCCATCCATCCGCCTTTAAAAACTTCCATACTTCAACTGGTATACCATCCGGTCCGACAGCTTTTCCATTCTTCATGTCTTGCACGGCTTTTCTAACTTCATCCATACTTATCTCTCTCACTAATCCTATGTTTATAGGGACATTTTCTAACTCCCCACTCCAATCATTCTCTTCATTCATTAACTTTTTAAAATAACACTTCCAACGCTCTTTTATTTCTCCATCGTTCGTCAAAACTTTCCCTACATCATCTTTTATACATTTAATGTGAATTATATCTCTTGCATTCTTTTCTCTCTCTCTTGCTATTCTGTATAGATCTTTCTGGCCACTGGGGCTCTCCAGTGATTGGTACAATTTATCCTGTACCTTGGCCCTCGCAACTGCAACAGCTTTTTTAGCTTTCCTTTTACACTCCATGTATTCTATTTTTTTATTTTCCTGTATGCTATTGTTCCCATCTTTAACACTCTTCCAGTCTTTAAATGCATTCTTCTTCTCTTTCAGGATCTTTTGTACTTCCTCGTTCCACCACCATGTATCCTTATCAATCTTTCCTTTACCTTTCGTTTCCCCAAAAACATCCTTCGCCGTTTTTCTAATACATGTTGCCATTTCAACCCAACATTCATTCACCGATTTTTCTATCATTCTGTCATTCATTTCTATCATTTTATCAACCACTTGTTTCTGGAACTGGACTGCATACTCACTCTTTCCAATCAGGTGCCATTTGATTTTTGGTGGGGGCTTTGATTTATATTTATCTTTTGTGGCCATTAATTTAAGATCTAGGACGAGTATTCTATGTTGAGAAACTAGGCTCTCTCCCGGTATAACTTTACAGTCTTTTACTGAACTAATTTTATTTCTTCTAAGTAGAAAGTAATCTATTTGAGTTGCATGATTGCCGCTTTTGTAGGTAATTAAATGTTCGTCTTTCTTTTTGAAATATGTATTGGCTATTGCCAAGTCAAAGGCAGATGCAGCTTGAAGCAGGGCTTCACCGTCTTGGTTTTTATTTCCAAAGCCCCACCCGCCGTGCACTCTTTCATACCCCCCATTCATCCTTCCCACGTGTCCATTAAAATCCCCACCAATGTAAATCTGCTCATCCTCCGGTATACCCATAACCACCACATCGAAATTCTCCCAAAACTTATCTTTCACTATATCATCACATCCAGTCTGCGGTGCATACACACTAACTATGTTTATAACTAAATCTTCTAACAATATCTTAACAACAATTAATCTATCATTCACCCTCTTAACATCCGTCACACATTTTTTCAAATGATCATCCAATACAACTCCCACACCATTTCTCTTACCATCGCTTCCACAATAATAGAATTTATAACCTACTCCAATTTCTCTAGCTTTCGATCCCTTCCATTTCGTCTCCTGCAGGCAAGCCACATTTATTCTTCTCCTTTGCAAAACGTCCGCTAACTCTCTTCCTCTTCCAGTCATCGTTCCTACATTCCAGCTTGCCATTCTCAATCTTACTTCCCGGACTCGCGTCTTACGTTGCACCCGTCCCTGATGCAACAACCCTAATCCATTTCTCACAGGTGCCGGGTGCTGCCCCTGCGCGTCGCCTAGAGGGTACGCCCTAGCATAGTCACCATTATCTTTCATTCGTAATACCATGTTGTAGGGGTTTTGGCTTTTTGTGTTTTACAACCGGCCGCCTGCCTGACGTCAACCCTCTTTGGGAATGCTTGTTGTTGCTTCTAGCCGACGATACTATTGACCCCTATCGTCGCCTTTAAGGCCTTCCACTCTGCCTTGCTACCTCGCCACCGAAGGTGGATTGCCAATGGCCGAGGTAGACTTGGTGCACTATGCGGGGAGCTACCGCCAGACTTACTTGCCGAAACACTCAAGCCCCCCTCACCAGGTTTAGCCCACGAGTCGACGTGGTTACCGGGGTGTGGCCGCTGCATGCAGGACAGCTACTTGGAGCCACTGGTGAGAGATTTGTAGGCTGTCAACGGTTTTAGCAGTCATTCTACCGCCTTTTACAGCCGACTGGCAGAATGACACGCTGACACCCCATGTCGTTCAAACCAAATATCGTTGAAAGTTTGCATAGTACAACATAATATTTTTTTTTAGTTTTATCTTTCTCTTATTTTAGAAGTTAGAGGGGGGGGGACCAAAAGTTGGTCCCGTCCCCCCCCACTTTGGAAGGGTCTCTCGCGCAAACTATTAAGTTTAGAAAAAAACGATATTAGAAACCTCAACATCATTTTTGAAGACCTATTCATAGATACCCCACCCACACGTATGGCTTCGATGAAAAACATTTTTTTGAGTTTCAGTTTCAAGTATGAGGACTTGAGGACCCCCAAAATTCATAGTTTTTTTTTGTATAAAAATCTTAATGCGGTTCACAGAATACATCTACTCGCCAAGTTTCATCAGTCTAGCTCTTACGGTTTCGGAGAAAAATCGCTGTGACATACGGACGGACAGACAGACAGACATGACGAATCTATAAGGGTTCCGTTTTTGCCATTTGGCTACGGAACCCTAAAAAAGATACAAAGTGATGAATCAATACTTGAAAAGTGTGTCGTAATTCTGTGCTACAGCAGCAAAAGGGCCTTGACTCAGAATAATGCCTAGCTCCTGTGAGGAAGCTATGGGCTGATATTCTGTCAAGACTATAAGCCAATAGACCTTGTGAGACATATTGTTATAATGTAGGTGTACATAATGATGTGTTCATGAGGCCTCTTGAGGCCTCTTGAGTCCTCTTGAGTCCTCTTGAGTCCAGGCAATAGGAACCAATTACATACACAGGAGGATGTGTGTGTATGTGCTCATTTTGAGAAATATTTTGTTTATAGAGTTGTGTTAGAAAAAGTTACCTTATAAAATGGTACAGTACATAAGTGAAGTGTCCATTTGTTGTGTCCAGGCAGCACGTCTAAGCAGGCGATCCTGGACGAGGTGAAGGAAAACATCGCCGCACTCATCCACGACTCTGAGCACGGCGTGTGGTGCGCTGACCTCTTGAAGCTATACAAGTATGTCCAACAAACTAAACAATACATCACCATTATTCTCACCAACTCACTCCTGTCCACCATACAGTTGATCAAATTGATCTAAAATCTAAATTAATTGAAGATGGGTTCATTCAGTTAAGGTACGGGCCCACCGCGGCGCTCGGAGAGGTTACGCACGTGTATTAAGCTTCGATTTGTTAATAAATGTATGTGGTTGTGCCCACTGCAACCCTTAAAGATGCTGCGCATCACTTGACGCTATTGGCACATGCGTGGCGCCCTCGAATAGTTGGTTACATAGCTTAACGCACGTACGCACGCACCGCGTTTACAGCGTGCATGGCGTTAAGCTACGTAACCAACGTATTCAAGCAAAAACGTGGCGCGTGCGTAGCCTCTCGGTGCGCCGGCGCCGTGGTGCGCCACGCTACAGTCGTGGGTTCATATTCGTGTACAGCAGTGGAAACGTAGACCAAAGCTATCAAACTAATTAATACACGCAGCGAAAAAGCGCCGCGTACTCGTGCCTGCAAAGTTTGAGCTAGCATGAAGACCAGGCAAGTTGTGCTGCCAGTCTGCAGGTATCGTCATTTATCGTATAAACTGGTCATCTAATGTGTCAAGCTCATCCAGTCTCATTCTATAGTAAACCTTGCGTTTTGTGGAACCACTTTGTAGTACTTCTTTCACTAAGTCTTCCGCCATAAGGTAGACATAATTATCTCCGTTACTAAAAATGACCCCACTGTTGCACCTCACCACCACACTTAACGCAGTTAAGCGCGATTGTAAGTCTGCGAGCAACCCTAGAAGAACGAGTAAGGCTCGGCTCCTGCTACTCCCGGTATGGTTGCAGGGAGCGGTTCGGGAACGAGCTGCGGTTCCAACAGTTCGGGCACAGCAGCATCTTCAGCCTCGTGTGCACCATGGAGGAGCGCGTCAGCATCGCGCGCCCGCAGCCCGACGGGGACCGACTGTTGCAGGTGCGCGCACCACCACTCCTCACATTATATAGTATACTAGCTGTTGCCCGCGACTTCGTCCGCGTGGATATTTGAGTTTGTTTTTTTTATTTTGACATGACCAACTGTAGTTACCATAGTTTTGAGCTTGTACTTTAGAGTGTATTTGAATTTGAAGGCAAGTGCTGTTGTTTTATTTTTCAGTAGTGTTTAGTTTAACTATGATAGATGTTTCCCGCGATTTTGTCTTAGTGGTTATCATCGGTTTTTTTGTAAACCTTTGTGTGTATTCGAACCTGGTGACAGATGCTGCGGTAGCTGAAATTTTTTTAATGTTTTTTTTTGCGTATTTTGTAAAGCTCTTTTTCGTGATTTTGTTTAAGTGGCTAATTTGGCTAATTTGTTGGTGTATAATCGAATCTGGTTTTTTTAATTGGCATGACCAACTGCTATTTACCATAGTTTTGAGCTTGTACTTTAGGGTGTATTTGAATTTGAATGCTATTGTAGCTGATTTTTTTCAGCGGTGCTTAGCTTCGGTATGATAGGTGTTTTCCGCGATTTTGTCTTAGTGGTAATCATCGGTTTTTTTGTAAACCTTTGTGTGTATTCAAACCTGGTGACAGATGCTGCGGTAGCAAAAATTTTTTTAATATTTTTTTTTGCGTATTTCGTAAAACTCTTTTTCGTGATTTTATTTTAGTGGGTAATTTGGTCAATCGTATTCGTTGGTTGGTTCGTTGGTATCGTAATCGAATCTGGTTTTTTTAGTTTGACATGATCAAATGCTAGTTACCATAGTTTTGAGCTTGTACTTTAGAGTGTATTTGAATTTGAAGGCGAGTGCTGTTTTTTTCAGCGGTGTTTAGTTTAAGTATGATAGATGATTCCCGCAATTTTGTCTTAGTGGTTATCATCGGTTGTTTTGAAATTTTTTTGTGTATTTAAAGCTAGTGACAGATGCTGCGGTAGCTGGAAATTTTGTAATGTTTTTTTTTGCGTATTTTGTGAAGCTATTTTTTGTGATTTTATGTTATATTAGTGGCTAATTTGGAGTTTCATATGCGTGTTGGTGTATAATCGAATCAGATTTTTTTAATTTGACACGACCAGCTGGTAACTATAGTTTTGAGCATGTACTTTAGCCGTTTTTTGAAGCGGTGTTTAATTTCGGTATGATAGGTGTTTTCCGCGATTTTGTTTTAGTGGTTATGGTGGGTTTTAGCTGTTACCTGCGACTTCGTCCGCGTGGTAAAGTCATAGTTTTGAGTTCGTTTAAAAGAAACTATTTTATGGTGGAAGGCGGACAACTACTGATATGTTTTCACTGGTTTTTGCGTATTTTTTGAGAGTTCTTTTTCGTGAATTTGTCTTAGTGGCTAAGTCGGGTATTTGTTTGCGTTGGTTTTACATGACCAAGTTCTGGTTACCTTAGTTTTGAGTTTGCATTCAATACTATATAAAGTGTGTTCGAAAGATGGTAAATGCTGTAGTAGCCGATTTTTTTCAGCTGTGTTTAGTTTTGTTATGATAGGTGCCTCCCGCGATTTGGTCTTAGTGGTTATCATGGGGTTTTTTGTAAACCTTTGTGTGTATTCAAACCTGGTGACAGATGCTGCGGTAGCTGAATTTTTTTTTAAGTTTTTTGCGTGCGTATTTTGTAAAGCTTTGTTTCGTGATTTTGTTTTAGTGGGTAATTTGGGCTTTAAAGAGAGAGAAGTTTATTATAAAAGCAAGAACATCGGCTTTAGTATTCGTTGGTGTATAATTGAATCTGGTTTTTTTAGTTTGACATGATCAAATGCTAATTACCATATTTTTGAGCTTGTACTTTAGAGTGTATTTGAAGTTGAAGGCGAGTGCTGTTGTAGCCGATCTTTTTCAGCGGTGCTTAGTTTAAGTATGATAGATGATTCCCGCAATTTTGTCTTAGTGGTTATCATTGGTTTTTTTGTCAACCTTTGTGTGTATTCAAACCTGGTGACAGGTGCTGCGGTAGCTGAATTTTTTTTAATGTTTTTTTTTGCGTATTTTGTGAAGCTATTTTTTGTGATTTAATGTTATATTAGTGGTTAATTTTGGGTTTCGTATGCTTGTTGGTGTATAATCGAATCAGATTTTTTTAATTTGACACGTTCAGCTGGTTACCATAGTTTTGAGCATGTACTTTAGCCGTTTTTTGAAGCGGTGTTTAATTTCGTCATGATAGGTGTTTTCCGCGATTTTGTCTTAGTGATTATGGTGAGTTTTATATAAACTTTTGTGTGTATTCAAATTTGGTGACAGATGCTGCGGCAGCAGAATTTTTTTTACTGTTTTTGTTCGTATTTTGTAAAGCAATTTTTTGTGAATTTTCTTCAAACCTTTTTCCCCTTTTTCTTCTTTTAGGGAAAGAATTTTCCTATTTTCTTTCTTAGTGCACTTTTGCCCTATAAGAGTAACACATCTTCCAAGTTTCATGCTTCTAGGACTAATGGTTTAGGCTGTACGTTGATTTTTCTTTCAACCTTTTTGCCCCTTTTTCTCCTCTTCGGGAAAGAATTTTCCAATTTCCTTTCTTAATGCACCTCTACGTTATAAGAAGAACATACCCTCCAAGTTTCATGCTTCTAGGACTAACGGTCTAGGCTGTGCGTTGATTGTCAGTCAGTCAGTCAGTAACGAAAGAGTTTTATATATTTAGAAGAAGAAGAAGAAGAAGATCAGTGGCTCATTTGGTGTTTCGTGTGCGTGTTAATGTATAATCGAATCAGATTTTTTTGATTTGACATGACCAACTGCTGGTTACCATAGTTTTGAGCATGTACTTCAGAGTAGGTTGTGAAGGCGAGTGTTGTTGTGGTCGTTTTTTTAAACGGTGTTTAGTTTCGGTATGGTAGGTGTTTTCCGCGATTTTGTCTTAGTGGTTGTCGTGGGTTTTAAATAAACTTTTGTGTGTATTCAAATTTGATGACAGGTGCTGCGGTAGCTTAATTTTTTTTACTGTTTTTTTGCGTATTTTGTAAAGCTATTTTTTTGTGATTTTTGTTTAAATCATTTTCCTTTTTTTCTTCTTTTAGGCGAAGAATTTTCCTATTTTCTTCCTTAGTGCACCTCTGCTCTATTAGAGGAACACACCTTCTAAGTTTCATGTTTCTAGGGCTAACGGTTTAGGCTGTGCGTTGATTTTTCTTCAAACCATTTTTCCCCTTTTTCTCCTCTTCGGAAAATAATTTTCCATTTTCCTTTCTTAGCGGATGCCTACGTCATAACATCTACCTGCATGCCAAATTTCAGCCCGATCCGTCCAGTGGTTTGGGCTGTGCGTTGATAGATCACTATGTCAGTCAGTCACCTTTGAGTTATATATATTTAGATTTCATTACAAGTGCGGGAAGGCTGTCATTGCAAAGAGTTCCGACAAATGTCTACCCGAGCCGAAGGCGAGGGTTGACAGTCGGAACAAGTTGCAATGACGGTTCCGCACGTGTACTGAACGACTATTTTTAATACAGTTGCGAAAAAATTAAGCAATTTAATAAAATAATAAAAATACCATTTGCTTTTTTCTCTTCTCTCCACGCAATAAGTTCGTCGTATGTTTGCATGTAGCGACTTTTTGATTTTTCCGGTAAAATGTTCTCCGAAGCATTTTGTGCAATTATACTGAGTTCCGGTGGTGTTAATTCAAAAAAACTAGGGTCGAAATTACTCATTTTGTGCAACAAACAAATAAACTCGCAAAGAAAATTTCTGAAAAATGGCGCCAAGCGCCAACCGTAAAATTTATGCAGAGATTTTTTTTTTTCTTCACCCATTCTGGAAGGCAAAGGGAACTATACCCATACAGCCAAGTCTTCAGTAGATTTTTTTTATTGATATGAATTGAAAATGAAATTTAATGAGATGAAATGAAATGAAACCTAACATAACTCATTCAATCAAATCATTAAATCTGGTAATGAAACAAATTAGTAGCTTCTTTTTAGAAATAATACGTATTTGCATGAATCATAAAAACTTCGATGAATGTTTTTAGTAAAAACTTCATGGTTGGTTTTTCTTTTTAGACATTATTTTGACAGTTGGCAAAGAAAAAGCACTAGTGCGGGAATGGTAAAAAAAAAGCACGCGTGTGTAATACCCCACATCCCGAACGCTATACGTCCCTGCAATACGCCACTTTTTGAGCAACTGTATTAAAAATATCTATACTAGCATGCAATCGATGCGGGTGTTTACAAGTGGGTGTGCGTGTGTGCAGGATCCGGAGCGCGCGCGGCCCCTCCCCCTGGCGCGGCCGCCCGCCCCGCGCCGCCTGCCCCCGCCGCGCGCGCCCTCGCCCGGCAGCGAGGACGCCTTGCCCGGAGTCGACTTCGTAAGTTCACCACGCAACGCATCCGTCGCAACAATGAGTCGTGTATTGATTGTGAGGTGCATGTATGTTGTGTTGGTTAGGAGCCGGACGTGTTCCCGGAGGACTGCGTGCACTACCTGGAGAGCATCCCGGCGGCGCCGCTGGAGGGGCTGGCGGCGGGCGCGCAGCTGGAGGTGATGGTCGGCGAGGTGTACTCGCCCTCGCACCTGTGGCTGCTGCGCGTCGGCCCCGCCCACCACCTCGCCATGGAGGCGCTCATGGACGAGATGACGTGAGTGCCGGCGCGCGAGCGGCTGCGGCTGCCTGCCCGCGACGGGTCGTGACGTGACGTGTGCGGGTGCGTGTGTGTTGCAGCGAGTACTACCGCGGCGCGGGCGCGGACCGCGTGCTGGCGTGCGGCGCCGTGCGCGTGGGCCACTACTGCGCCTCGCTCTACGACAACGACTGGCATCGCTCGCTCATCGTGAGCATCGTCGACAGCGACACCGTCAAGGTACCCGGCTCGGGGGCGTGGGCGTGGTGAGTGCGCCGCGTCGCTCGCTCGCTGCGCTACAACGGTGGTACCACACGCATGTGTTACAGGTGCGGCACGTGGACTACGGCACGGTGGAGACAGTGGCGGCGGCGGCGCTGAAGCCGCTGCGGCGCGAGTGGAGCCGGCTGCCGGCGCAAGGCATCCGCGCGCGCCTGGCGGGCTGCCGGCCGGCCGCCGCCGACTGGCGCTGGCAGCGCGCCGCCTGCGCCTGGCTGCTGGCGCGCGTGCAGGACCGCCGCCTCTACGCCAACGTGCTGCAAGTCGACTGCACGGTACGTACCAAGGACCTGCATGGGTTTCAAGTTTGTGGGATAAAAAAGGAGGATAAGATAAGCAAAGACTGGAGTTGATCCTTGAGTTCAATGTTTATTCTCTCAACAGCTTGTTAACTTTCTGACGAGTTCTGAGTGATCATCCTATCACGATGGATGCCACCACAACCTACAGCACAAAAGGTGAAGTTACTGAATGAGCTGGCTGACGAGAAACGAAATAATAAATTTAGCGCTTGCTCGGATTCTTGCCACATCATTTTATTCATCTGCCATCTGGTTGGTTTTAATGCGGTCGTCCGTCCCACAGGAGGAGATAGTGGAAACGTTTCTGATCGACACGTCGGGCGCGGAGGACTTCTGCCTGACGCGCGAGCTCATCCGCGTCGGGCACGCCGACCCGCGCGCCGACTCCGCGCTGCAAGTAAGTGCCGGCGCGGGGCAGAGGGAGGGGGAGGGGGAGGGGCGGGAGGAGGGGGAGGGGGATGAGGACTCGCCGTGCTCGAGCTCGGTGCGCTCGCTGGCGGGCAGCGTGCGGCGGCTGGTGAGCGCGGCGTCGTGCTCGGCGTCGCAGGTGTGCGGCGGCGCGCGGCGCATGCGCACGTGGAGCGCAGGCGCCAGCGCCGTGTCCGCGTGCAGCACGCGCGCCTCCTCCCGCCTGCTGCTGCGCAAGCTGCGCCTCGCCAGGACGGATGACGCGCCATCTGACCTCTACGACGCAGCAACCGATCACGAGTCGTACGATTCCGATTCGGCGGTGAGTGCGGTGAGTGCGGCGAGTGCGGCGAGTGCGGCGAGTGCGGTGAGTGCGACGAGCCGCGTGCTGCGTCGCAAGCTGCATCTCTACCGGTAGACGCGACCCGGTCTCGGAAGGCGATCAGGATACCGGAATGGATAACTTGATTACACTATACAAAATGCGGTTCTTGCGGGACTACGAAAACCAGTGAGAATTATCGTATTCGATCACCAGCCATAGCATCCATTATGTAGCCATTATCAAAATCTCAGTTACAACTTAACCTATATATGTAATCTATTTAAATATATTATTTTCCTGACAAAAACTTTGTTTTTGTGTGCACTTGTTTAGTTATGAGAATTTTGTTTAGTTACCTGCATCATTTTAATCTTATCTTATACCTTTAAACGAGAAAATCTTGTATATGCACCACTATTTTGTAATTACCAAAAAAAAAATGCCGATATTGGCAACTGATACTGAACACATCCACGAAAAAAAAATTTGAGACATAAAAAAATATTTTTAAATAACCACAATTTTTAGTCAAATATTGAGAAATGATTCAACAAGCAAAAATCATTTCATTCATAAACGCTAAATACCAAGCGGAACCGAACAGTGTAATTTTTTTTTCTCTCTAGTACTACGTAACTAATAATGTCCATAATTTTATGCAGGATTTCTGAAAATTTCAACATTTAATAACTTTGTAATTTTATCGAAACTAAAAATTCTGATTGCACATTCATAATGTTCTACCTCTACTACATTACCTTTTTTTTGTAGTTACAAAATAGTGGTGTATATATTTAGGATCTCGGAAACTGCGCCAACGATTTTCACGAAATTTAGTATACAGGGGTTTTCGGGGGCGATAAATTGATCTAGCTAGGATTCATTTTAAGAAAATGTACACGCCATCATTTATCAGGCGAGTACAGGGTGTACTCGCCTGATAAATGTTAGCTACTTTAGCCCTAAGCTTTGTTAGTGGATACATACTAACAAATACATAAAAACATGTACTTAACTCTAAAAAATGATATTCGATAAAACTTCTGCCAATTCTTCACCAACCGAATTCTTGCTTTTTTAATCTCACTAGTATTTTAGCGTTGTAGTCCAAATCTAAACTCATTTATTTTTTTAATCACAAGGTTCACTTTGAAACGTTTTTCTTTGAGCCTCGTCGTACCCAGCAGCGCTACGCAAATTTTGAACCGACGATTTTAGTCTATACTAGCGACTATCGCAATACAAATTCATCACAGATAGGCGTCGTCGCCACGTTTATGAACTTCTATAAGACAAAGCGCCGGCAATCGAAGACATGCGTAGTATTGCGTACGAAGAGTCTCTTATCTGATATCAAACGCAAGGATAGGTTCGATTAGTGGGGAGTTAGTATTTGGTTAGTGGCGCGGGCGCGGGCGCTACCATCGAACCTCGGGTACCGGGTCGCGTCCGCTGCCGGCGCCGGCCTGGGCTCAGGGCCGCCTCTAACCCGCATTCCGTGTCCGCAGAGCGAGGACTGCTACCTGTACCCGAGGTTCGAGGTGCTGGAGCGCGGCGCGTCGCCCAACTACGCGGAGATCTGCCGCATCCTCGCCGACGGGCTGGCGCTCGAGTACGTGCACGCCTACCGCCTCCACGTGCCCGGGCCCTGGATGCCGCGCCCCGAGCCCCCACCCTCTCCACCACCCTCTCCCTCTCCCTCTCCACCACCCTCTCCCTCTCCACCACCCTCTCCACCACCCTCTCCACCGACATACTCCACCCACCAGTTGCCACCGCCGTCCCTTCCGCCCTCCTACTCCGTTCCACCTCGCCCGGCTCATTCGACGTGTTCTCCCCATATATCGCCGCAGCATTCCCTTCCGCCTTCCTACTCCATTCCTGCTGGCCCACCTCATTCGACGTATTCTCCCCACATATCGCCGCAGCATTCCCTTCCGCCCTCCTACTCCGTTTCTCCTCGCCCACCTCATTCGACGTATTCTCCCCATATATCGCCGCAGCATTCCCTTCCGCCCTCCTACTCCGTTTCTCCTCGCCCACCTCATTCGACGTATTCTCCCCATATATCGCCGCAGCATTCCCTTCCGCCCTCCTACTCCGTTCCTCCTCGCCCGGCTCAATCGACGTATTCTCCCCATATATCGCCGCAGCATTCCCCTCCATCCACCTACTCCGTTCCTCCTCGCCCACCTCACCCGACATTTTCTCCACATCGGTTTCCGCAGCATTCCTCACCGCCCTCGTCGTATCCTATCCGCGGTCCTCACCCGGCACCCTCCCCCCACCAGTTACCGCGGCATCCCTCTCCCCTCAGCTACTCGGTCCCTCGTCATTCGCCGTCCTCCCTCGTCCAGTCGCCGCAGCGTCCCCCTCCGGCTCATGCCTTGTGTCCTCTCGCACGGGGTCCGAGCGCACAGGGCGCACAGGGCGCACAGGGCGCACAGGGCGCACAGGGGGAGGCGACGCACGAGGTGCGCGTGAGCTCGGCGGAGTGGGCGGTGCTGGCGCACCTGCGCGCGACGGACGGGGCGGCGGCGCGCTGGTACGCGCTGACGGCGGGCTGGCGCGCGCTGCTGCCGCCGCCGCCTGGCCTCTAGCCCCGCACACACCACACACCACACTCCACTAACCTAACAGTATTCAAGCTAAATAAATGCTAATTAACTACTTTTGAAAATCATTTACGGGCCTCTGTAGGCCTGCTTAGTAATAGTGCAAATATACAAAGTGGAATAACCTACCTCATCTACTAGAGTTTTGTTAAGGTGGTAAATTAGTTAACTATTAGTGTGATAAAGTTAAGTTGTAATAGTTATAAGTACGGACCTACTAATTGTTTATAGTTTGTAAGATTTCCGCTAGCCTGCGCGTTGGGACGATGTCACCTCATTGTTAGAGTTTTACCTCTAAAGAATCTCTTTAAGCTATGATGTGTAATGATGACACGAATTAGGTTCACGACCAACCGGTTTAAAAGGTTTTCTATTGTTTAGTTTATTTCTCTAATGATAATCTTTAGAAAGCATGAATAATGCATTCTGTTTTGTATTAAGTTTAAATAGTAGAAGTACCTACCAATCCTGGTCACTACTAAAACCTTAGCTTTAGTTTCGGAAACTTTCCAATAATTTAGTTTAGTATATTTTCGTATTGCTGCTTTACTTTTGTTACTTTTAAGTTGATTCTGTGATACCTCCGTTAGAAGAATGCATCTATTCGGGGCTTAATTAACTACCGACTTGAAAATTTCGATGAATAAAAATTACTATTATGTACCTACATATTTATGTTTTTCTTTCAAAACACCATCATAGCCTAGTGCGAACAAAGTGACCAAAGCAAAGAGAGCAACCGCGGCGGTCAGTCTGTCAAGATTACAAAAAAAAAAAAGATCAAGTAACGTTATGGTAACATAGGTCCTACCCACCTAGGCCACGATCTCTGTTCAGTCAGACGGTTCGGTTGTACTGACTGCGTTCCGACCATGAATCTACATACTTCGTCGACCGTATGTTTAGACGTTTTATTTTGGGGTAGACAGACCAAAGAGTATAGTTAAGACAAAGACAGGGAGTCTGTAGGAAATAGTGTAGTTGCATGGAGATAATATTATGTACTAAGTACCTACATTAATGTCGATATAGTTAGTATAGTTGCTCGAGTGTGATCACCTATAATATACTATTTGGAGGTCCGAGCCTTTGCTTGACCCACCTTGAGATTACAACCCTTGTTTTTGCCCCTAAACGTACCCTTCAGATCGTTTCCCTACCTATATTTCCTCTAATGGCAACACTGCCGTGACGTCACGGTCGGTTACAGATAAAACCGCGCGCCGGCTAGCTGTGGCTTCAGTACGCTTTTGTTTTTTCCCCGATAACGTCGTGTGATCGTTCGTGCAAGCGTAACATAAAGAAAACCTTTCGTTAGAAGATCGTTTAAGGTAAGAATTTTAGTTTTTATTCTAGTTTTAAGAAAATCCCGACTCGGGTCGACGGTTCCAACCTCACCCAGTGATAAGATCTAAGCAAGCTTGGATCAAGGGATTGTAAGTAGTTGCGTGTTATAGAAGAGAAATGGACTTGTCTGTGTCTCAACTATGCACCATACTTACGTATAGTAGCGTACCTATTACCTACTAATAATCTACAGAACATCTTGGTCTAAACGGTAACTGCGTACACGCCATTACCCTATTTTGAGCCGACGGCTCGATTGGGCCGACGGCTCGATTGATTGAGCCGACGGCTCGATTAATTGAGCCGACGGCTCGATTGGGCCGACGGCTCGATTGATTGGGCCGACGGCTCGACTTGGGCCGACGGATCGATTGGGCCGACGGCTCGATTGATTGGGCCGACGGCTCGATTGGGCCGACGGCTCGATTGATTGGGCCGACGGCTCGACTGAGCCGATGGCTCGACTTGGGATGAGGATGAGGATCACATAAGATTCAATAAGACGTCTCGTTTCTGGTTTTGAAAAATCCCGACTCGGGTCGACGGCTTCAGCCTCACCCAGAGATAAAACCCAAGCGAGCTTGGACCAAGGGATTCTAAGTAATTGTGGGTTATGGAAGAGAAATGGACCTGTCTGTCTCTCAACTAAGCATTACAATTACGTTTAGTAGCGTACCTACTACCTACTAAATAGTCTACAGATCAAAACCTCTTGATCTATACTATACGGTAACTGCGCACACGCCATTACCTTGTTTTGAGCCAACGGCTAAACCAAACATTACCGTCCGGCCCAGCCGACGGGTCAATTTGGTACGTCCATCGAGCCGACGGCTCGACTGAGCCGACGGATCAATTTGGCACGTCCATCGAGCCGACGGGTCGATTGAGCCGACGAATCAATTTGGCACGACCATCGAGCCAACGGCTCAACCAAACATTGCCGTCCGGTCCAGCCGACGGATCAATTAGGCACGTCCATCGAGCCGACGGATCGTTTCGAGAAGATTCGAGATGCTGCCTATAAGAAATGACTTTGTTCTAGTCTAGTGCAGAAGATTATGATCATGGATAAAATTGCTCGCGGCAATTTCATCATATATATCAAACTTTTGGAAAGCCTGAAAGATAGTGGACCTCCAACGGAGACCTCTGTTAGGCAATCCACCAGATCCAAAATCACGATAAAGTAAGCTATGACGTACGAACCTCATCTATAGCTACCGCTTTCGCTCTGACGGAGCTATCAGAAAAACTTAACCCAGCATAAAGTTAAAACAGTTGGCCGTTCACAAGAACCCATATTTTATGCGCCTTAATCCATGGAAATCCAAGTAGACAAAACTGCTGTCAAATCCACAAAACCTGACATCGTGGCTAAAGCTTCGATAAACAATGAATGGTACTCTTCCAAATAAAATAGAACTGATGTTTGAGGACATGATGAATGCTTCATCTACTATGCTTACTGTGGTAATAAATGAAATTTGAATTGCAAATAATCCTCAAAAAATTATATCGGCTTCTGATTTGGAGATAGCCGAAGCTGACTCCTAATTATCTGAACTAGAGTTAAGCACGTCTGGGAACTATGTGTGCAAGTGCAGATCCTGAAATTTTAACAGACTTGCGGAGTTTTAGCAAGAACAGCTTGCAGAGTGCCTGGATAGAGGATTCGTATGAAATAAGAACGCTTGGTGGATTCAATGGCCAGTACAGGTTGCTGAATATCATGGGCTACTGAACCTATTCATCAGAGAACTTCTTGTGAAGATTATTATTATCCGATTTACCAACGCTGTGAAAACGAATTTTAACACCGCAATATAATCGGAAATGCAGGAACTACAAACATTATGGGCATAGAGCTGTCAACAGCTCAATCGGAATCCCTCTTACGTATATTCCAAAAAGGAAAAAACCATCGGGACCCTACAAACTATTTGATCGACCTGAAAGCTTTTACAAATACTTCAAACACAAGAAGTTCACAATCTGACTAATAACCTGTCGTATAACTTAGAAAGTACTGCAACGTAAACTAAACGGTAATAAAGGCTCAACAACGGAAATGGACACAAGCCATGAGTCCATTGACATAAAACACCACTGTTTTCCATTAAAAATTCCACGATATTTCCATACCAAATAACCGGCCTACTTTTTAGTTTAGCCTCGGCTTTACTGACGTTTGCAGGGTTAACGAACATATCCAAAATCAAGAAATACTGGTTGTTGCATACTGGGGCAACCCTCTTTTGGCAAACCAAAAACCATGCCACAACACCTTGACAACGCGTAGAAACAGCTACTAGATGTCACAAAGCTACCTGCTGCAACAAGCAAAACGTATTTTGGGACGACTAACTTTAATCTTAGCTTTGTGGTGCCTTTATGCAAACGTCAATGCTGCTTTTTACACAGAGACTACATCTATTCAATGTCTCGCCTATTCACCGATAACTATAGACAATGATCATTATGACAGACCTATCGGGCATACATACGAGATGGTTTTGGGTTTACTGGCGTCCCAAGCTCAAATCCCGAGAAATTGCAGCCGTATTTAAGTGCAATAGACTATTGTGCCTCCACTGCACTGTAGACTTCTCTAGTGTCAAGGACATAAATACCTTCTGATATAACGGGAATACGGAACTACTAATTCATGGAGAAAAAGTAAAAACGCTGCCTAGTTAGTATGGAAAAACTGGATTGGGATAATCACTGCTTGTTTAATGAACATAACCACATCGAATTGTTGTTACTGGTCTGCTTAATACTTTTCACAGTGCACGAAAGGGGCCTATTTGAGGCATATTTAAAATCTTTTCACTTGTCTCGGAAAAATCTGTGTCACGATAGAAGAAGAAGAAGAATTATTTTTACATTCCACTGAACGTAAATTGTTTCCAATGATTTGTTGATCTATAAGGCTACTAGCATGCGGAAGATAATCTATACCAAAAGAACACTAAAAGAATTAAATGGATTATAAATCCAATTTACATCTCGGAAGAAATTGAATGCCCCTGCATTTCAGATAATCTGTAAGTAGAATACGGCGTTTCCTAATCTTATTGCATTCTGCAAGAAGTGTTCCACGTTGCATAACTCATATCGGTAAACCATTTCAAATTACCGAAAGCTGTATGAATCCTTGACCATCTTTTGGCTCTAAAACAGATTGATAATAATTAATGGGCTAAAGAATCTTGACATCGTACTTTGGGTAAAGAAACTCCTAGAATTGTCACAATTCTACGTATCAGTCCACTAGGACTTAGATAGCTTTTATTTTATTACTACACTCAGGTGTTGTCTAATAAGTCAGTTATCAATAACAAGTTCGATTAAAATAATCTTGCTATAATGAAGCAGGAATTAGTACTATCAGCAGGGTTCAAACTGCGGTAACGGTACAAAATAAAAAATATGTAGGTATGCAAATAATTGCACATTATGTATTAAAATCAAAAGGAAATTGAAGCCTTTAGCAGACTGCTCTCAATCACAATATAATTTTACATAAATTTCTTTATCGAAAAATGATTACATATTATTATTGCGTACTCTGTAAATAAACTGATTTATTTTGAATGTACCTATGTAGGTATGTGGTACGCTTAATTATGTTAATCATAAATGAAACACTGTCGTTGATACAATCATAGTCACAGTACGAACACCGCGCACATTTGCCGGCAGAATCCAAACACGTCTCAAGGTGGGTCAAGCAAAGGCTCGGACCTCCAAATATTACCGTTTTTCCCCCGAAGGGATAAAAACGGATATTTTGAGTCCAGCCGAAGCTTGACCCACCGTAGTTTAATGCCTTGCCGGCAATTAAAAGGTACTGAAGCCACAGCTAGCCGGCGCGCGGTTTTATCTGTAACCGACCGTGACGTCACGGCAGTGTTGCCATTAGAGGAAATATAGGTAGGGAAACGATCTGAAGGGTACGTTTAGGGGCAAAAACAAGGGTTGTAATCTCAAGGTGGGTCAAGCTTCGGCTGGACTCAAAATATCCGTTTTTATCCCTTCGGGGGAAAAACGGTAATATTTTATTTAAGGGACCGCTAAGTTTCTAGCCCGCCACAACAACACGCATGCAATGCATAAACTCGTAGAAAATGAAGAAAAAAACAGCATCTGATGTTAAATGGCTATGCAGGATGGTTTATGCTATGTGTATTATGTTAATTATGAGGGCAGGCTTCGCAAGCAGCTAAGGGATAATGAATGAGCGCCATTTCTGATTAAGGCTTTTAACAAAGCACCACTAATAGGGCTACCGGGCGGCGGCGGGCCCACAAGGGGCCCACCCACCATGGGTGGGTGCCCTCCGCACCGCCATCTAGCGCATCGCGATCAAGACTATAAAACCGGTGGATTCCGAAATTACCACAGACAACAGATAAGCTTTACTGAACTTTACTTTACTGCATGGAAGGGAAGAAAGAAAAAAGAAAAATGATAACAAACATGGCGTGCGATTTTGAGCGTTGTTGAATTTTGTTTAGTTATTTATGTCGGCCATCTATTTAGTGGCGTTGTGTTTTGTATCTGGATTATGTGGTCAGACACAAGTTGCGTTCGTTTCGATGTCGGTAAGCAAAGGAGGTAACCTCGGTCGGATGGCGCTGGCGCTGGAGGCTGGCAGGGCCTCGCGCTAGGAGTGCGGGGCGGCGGCGGCGGCGGCGGCGGTGCGGCGCGCGGCTATGCACGCGGCGCCGGCTCGCTACGTGTCAGTGAGCGAGCTGTACTCTACCGACGAAGTGGAGCTGTTGTTGGACGAGATCCGCGACCTGGAGCCCACCAGCTGCCGCGGCGAAGACGTGCAGGTACACTCACTCGCCTCCGCGTCCCTGCTCCCTGCTCCCTGCTCTCCGTCCCGACCCGCCGGTCCACAACCCTCTGATCCCTGAAGTCAAGTAGTTCCAAGAACGTATCTAAACTGCGGAATGACCTAAGCCCTCCGTGTACGAGTATAGACAGAATTATGATCCGAGCAGAATAGCAGCAGAGTGCAATTTCCAATCCAATAGTTGAACCGGTTCGGGTTACATGGATGGGATGGATGTTGCAGGATTTCGAGATAGCGGGCAGCGGCGGCGGCGCGGGCGGCGCGGCGGGCTCGCCGGCCGGCACGGAGCTCACGGAGCGCTCGTGGGACTCGCACGCGCAGTACCGGCGCGAGCCGCCGCCGCGCCCGCTGCCGCTCGCGCCGCTCTACTGCCGGCCGCGCTACCTGCTGCAGCTGCAGGGGTGCTGCGCGCTGCTCATCCTCGTGAGTCACAGCCTGTCCGCCACGTCCTTCCACCATGCACATCCCGCCGTATATACCGTGGCGGCTACAGCCATCGGAAATGAGAGACGCTGTTTTGGGGTGTGCCTACAAAAAAGTCCTTAAGATTTAACCAGTGATTTTTATTTTATTTTATGTCTTTAAGATATTTAGGTATTAACTATTATGGACCTAAGGTGTTGTCTCGTTTTTGTAATGTGCATTTTGTTGTCTAAATTAAATGATTATTATTATACTATAGGCACAGATAAGATAATACTATACGCTATAGGTAGAAAGAAGCTAAGGTGAACAACGAGAACATTTGCCAAATTTGTGAATATAGATTGTTGTTCTCAGTCTGGCTGTTATATTGTATTCTAAGCATGTATTTACAGAAAGAAAATGTATTTAAGTATTATATCAGCAATCTGGCTTCCATAGGACAAGCTCTGCTTAGTTTGGGGCCAGATAGTGTTGGGTGGATTGTCTACAATAATTATATATTTATTTAAAATTGACACCTGGTGACGTTTGTTTTCATTTTTTATCACCTTTGTTAATAAACTGTTTACAGAGGTGATGAAATATTGTGAAACACTCTGTTTGTAAACAGGGTCACCAGTCACCTGTCACACCCGGGTGGAGGAGTCTATGGTCGTGGGCTGACGTGGGGTGATGTTGGTTGGTTGCAGACGTGCAGCTTGTGCGCGTGCGGCTGCGTGTGGGGCGCGCTGGGCGTGCGGCTGGGCGGCGCGGACGCGGGCGCGGGCCCGGCGCGCGCGCTGCAGCTGGGCGCGCTGTCGGCGCTGCTGCTGCACGCCGCGCTGCTCGCGCTGCGCCTCACCGCGCTGCACCGCCTCATGCCGCTGCCCTGGGACGCACTGGTACCTATGCCTATAGCCCTCGCGGGGGGGGTGCGCGGTGTGTGCGCGTGCTGATGGTTGGTTGTGTTGCAGAGCGCGGCATGCGGCGCGTGGGCGGCGGGCTGGCAGCTGTGCGGCGGCGCGCTGCTGCTGCACGCCGTGCTGCGCCACCACGCGCGCGCGCCGCCGCACACCCGACATCTGCTGTTCGCCGCCATCGTGAGTACTCTCACTCTATCTATTCAATATCATCACAACAATCACTTTGAAACATCTTAAAGCTAGGTGGGTCTGATTGCCAGTTCCCCTCGACCAACACCCAGAAAAACAGGCTACAAACATTACAAACATTATCGTTTATTCCATCTTGTTGCAACATTCCATTTACCTTGGATGCAACACCAAGACCGAGAACAAACATCTACGTACTTACTTACTTGGTACTTGGTGAGCGGACTGTTTTCCGCAAGTAGGCCACAGGTGGGCCCTTTTTGCGTGACGGGTGGTGGTGTTGCTAGCTCAGCCACCCGATGTCCTCTAGGAAGGCCAGCAGCTTGTGGATTCGGGCGCAACAAACATCTACGTTCACCACATAAATATTTGTTCTCGGTGGGGATCGAACCCACGTCCTCCAGCGTAGAAGGCAGAGCTGCTACCAACTGAATCCCCGAAAATATAGAATATCTAGAATGCCGTACACTCGCCTATGTATTTTCTAGCCACGTACCATAATATTACTGTACCCATAGTGTAACGTCCAGTTTTGAGAACCTAAATAAAAAAAAAAAACTGAGCTTGGAAGGCAGTCGATCAATTTATTCGGCAATTTTTTTTTATCATCCTCACTGGTTTATCTGCAAGTAGGCCGCTGGCGGGCCCTTTTTGCGTGACCCTTGACACGTGTTGATACTTTTTACTACGACACGCCGGTTTCCTCACGATGTTTTCCTTCACCGTTTTGAGAGTACTGACATAGTGCACATACATTTTTCGACAGAAAAGCTCATTGATACACGACTAAATTTGAACGACCTTCGGATCGGAAGGCGGGGCCGCTACCACTAGACCACCAGTGCTCTCCGGGCGGTCGATCAATAATGTGCCGTGTTACATTCCAGGGCTTGTCGCTGGCGTCGGGCAGTGCGGGCGCGCTGGTGGCGGGCCGCTGGACGCGCGCGCGCTTCCGCGTGGCGCGCGCGCGGGCCCGGCAGCGCGCGGGCGCGGGGGCCGAGGGGGGCGGGAGCGGGGGGCGCGGGGGCGGGGGCTACTGCGCCGTGCCGGGCGCCGAGCCCGCGCCCCCGCCCTTATAGTGCCGGCGCACCACTGACTTCTAGGCGCGCCGACGAGGCACGGGCGCGGTGCTCGAGTGATGTGATACCCTCGGCATGACGCCGGATGCGCCGACAGTTTTATAGTTTTATATTCGCACCGGATCTGTCTCCGAGTTGGTGGACCGAAGTTGAGTGGTGTGGAGTTGGGACCGGCTCCGGTACCAGGTGGCGGGACGCGGGAGGGGGAGTTGCTTCAGCACTTTGTTCAAATCTGAATTTAATCAATTTTGGCGATGGAATGATTTTAACGAAGGAGATGAAAGGTCACCGACGCATGTAACGTAAGTTTACGTGTTGTATTGATGTAACAGAATGTAACGGACTTGTCAAAGTACTGCCATTAGATATCTGTGTGAGATGAGATGCCGGGTTTAGTCTGTATATTTGTTAAATACCCTTCTTCTACAATTATTACGCTAAGTAATTTCTTTGCTTCTATATCGAGTGATGCAATGTTTATTCATAATGATTTAATCTTTTGTAAACAGAATTCTCTTGTATTGCTTAATTCCATACTTTGTATGACTAACAATTGTAAGGTTATTTGATATTTGCATATTTATGATATTCCACATTATGTGCTATTGATCTTGAACATTTTATTTACTGAAGTCTGATTTTGATGCTAGTCCATTTATAGGTAGGTATTTATTTGTAATTTTTATAAGCATTTCTTATGTAGTGAGCACAATGTATATCATTATATTGAATATGTATAGGTCTGTTGTGGCGACACGTCGTCAGTCTCACTTGGTTTGTCGCCGCTACTTAGTGTGAGTTTGTCCATCGTTTCTGCTCATAACTCATTTACACGACGCAACACGCAACTCTTGCAACCTTCACATCTCAATAATACCTATGTTCACTCGTGCATGGCACTCTAGTCATGTCATGCATGAGACAGAGATACGCGCTCACCGACTATACTATAGCCTCTATCTATCTGTGAAGCATTACTTCCAACCCAAGTTGTTCTGGCAGTGCAGTGAGTGTTCGTGTCAATGAGCTACGACTTTACTCCTCGTTTCTTCTTCGTCCAGTTTGTATTACATGTACACTTTATAAATATTGAAATTACACAAATGTATGCAAAGGGTAACACTTTTTTGTAAGCAAAACATTTATTGTGTTAAGAGTAATATTGTTGTATAGGAATGTCAGATACATTTGGTTCCTACTGCTTGTTATTGTATAACGCCCGTAGCACACCTCCACTGCGGAACCTTTAAAGCGAAACCTCTAGATCAATTCCGTTGCGATCAAGTGAAAAAAAACGGCGGCCAGATCGCGGAAGTGTGGCTGGCATTGGAGCCGATCGACGAAACCGCGCGGAGAAAGGGATGGAATATAGTCAAATCTATGCGTTAGAACAGGCAGTTTCTGAAAACATCGTGAGGAAAACCGGCGTGTTGTATAACCTAAAAAAAAAGTTCGAGCAACACGTGTCGAGCAAGTGTCACACAAAAAGGGCCTGCCAGCGGCCTACTTGCGGAAACCAGTCCGCACATCAAGTACGGATGATGAATTTTCCAATAGTGTTCCGCATCACCTACATACACTTACGGGATAAAACATGACGAAATTACTGCGGTTCCGCTGCAATGGTTCCGCAGCGGAGGTGTGCTACGGGCATTAGATCGGCTGGTTCGCAGGCGGCGACTGTTGGCGATAGTAGGTACATTACTCTCTTAGACTAAACTAACACTAAGAACTCTAAGAAAGATGTTCCACATGTCATGTATCCTTACCTACCTAATAGTTCTGTTATTGTTGTAAGTATTTTATACTGTCCAATCAGATGAAATCGCTCCACGAGCTTAACTTTGTACTGCCCTTGTGCTGTTTACTTTCTACTGAATCAATCGAAACGGGAATTGTTAAGAAGCGAGAGAATCTCTAAAACTTATCATGTTTATTGTACGTAGATATAGTGAACATACAGTCGACGTTCGATGGACAGAGAAGTGCGTTCAATGATGTTAGAGCTGCCCGCAGGAGGCAAACCGATGAACTGGCAAGTTCCTGCGAGTCACATCTACTGATGCTATCCTCGGGCGAGCCCTGACTACTGAACTAGGAAAGGGTCGGAGTGAGCCTACTAAAGCGAGCGAAAGCATCTAAATTGTTTGACTAGTCATTTAAGTTGTCGGTAGCGACATAGATTAAATTAGGCACTCGTTCGCTCTAGTAGGCTACTCAGTAACGTGCGGGCTTTTTAAATAATTGTATTCTACTTATGATAAAATAAGACGAATAAGTACGCGGACTGTGTTTATTGAGTGCGCGTCTACTCTAGCGGTCCAAGAAATAAGTCGCGCGTTACGCGAACCCTCCGGCGCGCGCTGCAGCGGTACTGGCGGGAGTGACGTCATGCGGCCGCTGCGCTGCGTGCAGGGCTCGCTCCGCTCTAGCGCGCATCTTCCTCTCCGTTTGTGTCTTCTATTAGTGAGTAAAGTTGCATCGGTTCGCGGGATCGCGGGTGCGGCGCCACGGACGTGGGAACGAAAATATTCTATCGGTGGAACTTTATTGCGAGTCATTTTTACTTTTAAATTTTAATGATAATAATTATATGGTTTTATACGAAGCCGGCAGTTATTATTTATATCGCTGTTACATTTATTAGGTTTATCATTCATGAGGACACCTCTTAATGGTAAGTAGGATCCATTTGGTATCTACGAATGACAATGTGTTGTGATAATTAATCCGTGATGGTAGCGTTCTTCCCCTAGCCCCTGTCGATAGGCGCGATAGGCGCTGAGCGGCGGCGTTTATAATTTTATAAGTGTCTATTTTAGGAGGTAATTCAGGATTGTAGTAACTCTCGTCAGCCTACACTTATGGGGAAAAGGAGTGTAGTGAAAAAAAAAACCAACTATCTGGTTCCCATAGTACAAGCTCTGCTTAATTTGAGCCAGGTAGTGTTGTGTGGATTGTCCACAATATTTATTTTATGCATGTACCTCAAGCATTATAATAATGTTATAGTAATATGGGGTGAATAGTATGTCAAGTAAATTATTAAATTAACGAATTGCATAAAATATAATTATTATATAAAAATATATCCATCACCATATTTGTACATATTTTGAAGTCAAACAATGAAACTTGATCAAACAATATCAGCTACAACTCTGTACGCCCTTGAAGTAATTGAGTATGGACTCCACGAGGCTGTCGGCTTGAGGACGAGCGGCCACTCCCGCGATCTCCAAGCCCAGGTTCTCAATCTTGTGAGCCGTGGAGTTGCCGATGGCAAACCTAGGCAGGTGATTGAGGTTGTTGCTGAAAGTTTGAAGTTCTCTATGAATGTACTCGCAGCCCGATGGACTGAAGAACACCAAGCAAGAGGGACTGTGCCCTGCATCAAGCTCCATGAGGTCACTCTTTAAATTGGAATTTTCCTTTGTTTCATATACAGTCAAAGCATCCACTGAGATTCGGGCCTCCGACAAAGATCTGGGTAAAGTCTCTGATCTCAGATTACCACACGGGAATAGAAATTTAGAATTTGCTGGATTTTCCAGCACAATCACTTTGGCCAAGTTTTCTGCATTGCCAGACTCCTCTCCTTTAGCTTCTAGGCCTAATGAAGCTAAGATGTTACGGCAGCTTGCTTGTCCAACTGTGTAGACTTTCTTTGTGTTCCATATCACAAACTTTGAAGGGTCCCAGCATTTGGCCAGTGCTCTAACAGCTCTGGGACTGGTTAAGATAAGGCCATCATAGTCCTTTTGAAGTAACTTCTCCACCAACTGGGCAGAATTGATGCTCTCGAACTGCAGTGGCTCCACAAAAACTGCCTCATAGTTACTATCACTGAACGCCTTTTGGTATTCTTCAGATTCGCTCTTGAAGAGCACAACTTTGTTCATGGTGACAGGCTGTAGGTAGGTAACTGATTAATAAATATCCTTAGTGCCACACTCTACATAATCAACCTGCCTTGACCCTGAAAAAGCAGGAAACATTCGAGGTTTTGAATTACGTGCGCCTTACAAAGCTACGAGCACGAAGGTAACACACATTTTGAGACAACATTTTACTTATTCAGCTGCTGCAAATTTGGTATTTTGTGTTGACGTGACGGTGGTGGCGGCTCCGTCCTCAAGTTTTTATCTATCCACATCACAGATTATTCGCTTGCATCAGTATTCTAAATATTTTTCCTATGAATCTAACGGACAGACGGTATCAAATCAAATCAAATCACACTATTTACATTTTGTTTTCAGTGTTGCCACGTGCCAAACCAAAAATACCAAAATATCTGGATTTCAAAGTCTAAAAATCTGTATAAATCTGTATTTGATCGAAAAAACACACAGAACATAAAACGAAACATAAACAACATAGAATAGAACAGAAAATATACAAAAAGAAAACCGGCCAAGTGCGAGTCAGACTCGCGTACGAAGGGTCCCGTTCTAAAAACATTTGTTATCTTTTGTATTTGTTTTAAAACAACGGCAACAGAAATGCATCGTCTGTGAAAATTTCAAATGTCTTATTATCATGGTTCATGATATACACCCTGGTGACAGACAGATAGTGAAGCCTTAGTAATAGGGTTCCCGTTTCTACCCCAATTATACACAAATATTGAATTTACTCTTATGAATTACTTTTTCATAGACTAAATCAAATTCCAAAAATCTGTATAAAAGTAAGGTAAAATCTGTAATCTGTAATACTAGCCAAAATTCTGTATAAATACAGATAAATCTGTATAATTGGCAGCACTGTTTGTTTTTCTTGACTTGACATTGACATCGACGTAATTTTGAGCAATTGTCTCTGCAAGTCACTTGACTTGAGAATTTGTGTCAAATATGTTGAATGTCAAACGGACAGGGAGCCCTCACTAAAGCCCGGTTTCCACTGCGAGCGGAACGGACCTAATAATGACTTCGTTAAACTCGCAAACGCAAACTGCATACTTGTATTTCCACCAACAAATAGTCGGACGGAAAGAGCCGAGCGTGTAGAAAGAGTAGAAATGAGCTCGCTCAGTTCGGGGGAGCGGAGCGAAGTAGGTACCTACTTACTTTTCTGGAAGAGATCGTTTTTAGCGATAAGGCCGTCCATTGTACCTATATTTGTAATGTTTCTGTTATAATATGTTTCTTATGTGTACAATAAAGTATTAATCTATCTAATCTATCTATCTTACGGACTCCGCTCAACTCGCAATTATAATTTAAATAGTAGCGTTTCCACAAGGTTTCCACACAGAAAGTGGTGAGCGGGGCACTCGATAACATCGCAACAACACGACCACACGCAACCAGCTCAAAACTTCAACTTAACTCGTTCTCTGTGGAAATTATCTATTCGTTTTTCATTTCTCATTTTCCGTTCAGCTCAGTCCGCTCATTTCTCATGACCAACTCTTCGTCGGTGGAAACGCAAACCTATTTCATTAAAAAGGAGTCCGTTCCGCCCTTGCCTAACCATTTTCCGCACATTACCCTGAGAGCGGGGGCACACGATGCGTTGCGGCGGCGGTGCGGCGCCGGAGCGGTGTCGCTGCGTCGTCTTACATAGAAATATCTGTGGCATGTCACACGATGCGCTCCGGCGCCGCACCGGACTTGCAACCACCAAAGACGAGGCGGGGAGGGGTGAATGCGTTGCGACGTCGGAGCGGCACCGCTCAGTTGTTTCCAACAATAGACGTCTTTTACGATCCATTTTCATTAACAGACTGTCCAACGGTGCTACGGCGCCGCTGCGACATAACAACGTTACGGCACCGCACCGCTCGTGTGCCCACTGACACGGTGAAATCTTTGCGGTGCGGCGCCGCGACGCATCGTGTGCCCCCGCTCTCACGCAGTGGAAACCGGGCTTAATGCAGAAAATCATCTTCACGAAAAAAATTAGACGTGTCAGCACCTCAGTAACAATTTAGATTTTTAGATGAATTTGCTGTAAGAACATACTAGTAGCTAATTAGCCACATCAAATTAGGCTAGCCTAAATCAGGGATATGTCAGAAAGCGCTGTGCGATGGGCGATGAACAGCTGCTCGAGTGGGCTGGCGGTGACGCTGGCGGTGGTCTTGCTGCTGCTGCCGGCGCAGCACTACGTGCCCGAGCTGGCAACGCCGCGCGCGTCCCCCGCGCCCGTCGCCGCTCCCCGCGCTGCGTCCGCCTGGCTGGAGCGCGCGCTGAACCTGCCGCCGTTCGACCTGTGCGTCACGCTCACGCTGCTGCTGCTCGGCCTGCTCACATACCTCTGCGAGTGGATACAAAGGAAAATCATGGAGAAGAGGATAGTCAAGGTAAACCCCTCTGAATACCTTCAGTGGCTCAGTCAATGTTTAGGCTTTTAGGAGAGACAAGTTAGAAGATAACTTATTGCCCCTGACCTTAATCTCACATGCCATGCGTCATTGCGCTGTGCCAGGCGAATAATTATTAAGACGTGTAATATTGCACGTCCTTCATCAATAATTATTAATTGAAAAAAAAAAATATCACGCTTACCGTTGAGACTCGGTCAGCTTATGTAGAGGTTGAGCGAGAGAGCCCCGTATTCCAGTTGAACCAGTACCTGAGCAGTAGCGTGGCGCGGCTGCGCGCCTGGGACCTGCAGCAGGAGCAGCTGGAGACGGCGCTGAAGCTGGTGCAGAACGCCACGTCGGAGTACAACCTGCTGCTGTACCTGCTGCTGCGCCAGCGCGGCGCCGCGCCGCCCTGCTTCGACAAGCTGCTGGACGCGCCGCCCGCGCCCTCCGCCGCGTTCCTCCACGCATAGAATATACTCAACAACACACGCAACGCTTTTATTTACAACAAACCCTTTAGCTTCACCCCAACTGATAGGTTCTTATAGTGGCCCTGAATGTAATATTCGGCTCGACACGGCCGCGGCGGTGTAGCGTTATTATTATTTCCATTAGATTGGTTGGTAGGTGGTGTAAGCCCTTACTTATTGAATGACCGCACGGCGCGGCGTGCAGCTGTTGATGCTACGTTATCACCGGCAGAGTGGAGCGGTGCGCGGTGGTGCAATAAATTTGCCATTTCCCGTCCTCCCTCTTTGCGCTAGGAAGCTTGCTAAATGTCCCGTGTAAGCTTGCAAAATTATGTTTTCATCTTGCACGAGATACCTCTGTTTTTACAAACTTTCAAAGTCTGTAGGTAAGTCATAAGCTCTCGTAGAGAGTATTATATTCCTTGGTCATAAGGTAGGAGTGAGCATGTACCAAAGTGTTTTTTTAAGTAATTGATTATCGTAGCCGAGCCGGCTTAGGCCTAGTTTAGTTTCATCCAAATGATTTATTTATTATTATTACTACCGATGGTATCTTAACAGCTAGCCAAAACGATAACACTATTACATAAGTATTTGAATTTTAATGAGAGATTTCCATGAAGAAATAGGTACACTTATAAATAAGGGTGCCTACCTAACCTCCCTACCTACTTATTATTATTTACCTACATTCTACGGATAATCTTTTTCATATCAGTTCGTACCAACCGTCCTCGCTTATAGTTTTTATTATCCTACCCACGTTTACCTACTTACTTTGCGACGAAAGCTATCGAAAGACTAGTTCCCTCGCTAAGCCCTGGCATTAGCACGTACCTGCCCGCAGTAACGGGGCGGATAGGAGGGTAGTTGGTGACTTACTATCATTTCGTCGTTTTGAATACATCTAGCGCTGTTCGTGACTCTATGAACCTTCGTCACAGAGTCACAGTGTACCTTTCCTACTCCCTATCATGCTCAGTAGGTAGGTGTAGGTACTATCAAAGCCTCTATACTCCACGCTACGATGACAAAGCATTATTTAGACGCGCCTACAAGAAATGGACGTATGCTGAGTGGGGACACCGTTTTGCTGCTGTAACCAATTGATTTCTATTATCTCCATTGCTGTAATGTTGCCCACAGGAACACTTTTTCTTCGTAGTATTGTTCTTGATCGTACCTACTGGTTTGTGTGTCAATTAACATCACCCTTTCAATCAAAATACTCGCAGAAAACTATTGGCATGTGAGACTGAACATCTGTATACCTCAAGTTGATGGACGCAGGAGAGTGCATCGTAGGGCACGTTCCTGACGTGCGTGACCTACGAGGCAATACTTTATTATAGGCGATAATTAATACTTACGATCAGGTGGGTCGATCATAATGCTTGTCTTGTCTATCAGCTAGTTACCTACATTAAAAATAGTAGGTAGTTATATAAAATAAAAATAAAAAAAGCGGCCAAGTGCGAGTCGGACTCGCCCATGAAGGGTTCCGTATCAGTAAGTAATATAACATAGAGTTCTAGAAGTTCTAGTAGTTCGTCGAAAGGTAAATTGCGGTTAACGATTTATGACGTATAAAAAAAAAACTACTGACTAGATCTCGTTCAAACCAAATATCGTTGGAAGTTTCCATAGTAATGTACAACATATATTTTTTTTAGCTTTATCAGTCACTTATTTTTCAACTTTTTTCCACTTTGGAAGTGTCTCTCGCGCAAACTATTCAGTTTAGAAAAAAACAATATGAGAAACCTCAACATCATTTTTGAAGACCTATTCATAGATACCCCACACGTATGGGTTTGATGAAAAAAATTTTTTTGAGTTTCAGTTTCAAGTATGGGGACCCCCAAAATTTATAGTTTTTTTTCTATTTTTGTGTAAAAATCTTAATGCGGTTCACAGAATACATCTACTCGCCAAGTTTCATCAGTCTAGCTCTTACGGTTTCGGAGAAAAATGGCTGTGACATACGGACGGACAGACTGACAGACAGACAGACAGACATGACGAATCTATAAGGGTTCAGTTTTTGCCATTTGGCTACGGAACCCTAAAAAGAGTCGCAGGTTAGTTTGTTGCACTGCGCTTCTGTGGTCAGCTTTACTGAGACCTTGTGCAAACGATTGTAGGGATGGGGATGTAAACGTACTACTTACCTTACTTTATGACATGAAGTTGAAAGTCTGTCACATATTCTATCTACCGGAAAAGGTATAGCTACGCAAATCCAGTTTGGCCTTTTGTGTCTATATGTATATTGGTACCTCTTCATATGAAGTAAGTATCCCAAGCATCTAGTTCAAGTTGGTAAGTAAGTTGTATAACAACTTTTTATTGCTCTGACCGGCAACTGTAATATCGCAAAAAGTGTAAAGATGCTCTAACGCACTCTCCAATAGGTAGAGCTCACGCCGCGTGTGCCGTAAGCGAGGTATGGAGGTATGGAGGGCTATTATAACTCTTCAGCACATTTGAATAATAGGGAGTTGTGTTTTTGTTCGCGCGTGAACATGAATTCAGTTTCAGTATTACCTATGGTAATTTAATCACTGAGGAGAGAAGGTACCTACGAGTACCTAACTAGAGGAGTGCCCTTAAATAACATTTCATTACATTCTTCAGCAACTGCTCGTTACTGAAGATCTTCATCGATGTCTATTCATATAGATAGGTATAATAAAACACAAACATTAGAAAACACACACCTAATGCAGGGTGGGTTTTAGAGAAGGGCCACCGCCCTTGGCCATGGCCAAGTTCGAAACCACGAGAGTTAGGGGAAAGTCTTATTTATTTTTTTCTCAGGTTGCGAACCCCCTACCTAACATTTTTCCAGAAAGCTACCTGACTGAAATAAAGATATTAATTATTGTGCTGCTCACTCATATTTTACGGGAACAAAGTCTAACCTAATTCGTTTTGTCTGTTCGGGATGATGAAATCAAGTGATGACAATAGAAACAGGGACTCCATTCAACCCGGCGAGGAATATAAAGTGGTTCATTACACTATCATATGCGAAGGCAGCGCAGCGACATCAGTAGCAGTACGGAAGCAATCCGGATCGCGATACACTTACTCAGAGCATCACGATAATAAATATCATCTGCGCGACTACTATCAATATTTATAAGGTAACTATGATACCATAAATATTACAACAATAAATGCCACCACCCATAAAACACACAAAATTTTATACCAACAATTTTTTTTGTAGATTTTTAAAACTATGAGTGTTAGGTAGGTATACCTCTAGTTGCGTAGGTCCACGTGGTGACCTAGATCTTATCTTGATTTGAAGAAGATAAAATCTAAGCGACCTATGAAACTTTATCATTATTTTGAGATTCATCAACTAAAAACCAAGGGCCAAGGGTCTTGTTAAACTCGAGTGTTAAGTAGAAGGAACCTATGCAAATGGAGTCCTAGGCAAGTATACAAGCCAGGAGTAAACCTCTTTCCACGCTGGCTCTTTAAATATTGATTTTTTCAGTCCTTTAGTGATGAGTTTGCTTACTGTTGGGTGCCCTGTGCCCTGTGGCTAGGGCCGAGCATATGTGATATGTACCCACGTACCGCGTAAGCTCGTCCCAATACTCAAACTTTTTCGATTGTCCCTAGCCGGTACCGTACCGTTTACTTGGTCTTCAGCTCGGTTTGGCTCGAATGTAGCTTTTTTAATAACTTTTATGCTCTGCGGTCTAGCGGTAAACCGCGTGTCTTTATATCTTTTATAGTCTTTGGTCTAGCAAATTCTAGATACGCGAGTATTTAGAGATTGGAGAAATTTTAAGTCGTTGTCAGTTGCGTAGCACATTCGTAGACGCTCTACGTTAAGGTGGAGCCTCGTGGTCCGCTAGGCGCATCAGTGTCAAGAGATGGCGTAGATGTTCTAATTTCATCATTTTATTTATTTTTTAAATGAAAACGTGTATTTTATTTTGTAGTAGTATGTGGTCCGTTTATAGCGAATTATTTATTATGTCCCTAGCAATAATTCGTGTTTATTTTGGTCTGAAAAGTACTTATAGTTGGAAAAATCAAAATCGCAAGGATTGAAGCAGCGCACACAGACAAACATTTTGTTGTTTTCAAGCTATAAGCTAATTTCAACATACTGACATCGCTTAAATTAGACCAGTGGTTAGACCCCTCGGCTGCAGAGCTAAGGTACCGAGTTCAATTCCTGTCTACCTAATGACTTTTTTTGCTCAAATTTTTCATTTTGCGAAATGATTTATTCTACTTGTAATATTCCTTCTGCAGAATATCCAGCTTTGATCGGGTTTCGAAATTAGGTTACCTATATTTTTTATAATAGACCTTATATACCTGTACATACTCTGTAAGTCAATATTTTATTTTTTAGATATTATTATTATGTACACATGTAACTTATTTATTTCTCAACCACAAAGCTTTTATTGACATACACTTGCATCCGCTGGGCTAAACAATATGTATAGACTACATAATAAAAAATCAAAATATGTATCGAAATATATAGAACTAGCAGCCTGTCCCGGCTTCGCACGGGTGGACATTTATTTTCAAAACACATAAATATAGCCTATGTTACTCAGGGTGAATGAAGCTTTACAATGGTGAAAGAATTTTTGAAATCGGCACCACTGGGTTTTGTGTTTATTCATTACAAACTTATTTTTTTTACTTATAGATGAAAAGCAAGTGTGTGTACAGGGTTTTCTCTATCACCGCCGATTAGGATCTACTCCCCGTTGTGGGTGGTGGATTGGAATCGTCTGTTTTCATCTTTTTGCACCACACTTCTGTTCGCCTGCAACAAGTCATAGAGAGTTTTTGATAGTTAGCCGTAAGTTCAATAATCTGCGATAAGTTTGTGTAAAATACGACAGCAATAATTACTTGCGTACGTAGGTAAGTACATACTTACGTTTATATATCTTCATCACATCGTTTTATTTGTCCCAGACTTCGCTAGCGACTTTTCCTGGGACCAGAGTATAGATGATTTTTGTAATCTTTTACCGAAGTTCGTGGCTCCATGGCGTCACGAATGAAAAAAAATATCCGATTTAGATAGTAGATAGCACTCTTTTTTTCACAGCAAACCAACGAAATAATAACTTTATTATTTCGTTGGTTTGCTGTGAAAAAAAGATTCATTGGTACTTACCAATGACAACACAATGACAACATTGTGTTTTTGCAAGGTAGGGCGCAAGGAAACTGACAGCAAGAAGATTAAAAAGTATTGTTTCTATGACGTGCTGCTGGCATAGACTTTCAAACTCCTTGCTGCCTCAGGAATATATTATACTTAGGGGATAGGTGGCAAGGTGGGCAAGACACAGTTCAAATTATATTATTTATCAATCACGCTCGTTCATTCATCGTTTATCGCATAAACTACCCAATAATAACCAAAACACGAGTTTTGGTTTAGCCAACACCGTTAAAGTTCCATGTATGGGATATAATCAATACGCACCTTGATATTTGACGGGTTTATTAAGAATCGAATGTGATCTGTGTGATTGTGCTAACCACGCCAAAACACGGCGAGTGCGGTAGAGTAGGCAACTGCCTTCGGAGTCACCGCCCCTCAGCTAGCTAGCAACCTTTAGCAGTCTAACCCCAGCTTAGCCTTGAGGCCCAAAAACCTACAATATAGTTATGATTGCATTAAAACTGGCTTTCAACGATAATGTGTGATAAGTTTTTATACTTTAACTAGCTGATACCCGCGACTTCGTCCGCGTGGATATTTGAGTTCGTTTTTTTAGTTTGATATGACCAACTGCTAGTTACCATTGTTTTGAGCTTGTTCTTTAGAGTGTATTTGAATTTGAAGGCGAGTGCTGTTGGAGCCGATTTTTTTCAGCAGTGTTTAGTTTAAGTATGATTGATGTTTCCCGCGATTTTGTATTTGTGGTTATCATCGGTTTTTTTGTAAACATTTGTGTGTATAACCTGGTGACAAATGCTGCGGTAGCTGAAAATTTTTTAATGTTTTTTTTTGCGTATTTTGTAAAGCTCTTTTTCGTGATTTTGTTGAAATGGCTAATTTGGGCTATTGTATTCGTCGTTGGTGTATAATCGAATCTGTTTTATTTTATTTGACATGACCAACTGCTAGTTACCATAGATTTGAGCTTGTACTTTAGAGTGTATTTGACTTTTAAGGTGAGTGCTGTTGGAGCCGATTTTTTTCAGCAGTGTTTTGTTTAAGTATGATAGATGTTTACCGCGATTTTGTCTTAGTTGTTATCATCGGTTTTTTTGTATACATTTGTGTGTATTAAAACCTGGTTACAAATGCTGCGGAAGCTGGATTTTTTTAAATGTTTTTTTTTCGTATTTTGTAAAGCTATTTTTTGTGATTTCATGTTATATTAGTGGTTAATTTAGGGTTTCGTATGCGTGTTGGTGTATAATCGAATCAGATTTTTTTTATTTGACATGACCAACTGCTGGTTACTATAGTTTTGAGCTTGTACTTTAGAGTGTATTTGAATTTGAAGGCGAGTGCTGTTGGAGCCGATTTTTTTCAGCAGTGTTTAGTTTAGGTATGATTGATGTTTCCCGCGATTTTGTCTTAGTGGTTATCATTGGTTTTTTGTAAGCATTTGTGTGTATTAAAACCTGGTGACAAATGCTGTGGTAGCTGAAATTTTTTAATGTTTTTTTTTCGTATTTTGTAAAGCTATTTTTTGTGATTTTATGTTATATTAGTGGCTAATTTGGGGTTTCGTATGCGTGTTGGTGTATAATTGAATCAATTTTTTTTAATTTGACATGGACAACTGCTGGTTACTATAGTTTTGAGCTTGTTCTTTAGAGTGTATTTGAATTTGAAGGCGAGTGCTGATGGAGCCGATTTTTTTCAGCAGTGTTTAGTTTAAGTATGATAGATGTTTCCCGCGATTTTGTCTTAGTGGTTATCATCGGTTTTTTTGTAAACATCTGTGTGTATTAAAACTTGGTGACAAATGCTGCGGTAGCTGAATTTTTTTAATGTTTTTTTTCGTATTTTGTAAAGCAATTTTTTGTGATTTTATGTTATATTAGTGGCTAATTTGGGGTTTCGTATGCGTGTTGGTGTATAATCGTATCAGATTTTTTGAATTGGCATGACCAACTGCTGGTTACCATAGTTTTTAGCTTGTTTTTTAGAGTGTATTTGAATTTGAAGGCGAGTGCTGTTGGAGGCGATTTTTTTCAGCAGTGTTTAGTTTAAGTATGATAGATGTTTCCCGCGATTTTGTCTTAGTGGTTATCATCGGTTTTTTTGTAAACATCTGTGTGTATTAAAACTTGGTGACAAATGCTGCGGTAGCTGAATTTTTTTAATGTTTTTTTTCGTATTTTGTAAAGCAATTTTTTGTGATTTTATGTTATATTAGTGGCTAATTTGGGGTTTCGTATGCGTGTTGGTGTATAATCGTATCAGATTTTTTTAATTGGCATGACCAACTGCTGGTTACCATAGTTTTTAGCTTGTTTTTTAGAGTGTATTTGAATTTGAAGGCGAGTGCTGTTGGAGGCGATTTTTTTCAGCAGTGTTTAGTTTAAGTATGATAAATGTTTTCCGTGATTTTGTCTTAGTGGTTATCATCGGTTTTTTTGTAAGCATTTGTGTGTATTAAAACCTGGTGACAAATGCTGCGGTAGCTGAAAATTTTTTAATGTGTTTTTTTTTCGTATTTTGTAAAGCTATTTTTTGGGATTTTATGTTATACTAGCTGATACCCGCGACTTCGTCCGCGTGGATATTTGAGTTCGTTTTTTTAGTTTGATATGACCAACTGCTAGTTACCATTGTTTTGAGCTTGTTCTTTAGAGTGTATTTGAATTTGAAGGCGAGTGCTGTTGGAGCCGATTTTTTTCAGCAGTGTTTAGTTTAAGTATGATTGATGTTTCCCGCGATTTTGTATTTGTGGTTATCATCGGTTTTTTTGTAAACATTTGTGTGTATAACCTGGTGACAAATGCTGCGGGAGCTGAAAATTTTTTAATGTTTTTTTTTGCGTATTTTGTAAAGCTCTTTTTCGTGATTTTGTTGAAATGGCTAATTTGGGCTATTGTATTCGTCGCTGGTGTATAATCGAATCTGTTTTATTTTATTTGACATGACCAACTGCTAGTTACCATAGATTTGAGCTTGTACTTTAGAGTGTATTTGACTTTTAAGGTGAGTGCTGTTGGAGCCGATTTTTTTCAGCAGTGTTTTGTTTAAGTATGATAGATGTTTACCGCGATTTTGTCTTAGTTGTTATCATCGGTTTTTTTGTATACATTTGTGTGTATTAAAACCTGGTTACAAATGCTGCGGAAGCTGGATTTTTTTAAATGTTTTTTTTTCGTATTTTGTAAAGCTATTTTTTGTGATTTCATGTTATATTAGTGGTTAATTTAGGGTTTCGTATGCGTGTTGGTGTATAATCGAATCAGATTTTTTTTATTTGACATGACCAACTGCTGGTTACTATAGTTTTGAGCTTGTACTTTAGAGTGTATTTGAATTTGAAGGCGAGTGCTGTTGGAGCCGATTTTTTTCAGCAGTGTTTAGTTTAGGTATGATTGATGTTTCCCGCGATTTTGTCTTAGTGGTTATCATTGGTTTTTTGTAAGCATTTGTGTGTATTAAAACCTGGTGACAAATGCTGTGGTAGCTGAAATTTTTTAATGTTTTTTTTTCGTATTTTGTAAAGCTATTTTTTGTGATTTTATGTTATATTAGTGGCTAATTTGGGGTTTCGTATGCGTGTTGGTGTATAATTGAATCAATTTTTTTTAATTTGACATGATCAACTGCTGGTTACTATAGTTTTGAGCTTGTTCTTTAGAGTGTATTTGAATTTGAAGGCGAGTGCTGATGGAGCCGATTTTTTTCAGCAGTGTTTAGTTTAAGTATGATAGATGTTTCCCGCGATTTTGTCTTAGTGGTTATCATCGGTTTTTTTGTAAACATCTGTGTGTATTAAAACTTGGTGACAAATGCTGCGGTAGCTGAATTTTTTTAATGTTGTTTTTCGTATTTTGTAAAGCAATTTTTTGTGATTTTATGTTATATTAGTGGCTAATTTGGGGTTTCGTATGCGTGTTGGTGTATAATCGTATCAGATTTTTTTAATTGGCATGACCAACTGCTGGTTACCATAGTTTTTAGCTTGTTTTTTAGAGTGTATTTGAATTTGATGGCGAGTGCTGTTGGAGGCGATTTTTTTCAGCAGTGTTTAGTTTAAGTATGATAAATGTTTTCCGTGATTTTGTCTTAGTGGTTATCATCGGTTTTTTTGTAAGCATTTGTGTGTATTAAAACCTGGTGACAAATGCTGCGGTAGCTGAAAATTTTTTAATGTGTTTTTTTTTTCGTATTTTGTAAAGCTATTTTTTGGGATTTTATGTTATATTAGTGGCTAATTTGGGGTTTCGTATGGGTGTTGGTGTATAATTGAATCAGATTTTAAATTTGACATGACCAACTGCTGTTTACTATAGTTTTGAGCTTGTACTTTAGAGTGTATTTGAATTTGAAGGTGAATGCTATTGGAGCCGATTTTTTTCAGCAGTGTTTAGTTTAAGTATGATAGATGTATCCCGCGATTTTGTCGTAGTGGTTATCATCGGTTTGTTTGTGAACCTTTGTGTGTAATCGAACCTGGTGCCAGATGCTGCGGTAGCTGAAATTTTTTTAATGTTTTTTTTGCGTATTTTGTAAAGCTATTTTTAGTGATTTTTCTTAAAATCATTTTCCGTTTTTTCTTCTTTTAGGGAAAGAATTTTCCTATTTTCTTTCTTAGTGCACCTCTGCTCTATTAGAGGAACACACTATCTAAGTTTCATGCTTCTAGGGCTAACGGTTTAGGCTGTGCGTTGATTTTTCTTTAAACCATTTTTCCCCTTTTTCTCCTCTTTGGAAAATAATTTTCCATTTTCCTTTCTTAGCGGATGCCTACGTCATAACATCTACCTGCATGCCAAATTTTAGCCCGATCCGTCCAGTGGTTTGGGCTGTGCGTTGATAGATCACTATGTCAGTCAGTCAGTCAGTCACCTTTGAGTTATATATATATAGATTATTTATAATTGTGTTAGTAACGCAATTCAGCGACGAGAGAGATAAAAACAAAAGGCTAATAACGAAGAATGGCTAATTTGCGTGTAACTTTTGCGTTGGTTTTCCTCGGAGTTTGCGGATATGAAAAAAGTTGGTAATTTCAATATTAGTAACTGAGACAAAGCGAGCCTCCGAGCCATGCCTCGGGCCGTGGCTGGCGGTCACCGCTCCAGGGACATGTGGCTACCGAGCCCCGACGGTATAAGCATCTAAATATATTATACTATTGTTAAATTTTGTTATAACCTCTCCTGATTGTATTCGTTTGCAACTGTAACATTTCTAATATTTTAAGCTAACGTTTCTATTGTGTAACCATTAATTTGATACAGAAATTTAATTAAAACCAACTATGTTTACTTGACAACAGCTTAGATTAATGCTGACAGCGTTTGTTAGTAAGTTTGAATTAATCTGCAGACTCAACTGTATATGTCTGTCTCGCTTCTAGGTGTTTACGTAGACTATGACTGGTACTGAAAATAAGGCTTTATCTCTGACTGACAAACCTTATTCGTTGTCATAATACAGCAAAATACAGCTAGAATGGTAGGGGTTCTAACCGTATTATTGTTGTTTTCATAACGAGAATGCCATAATACAGCGTGTCTATTTATTTTCTTTCTGAAATACAGCCTCGCTGCTTGGAATCCTAATAAAGAGTTTTTCGAAAAATATTCGCGAAACGCTGCAAAGCTAAGGGCCAAGCCAGAGTATCTGATACATTACAAGCGTGGTATGGTGTTGATAATATACACGTATTTCCATATGGAAATGAGAAGTAATCTAAATGTCTGCTATATGAACGCTTGTCATATTTCCATACAAAAAGCGTACACCAACACCGACTCGTACCGACACCTCACACACGGGTTATGACCAAAAATGTCTGCTTGTTTTTCATACGCCCGTGTGATTGCGTGTGCAGATTACTCTGTTTCAAGCATAAAGTACATTCAGTAATTTACCAGTGTCCATAACACAATACCAGCAATCTTTCAATCCAATCAGCCGCAAAATAAAATAAACAATAAAGCAATATTGTGAGATAATTGAATTTATTCGTTGTGTTTCAAGCGAGCGGACTGTGTGGACACACTGTGTGTGTGTGTGTGTGTGTGGACTGTGTGTGTGGCATGGCGGCTACGAACGTATCGTTCGTTACTGTTTCCATTGATAATAATCATTTCAATGTTGGTTATTTTGTTATAAAGGTACAGCGTATTTTACCTCTTTCTCTACAAGTCTACAACGCAACAACTATATGATGCCCTGTTGCGGTCACACTCCGCATCTACGGCTGATGGTTATCTCTCTATAACAAGGTAGCCTGGTAGAGATCGCTGTTAGCGATAAGGTCGCCCATTGTATAACTGTGACTTATTTATATGTGTGTGATTTATAAGCTAAAAACTGTATCCAACTTACCTTGTGTGTCATTGTAATCAATAAAGAGTTATCTATCTATCAATATCTACGCCGCAGACGTGACGTATGCTACGCAGGGTGTACTCTCCGCTACGTAACGTTAGCGTGTATTCATTAGTGCCCTAATATGTTAATCCTCAGTTTAACGGATTACTGAACTGAGTGACGTCATAACAATAATAAGCTCCAAGGGTCGACCCGAGTCCCAGCAGTGGGGAACATTATGAGCTAATTTTGACGATGATGAAGTGCTCCGAATAACAGTTTGTAGCATGGTTAAGTGAGTAGAGAGGTTCCGAAGGTCCGTATAATGTTATGCATCCCAGTGCCGTAACTCTTGGGCGGGTGTGGCCGCGAGGTTATTGGAGTATAAATTAGGTGAGGGTTCGAAAGGGCTATGATTTAGCGGCGCCCAGGTAGCGGTAGCGCTGAGACTTGCAAAGTGAGGGCAGCTCTCCGACGAATATGTTACTTACATTGATTTATTCCGGGCAGGGCACTCGCGCTTCTTGTGTTGGCAGCGGAGGGCGTTCTGGATATTATACTCTACAGATGGTACGCACTCCTCGTTAACTAACTTTATTAACAAACAACACTGAGGGCGGGTTCTACCATCTCAAGAGTCATACTATAAGTCAGATTGATTTTTTTTCTAGTTTGTTGTCCATTAATTCTTACAAATTTTTTTACTTACTTATTTCAGCTAAGATAGATAAGAAAGATCTCAAAGACTCACTAGGTATTAGTTTTATTTTTACACTAGCGGCCGCCCACGGCTTCGCTCGCCCCGCAGCCGTTACGTCCCGTAGATTTTTCTTTTAAGTTTTTCCTCTTTTTCTTCGCTCAGGGAAATAATTTTCCAATTTCCTTTCTTAGTGCACCCCTATGCTATAAAACGAACATACCCTCCAAGTTTCATGCTTCTAGGACATACGGTTTAGGCTGTGCGTTGATTGTCTGTCAGTCAGTCAGTAACGTAAGAGTTTTATATATTTAGAAGATAGATTACTGAACCAAAAATAACATCTCTGTTGTATTTTGATAAGTTTAGTTTAATGTACCTATTATGTCAGCCGCCGTATACTGGGTTCGACCGAGAAAATCTCACGATGGAGATGACTATTATCTGACATCTCTGAAGATGAAAATCGTGACAACCAATTATATTTTTTGGTCAAGATTTTCAGTAGATGACGTGAGGTTTTCTCGGTCAAATCGAGCATTAAGGCTCCTGATCGCAGATTTCTTAATGTCGATTAATTAAACAAGTCCTATCGTCGTGTAATTTGGTTTATCTGGATATTATTTATTTGCTAGATCCCTCTTTCTTAATTTAGAATGTATAAGCCCCCACCAGATCAGGATCAAGGCAGTAATAAGGGATTGGCTAAAGTAAAGCTACGAGCTTTGGAAGGCGATTAGCTTAGTTGTTTTGTTGTTAACACAAGTCTTTGGTAATTGTTTTTGACTCGCCCTCCCCTTCAACCCCTAACCTCGAGAAAGCTTTGTTCACTGGAGGATTAACAGATGAGCTCGTCTCCCTCGGTAGCAGATATTATATTTTTTGAAAATGCTTTCTCCAGCAAGTATCTACTTAAGTACTATTTAATATTGATGGTTAGAAATGTTCAATTATTTCTATGGCTTTTTGGCTTTTGGAAGCTTTTGATGCCACAGTTCTTAGAATAGTTAAGTTTTTTGCAGAAAGTAAAAAAAAACTGAAAACATTGGCTGAAAACTAAATCTCTCAGTACCAATTACCAACTCTAGAATCGAGGATGGTCTACATCAGGTGGGCTATAGGTATGTTTGTTCCATTTCATTTAAAAACTAACATATTTTATGATAGTAGATACTAGGATGAATCAGAGAAGTGTCTCAGCATTCCAAAAGCAAATGCTGAATGCCTTACTAGTTAGGAATCGTTTACATTCCAGTGCCACTGACTGTACCTGTAATTTAATATTTGTACAAAGTGACAAGTTATTTCACTCTGAATTTGAACTCCTTAAAAAAGGTCAGAAGTTATTGAATGTTGCCAGCAATATGTCACAAATCAGGGCAAAGTTGAACTATTGTGCCACGAGCCGAGCTGTGCGGCACGTGATCGATCATGTACCTACTACCTACCCTCTACCCACTCTTTACCGGGAAGCTTAGTAGAAGAGGTACAACAGTATGTACTAACTTACACATTGTAAAACGGATGCTTTCGAAACTTAATCATCATCATCAGACCGTATGTTCCATTGATTTTCTGTCCTTGTTCTGTGCGTTTCTTGTCCAGATGCTTCCTACGTCACGACCGTTAATGATATCGTCAACCCATCGTGCTTTCAGAAATAAGCCTTGACACTATTGGCAACGTTCAATTAACGACAGTTTTCAATTGGGTCGCTTACATAATGCTATTGTCCTGGAACTGCTGTGAGTTTGAGATATTTTTAACCTATACATATAGGTATTTAACCAAAAGTTTTGCTTTCGAATAATAATAGTTTTTATGCTTAATTAAAAATATGCAAAATAATATTATTATTCGAAATTAAACTTAAAAAACTGAGGCCCAGGTACGTATTACTAACCGACCGATTAATTATTTCACTTCAAAGTTTTGCTTGCAAAATTTAACAAAAACTTTAAATATTTAATTGCTCGTTTAGTCATCCGTGTAACCGGCGCGGCCCTTAGAATACAATAGTAACTTTTCTTGGAAAGGCTACCAATGCCGCCGCGGGGCAGCTTACATTATTAAATTAAGACATAGAGCAACAAGCAAGTAGCTCGTTATATTTCCTTCATAAAATTGAGATAGCCCTCGCGTGGAGAGCGGCAAACGGAGATTGCAGCCGCAGAGAGTAATCGTCGGTCCCACTGACGTATGGCGCATGGCGCATGGCGCATGGCGCATGGCTCGGGCTACAAGCTGCTATACAGAGAAGCTGCTCGCTGCAAATAGCACAGCGCGCGTCTGACGGACGGCCTCGCCTCGCCACGGGGGCCCCCGAGACCTACATCTCTTTGAATTGCAAAAATAAACTACACAAACCAATTCGGAACCTAATCTCCGTGAAATAGGGTCGCAACTTGGCTGTAAATCCGTTGCCTTTGAACCTGAGCATCATTTCTAGGAGAGTTATTCGCTGCATTATTGATATCAGAACATTCGCGACTACCCTACCGGGCGGCGGACACGGATGGAGATTAGGCGGGATCAGCAGGATCTATCGCGGTGAGATGCAGCCTATTCATTGTTACAGCTAAGGGACGAGGGAAACGACTAATATTTAAATTTTCCTTGTACAGTTAGTGAAAATAAATTAAAATTCAATAAAATTATCAAATAAGCTTCTCGTTAATGAAAATTGTCGTTAAGGAAGCTTATTTAATATTTATGTAAGTATGCACTTATTACTAAAGCTAAGCAACTTATCTTTAAAGCGACCAAGCGTACGTGCTTTTACATAACTGAAGCAATATAATTTCGTAGCGCAGTTTCTCTTTGCTATTAATAAGTTTTCTGCAGCGGTTTACCATATTTTGCTGATAACGTCATGTGTTTAGTAGGTATACCTACAGACAGGCACCTTGTTCCAGGATAGCTTGGCTTATTCCACTAATCCCCGTTGACAATCCCCGTTAACGGGGATTTCATATAGCGAAATAATTTAGCCAAAAACTTTTGCCGCTAACTGTACATGTTAAATCGCTAAAGTATGTAAACTATTCATGGCGGCTTCTGTGTAGTATTTTTACAACGATTTATTTATTTTCTCTTTTCCTCCCGCGCCGGGGCCGGGGGATGAGCCATTCTTGTGAATGTTATTGGCTCCCCTTGTGCTATGACATCCGAAATAACCTGCACGGTAAAAATAATATTTAAATAGGGGTAAACGTTGCGGCCTGACAGCAAGAAGCTATTTCTGTGTTTATTTGAGAGTATTACCACTCTATTTTTGGAATGGCGTAGACGTGCTGGGTGTGCCTTAGCACGGAATGCAAACCCAAAATAGCAAGGTGCATAAAATACTTAGACACAGAACATCTATACTATATTCATCATCATAGTGGATTGTTCTTTATTCTTTATTCTTTATTGTACACACATACAGATGATAGATAAACATTATAAAGCGGACATGTACAGAGGCGAGCTTAACCCTAAATAGAGTTTTCTACCAGCAAACCTTGGAGGATAGAGAGAGTTGATTATAGTGGTGGGTGGGTGTACAAACATACAGGCATTGGGAAAAGAGACAAAAACCTTAAACTAAGATACTTATACAGAAATATATATAGAGAATATCACATAGTTCTAAATAAATAATATACTAGTTACATACAGACATATTAAACTTACATACATACTAACCAGACTACACTAAATACTATAATCGAAATTTTACATATTATACTAAACACAAATAAATAAATATATCAAATTATTAAATAAATATACCAGATAAATATATATATATATATATATACCTATACCATAAATATATTACAAGGAGAGATAATGCTCTTTAACTTTACGCTTGAATATGCCCAGTGATGGACTGGCACGAATGGTGTGGGGAAGAGAGTTCCACAGCTTGACGGCGTGGACAGTGAAAGAGTCACGATAGCGGGCAGAGGAGCAGGAGGGAGTTTTAAGGTTTTAAGGTTTAATTGTCCTTGGTGGTTCAATCAAACAAACAAAATAAAACGACGCAGACGGCAGAGATACCATTCTTTATCAGCATAATTTAAAATAGAAGAGATACTTGCAGTAATCTTCATATTAACAAAATGCCCTCACATTTATGAGTGAACTCGATCATAAATTACAATAAATTGGCACTGCCTAGTAAATAACAATTCTCTCCCGCACTTTAGTTCAGAGCTAGTTTTCGTTGCAAAAAACGAGGCGCGTCCGATGGAGTATACTCCTAGGACATTACGTTGTGTGAAATATGCCATTCCCACGAGCTCGGAGCTCGGAGCTCAGCCCATAGTTATTCCGTGTGATAGCGCGGACGCAGGTAGGAACACCAGCCGCCCCAAATTGTATGCTCGCTCATACAGGACGGTGAACGTGGTCAACTATTAATTTTTTCTCTACTATAAGTTAATTTAAACTACTACAGCTATTAAGTAGATATAGGTCCTCGTAGGCATTTTCTATGAGACATTTTAGGTTGCCTATAATTACTGGCTTAAAGACCACTTAGAGTTTACCCTACTAACCCCCGAATACTGAAACGCAACTCAGATTTAAGCACGTCTCAAGCGACGAATATTTGACAGATTAACATTGAAAACTGTCAAATATTCGTCGCTTGAGACGTGCTTAAATCTGAGTTGCGTTTCAGTATTCGGGGGTAAGCCTATAGGCTTAGAAGGGTAAATAGAATATATTCTAGAACGTTTCCCGGTAGCTTTCAGTTACATTTTCCACACCAATCCAATTACAATAACTCAAAATATTACCATTCATGCCAAGTGACATTCATTGTTGGTGTAAAAGTTGCAGCCCCACAGACAGTTCTCGCTACACCCTCCGCTAACAAATGGGAAATTTTTTAATTTCCCGCAGTGGAACATTGCCCATTAGAGCGACAATGGCGGCCGCACAATGCCCGAAAAGGCCCGAAAACTGCAAGCGAGTTTTTGTTCACCCCTCTCACCCCCCCCCACCCCCTACACCCGCACCGATTCAATGAAAATGGAAATTATAGCACATTGTTTACCAGTGGCGGTTCCAGGCGCGTTCTACGGAATATTGTACATTCGCGGTTGAATCGAGCGATAGCACGCGTACTCTGTATATCGCTCATTAAATTCAAAAGGGCCACATTCCGAAAAAAATCAAAATCGTTTTTATTGCATAAAACATATCAAAATTGACCAAATTTTTATATTCGAAAGAGACACCCATTGCTTTAGAGTTTAAAATGGTCCAATCACACAACTGCCCGTGGTCCATTTTGTCATGTTGACGACTAACTTCAGAGCAAAACGGCCATATTGTTAATTGCGACCCGGCAGTCTGCGTAAGCGCACGTCATTTTTATTAAAAAGGGCCATATTCCGGAAAGTAACTGGTGTTGAAGTGTTATTGCATAGTGAAAAGTGCCATATTTTGAAATGTGACCGTCTTTAATTAAAGAAAACACGTGAGTACAATATTATTTAATAAGGAAGCATGCCATATTTCAGAATGCGTTTCTTTTATGTTTAAATACTGCAAGTTTGATAATAATTTATTGAAACAAAAGTGCAGTACATGGAATATGTCTGTTTTGCGTATAAAATTACCTTGATTTTGATTAGAATTATTTGAGCTTTTTGTTTCATGGCTGTTTTGATGTTCGTGAGATATAACAGTATTTTTATTAAACGATTTCTTTACTGCTAGTTGATCCGACAGACGTCCTGTTAATATTTCAATTTGCTGGCCTGCACTGTAATATAAAAATTTCGAATGATGATGTACCTCAACATGAAATTATGACAATATGAATATAAGATCTAATAAATGGTATTTGCCTATTTGTGGTGTTATTTAGGTAACTTGCTGAAGTTATTTTTGGGGTTCAAGTACCTACAGCGACTCACATCTTTTTTTTTGTTCATAGAATGCTCAGTCGCGCACATCGGATTTTGAACATGGTCAGAACAAAAATGAAGATCTTCAAACATCAACACACAATAACACAAACTTTGACTCAACTTCCAACTTCGCCGATCAAAGATTGCTGTCCCCGTCATTCTTGTCTGATAGTTCTTGTGATAAAAATTAAATAGCAGGCAGCCAAAATAACCTTCATCTGTCAATACTTGATGAAAGTACTGCATCTGATGTGAGAACTCCAGAAAAAAAGAGCTGATTTCGTTGTTGAGGAAAGTACAGAAAATACAGTGTTCTGTACTTTCCTCAACAACGAAATCAGCTCTTTTTTTCTATAATAAACTTCCGGAAAATGCAACTAAGCTTCCTATTCGGAAGTTTAAAGCCTATGTTAAGAGTAATTTAATAAAGAAAGCGTACTATACTATAGATAGCTATATGAATGATAAAACTGCGTGGCCCGATGTCCCGGTCACTCTACCCATAGGAAGCTATAGCATGTCAATTTGCAATGTCTGTACCTACTATTAACCTATCTATTTATTATTATTTTATCTTATTTTATATCTGTGTAGATACTTTATTATAACTTTGAAGCGTAGCGTGTGCTATCTTTTAAACTTTTGCTTTTGTATTATTGCATTGCATACGTCTGACTAAGTGAAGTGGCACCACACAGGAACTTCACTGCTATTATTTTAGACTATCTTTGATTTGTAAACGGATCATTATAAAAAACCGGTAGGAACCGAGCCGTAGTTTGTTGCCTGTTCTTCTAGGCTTGGGCGCGTGGAACTGGCACCTAGACTCACCTAGCTTTAAGGCGTTTATTTAATTTGACAGAATGAAAATCAGATAGCGACTCAGATGAATCTTCATCTACGTTGTTTTTTTCAATTAAACCATTTTTTGTAATTAATTTTGCAAGTTTTTATGTTTTTTGGTTCTAACACAAGTGCGTGATTCTTTATTTTAGTTTTTTTTAAGCATTTAACAAAACTGCGACGTAAAATTTGAAATTAATCTTATTTTTTGTATGATTTGTGGCCTTTCATTTAATAAATTCATATAATATTTTGAACATTTTTATACAGGGCGTCCCAAACTTATGGGACATGAAGGGGAAGTACCTTAAATATCGTAGATAGTGAATTTTGCTCAAAGAAGACTTTATGTTATTTTTAAAAGTTAGTAATTCTGCATTCATAGATTTTCTAAAAATTACTTGCTTCGTCTGGGAATCGAACCGACTAAAATGTGAAAAAAAAATCACCCTTTTTTTATGATGCCAATCGAAAGAACAGCTAAAAAATAATAACTCTGCTTAAGTAACATAGTATTTTAAAATAAAGGAACACCATAAAATGATTGAGTCAAATTTCAAGAAAGTTATTTATTGCCGAAGACGACGTTCGAAAAGTAGCAATATTATCATTCCAAAGATAGCATTGATTATTCGTAAATAAGTACCCACTTCATAAAATAGGTACCTACTGGCATAAGTTTTCCTTATTATAAGTGCACGTGTGGATAAAATGATAATTTGATAAAACTTAGTATTTCAATACGTCCTCTGTAAGCTAGACAGAAGGCAAATTTAAAACAAAAATAAATAATTGTTAAATTTGAAAATGGAACAGTTTATGACAGCGTTTGTTTGAATGCATACTTTTTAAGATATTTTAAAAAGAAGTGATATTTTTAAATGTTGTTCTTAAATTTGAAAATAGAACAGTCTGTGCAAGCGTTTGTTTTTCGGATATTGATCTGTTTAGTCTTAATTCACTTACATATCACTCTAATCACTTACATATGTTATTGTGTTAATTTATTGCGAACATGGCATATCAAGTAAGTTTTGATCTAATGGAAGCATATTTTTTGAACGATAAAGATATCTCTAGAAGTTTGCGGTGGTATGGCGTAAAATATCCTGATAGACAAATACCGTCTCGTAAAGTTTTGAAAAGGCTTGTGAACAATTTGAAAACTCTGGGACGTTTCGATAAACGCCCAAGAGAACCACAGCAAGAAAACCATACGATCAACGACGAAGACCTTGGTATTTTAATTTACTTTTCGGCTTTTCCGAAAGCATCGGTGAGAGAAGGAGAACAGGAAATTGGAGTTTCAAAAAGTAAAATACACCGTGTATTAAAAAAACACGGTTTTAAGAGTTATGTTGAAGGACGATTGGTTCAAAAGTTACTTCCGGGCGATACAGAAAGGAGAAAAAATTTCTGTCTTGATATCCAGGCACGCTTGCTTGAAGATCCAAATTTTTTGGATAATATTATTTGGACAGACGAATCTAACTTTAGCAATAACGGTATGTATAACCGCAACAATAATCGTATTTGGTCTAAAGAAAATCCCCTACGAGTCACTGAAACTAATAACCAAGTGCGTTTTTCACTTAACTGTTGGTGCGGACTTTTAAAAAACCGGGTTTTCTTAATCCATTTTTACCAAGGAACCTTGAACACAGAAAAGTATTTAGGAATACTTCAAATTTTAAGGGATAAGATAAGAAACCTTTCCGCGGCGGAGCAAGAAAACTTAATTTTCCAACAAGATGGAGCTCCGGCTCATAATAGTCGGAGAGCAGCAGATTTTCTAAATGAATGTTTTCCTACATGGATTGGTACAAATGGACCGATTAGATGGCCGGCCAGATCCCCGGACCTCACACCATTAGATTTCTTCTTTTGGGGATACGTGAAAGATATGCTATACAAAAAGCGATACGAGAACGTAGGCGAGTTGCAAACAGAATTGTGCCATATCACATCGAGTGTTCACCATAAAATGATTAGAAAATCAACAGGCAGCGGGCTTATTAAAAGATTGGCGATTTGCGTAAGACAAGAGGGATCACATTTTGAGCATTTAATTAATTAATTTACAAAAAAATACCTACTTAATTGACTACGGCAGTTTCATGTATGTTTTTTATTTGATTAAAATGATTAATTTCACGTTGTTCCTTTATTTTAAAATACTATGTTACTTAAGCAGAGTTATTATTTTTTAGCTGTTCTTTCGATTGGCATCATAAAAAAAGGGTGATTTTTTTTCACATTTTAGTCGGTTTGATTCCCAGACGAAGCAAGTATTTTTTAAAAAATCTATGAATGTAGAATTACTAACTTTTAAAAATAACATAAAGTCTTCTTTGAGCAAAATTCACTATCTACGATATTTAAGGTACTTCCCCTTCATGTCCCATAAGTTTGGGACGCCCTGTATACAATAGGGACTTATTTGACTCTGTACGTTTCTGGGTGAAAGTTACAGTAAAAATTATACTATAGGTAAATAACGGTTTAAAATACGCATTGAATGATATATCCCACATGTATATACGAAATATGATTTACAAAATAATACGAAAAAACGACGCCCAAAACTTCAAAACGCTCTCCTGAAAAAAATGAAGTTTTTGGAATGTGGCACTTTTGAATTTAATGAGCGATATACTCGTACACAGTTCGCCGCCGCCTTGCTGGGCCGCTGGGTCACATCACATACTGAATGTGGTCCACTGAATTATTTATTCCAAGCGGAACAGACTGGATTCTTTACCACATTGATAAACGAGCAATGAATACGTATTTGTGCTGCTCAAAAACTGTGATAACGGGAAAGTTATACCTGCGCTCCTTGGAATCTTTCTTGGAATGTGTCTTTCAGATATTTTGTTCAACCAACAATATTTCCAAATCTCTTGTGTTTATAATGTGCCACATCAAGAGCCGAGAGTTGCACTGGCGTGTAAAGTAGCATAAAGTTAGAAGCTACTGAGTTTATGTGACAACCTGCGAGTAAACTCCGAATTTAGAATATTCCGGGTCAAAGTTGTTTGGAAATTTGTTGGGTTTGTTTTATATGAAGCACTTGTTCAGTCTTCTGCCACCGTTCACCAACAGGTACACTAAACATGATTGTGCAAGTCTGTCCTTGGCACTGGCACTGGCTTCCGCCCTCGTGTAGTACCCAGATTAAAAGAAGCCCTTATGCTATTTCGACCACAAATTATGTCTATTATTCTTAAACCGTTTTCGCAATGTTATAGCGCTGGAACGGTGAAAAAAACACCATGAGGAAATTTGAGATTAGAGCTTCGCAAGTAATGCCCATGTGTTTCCTATATGCACGATTAGGGCGAGGGAATGGGACAGGTGCTGGGGGAGCCTATAATCTATGGGGCACGACTCAAAAGTTGGCTTTGACGCGTATAAATCGTCTGCAATAGATGACAAAAGTTGGTTTAGATAGATTGATAGATAAAGTCTTTATTGTGCACAATAAAGAAAAAGTGTATCACAAAAATGATTAAAAATAATGATTTCAGGCAGGCGGTTTGCTAAACAGACAACCTCAGAATCTTGATCAACATCTTTCGATCAAGAATCTTTAAGAAGATTCTTATCTTTAAGAAGATTTAAGAATCTTTGATTTGAATCTCAGAAGCCTGAGATCGTATTTTGAGCCTTGAAAACCTTACCTATGATTTAGTTCATGTATACCTTAGAGTTAGACGCACAGGACATAAGAGGCTGATGGCAGAACATGAAAGAGACGGTGGGCATATCCCTAGACATTATCTTTATTTTTCAAGCAATCTCTTTGAAACCTAGTTCAGTGCTACCGACTTGGAGCGTTTACAACAAGGTTTACATTATCGCATAAGAATGAAAGAAAAACCGAGGAGTTAAGTCGTTGTTTACTTTCAAATTCTATCGCAGAACTGTTCTGTTTTCATTTCTGTACCATTCAAAAAGGTTACAGAAGCCGACGACATTTCGCTCGTCGTATTTTTTCTCAAACGGACTTTTGTAACAAGTTTTTTGAGTTTCGCTTATAAATGGACTTGTAAGAAGAGCGCTCTTAGTGAAATGAATGAGTTGTCGCGAGCGGCGGCGGCCGGCGTCTTCAAGTAACTTCTCACTGAAGTTAGGCAAGTTTGTCTGCCGCCGGTGGAGTACCTGCTCCAGAGACAAGCCAGTGTTTGGACTCACGCAATGGAATACGATTTGCGGGAGCGGTTTTCGCTATCCGCTTTTACCAACTTTATCAAAATATTTAACGGTGAGCACGGCATGTAATATATTGGTGATTCTGATGCAGCACCGATGGCGCAATGGTACAATGCGTGTAGCTGGGACTAAAACGAGAATTGCCTCATATGAAACGTTGCAAAACGATTATTACAGATTGGTCGTCGTGTAAGCATAACAGCATTGTTGAGATATACTGTTGGGTAGAAACACTAGTCGTATGGGGGTCTCTATCTGGGTGTGGCAGGTGTGCCACGTGCCAAGAGAAAATCCGATATTAATGTTTTCCACGTTTATTGTATGAACCGATCATTACACGGGTGCGGCGGCGACTGGCGGGCCAGGCTCGGACTTGCGATCGACGCTACTCTAAAATGCTAACCTTTGCAAACCTACCGTCGTCGATCGCCACAGATTACATAGTAGTCCTAGCCCCCACAGTCATCCCCTTCTAAAAAAAAATTTTTTTTACACAAAAAAAATTAAACCTTTAAAACTATTGAACCCTAATACTTGAACATTCATAAAACATAACTATATAGTGCAACTCATAACGAACAAAAAATGCTTACACTGTTTTGCCTTGCTGTTATAACAATACGGACTTTGGCCTATTGCCTCAGAGTAATACATCGTTATGTAGGTACCTAACTGACGCAACCAAAAGAGGTTCATGTTCATACTCTAAATTTAATACTTTTACAATTTTTGTTTTATATACGTTGATTTTATTAAGAAAATGTCATATAGTTATACAATATACTGTCTGTTACATACACAAGTTTTTTAATTATATCTATCTTTTACAAACAACACTGGTTTCTTTTATAATGTCTTAATTCCTTTACACACTTTGCGCTTGCGCCTGTACTTGCTGTATGGTATCTCTCATCTCATTACGCAACCAAGAACTCACATGGGAACGACACTTCCCGCAACATTTATATATCAAAATAAAACTGATTATGATCACTATTATCACCGTTCCAATGGCGTATAACTGAATGTGGTTTTCCATGGCCGAATAATCGGCACCGTTTGCTCCATTCTGAGCAATAATTATTTCCTCCTGTTTACTGTATGTCTTTCCCATTTTAGGTACAGACTCACAAATAATGAAATCAAGCAACATTAACGTACTTTCTCGTGAAAGTCTGACTTCTTTGTGCAATTTTTATTCTAACATTCTATCATTAAGCTGCATTATTACTTTTTACTGGGTCACAAAACTACATTATTGGCAAAATTATATTATTAGTACAGTAAAATGTTTTCAAAGAAAAATAAAATACATGAACATTCTAAGTTATGAGTTGCAAAAATTATTCTAAACCTATTGTCCCACAGCTAGCAGCGCGATGCGTTGCGATGCCGCACTATATTCCTATTTGCTTGAAAGCTCTACTAAAGTACTATGAGCGTATCGCTATCGCATCGCTCAGCTCACTATGGACGCATAACCTAAACTCTAAACCTAACAGGTAGCTTCACCACACGACCGCTGCTGGTTTGGCGGTGCGTTGCTTCTGCTCGAGGTGCGGGTTCGATTCCCACACTCTCGTGATTTTTTACACTTTCTTCTATAACTTTTTCCGTACTTTCTACTAACTTATCAGCATCTAACAAATATGCTGGTTTTAATCTATCAATAGACACGTATGATTTCCTATTTGGATATTGAATCTCAAATACCTTATTTTTTCTAGATAACACGCGGTATGGGCCATCGTACGTAGGATGAAGAGACTTTTTAAGCATGTCATTTCTAACAAAAACGTGCGAACAATCTTTTAAATCTTCATGAACAAATATTTTCCTACTATTACTAACAGGTCGAGGCTGCGGTTTTAGATTACTAATAATACTACGCAGTCGGTCGACAAAGTTATAATAATCACTTATTGCTAGACTTACCTTACTGTAAAAATCTCCTGGTAGTCTCAATGAATGACCAAGTGTCATTTCTGCTGCACTTATGCCACTGTCGCTTCTACATGCTGCTCTCAGCCCATACAATACCGATGGTAACTCATCGACCCATGAGGTATTACCAGTCAGACGACAAGTCAATGCCACCTTCATGGACCTATGCCACCTCTCTATTTTTCCGTTCGAGCTCGGATGATAGCTCGTAGTATGTATCCTATTAATTCCTAACATTTTCATTAATCTGTTGAATAGTTCACTCTCAAATTGTCTTCCTTGATCAGTTGTTATCCTAAGCGGGCATCCAAATCTACAAATCCAATTCTCGTAAAAGGCTTTAGCTACTGTATCGGACGTTATATCCGCAACAGGAATGGCTTCCGGCCAACGAGTGAAACGGTCTATCATAGTTAGACAATACTGATACCCTTGCTGAGACGGACTCAGTGGTCCTACCAAATCAATATGAATATGCTCAAAACGATCACTATCTGGAAAACTTTCTAAATTAGATACTGTATCCCCCGAATACTGAAACGCAACTCAGATTTAAGCACGTCTCAAGCGACGAATATTTGACAGTTTTCAATGAAAATCTGTCAAATATTCGTCGCTTGAGACGTGCTTAAATCTGAGTTGCGTTTCAGTATTCGGGCGTATGCCGATTAACTTTAACTTTTTGACATTGAGTGCACGTTTTCACCCAATTGTTCACATCCTTATTCATTCCTGGCCAAAAAAATCGTTGAGTCATCATCTTCCTTGAACTTCTTTTACCTGGATGACTAATATTATGTACTGAATCAAAAGCTACTTTCCTGAACTGTTCTGTAAGATATGGTCTGGCATTTTCCGTTGAGATTTCACAATAAATTAGGTCACTACTACTTGGCAATGTCATTCTTTTAAATTGAAACTTGTTATTACAATCGCTTTGCATGAGTGTAATTTGAGTATCCGTTTCCTGTGCCTCAGCTAACTCTTTATAATCAACAACGGTTGGGCATTCTATGAACTCGACACGTGATAACGCGTCAGCAACTTGGTTTGCCTCACCACCCACGTACTGTATGTCGCTTGTAAATTCGCTTACGTACAATAACTGACGGGTTCTTCTAGGTGTTTCTTTATCCGTACCTACTTTTGTAAACGCGAATGTTAATGGTTTATGGTCTGTCAAAATTGTCAACTGTCTACCTTCTACCATATTACGAAAATGTATTAATGCCAAATATATTGCTAGTAACTCTCTGTCGTACGTACTATACTTTTTTTGTGCGTCTGTCAGTTTCTTAGAAAAATATCCTAATGGTTTCCAATTCTCTCCTATTTTCTGCTGTAATACCGCACCTACACCTGTATTCGATGCGTCTGTCATGAGTGATAAAGGTGCGTTAGAGACAGGGTGTGACAACGTAACTGCGCTTTGAAGGCTAAGTTTACATTGCTCAAATGCTGTCTCTGCTTCCGATGTCCATACAATTTTCGTTTTATCTCTCTTCTTAGAATTATGTAAAAACTTGTTAAGTTCTGCCTGAATATGAGCTGCATTTACTACACGCGATCTATAAAAATTTAACATACCGATAAAACGCCTTAGCTGCTCAACGGTTTCCGGTTTGGGGTACTCGCTGATAGCTCTCACCTTGTCCTCCAGTGGCTGAATTCCTTCCGCCGTTACCCTGAAACCGAGAAAATCAATTTCAGCTTGACCGAATAAACATTTACTCAAATTTATGGTCACACCAACTTCATCAAATCGCTTAACAAGCTCGGTCACGTGTTTTCTGCTTATACTCTCTGAATCTGATGCAATAATGACGTCATCTATGTAACAAAACAAATACGATTCTTCTTCATTTTCCTTCATGTACTCAATACCTTTCAACACTGTACTATTCATGAATCTTTGGAACGTCTGTGCTGAGTTCCTCAGCCCAAATCCCATCTTTTCAAATTCGAACAGACCAAAAGGGCAAATGATGGCTGTCTTCTCAACATCATCAGGGTGCACAGGTATCAAATGATAAGCTCTATTTATATCTATCCTACTAAAAACTTTTTTACCTGCCAATCCATAGGTGAAATCTTGTAGCCGCGGAACCGGGTACCTATCCGGCTTGGTGATTGCATTCAGCTGCCTGTAGTCTCCACAAGGTCTTATGGCTCCGTCCTTCTTGGGCACCACATGCAGCGGACTCGCCCACGGGCTCTTGGAAGGCCTGCAAATCCCTAACTCCTGCATGAGGCTAAACTCCTCTTTAACTTTTTTATACCTATCAGGTTGCAACGGACGTGCCTTGGCAAAAACGGGTGGGCCTGTTGTCTCTATGTGATGGTAAATAGAGTGCAACGGCTTCTTTTTAAAATTTATAGGCTTAGTAACTTCCGGATATCTTTCCAATATATCGCGATAAGGATTATTTACCTGTATGCTCGTGATAGACGCTTCATCATACCTACTGACGGTCCCATTACTTTGTAACGATGTAACTGAATCTACAAGTTTCTTATTATGTAAGTCTACAACTAACTTATGAGTCTTTAAAAAGTCTGCTCCAATAATGGCTTGCTTCACATCACTAATAATAAATGTCCACTTAAACGCTCTTCTCAAACCTAAATTTAATTCTAGCACTGTAGTTCCGTATGTTTTAATTTCGGTGTTATTTGCCGCGAAAAGTCTGTATTTACACTCGCGACGCTGCGTTGCATGCACTTTACTTACGGGTAACACAGAAACGTTTGCACCGGTGTCAATTAAGAAGGTTATGCCGTTTTTCTTATCAGATACACTTAGACGGTGATTGCCACTCGGTACGAAGCCTCCCGCCGCCGACTGTACCGCATCTAGTTTTCCGGCGTAGCAGGACGACTCCCCGACGGCGCTGTAGTCACCTTCCACGCACAGGGCTTTTCACAAGACCATGCTCTATTCTTATATCTAAAATGGAATCGGCAGAGCCAATTCGGGTCTTGTGGTGTTCTATTCGGTCTACTTTGCGATCTCTGCTGCGACCTGCCTCTGTATCCGTTGTTGTTACGCCCTCTAAACGCGCTTCGCCGATGTTCTTGCTGTCCTCTGACTTCTTCTCGTAGTGCTGCTATTTCCAAATTCATCTTATGTATCTGTGTTACTATTTCGCCCATTGGTAGTTTGTCGCTGGATGTACTCACTTCCGCAATCTCTCCTGCTCGCAAATTCTCATTGATCTTATCTGCGATTTTTGCTAAATTTTCCAAATCCTGGTCTTGACTTACTGTGAGTACTGCTCTTATTGATGATGGTAATCTACTTATCCACAGGTTGTGCAGTGTATTTTCGGATATTTGCGCATTTCTACCCAAATCTCTCATTCGTCTTAATAATTGCGATGGTTTCTGGGAGCCTAGTTCCATCTCTCCCACTAATTTTTGGAACTGCCTTTCGGCACTCTCTTCATATACTTGTAAAAGTCTGTCTTTCAATGTCTTATATTTATCATTCTCTGGTGGAGCGAATACAATATCACTGACCTGTTGTAGAGCATCTCGTCCCAATTTCGATACTACCAGGTTGAATTTCACGGTGTCTCCTTGTTTTTGCGATGCCACGACGCTCTCCATTTGCGCGAACCATAAACGAGGCATGTCGTTCCAGAAGTCTGGAATTCTCGCCGACACGGTTATGGCCGCCAGCTCGGACGTACTCGCCATGTCTTTCTCCTCACTTTTCTTATTTTCTCCGCTCACTGCTGGTAGGGTGGTGCGTGTAAGTACGAGTAGGTAGGTACCTACATACGGAGTTCATTGAACCGTGCGCTAGGTGCGATGCCATCAGCCTGCAGTAATTGTTTCATCATTTGGCCTCTATATTACTAGTGCGACGCGCAGCTCTACGGACGATATAATCCGATCATAGCGGAACGTACGCTCGCCGACATTCAACTGACAAAATATCACAGTTTTTGAAACATTTTTTATCTAGTTTGTCCGTCGCTCGTTGATTTATTAAGGAAGTTCGGACGTCACACTCGACAAAGTTTGTGTAACATTTTCATATAAATTGATTGAAGGGACAAAGTTGTGATGTTACAGCGTGTTCCCGCGACTCGCACTTCGTTCGAACAAATTGTTTTCTTGCGCTCCTTGTGAATAAAGAATGAACGAACAATTCAGCAATATCGGCAATTTTCAGATCGCCTCAGGGAATATTATTAATAAAAAATAACGCTTTCTTATAGGCCCATGAAAGTAGAATGTGCGTCGAAAGTGTATCTTTGAGAGTTTCAAGTTGAGACATTAGGAGCGGTCCCCGAGGCGATGAGATTGCTCAGTGGAGTAGTCATCGGTGCATTGTCCCTGCGCGGCGCAGACGTCCCCTACACACCGTATGACAAAGGGCGCGGCTGGAGCGGAGTGGAGCGACATGCGACATGCCATTCACCACGTAAATAGAGGCTCTTCGGTGTCGTGCAGTCAATACAATAAATCTTGAGCGAGCCGAGCGAGCGGGCCCCGACCGGACTGTCCACGCTCATCGATACAAAACATAGAGATTTATTGAGCTTGATGGACTGGAAACTAAAAAGACAATCTCTTTAATTAAGGCTATTCGCTAAAGAGCTTTAATTAAAAATTCAACGGTCCCAGCAGTCGGGCCGCGGGGCGGGTTGCGGGGGAAGGGCGCTACAATAACTGAACTTACTCAATAAAGGACGCAGTGCTGAAATGCTAATCGCTGGAAACTTATTCCATTTACAGACTAATCTATTATTCAATCGCGGGTAATTACTTCGAAGTTGCTTTTTATTCTGTTTAAAATCACTCTGCATCAAACTTTGAGTTTCAATTTATTTTTGCAAGTCTCTTAGAGCATAATTTTGCATAAAAACATCATGAAAATGAAAACTAAAACCGAAGTAAAACGTTATTATTATCGAACATAATATTTCATGGATAGTAAACAGAAGGTCCAGATTGTCCTATATGAGTATGACATTATGTTATAGCATCCGGAGGAGCAAAGCAAGAGGTTCTCCAAGAAATCTAATTTGCGAGCTCGTGGCCGGCGGAGCTTAGTTTTTACTCGAGTTAATATGGCTTCTTGCTGAGTTTCAAAATCCCGGATATCCGTCCCCCAGGCCGACCCGGGGCTATTTAGGAAATCCGGATTACGTACATACTGCACGCTAGTGAGCTTTTAGTATTTTATCATATTTTTCTAAATATTTTAAATTACCTGGTTTTTTTTAATATTTTTAACAGTTTTGTGCATTGTACGTCAAAAATACAATGCGCCTACATAGGCAGCTGTATTTTAACTATGTACTCACATACGTTTTTTTTCTCAACATTCACTATAGATTTTTTTACGAATAATAAAGTGTAGCTTGGCCCTTATCTGCATCATTGCCAGAAATGGTTCCATAATCCTACAAGCGCAGATAAACGTGTCACCCACTCAAAGGGAAATCGTTGCGTTGTTCTTTGAAGAGAAATCGAATGGGGTTTCTGGGAGCTATATTGTCTGTGGATTGGAATGATGTTCTTATAAATGCCAAATCTGAAAATGAATTAGCTCAATCCATCATAGCTATTCTAGCAAATAAGTTTAGCATCTGCTTCCCATATAAGCGCAAAAACAACAAGAAACATTCATGGGTTTCTCGGGAGTTATTGGGACTGAAAAACATCCTTTACGACGCGATTGATTTGCAGGAAAACTACCCAGACTCGAACCTGCACTCTTTTATCGATAAGGTTACACAACAGTATGAGGACTCGGTAAAAAAACAAAAATTCAAACACTACGAGAATATGATTAATAATAGTGTAAATTCTTGTAGGACTATCTGGCGCGTAGTAAATTTAGAAAGAGGCACAATTGTACACACAAACACAAGCTTCACAGAGGTAACGAAAGACTCTTGCGGCAAAAAATTCGTATCTCGTAAAGCAGCGGCCAACGCCATGAATGCGAAATTTGTAAGCGCGGCCGCTACATGTGGAGCCCCACACGCCTCTCTTGGACAGGTGAAGGTGGCACTCGATGAAGCGCGCCCCTCAGCAGACCGGTCCATGAGGTTAACGAGATTTACTCCAGCGGAAATTTTTAAAATCATAACATCACGCATCCCACGTAAACCCACTAAAGACATTTATAATGTCTCTATGGAGCTCATAAACTACGTTGCGGAACCGATGGCTCCATGCCTGGCAGTTTTATTCAACCGATGTATCGATAGTGGAACTTATCCAGACTCTTTAAAAGTCAGCAAAATATCACCTCTTTTTAAGGGAAAAGGTAAACGGGAGGATATCGATGCTTACCGGCCTGTGTCTATAATCCCAGCACTAGCAAAAATTCTCGAAAATGGTCTCAGCTCCCGCCTCACTGAATTTCTAGCGTCAACAGAAGCACTGTCGGATCGCCAATACGCGTATCGCGCCGGGTGCTCGACTACCTCGCTTACTCGTGAGGTCCTCCGGCAGGTGATGGCAGCTTGTGAGGCGAAACAGCAAGTAGCAGTCCTGTGCTGTGACTTATCGAAAGCTTTCGACGTTGCAGATCACAGTGTTCTCGCCTGCAAGCTTCAGCACTACGGAATAAGAGGAAAAGCACACGCGCTCTTTACGGATCTCCTACGTGGAAGGTCACAGATAGTGGTTGGTGATGGAGGTGAGACCAAGTCTGAGTCCTTACGAACTGTAATGGGTGTGGCACAGGGATCGTCGGTATCCAACCTATTGTTCTCCCTGCTTCTTAACGACTTGCCGGAGCATGTCTCAGCAGGTGAGGTGTATATGTATGCTGATGACGTAGCCGTGGTGGTCCACGCTCCATCACTGGATGAGCTCGAGAAACGGTTGAACGATGCTGCCCGGCAGGTAGCAATGTGGTTCAATTGGAATGGACTCGTACTTAACTTAAAAAAGACCCACTTCATCCATTTTTCCATCTCAGGCCGCTATGCAAGGGACTTATCTGTAACGATCCAAAACACACCCATTGACCAAGTTCCATCAACCGCCTTTCTAGGGTTTCAAATCGACCGTGGACTAACGTGGGGATCCCATACCGACAAACTATGCGCGAAGCTGGGAAGTGCATGTTTTGCTCTGTATAGGTTGTCACGTGTCGTATCCCCTGACGTTGTCCGCACCTGCTACTTCGCGACCGTCCACTCGCTTTTGCAGTACGGAGCAGAGCTCTGGGGGCGCGCTGCCGATCGCGAGCGCGTCTTCCGCATGCAAAAACGCGCTATTAGGTCGATTGTAAAGGTGGCACGAGACACGTCTGTAAAAACGTACTTTACATCACTGGGGATACTAACGCTGCCCTCAATCGTAATTATGCAAGTGGCAGTATTTGTGAGGCAAAATTTAGATAGTTTTAAAACGCGAGAAGACGGGCATGCGCGGGTTTACAACACTCGGGGTGCACGTAAACTCGTGAGAGTAACACACCGGCTCACCAAGTCTAATAGACTTGCACACGTCCTGGGGCCTACTGTGTACAACCGCTTGCCGGAGATTGTCGTCAACGCGCCCAGCCATGCAAGTTTTAAAGCTAAACTCAAATTGTGGCTTATTGAGAAGGCGTTCTACAATATAGAGGATATCTTATAAAATATAACAATTAGTGTTGCATTAATTTTATTATAATTTTTAACTAATTTACATTATTTACAAATTATTAACTGACCTGTAAACATGCACTTTACCAATAAATTGATTATTACTGATTATTATTACTGATTATTATTACTGATTATTATTACTGAAGTGACCGTCGCGCGTCGCTCACTCGCTGCCGATGCCGGTGGAACTCGTCGTATCGAAAGCTCGAAGTTCGCCCGTTACAAGCGTTTGAAGCGTTTCTGAATCATCGGCTCGTTTTACTTATAAGTGGGCCGTGCCACTCCACTGAGCATATAATTTTCTGCGGATTTTCTTGAGATAGATTTTTCATAGATGCTGTTGGAGCATGTTTTTTTTCTTCCCGCGAGCCAGGTGAAGTAGCAATCTATTTGTGAGGTGTGGTACTTATTGTATTTTTTTTCTTATTTTTCCTTTTACATAATATCTTATATCGATTCTTAATACCTTATCATCATCATCATCAGCCTGAAGAAGTCCACTGCTGGACATAGGCCACATTTAAATGTTTAACTTAATAGTTTATACGATGGTTAAATCATCAATGAGGTGCATCGACCTCTGCAGCGACTAAGTTTTGATAAATTAATACTAATGTGATTTCGAATTCGATTGTAAACTTGTGCACGGCTCCAACTCAAACATTTTGGTTATTATCAGAGTGGCATTATGAGTTAGGTCAACCATAATGTTGAGAGACGAAATGCAACCAAGAAAACGACCAAATGGGATGACATCATAAAATGAATCGACACGGGCCTCGGGACGAGGTTCGACCAAATAAGATGGCTCCGTGAGGTAGAATGAATGGGAGAGACTTGGAGCAGGAAGACCCTGTATTTAACGATACGAAAACGTGATGGTTTTTACAATTTCATATTGAGAAAATCATTTTTATGACTCGTTTTCAATGTTTAGACGTCTCGATAAAATATACATTCAACATTTATTTACGAGTATTACAGTGGCATGTAAATTAATTAGTCATGTTAATTAGTGATGAAAGAACCCCATTTGTCATGCGAGCGGGTCCCGGCAGTTAGCTAAGTTAAACAATGTGAATAGAGCGGGTTCGTTACTCTGCGACGGAACATTATGTGGTGTGTCGCCGCGACTGCCGCGCTACTTCGTGTTCCCGGCAAGAAATGCTGCATGTACTCCAGTTCCCGGGTAAAGCTGCGCTAAGCTGACACGAATTATAAAACGAGAATTGTGGGATCACTGCTTTTTAAAATGCACCTTTCACACGTTCATTTCAAGGTGCCGCTGAGAGCAGAGGACATTACATTTATGTTTAGAAAACCTTTGCCTTCTACTATTTTCTTTGATTTGTATCGAGCAGGTCACAACGACTGCATCGAATTGATCTGAAACGTTCAGCCGGTCTACTCTTGAACGCGATTCCGATCCCAATTTTAAGTTTTGACGGAATTTTGGCAGAAAACCCATAGGATTTCTGTCAATCTGTTCTGTGAAGAAGAAGTGGAATCCCGTTCAGGCCTGCGCACACCTAGGCCGCTGGCGAACGCGATCAGTGAAACGCTGTCAAATTTGACCGCTATATTTGACAGCGTTTCATTGATCGCGGTCGCGGCCTAGGTGTGCGCAGGCCTTTCAAGAGTAGACCGGCTGGTCCAGTTGAAGCAATCCGTCTTCGTGTTGATTCTGCTTTACCGTCTCTAGTGGTGTTTGTTACGCGTCGGCTGGTAGGTAGCTTTATGGAGCGCTCCCTCGTCGTGGATTCAAAGTGGTTTTTGCGCCAAGTTGCTTGCTTTACCATGAATAAGTGGGATTTAGCATTTGAATGTTCTCGAAGCTGCAATAGCGTAAAGTATCTTTGAAACATTAGCATGGATTCATGCATGCTATACATCATGAACAGGCTACATTCAAGATGGGTTATCTTTTAACAAAATTAATATGTAGTCAAAATAATACCTATCTACTAAATAAGAATTTATCAGACTCAACTTCTACATTGAGAATTTGAAATGTGGTGTTGGAGAAGAATGGAACGGATCAGCTGGACAGAAAGAGTAACGAAGGTAGAAGTAGAAGAAATAGAGTCGACGAGGAAAGGGCCCTCATAGAAGTTGTTGAGAACAGAAGAGGAAAGATGATTGGCCATCTTGTACGACATGACAGCTTTATCAGAAATATCATCGAAGGAAAGGTAGAAGGAAAGAGAGGAAGAGGAAGACCAAGGATAAGCTATATACATGAGCCAAATAAAAGCAAAGATCGCTGTCATGTCGTATAATTAGTCAAGGAGGTTGCCCTCAAAAGAAATACCTGGAGAAAAATGCATACTTTACGCCGACAAGAGCGTTGCTCTTAAGAAGAAGAAGAAGAACTTCTACAATAAGATTTAAAAAAATAATTGTATATTGATTAGTAGATTAGTTTACAGTTGGGCAATCTTATCTCCTCCTAACACGTTGACAAAAGACGCGCAGGACAGAGAAGGCTGGCAGAAGATGAAGGAGACCTATACCCAGTGCAGTGGGTGATGTCAGGCTGAGATGATGATGATCTCCTTCTATTACCGGTAATGTGTCTGGAAGAGATCGCACATAGCGATAAGACTACCCATTGTACTTCGGTATAGTTTAAGTATTTTCGTTAAATGTGTAATGTCCTATTCCTGTGATGTACAATAAAGTGGTAAGTATCTATCTATCAAAATAGTCGGTTCTCAGTTATAAGGAACACAACTGAAATCACTGACAAAGTTACCGACGATAAACTTCAAAGACCGTTCACTAAGATAATGCATAATAATGCCTACCATGAGCTCTGTCTGGCTCTGTCTTTGGTTCTGGTTTTGAGTCTGTGTGAGTTTTGGCTAAATAAACCCAACATCAAAACGTCACACGCACAGTGTTATAAACTTATACAGGGTTATTCATTATTAGCTGCAAATACTCAGGAATCAGCAATAGCCGTAAAGAAATTAATAAAAATAAAATTTTGATACAAAAACTTGAAAAATTTTTTGATCAAATTTTAAAAAAATAATTTCATAAATATTTTTTATTCTATTTGTTGAACCTAATTCCTGAGTATTTGCAGCTAATAATGAATAACCCTGTATACACATAATACACTGGTGAGCACTCACACAGACTGAAAACCAGAGCCAGAGATAGAGCCAGACAGAGCTTGTGGTAGGCCTACTGTTCGCCCGAAATCCGGTTATAAAACGTACTAAAAGTTTGTGGCAATTCAATAAAAGCCGGTTTACTAACCAACCTGAATTTATTGAATCGGTGGCGGCTCGTTCGTTATAGTTCATTGATATAACCAACGCTCTCATTGTTGGACCGAATCAATATCGCGAGTTATTTGTTCAAGTGACATCGAAACGTTCTGTTGTTATACCTATTTTATAGAATCATTAAATACTCTCTTTAAGATGGAACAACGATTTGAATTTTGAAATGTATGTTATTTTTTGTTGTACGTCTTATTGATCACTCAAAATAAAATTCTCACACCATGTACATGTTTTTACTGTAGAATTACAACAAAAAACGTTATCAGCACGAATTGTTTAGTAGAATTCGCAGCATGTACATATCAATAGTGTGAAAGTATTCAATTTTGTATTTTGTGTCGAAAAAAATCCTTGCAAAATGTCATGTGGAGATGTTGTCGACTATACCCTCGCTCTTGCTATCTAATAGGGATGGATATTCTTCATGGAAGTTTAAAATGTGAAACTACATGGTACATGAAGATCTCTGGTGCACAATAGATGGGTACGATGAACCGGACATCACTACTGTGCAAGTTAAGTTGATAAATGATAAGAGAGCTCTAGCTAAGATATGTCTGACAGTAGATGGCCCTGCGATTATGCACATTAGGTGTGCTAAGACTGCCCTTGAAGCTTGGAAAGCATTACAAGATGCTTAGGAAGATAAAGGTATGGGACGAAGAATCTCGCTGAATGAATAAGACTAACATTAGAAAGAAAGCTGTACAGACTCTCGCTGAATGAATATTACAATGTGCAAGTTAAGTTGAATAAGAGAGCTCTAGCTAAGATATGTCTGACAGTAGATGGCCCTGCGATTACGCACATTAGGTGTGCTAAGACTGCCCTTGAAGCTTGGAAAGCATTACAAGATGCTTAGGAAGATAAAGGTATGGGACGAAGAATCTCGCTGAATGAATAAGACTAACATTAGAAAGAAAGCTGTACAGACTCTCGCTGAATGAATATTACAATGTGCAAGTTAAGTTGAATAAGAGAGCTCTAGCTAAGATATGTCTGACAGTAGATGGCCCTGCGATTATGCACATTAGGTGTGCTAAGACTGCCCTTGAAGCTTGGAAAGCATTACAAGATGCTTAGGAAGATAAAGGTATGGGACGAAGAATCTCGCTGAATGAATAAGAGAACATAGAAATGTAACATTAGAACATGTTAGAATATTAGAATGTAACATGTAGAAATGTGGCAATTCAAGAAACTCTTTTCGGTACAGACTCTCACTGAATGAATATCAGAACATAGAAATGTAACATTAGAACATGTTAGAATATTAGAATGTAACATGTAGAAATGTGGCAATTTAAGAAACTTTTTTCGGTACAGACTCTCACTGAATGAATATCAGAACATAGAAATGTAACATTAGAACATGTTAGAATATTAGAATGTAACATGTAGAAATGTGGCAATGCGGTCGTAGAAGATGCCTCGATTGCTGCAATATTATTAGGAGGTCTTACTTCAAAATATGAGCCTCTAATAATGGCACTAGAAAACAGCAATGTGGATGTGACGACTGATCTGTGATGATGACGAAAACATGGAAGCTTGTTGATCGGCCGAATAAGAAGGTGATACCATGCAAATGGGTATTTAAGGTCAAGATGGATGCTCATGGAAACATAATAAAGTATAAGGCAAGACTAGTAGCCAAAGGTTTCAAACAGGTTGAGGGTGTTGATTATAATGAAACGTTTGCTCCAGTGGTACGTCATTCGTCACTCCGTACATTGTTTGCATTAGCTGCAGAAATGGACCTAAAAATGAGACACTTGGACGTTGACACTGCTTTCCTCAACGGAGATCTTGAAGAGGAAGTTTATATGGAACAACCTCAAGGTTTTGTGAAGAAAGGTCAGGAAAGTCAAGTTTGTCTGTTGAAAAAATCCATATACGGGCTAAAACAGGCACCACGAGCATGGAACAAGATGTTGGATAAAACTTTGGTGAAATTAGGTTTTGATAAAACTCTTTCGGAACCATGCGCTTATAAGAAACTTTTTGGTAAAGAGTTGGTTATAGTAGCAGTTTATGTTGGTGATCTCATTGTCTTTTGCCAGAGTGACATGACATTTGACATTGTCAAGCATGATCTTGGAAAATATTTTCCATGAAAGACCTTGGAGAATTGAAATATATCTTGGACTGAATATCGATAGTAGTGATAATGGTGAAATAAAGGAAGACGGGAAAAATTCTTGAAGGCTGTACAGATGCGGATTGGGCGAACTGTGGTATCGATCGTGGGTCTTGTACGGGATACTGTGTATTTTACGTTGGCTGGAGGACCTGTAACGTGGCAGGCTAAAAAGCAACAAACAGTAGCTCTGTCATCTACTGAGGCTGAGTACATGGCACTCACGGCGGCGGCCGGGGAGGCATGTTGCCTCAAATGGTTTATTTTCGAAGTAACTGGTAAGACTAACACTGTTACTATGTTCAGCGATGGTCAGAGTGCACAGAGTTTGGTGCACGGCCCGGTCCACCGCGAGCGGACTACACTCAGAAAAAAATATTGTTGGTTCCAACAATAAAACTTTAACAGGGGAGAGCCCACCATGGTGTATAGTCCGTGCGTCAATGTTTTTATTGTCATGGATCAAGTTGTCAGTACAACAATATTTCTATTGTCAAGAAGTAAATTGTCATTGCAATAATGTTTCTATTGTCAAGAATTAATTGTCATTGCAACAATGTTTCTATTTTATCAATAAGGCGTGTTTTGATACTACAACAATGTATCTTTTGTCAGCGGAACTAATTTCGAAAACGAAGGACTAAAAACGTACAACTAGTAGGTACGAAAGACCCCAAGTGTGAGGGGTAAAAAAAGAAGATTTGATAAGACCGAAGTTGATCCGATGCATTCATCGGATCAACTTCAGTCATATCAAATCTTCAACGGATTCATTAATCCGTTGACTATTTCATAAAACCACTTCTACTATATAAGGAAACGCCGTGCGTTTTCGTCAGCGCGTTCTAGGATCGTTACAATTTTAGTCACGCCATCTAGTTCTAAATTTAGTAAGCAGCTTTTTTGTTAGTTTACTTTACTAAAAATGTTCACATTGACACACTTGCAACGTTCCATTGACACCTCAGCGACATATTTATTGTATGACAAAAGGTAGTTGAATAGTATGACTATAGTTATTTTGCTAGGTTGTTGTACAATGTTCACATTGATACACTAGCAACGTTCTATTGTCACCACAACGACTTACTTATTGCATGACAAAACGTAGTTGAATTTTACGCTTTAGTTATTTTGCGCAATTCATTCACAATGTTTACATTTACACATTTGCAACGATCCATTGTCATCACAGTAATATATTTGTTGTATAACACTGGCCCGCTTCTACTCCAAATATTGCTATGCCCTAAACTTAAGGGCTTATTATGTATTCACCATGTTACATAATAATTGCAATTAAGAATATGAGTATGCATGAGTTTGAGTAGTCACATGCTCCGACTATAGGTCTTTTGTTCGATTTATTAAAAATGTTTGCATTGACACACATGCCAGTTCCATTTTCACCTCAGCAACATACTTATTGTATGACAAAAAGTACTCAAATGCCACAACTATAGTTACTTTGCTACGTTTTTTAACAATGTTCACATTGACACGCTAGCAACGTTCCATTTTCACTACAGCAACGTATCTATTGCATGTCAAATGGTAGTTAAATGCTACGACTATAGTTACTTTGTTAGATTTATTAACAATGTTCACATTGACACACCTATAACGTTTTATTGTTATATAATCAATTTACTTATTGACTTTGATGTAAGGACAAAGCTAAATTGTTCCTTGCACATTAAACGAAGGAAAATCAGCACAACAATAAAAACGTTGCTGAACACAACAAAGCTCTTTCTGCTAAAGTAACAGAGTATTTAGTTGCTCCGACAAGAAATTTCTGACAATGCATTTATTGTGAATTTGTTGACCCATTTTTTTCTGTGTGTAATATTGATACGCATATTGATACTAAATATCATTTTATCAGAGAAAAATGGTATCTGACGGAATTATATGTGTAAAATTTGTCAGATCGAACGTCAATTTTGCTGACATGCTAACTAAGCCACTGGGGCGCATTCTACATGAAGGGTGTCTGGAAGGTTTAGGGTTGGTTTAGCTTTGGGACGTTTTAGATTTTATCTTTGAGAATGTGATATTTTTTTTTAGAGAGTTTTTATTGAGGGCGGATGTTGTTATACCTATTTTATAGAATCATTAAATACTCTCTTTAAGATGGAACAACGATTTGAATTTTGAAATGTATGTTATTTTTTGTTGTACGTCTTATTGATCACTCAAAATAAAATTCTCACACCATGTACATGTTTTTACTGTAGAATTACAACACGTTCACTGCCATATTCGTGATAGCGTGATAGCATCGTGCTGGCCAACAGACGTTCAGAAAGTTTATATTATTATTGAAAATAAATCATTTTGATTAATTTAAACGTAGGTAGACTTGTATCAAAATGATGAACGATAATTGAAAAATTAAGGAAATTGAAAGAGGCCTACCTCCCATCAGTGGGTGATACCAGGCTGAAATGATGATTTTTTTATTCTATTTATCTTAGTTTTTAGGTACCAAGCAATTTTGAATAGGGTTGCAAAGTTATGGAGGTTGTCTTGGATGTAGCCTAAATTGGTTATCCATACCCTGAGGCTCGCGGTGACATTATTACCTCTATATAGCCAGTGGGTTACGCACGGCCTAAACTGAAATCTCCTCCGAATCCTCTGCTGAAATAATCCTAGTAATAACTAAAATTATCGATAAATTGAAGAGTTTTATAGACGATGTAAGAAGTCGATTACGTTCTGATTATTATACCTAGAACCAAGGCACACGGCACACAGATTCTAAAGACTAACATAAGGTAGGCATTAGCCTACGTCTGTCTCCAAGAGCCTAATTCTCGGGCCGACCGAGATCATTTTGCAATTTTATTTTATTGCTTCTTTTCGAAGAGAAAATGGATGATTTTCTTGAGTAATTCATCGATAACCTCATCGTAGAAACCTATCGACAGCTACGATATACGGAAAACGTAGAAAAAGTGCGAGGTTGTGCAATTCCAATGTGTATTTAAGGGACATTGAAAATCTCGGTCGGCCCGAGAATTAGGCTCCAAAACCTTTGTACCTAGCCTCATCGACCGGCTCAGTGCTCACTGCGATAGCTTCAATAAAAGAACGAACAATTATTATTTCTAAATAATATGTATGTATAAGTAGCGGTGCCTATTAGGCCATTAGCATAGCTGTAGTTAAGGAAGTTACGGCGAGGGAGGGATCGGATGCTCGTTACTTATACATGAATCCTATCGGAGCTGTGGAGTTACTAACTCTTGGCACAGCGCTGACACTACAGCTGGAACACTTCTTGTATGACGTATTTATTCGGGAGCTCGTATGTGGTGGTGGCTAATTCTAGTGAATCAGTATTTGGCTCCAGTTAAGGCTGACCAACTGTTTGGGCCAGGATCGATGACCTTTGAACTTCATGGCAAAGCCTAGGCAAAGCTTTCGAGCTTCAAGGTCTGAAGTTCGGAAGCTTTGGATTTTTCTGGTAATATGAGGAAGGCTCAATGCAAGGGTTTTACAATACTTGGCCTTGTTAACTTCTTGTATGACTGGCCTATAGCTCAGTTGGTAGTAGCTCTGCCTTCTGCGCCGTAGGTCGTGGGTTCGATCCCCACCGAGAACAAACATTTTTGTGGTAAACACAGATGTTTGTTCTCTGTCTGGGTGTTATATTGTATTCTTAGTTAAATATTTAAGTATTATATCAGCTACCTAGTTCCCATAGTAAAAGCTCGGCTTAATTTGGGGCTAGATAGTGTTGTGTGGATTTTCTACAATATTTATTTATTAATTATTTGTATTTGTGTAGTGGAGGAACTGGTAGGGCGTGGTGCTGCGTGGCCGCGCTAACTCTAGTTCCGCTTGTAAACGTGATTACACACTGTTTCAAGTATCGCCCGGAAATGGACGCAGTTACCACTCATTTGGTTGCGAACGGTTCGCTAAGTATGGAAATACGACTTACATCTTATTTATTACCATATTGAAGAGTTTGAAAATCTATGATAGATCTTTGACTATGCTGTAGTAAAATAAATAATTATAAGTTTAAAAAACTTGAGAAACCGACTTCATTGCCAAACGGCTAAACCGATTTTAATGAAATTTGTTTGGGACAATCTGGATATAAGAATAACCTTCCAAATAAAAAAATAATTTTCTAAATCGGTTTATAAATGACGGAGGCATGCAGTTACAAACATTTAAAAAAATATTTAAAAAAAAATGGCAACACCGATTTTAATAAAATTAAAATGGGACCAATCTGGAAGCAGTACCTTTCAGATAAAAAAATAATTTTTCAAATCGGCTCACAAATGACGAAGTTATGCGGTAACAAACATAAAAAAAAAACAACCGAATTGAGAACCTCCTCCTTTTTGATTGGAAGTTGGTTAAAAAGAAATCTTGTCATATGAAAACAACGTAAATATTTTAAACAATAGTTCTTTTTAAAAAATATTTATATGAAACTTCAAATTTTGTTTTGAGAAAAACCTGAAACAAATGCATCAATAAGTCACGTACCTATGGAACTACGAGAGATCATTTTACAAAACATACTTGTTCAGCATATTATTATAAAAAGAGTGACTGTACAGAATACTAAATTGTGTGCAAAACAATGCACTTTATAGAGCACAAAAGGATTAATAAAAGGCGGGACGCGGTCGTGCAGGGCTGCCACACGTGCGGCATGCAACAGCTCAGCGAGGCCGGACGTGTGGCAGCCCTGGCCGGAACGTTTGCTCTGTGACCTTTTGTTTATTTGATGTCTTGATCCTGCATACAATAGTGGTACTTACAAAACTTTCACAATAAAAATGCTTTTGTGAATTTACAAGTGGGTATACCTACCTCGAACACGAAACGAATAAGGGCGGCCTTTTCGTCTCCCGAATATCTTGCCGTCGGATATTATTTCATCTCGTGTTGCTACTGCGTGTATCTCGCAAACTATTTTCATTTCGCTATGTTGTCCAAATTGCTCAGGTTTTGTTACTGTACAACATAAGTACCCATCTCATTTTGACTTTTGTGTGTTCCTAAGTCCAAGGCATATTTTAATTATTTATTTCATTTTTATATTGACATTAGGCAAAAATTAATCGCAACCTTGGTCCATATATAAAATCGTAGGTGCGTCAAGCGCCTGCGAAGCATGGGGGCATGTTTCTCACTTCTGTTCTCTGGCCGCCAGGAATCATCTATCGTCGCTTTAGGGGTGCGCTTACTAATAAAACCCCTAAGAACTAATCCCTCTTTTATTTTTATGGATGTTAATATTTAAAATATGTTATTAGTATAGACCTCAGATGTTTCATTTTTGTAATGTGAATTTTTATAGCTATCTTAAATAAAATATAATTATTATAGTTGTAGTTCCTCAGCAGATAGCAGACTCGCAGTAATTTTACTACAGTACAATTTATAACATACTTTTTTATGATTTTATAGTGTCTACACTTACGGAAATCGCAAAGTTTTTTATAATAGTTTTTAAAATTCCGAGCGGGATTAGAACCCGCGACCTTCCCCTTGGTACGGGACTACGCTGATCGCTGCGTCATTAGATTTAAATCACACAAATTTTATGGAAACATTATGAAAATCTATATAACATAATATCCTACTAGTCAGTTCATAGCTGCAAGGCATACAAGGTGATGGTGACAACCCTCCCTCGAGAAATGCGACTGAAGGATCATAATATCGTTATATCTATCGTTGATTTAATTGTTTGTCTGATTGAATGGCTGTGACTCGTGCATTGGAGGTGAGCCACTAGTACTGTGTCCAGTGTGCACCGCTAGCTATCCCTCCCCCCTCGCCCCACCCTCAGCTTAACTAACAATCGCAGCCGGCTCCGCTCGAGCGCCCACTCACTATCTCTAATGGTTGGTTTGTGAGCATTACGTACATAAGATTTACGGATGTTCCTGGAGAATTGTAGAGCTTATAGATTATTCAACTCGACTTGTTTCAATAAGTACAGCTAAACCCTGTGACTGCATCGATCGTGATGGCTCCTTTCATTTTCTACCTATTCCAAGATGAGTCCAGTCCAGTAAGAAAACCTTATTCGTTTTTCTAGATACCTAGCTTATTATTTAAATAATGCCCATATAGATTCTTACCTAACTAGGTATTATGTATAGAAACCTCTAGGTATTATCTATCCTTATAAAAATGTACATAAAACTACACACCACATGGCCAAACATACCGTCTATGTATATGTACCTATCTATTCTTGTTTCTTTTTACTGTCTTCTTATCCGACTTGTATGTATATTTAATATTCTTAGTACATGTATGTGTTTATTGTTACTCTGTTCGCGCTGTGTTTATGTATTGTTTCTTTGTGTCCAAAATAAATAAAAACTTTCTTTCTATACGTTTTGAATATGCCATGGACAAGGATAAATGTAAGCGAGGTCGAATAAGGTCGTGTAATACGATTGCCAATTTCCGGTTACCTGATTGAGATTGAAATGATTTCACGAGAAATCCATACCTTATAATGTATTTATGGAACGCAAAATGAAATAACATCAAAGAAGTTTGTCACCGGATCCGCGACGTTGCTCAAGGAGGTTGCTATTCAAACAGGAGGTGCCTATTAATGCTCGCATTTCAAGGTCGTTCCAAAGGAGCATGGCGGTTATGAAATAGGCCGGAGCTGAATCGACCGATTATTGAGGGCAAGTTGTGTAATGTATTGTGGAGAGCTGACGAGGGCAGGAGGCAGGAGGGCAAGCGGCGGGGAGCAGGGGCGCTCTGAGGTGAGGGGGGGGGGGGGGCTTTTTAGCATAAGCCGCCAGGTCGCCATCATCATCATCTTCAAACGCGGGGTAATAGTCGCTCTGTAAAACTCAGTAATTATTATTGAACTAAGAAGTATTATTGTGTATTTTTTAATTAATAAAACGCTAAGTACCAATTCAAAGCATGGTTTTTTATTACCCATTAACCTAATCCATTCCTGGCCCAAATTATGCTTAGTCAAGTTCAAAAAAATGTTGTCCGCGTCATTAATCGCGTTATTGACATAATTCGTTAAGTTTGTTAATAACCCGGCTCGGGTCGCGGCCTGTTGTTCGCCAAATTACATTTTCACAAAAACTCCTTTCTTTTTGTCGCTGTTCGAGTTGCTAATTATGTTCACGGCCCTTTATTTACCAGTACATACCTACCTATCTACTGTATTTTTAGTCTAATTCAGATTTCGTAAATAGAATGTCAATTTTTAGGGTTCCGTAGCCAAATGGCAAAAACGGAACCCTTATAGATTCGTCATGTCTGCCTGTCTGTCTGTCCGTCCGTATGTCACAGCCATTTTTCTCCGAATCTATAAGAGCTAGACTGATGAAACTTGGCGAGTAGATGTATTTTGCGGTTTTTTACACAAAAGTAGAAAAAAACAAAAAAATTGGAGGGTCCCCACACGAAAACCTTTTGATGAACTACAAGAACTTTTATATTATGGTACTTGTTGCTACGGAACCCTTCATGGGCGAGTCCGACTCGCACTTGGCCGCTTTTTTGAATAATGAATTGTAAGCTGTGCTGTAATGTAAGCTCGTTGCAGGCGTAATTATACAGTGTGGGGTATATATGTGACATTGCTACAATTTAAGAAATTCTAAGCTCTATGTGGTAAGTTGTCAAGTTCAGAAAAAAACAAAGCTCAACGGTCTTGATCAATAAATTCATGGAACGCTTGGGGACGACGACGGGTTTAAAAAAATAGTAAAGAAACTTACGATGTGTTTAGGATCAACCGCTTACCGAAAATCGTTTGACTAACACCATTCTTCGCTTTTTACCTTTTTAGTATCTTTTGAAATACTTTTCAAAGAAATGTTGGGTAGTCGATACAACCTTTCACAAGCTCCCCGTTCGAGCTAAACTTTTGTACAATCCACATCGGATTATTCTTTTTGAAGTGAGATAAAAGGAGGATAAACAAGATAAAGTCGACGCGATAAATCTCGCCGACAGTTTATGAAGTGGGGACGGCGCTGACGGCACTGACGGCAAACACCGCCGGACTCTCACGGCAAACGTTATTTGGTAAGACTGTTTTTACTGTAGCGTCCTGGAAAGCGTCATTTGGTAAGACTGTTTTTTACTGTAGAAATAATTTTAGCCTTGGTTTAGTAGTAACTAACCATACAGCACTGATAATTGTGGACATTTTGGTCACGTACGGGTACCCTAATGGTTTTTATAATGTGAAACGCCGTAATCATTAATAATTATGTGCACGGGCTGCTGTTGCGTTTGATATAATCGACGAAACATCAGTTTCCGGATAGGCAACAGCGCGGCATACTAATATGCATACCTATTCCAAAGAAACCTGAATAATATGTCTGTCTGTCTAGTCAATGTAGAACTTAGTGGTTTTAAGTTGTTTCTAAAGTAGGACAGTGAGGTATGGTCCAGTCGGTTATCTTAGATGTAGTGCTCGCAGGCCGATGGTAAGTACGAGGCCAAGACAGCCTCTATGTAGGTAGGTAGTCACAGGCTCGACAACAGGCGGTTAGTACAAGCGGCACGTCTACTCTCGCCCACGGCTCTCGTAACACTGTCCGTGCCGCCTTACCCACTCGCTTGCCCGAGACTGTGTATGTATGAGGTTATGTCCAACACACAAACACTACATCTCTATCTAATCAAATTGTTTTATTCGAAAGCAAGTAGGTACTATAATTATTTTGGTAGATATACCATGGTCGTAGACTTAAGTATTCAAACCACATTGTTCTTCTTGCTGGTCTAGATTTTCTTTTCTTTCCATAGCTTTCCACTCTTCTTCTACTCTTTTAAGGTGTTTGACATTTCTTCTTACTCTTTACCCTGTTTCTTCATTTCTTAACGTGACGTCACCACCGTGTGATTTATCAACAACATGTAGAGTAGGGTAGAAGTTAGCATTGAGTTTGTTACCCTTTTCCATTCTTTGACATAGACTTTGTCCCCTTCAATCAAAGTATTTCCTTGGTCTCTCTTCTTTCTATCTCCATACTCTTTTCCTTTCTCCTTTTCCTGCTTATCTTTGTCACTAATCTCAAAGTCCTCTTCTTGATTGCTTCCATCTAAATCATTGATGTGTTCTATGGCCCAAACTAGGGCTAAAGCTTCTTTTTCAGTCTGGCTATATCTGCGCTCACACTCTGTTAACTATTTCTATAAGCAATAATCCGAGGTTCAGTGTTCCGAAATATTAGCATTTTTCCCTATCTTCTTCCGTAAAAGTAGTTTAGAGTTCCGTGATCGTGACTAGATTTGGTATCCATTTGTTTATGTAGTTAGCTCGTCCCAGGAAACTTGAAGTTCTTCAATTGTTTTTGGTTCTCTAAAATTGCTTTCGATGTATTTGTTCAAAGGTCTTCGTCCCCATTTGGCCTAATTCATGTCCTAGGAAGTTTACCTGTTGAACTTTGTAGATACATTTTGCTTCATTTAGTAGAACGTTATTTTCCTCACCGATAGGAATTTTGATCAACACGTCTTTGAACTTTGGAAATACCTGATTCTCAGTTTGATCTATCCCAATAGGCATGAAGACAGTAATCAAGTATCGCCAAAATATTTATCTGATCTAATGAAAAAGTATTCAAAGATTTTGATATATGTATTTATTCTCTTATTAATGTCGAGATTAATAAGTTATTTGTTAAAATAAATCTGCAAAACACAACAATCCGCCATGATGGCTCAAACACCGGTCAGAGCGAATTACGTCACGTTCTCGTAAACGTCATTCCGATTTAGTACTAAAGCACCAATGTTTACTGTTGATATACTATAACCGTGACGTAATAACAGACGCCATGACACCAGCGAGCGTTTTGGCGTGAATTTGAAAATTTAAATTTAAATGTACTTTTATTGCACAAAAACCTTAATTTTCTACAGAAATATGATATATTTTAGACATAATAGATACTTCTGAATATGATAGAAGAGATTTTGAAAATTAGTCGTCAGGCCTATTCACAGTTTAAAAACGCCCAAACGTAACACCGTATCTTTACCCAACAACCTGCTTGATTTTCCCGTTATCACATATACTATTGTACGCTCAGATCGGTCATTTGTTCTAATATCAGTTTTGAAAGAGCCTTTGACATATAACGGTGTCGTACATCCCTACGCTAGAAGTCTCGGTAGAAGTCTATCCGGTTTGTTAACCTGATTGAAACATAAAACCTTCTGACTTTTCAATGTGTTCCATCCATGTTTGATGCGACGTCACATCCGATAGTCGCATCATTGTTTACGTTAAACACAAAATGTCATTTTCACTGCCTATATGATTTGCTTCATTTCTTTTAGTCTTCTTGTAATTACTTCCTTCATCTAGTTTTGTTGTTACACCTAACTTTCGCTTCTTCGCATTCTTGCAGTACTGTCGAAAATGACCTATCTTTCCACACAGGTGACATTTCTTTTCCCTAGCAGGACAACTAACGTCATATGTTTTCTGTTCTTCTACCTAGCTTTAAGACGTTTCAAAGTGATTCTTGCAGTTGTATTGAATAAATTTTATTGTGTTTGAGTATGATTCGTGTTTTGTATTTCCACACTTGTTACATACAACCCTTCTTCTTTATGTCTTGAGATTCAATACTTCCAGGTTTTGCTTGTCTGGTTTTTTCTCTTATAAGTGCAATAGCATTCATCTCTAGTTTTTTACTTTTACCTTCGTAGTCTTCTGTTCTCTGTCTGTTTCTTCTGTTTGTAGTTTATTGTTTTTCAATTTTTCTTTAGTTTTGCTTTATGTTAGCAATTTGACATTAAACTTTGCATGTCGGTCTCCGACGAAGTATGTGGTACTACATTATTATTAATAAGAAGTTTTTAAAATTGACTTTTAGCGAATAAATACATTTCATTTCATTTTTTCATTTCATGTCATTTCATTTCAAATTGATGACCTACCACTTCTAAAGTGTTTGTTTGAGTGTAAATTTTATCAAGAGTAATGTCGTCACCTATGGTCAAAATCTTTTGGAGTAACTCGTGGAGTAACACTTTTCTGTTATCTGATCAACCAAATGTTCATAAAATAAGCTAGTTATTGAATTTGCATTTACCAGCTTGTTTCCATAATACCCTGTGTCACCTTAAACCGTTTCCAATTAAATGGGGGTGGTCATACCAATTTCCAATCAAATGGAGGTACTTAATGTACCAGTGTTCCCAGTTAAGTGGATACCTTAGATTTTTTCAATTTAATGAAGGTATATCAATGCACCAATCTTCCCAGTTTAGTGGGTAGCATAATAAACTGAAGTTATTATTTCAATGTTCCCAGTTAAGTGGGTACCTTAGATTTTTTCAATTTAATGAAGGTATATCAATGCACCAATCTTCCCAGTTTAGTGGGTAGCATAATAAACTGAAGTTATTATTTCAATGTTCCCAGTTAAGTGGGTACCTTAGATTTTTTCAATATAATGAAGGTATATCAATGAACCAATCTTCCCAGTTTAGTGGGTAGCATAATAAACTGAAGTTATTATTTCAATGTTCCCAGTTAAGTGGGTACCTTAGATTTTTTCAATTTAATGAAGGTATATCAATGAACCAATCTTCCCAGTTTAGTGGGTAGCATAATAAACTGAAGTTATTATTTCAATGTTCCCAGTTAAGTGGGTACCTTAGATTTTTTCAATTTAATGAAGGTATATCAATGAACCAATCTTCCCAGTTTAGTGGGTAGCATAATAAGCTGAAGCTATTATAACAATGTTCCCAGTTAAGTGGGTACCACAACAAATTTTTCTCAATTTAATGATGGTATATCAATGCACCAACCACTAATTTAGTGGTGACTAAATTGGTGGACATACTGTTGACTAAACCTTGGCAACCTATTTCTATTTAGGCTAAAGTTACTACTTATTCATCCAATCAATAAAGTAACAAAGAACATTTTATTTGAGGTGAGTGAGTACCTTACCTGGTGAGTATTTAATTTTTCCTTTTGTCTAGGTATCTATTGTGATGATTTTCAACAATGGTTCTAATTTTAATGGTTTAATAGAAATTACTTTTATGATATTTGATGACACTTGCCATGTTTGTTTGTAAAATAGTCTGTCAACTTCATAAAAATACCGTTGGCAGCACTGACTGAAAAACGACTTAAAATTTTAAACGAACTTAATGCTTACGCTTTTTTTTTTTTTTTTTTAACTACCTACTATTGTAAGTTGCTTTTTCACTTATCTGCTTTTTGTTAATATACAACATAAACAAGTGGAATGTGTCAACCTAGAGTACTTTTATGAGAGACCACATAATTTTCTCTCACATATCCATGCTCTACAGGCACCTATTACTTCGTTATTTCTAATCCAAATCATTCTAGGCACCTCAGTGTCAAGAGATGGTGTTGATGTTCTAATTTCATCATTTTATTTATTTTTTAAATGAAAACGTGTATTTTATTTTGTATTATAGCGAATTATCTATTATGTCCCTAGCTATAATCATTAGTTTAGTTTCACTTTTTATCAAAACACTTAAAATTTAGAAATAAAGTCAATAGGTAGTCTAGTCCTAAGAAAACTCAAGAAACAAAAGTTTATTTACATTTTATTTACACACATTTTCTATTTGCACATGATTTACACATAGGTAAGTTTCAAAAATTATTCCAAGCCCATCGCAAAGGTCTAACAAAAGCAAAGTTTAACACCAATAAAGCTACTGAATAAATGGTAAGCAATAATTTGCTTGACAACCATTTTAATTTTCAACTTACAAAAGTTAAAATTTTCAACTTTAGGTATCTTAATTGTCGTTGTTTAATTTGGTTGGGTTATATTTTCCAACTTTTTGATTGTGCAAACAATAATGCTTGCTTACTATGATAAAAATAAGGTTCCATTTCATCACATTATTGAAAAGCATAAAACGAAAAGCGTCTGTCATTGTAAGTTTGTTTATCTGCTTATTTATAAAAGTCTGCTTTACTATACGCTTTTCGTTTAAACGCCCATCTTTACTGACAGGACTCCCTCCCTCCTTGACGTTGGGAGGGGATAGCTGACGGTTCGCTATGATATGGAGCGAATTATCTCATGCATTCTGTCGTTGGCACTAGCTTGGAATTCAACTTAAAGTGTAGTCTTTATGTACATCAGTTTGTTAAATATTAAAGTGCAACGTGGAGTAATTAATACAGCCCATTTTACGAAAAGAAGTGAGTTTCATTTTATATAATCTTCTTGAGCTAAACGTATAACTCCGTAAACGTGAATGTAGGTGTACCTCTAGATTAGTGTAGTAGGTAGGTCTACTTTTATTACTATGCAGCATTTAAATTAATGCTTTTTCGTTTATTATAGAAGTCAATGTAAATAACTAGATAGGTACTCGTCTGTTTAACAGTGTAGGTAAAATTCAAACGAGAAAATAAAATAATTAATTCTTCGAATTGTCTATGGTATTGTAAACACTTTAGCATCTATCTATTTAATTAATAGGTCTACTTAAAGCTAAAATACGCTACCAAGTTTTCATCAAATAAGGTATAGATAAAGACAACGAACGGGTGGGTAGGTATGGTATACTCGTAATGAATCCTTGCGTTTCGTCGCGCCAGGCGCCAGCGCCTGCGCTGCCGCCAGTGAGTCTAGACTCTAACCAAAACAGGCAAAATACTTCGCAAACCTACATACTTATTCCCAGTATAACGTTATCTATAATTGTAGCCTATTATTTATTTGTTTTTTTTTTTTTTTTTTTTTTTATTTCACTGACCTTTTATCCCGTCGCCACATGTAGTGCTCGCAGGCCGATGGTAAGTACGAGGCCAAGACAGCCTCTATGTAGGTAGGTAGTCACAGGCTCGACAACAGGCGGTTAGTACAAGCGGCACGTCTACTCTCGCCCACGGCTCTCGTAACACTGTCCGTGCCGCCTTACCCACTCGCTTGCCCGAGACTGTGTATGTATGAGGTTATGTCCAACACACAAACACTACATTAGAGATAGTACTTCTTGCGGTTGCTATAAACTAAGTTCCATTCCCCAGTTGAAAGCGAAAACTTTCCCAATATTGGACAGGTGATTAGTTTCAAACAAGATGGCTTTGTTTATTACTTAGTTTAGTTTGGCTAACGACAAACTTTTAATTCGTGATGTCAGCCATCGAGTGACACAGCGATCGACAAACGACACCAATAATAGCGAAGTCACGGCTGAAGAAGATGTCAATCTATCAACGTCTTCAACTAGAAACAGCTTCTGTTTTTTTAATGTCCGCATAATTATGAATGCTCATTTCAAACAAAATGCAGATGTCAAAGATCCATAAGTGCAAGCTAACACAAAATACAACAGCAGATAAGGGTATACTGAGCACTAGAGAGCTAACACATTGAGCACAGATATGTAAGTAAGAAGGTACAACATTAGGTTATATAATGAATTTAACTGGCATGGGGGCTAATTAAGGCCACAAACCAGTAAGTTTGCAATGGAGTGTCCCGTCTGCCAGCCAATACTCCGAGATGTTGTTGGAGCTAGCCAACATTCTGCGCATAACGTAAGCTATTTTGTTTCGTATTATAGCGATCATTCGAACATTCAGTCAGCGAACATTCCAGACGCAATGCAGAATCTCGCTAGCCCCAAAAACACCCTAAAAATAGCATTAGAGTTGCACTAAATGATCATGTTAAACATGCTAAAAACTTGATATCAAAAATATATTATCGTTGCTAATCACACATATTCGTCTTATGTAACATAAAAAATGTGATGTGAGCGTTCCACACCCACCAGTAAAAAGCAAAAGCACCACAGCAAGGCGCTGCGCTCTGCCAGGGCGAGCTAACACTCGTAGAGAAACAGAAGATTCCGTTCAATCGCTGGAGAATAATAATAAAAACAAATTGTACAAGTTTTTATCGAAAGGAATTCGCGAAGCAATTCGAAGCGAATTGAAAGTCTTCGTACTGACTCAGCAATTTGTGTTTGTTCGACAAATTGTCTATAAAATTATACGGCGCGTTTATGTAAATGCAAAGGTGAAATATGCAACGCCGGGGCCCGCGGCGGCGGCAGGAACCACTGAACACAGTACACTGACTCGTTACCAGTAACTAGGGGGGCTGTGGAACATATCTGTTACTAAGAGACTCAGCAGTGATTCATCTCAAATACCTGTCCTGCACGGCACACACACACTGAAATCCTATCTTTTTGACAACCTACAACTACTAACTTTTCAAATGATTGTTCGGATTTTTTTTTTATATTTTGGTCGTTCACTTGCTTGCTTTAATTTTCAATCTTACTTTTTTGATATTGTCCATATTACCATAGACAAAGGAAGTTTTCCTTTGTCTATGATACTACTACTAATAATACTACAAATAAATATTACTACTAATAAAATTATATTACTACTAATTTTATAATAATATATTACTACTAATAAAGATATTTCAGTCTTATTTTTGGACACGTTTAAATTCTAGTCAAAATGATTTAATACTAAGCGTATACTAACTTCTTCGAATCCAGTCTAAATAAAAATATTAGCTTACAATTTTTTGTACTCTGTTTGGTTATGTATTGTGGTGCGATAACATCACGTCTGATTAGAATACGTACGCGATCATATTGTGTTGTGAAATGCGTGTGTGTGGGTGTGTGTGTGGAGGAAAGCGAACGAATGATAGATTCATATGTTTGTGGTGCGTATCTTCAGACGAGCTCGTGACGCAGCTGCTGAATGATAAGGACGGGTTACAATACGATACAAATATAGAAGACTTTACTTGGCTCATCCCATCCCATCGTGTTCCAATCATATTTGTTGTCACAAACAGCATCAGTAATGCACGAACAGGGTTTATGTTTGAAACTAGCCTTCTGTATCACCTGTATATAACAACATACATTATTTGAATTTAATTTATTTATTTAGTTGTGTAAGATATTACACACTTTGTTTCGAAAACGAAACCTAGATTTAGTACATTAATCAATAGTGTTGTAATCTAGCCCCAATATTACAGAACATGGTAGATTCAAATATGAAAAGATAATTCGAGACCTGGATTAGATATGTAGAAGTATACATCTGAGCATCCGGTTACTGATGATGCAAGCATTCGATTGACGGAAACATGATACACTTAACCTAAAGCCTTAGCACTAACACACAAACACCCATACACTCATAATATGAATGTAAAAGTAAGTAAAATCTAAGAGTGTGTGTGCCTGTTTGTTCCTACTCGTCCCGAAACGGATTAACGGATTTTGACGAAACTTTCAACACATGTATAGTTCGTGACTTTGAATCATCATCATCATCATCATTATCAGCCTGAAGAAGTCCACTGCTGGACATAGGCCTCCCCTACACGTTTCCAGGAAGAACGATTCTGAGCCCTTTCCATCCATCGACTTCCCGCGATCTTAACAATGTCGTCGGTCCATCTGGTGGGTGGGCGCCCCACGCTTCGTCTTCCGGTTCGTGGTCGCCATTCGAGAACCTTTATTCCCCAACGGTTGCCAGTTCTTCGAGCTATATGGCCTGCCCATTGCCACTTCAACTTACTAACTCTACGAGCTATGTCGGTGACCTTGGTTCTTCTACGGATATCCTCATTTCTGATTCTATCACGTAGTGAAACTCCCAGCATAGCTCTCTCCATAGCTCGTTGCGCGACTTTGAGCTTGTGCACGAGGCCTATAGTTAGCGACCACGTCTCAGTTCCATAAGTCATCACTGGCAACACGCACTGATTATAGACTTTTGTCTTGAGGCTCTGTGGTATCTGCGACGAGAAGATGTGACGCAGTTTCCCGAACGCTGCCCATCCGAGTTGGATTCGTCGGCTGACCTCTTTGTCGAAGTTGGCTCTACCTAATTGGATCGTTTGACCCAAATAAACATAGTGGTCCACAACTTCGATGATATCGCTCCCAACATGTACCGGCATGGGTGTGACATGAGCATTAGACATGATTTTTGTCTTGCTCATGTTCATGTTTAGACCCACCTGTTGGGAGACAATATTGAGGTCTCTGAGCATTGTGCCTAAGTCTTCCAGCGACTCCGCCATTATGACTATGTCGTCGGCAAATCGAAGGTGAGTGATGAATTCGCCGTTGATGTTGATGCCATACCTTGTCCAGGACACGAGCTTGAAAATATCCTCCAGTGCCGAGGTGAACAGTTTCGGAGATATTACATCTCCCTGTCTCACCCCTTTTTGCATGTGGATTGGATTTGTACTCTGGTCCTGAAGTCGGATAGACATTGTGGCATTCCTGTAGAGACATTTCAACACTTCGATATACCGATAGTCAATTTGACACCGCTGGAGCGACTGTAGCACTGCCCAGGTTTCGACTGAATCGAAGGCTTTCTCATAGTCCACAAACGCTAAGCAAAGTGGCCGATTATACTCCTCGGTCTTCTGTATAATCTGCCGTAGCGTGTGGATGTGGTCTATGGTACTGAAGCCTTTCCGGAACCCGGCTTGTTCGGGAGGCTGGAAGTCGTCGAACCTACGAGCGAGACGATTAGTAACTACTCTCGAAAACAGCTTATAGACGTGGCTAAGCAAGGAGATCGGCCTATAGTTTTTCAAGTGAGTGTTATCACCCTTCTTGAAAAAGAGCACCACTACGCTCCTGCCCCACGCCTCAGGCGTCGTACCCTCGAGGATGACAGAATTAAATAGCTTCTGAAGGACTTTAAGTATCGGCGTTCCGCCCGCTTTCAGAAGCTCTGTCGTTATTCCGTCTTCCCCCGGTGCCTTGTTACTCTTAAGCTGCTTGAGAGCCGTCCGAATCTCGTATAGGCTGACGTCCGGGATATCTTCCGTGTAGTGTCGAGTTAAACGGGCTCTTGCATCGCTAGTCGTGCTGGTAGCAGGACTTTTCGATGAGGTGTACAGTTGTCCATAGAACTTCTCGAGCTCTCTTAAAACTTCCGGCTTCGAGGAAACGATGCTGCCGCTATCGGTCTTCAGTTTCGTCAACTGACTTTGCCCAATAGACAGATCTCTAGCGAACACTTTCGAGCCTCTATTGCGCTCTATCGCCTTTTGAATACAATTAGTATTAAAAAGGCGAAGATCGTGTCGCATGGACTTCGAGATCTGTTTATTGAGCAAGCCGTATTTCGACCTGTCCACTGAAGACTGCAACCTCATTTCACTGCGGTCTGCCAGAAGTTTAAGAGTATGCTCAGAGAGTTTCTGAGTTCTATTTTTGCGTTGGGTCTTATAGAACTCTGACCCTACCGCTTGGACAATTTCCACCAGCCCGTTGTTTAGTTCGTCCACTGTTTCGCAATCGGTGAGGCATTGGAAGCGATTTTCGAGCTCCAACTGAAAGCTCTCGGGGTTTTGGATTTGGGCAGGACTTGGGCGAAGAGTAGATTTCACCAAACGAGACCTTTCAAGCTTGACGTTGAGATTCAATGTGCCTCTTACCATGCGGTGATCACTGCCGGTTTTCACCCTGTTGATCACGGAGACATCATTGAATATCTGCTTTTTCGTCGTTAAAATGAAATCTATCTCGCGTTTGTGTCCACCGGGGTGCAGCCACGTCCATTTCCTGGACGACCGCTTTTTGAAGAAGGAGTTCATCATGAAGAGTCCCTCCTTCTCCATGAAGTCGGCCAATCGCTGACCTCGGTGGTTCCGCTGTCCAAATCCGAATTGCCCCACTCTCAGTTCATCGCCGATCCTCACGCCTAACCGCGCGTTGAAGTCCCCCATCACCACCGTAAAGTGTGTTTTCGAAGCTTGTATGGCGATTGAAATATCGTCATACATTGCCTCCACTTCATCGTCCGGGCGTTTCGAGGACTTTGAATATTTATAGGCTAATACTCAACAAAAGAGCACAGTTGTGAAAATACAAAGATTGTGTAATTGACGGCGACGAATTAAACTTTTTTTATTTAAAATAAACTTTATTATAAGACTTATAACTTTGTTTAATTACGAGTTAATTTATTCAATGCCAGACATTGTTGAAAAGGAACAAGGCGCAAAGTTATTTGAACTTCGTCATTTACACATTCCTTCAGGACAATTACAAGGGGAAATGTTGAGAAGCGCCTGCAATAAGAAAACTGTTCTATGATCTACAAAATAAGATTTATTTCACTACAATGTTAGCTTTTAGGTAGTATCAGGGAGACTATTTGAGGAAATTGTGAGAATAAAAAAGATTTGAGCTCCTTTTTTTTATTGCATGGCAGTATTGTGTGTAGCAAGTTCGTATGAGCGTTTGGAAACTTCAGCCAATTGTGAATTAACTTTCTTATTGATTCGGAGTCAGCACCACTTAGCATTCTTGCTAATATGGGTCTCATCTTTGTATCAAGTTGAGAGGCAATCTGACTGCCAGCTCTCGTACTATTAGTAACTTGATACTTCTTCTTATTATAGATTCAAGTGAGAAACAAAAAGATACGCATCGTAGGCCGTGCCTACGCCGTAGCTTAGATGTAGTAGCGAATCTACGCTGTAGGCATCTACGACGTAGAGGGGCTACGGGACGTTGAGTGCTTTCCCTTATCAATCTTGTAAAATACCGGGAAGTGTACCTACTCTAATATTTATTTTTTCAAGCGAGCATTTGCCCCTTTTTAGGATTCCGAAATCCAACAAGGATCCCTCATAGTTTCGCTCTGTCCGTCCGTCCGTCCATCTATCCTTGCTCAGATCTCCGTTTTACTAGCAGACCATACTGAAATATTGCAAGGTTAAACAAATTCGTAACGCGCTTATTTTGATGAAATAAAATTAAAAAATAATACTTTAGGGGGTTTCCCCTACATGTAAAGCGGGGTAGGTTTTATTTTTATTTTTTTACCCTAACCTACCAATGATATAGGTAGCCTATCTAACCAATAGAACGAGCTGATGTTTTTTTTAATGGTTCATAATTATTCTTAAAATTATCTTTCATAAAAACTAAAACTCTCTGAAGACAAGACCTGCTCCGGAGTTAAGCGATAAAAAATAAACATTTTCAAATAAAATACAATTCACTGTATTTATTATTAGTAAAGAGCACCGAGGTCTAGCTCCCGGCAGTATTGACCCGCGGGTCCCCAGGGAGGAGGGAGGGGGGAGGGAAGGGGGGGGGGGACGTAGTGCGTAACACACTACTCATTGATATTTACTGTGCCATAGTAACGTGCTGCCACAGAATATGCACAGAAATTAGATGCGCGCGTTAGATATCATTTATTTATTTAATGAATTAATTAGAACGGTCTTGAGACCAATTACACTAATCATGATCATCGATATCAGAAAAATAATAAATAGACAGCCAACATAACGCATCTTTCAGCAATTAAATACCATAATCTGTTGATACACTTATTTACACGAAAAAACTTACAATTAAACAAATATTTACAAATGTGAACGTTATGCGAGTGAATGAAGCGAAAGAGGTGTGTCAGGATCGTAGCAAATGGAATCCGTGATCTCTGCCTACCCCCATGGGAATAAGGCGTGATTTTATGTATGTATGTTTACAAATGTACAAATAGAAATGCAAACGAACGAGTTCAAAATACAAACAAAACTAAATTCACACTTCATTTGACACTCTATTTCGATGACTTTGTGGCACTTTTCGACACGTTAGTGTTTTTAAAACTTTTTGACTGTAATGTCTAAACTGAACTAAAAATGAAACGCAATGTGTAATGTGGTACTATTGAATAAATAAATAATAAATAAATAAATTGACTATGCGTTCGACTGTGTTCGACCTCTTATGGTTTCGCTTCTATACCATGGTGTTGACTACGTCTACGCTCTGGGACACCATAGTAACAGTTATAATATATTCTATCAGTAGATCCAGTTCCTAAATCAACAAGCTACTGTTTTGGTTGTTCTTGTTTGAGTTGGGCTGATTCTATTTGTGAAGCCTTTTCACGTCTTCCGTAGTAATTGTAGATACGTTGAAACAGTGCGACAACTGACACTTAAAATAAATACAGAAATAGCATCGCGATTTGAATTCCACGATGTTTCTCAGGTACAACCTTTACAAATAATAGGTATTAGATAAACAACATTAGTTGCGGAAACATTTTTTTATGTTCAGGGGCATTCCACACTGCACTATCTAACCCCAAACTGAGCAAAACCTGTATGAAAAAAATATATTTTGATTCTAACACGTTTTTCTACTTAAAAGTTAGCCTAACTGGTTTTACACAAGCATACTTTTAACAGGAATACGTGTTAGGATTAATGTAATTTTTTTGCTAAACTGTGTGCCATCGAATTGCGGACAAGATTTGATGAAGTTGGTCCCGATTTTCGAAAAAACTGTTCAGTTTTTTTTATCGTTCAAATGTGTGCGAGTGAGAAGTTGTTTCATGGAATTCAAAGTGATCCTTGGGGTACACTGAATAAATACATCTTTGACTTTGTTCTGCGTCTTCAACTTGTCACAGTTTTATAAAACGGAGTATGACATCCTATTAGGTGTGAGGTTTTTGTGGCAAAAAAAATATTTTTACTTTCTTTCTATTTTTTCTACTTACCCCACAACAAAAATAATATACGTTATTAGTTTTCTCTTTGATGCCAGTCACAATGGTTTTCTTTTGATTGTAAATCCATGTTAACACGGTGCTCCGGCGGTCATGGCCCCACAGCCCTGGAGAGGCGGCCCGGGCCGGCACGGTAGGCACGCTTCCGGACCGGATGTATCCCGGACGCCAGTAGTTGTAGCGCGGGAGCCAGTAGCCTATTGTAGTAAACCACTCACAAATAATACTTTGGGTAACCAATCTTAGTGTGTGTTTTTGTGTGTTCACAGAAGAACAGAAACGACAGCTTTTTGTGCGAGTGATGCTCGCAGGGTGATCTGGTTTGAAATAAGAAATTACAGTCAAATTTGACTTAGGTTTAAGAGTGATGGATAAGTTAAGAAGGATGGCTCTTCATTGCAGGTAAGCATTTGGTTCAGGCAAAAGTAACCATGAGTAAACATGAGGTGGGTCAACGCTCTTGCATAACTATTCCCCATTAATTAATTAAATGTCATCCCGTAATAGTTAACGTCGTAGACCGCCCCCCATCCCCCTACCACCTCCTCTTTCCACTCCTGAACGCGGTCTACGTTTAAGTAAGGTAGTTCCATAGTCAACATGCTGGTTTACTAGTATTTCAGTTAATTAAGCTTCGGAAACCACATTCCAGGTTAAAAAATAACATTTAAGATCCTCCATACATTGTGGTGGTGATGCAACCAACCCACCCGCTGGTGTCCTGGTGAGAAGGGGCCTTAAAGCAGGCTGTATTGGATGGCTGCCTTTCAATGCGCATTGCAGGCTCTGTAAATCTATTGGCAACTCTATTGAGCGCGTATTAACTGGCTTATTATGCACGCGTCGTTCGTTCGTGGCCAATGAGCTGATATTATTGGTGGCGTTGGCGTTCTCTATTCAAAATACAAGCATCGCATTGGTTATCTAATAGCAGTTGGTCGTAACGACCACAATATACCAATTACGTACATGGTAATGATGATGTTTTCCGTTTTTGATCGTCATATAATTCCAATTGGATTATATTACGATCAAAAACGAAATTAATTGGAGGAGACGATAAGTTGATAAAGTAAAACTGCAAATAGTAAAACTCCAAGAAACATTCACAGGTAAATATTGTATTGTAGTCTATTATTTGCGAACCTCAAATGGATTCACAAGATAAATGTTATTGCAAAAGCTAGCTCCAGCGCTATACGAAACGAAATGTGTTTATAATTGGATCCGAACGAGGGCGGAAACGGAAAGATATTCAGCTGAAATACCTTTCAGGAAACATTTTTGAAGCAAAGCACGGATATTAGGCCTAATTCTCCTTCGCTGCACTCCGACGTGAAGTCAGCAACGAGTATATTTATTCTGTTAGTTAGTTTCTTTGGGGACTTTAATCACTAACTATGCAATAGTTCCCGTGATACCAAAACGAATGTAAACATAAATGGGAATCCTTCATGTGAACTGGAATAAATATAAAATGAAAGGTAACATACAATTCTACTGAATGTAACTTCGGTTATCCAGCAGACTTCGATAATAATACGTCGTTAGCCTGTGAATGGAGCTACGATCGCTTAAGAACTCGATAATACATCCCTTACAGATATTCAGCAGGGGTAAGAGACGATCGTCCAGTTGGCTAATGCATCCCCATATCTGGGGAGGGTTGTGGGTTTGTATAACTTTAAGAGATTTGCGAAATAAAAAAAAAAAAAGACGGGTTGCACTCCGGGAGTGCCGGCAGAAGTGAAAACTTGCCGCTCGTATTAAAACTTATAAAGTACTCACTCATTTTCTTTCGCTATTCATAATACCTAAATAAATACAGTAGATCTATAAAATCATGTACCAATGACCACTACTACCTGCCGCGGGCGGCCGCTAGTTCATAAAATCTATAATAGGTATGTAACTATATCTACTACAGTCACGAAAAACGCCTTGGTATGCTTGCTACTAACTATTATCTATTCTGTGACGTTACCGTGTCATAGTAACTACTAGCGTATCTGTAGCGTCTTACGCTTTTTCGATCAAGTCACGTGATCCTGACGCCCTGACGCCCTGACGCGAGTTTAAGATTTTATACCCATTACAGAAAAAGTGCTCAACGCCGCTAAAGAAGTTTTCACTTCAAAAATATATTTTTGTAAATGATGTCCCCCCACTTAGGTTTAAGTACAAAAATGTAAGATTACGGCATTCATATCCAAAATTAATATAAATGAACCAGGGGCGATTATCACTAATTACACAAGAACACAGTACAAGATGATACATCGGCAGATAATATATCCTTATTATTACAACCGTCATATTATCCTTCTAACGAGTACATTATGTCTGTTAATACAAAGAGGTTATACAAATAACGAAATTGTGTTCTCGCTAGAGCGAAGATATATACAGTATGTTAGTTTAAACGAGGGACGTATTGAAACCCACAATAGTGCATGATTATATGATACTAATAAAAATATGAACAAAAAAAAAAACACTGATAAATAACAGACAGAACCATAACAAAAATTTCGCAAAAGTCTCGCAACGTGTGTACACCCTTGCGCTAGCGATTTATTATCGCAGAACATGTGCGCGGGTCAATGATCTTTAGGTATAATCCATTTTCCCTTCATACTTTAAACCTGGCTTACCTGGGTATGGCTCCCTTCCTCGTCCTTGGGCATGCGTCGGTACGGTGAACTGACCGAATGTTCGCAATCGTTGGTTAACACCTAGCATAAGATTGTACGACGGAATCTGGCGGTTGGGAAACATCTCTCGGTACAAAATAATGGCTCCTCGCACACTATCATAACACGTAGGCACGAACCATATCCCAATATTCTTCATTAGAATATCGATAAGACGTCATTTTTGGTTATTAAAAGAACACGTTTACAGGACACACTTATCCCGAAGTAAGCGGGGTTGTTTTTGCGATACGCGGAAGCGCAATATTAGGCATGCGGAAATAGCAGCGCACTCGCATAGACTGACTGCGGTCAGCGCGGGAGTGTGTCCTCCTGTCGGTGCAACACAAAGGGAAGGGGCGGGGTTTGCACACAAGCTTCCTTTTCGGCAGGATCGGCACGTGTTTTGCCGCGTGATTATTTTACTGTTTACAAGTTCACTTCTTGCGCGCTCAGTGTTCATGAATAATGTATTTTAGTGGACAATTACGTCACAAATTAAGGTTATTGGTTTTTTACATATTTGGGACGAGAATCGAATACTGAATACCCTCCTTCAATATGTCCCTCGTTTAACCTAACACACTGTATAATGTTAACGTAACTTGCATATTATAATCTCGGCTGAGTTCTCATGAAACTTAATCTCTAATTTTTCTTTCATTGAAATGTCCCTGTAATGTGAAAATCTTTGTCATAGTTTTTGCTATAAAGAAAGCTACTTTTGGTTAGTTTGGTTTATAATGGGATACATCGAATACCTACAGACTGCAATCTAGGCTTGGTCGCGTGGGATTGGTCCTTGTGATACAATTATATAAACATTTTGACTTTGATTTTTATATACTTTCGATTTACAAAATCAATGACCGTATGTCTAGATGCGATTCTGCTTGCTGATAGAACAAGCATGAGCAAAGCAGGCTAACCGGCACCTAGCTCACAAAACGTAAATCAGCCTTTAGTAGTGCGCAGAGGCAGAAGCGGCAGCAACGGCCTCCGGAGCGACATGCAAGTTGGGAACGCAACTTATTCGCAACACACAGTCTGTACAATAAACTATTCTTTACAAACGCACCTCTCTATGATATTAGTGTAGTGTAGATGATGCCAGCGACGAAGTTTGTAACGACTATTAATTTAATTCAAATTATTTATTTTGGAACACTTGGAACCATAATACACATAACAAAATACTAATAAAATGAAATAAGTAGGTACGTTTATGTCCAGTCCAGAGTAGTGTAATTGGATAAAGCAAAGCAAACAGCTACTCATAAATCTAGGCATTCTGGTGACATGTATTACCGGCTAATACGTGATAAATCAAGTAGGAAAGATAACAACCATTTACGACATGATGCCAAATTATCTGGTGATTGCGCACAGCGCAGAGTACAGAGTTACGCCGGAAATATTCTGAACAATGTTATAAAAAGATGATGCTGGTACCCATGTTATTCCTCTTACAAACCCTATTAGGAACATCAGAGCTATTTAAAAACAGTTTGAAACATTTCCGATCGAGAACTGTTTCTGTCTTCTTTATTTTAAGTAAACAAGAGCGAGACAACTAATTCGCACATTTAACAAGGTGTTTTGTAAAGCGAGTGAATGAATGAACAGCTATCCTTGCCGGGCTTTCGACTCTCCACCTAACTTGGTAAATCTTGTTAGCTAAGTTGGTTTGAGTGCTCACCCTCATGGTTCGGGCGCAGATTGTGGCTCGAATGCGGTCGGTCGCTGCTATGAATAAAGTAGGATATTTCGGTAATTAGGGCGGCTGCGGTCGCACGTTGCGCCGCCATGTTTGGTCGCGCTAACTGACGGTTGGACGTTATGCCTATTTGAAATTCGAACGTGATTATTTAAATGCGTTTACGTTAGCTGTAGCAAAATCTTTACCAGGGACCTATAGTTTTAGCTTATTTCCATATTAATAGAAACCTCAAAGTGTAGAAATCCACTTTGGTCACACCTAATCTGAAGTAGATGGAAAAATACTTTGGCATCAAGTCAACAAATGAAAATGTTGTGATGTGTGTGTCTTATCTTTTGAATAAGTAGATACTAAGCTAAACGTAATGATGTCCAACTAATTTGTCATTCCTCTAGCGTGCGCTTTAAGCAAACTATAAACAACTCTTTGGAATAGCCTCATTTGTCAGGATAAGCGGCAAAATATAGTCGCACTCGTAAAACCTTGATATTCATGAATAATTATTACCAAATTTACATATAAAAGTATTTTGAATGTGGCTTTATATTATGCGTGATACTAAGTTACAATCGATTTTTTTACATTATCATTTCAAATGACAATAACTTTTGTCGTTATCTAGTTAGTTTATTTTTAACAATACATAGGCGGGGCGTGAGTCGACAAATAAAAACTTGAGAGTTATGCCATAACAAACTTTAATAAAATATATAACCGAATTGAGAACCTCTCACTTTTTTATTTGAAGTCGGTTTATTTTTTACTTAGCTAAGCATTTGGCTGCCATCACACCTGATGGAAAGTTAGGATGCAGCCTATAAGATGGAGCATGCTTACGCTTAGCCATGTACAGTACCTACTGCCTATTATTTAATCTCGCGCTCTCGCACTCGCGTTTGATCGGCAACACTGCTACGCGATTATTATCATCGGTAAATGAAGCTGGAATAGTTAGTTTCGTGTTCTGTCTCCCTCACTCATACTAGAGAACTAGGCTTTGCCATTTATGATCAGATCTTTTGTGGAGATTTTGAGATAATACCATTTGTAGAGCCGTTAAAACTAATTAAAACCCCTCCTGAACCTGATTGAAAGAGCTGAACACTAATTATAATTAAATATTCTACTTCAAAGGTTTCTATAATCAAATAAGCACTCGGTAATGGCGTCTTTACGACTTCAACTTAACATCACGAAAAGATCCCCAAACGAATATTAAATCTTGAGAGTTCTTAAATTAAAGCAATTTACAATAATTTATTCAGTTTCAGCAATTAAAATCTGAACTTAACCGGCCATGCTGTAAGACTCACTGACTTGTGAACAGAGGTCAGTGTCGCCCAGTGTGACGCAAGGTCACCAAGAATGAACCAGTGACAGGTACCTACAGATAATAAATACAAGAGAATTCTGAACAAAATCTTAGTTCATGATTTGTTTTATATTTACTTCTTTAAATATAATTGTGACTTGATATGTTGTTGATAGTTTATGTATTACTAGCGGCCACCCGCAGCTTCGCTCGCCCCGTTCCCGTTAGTTTTACGGAATAACATGTATTTATTGTCCGTCTCCTGATTCTAAGCTACCTCTCCACCAATTTTCAGCCAAATCGGTTCAGCCGTTCTAGAGTTATACATAGTGTAACTTACACGAGTTTCTTTTATACATAACTAGTGTCCGCCCGCGGATTCTCTCGCCCGTTCCCGTAACACCCCGTTCCCGTTGCTTTTTCGGGATAAAAAGTATCCTATGTCCTTCTCCCGGTTCTAAGCTACCTCCCCACTAATTTTCTGCCAAATCGATTCCGCCGTTCTTGAGTTATAAATAGTGTCACTAACACAAGTTTCTTTTATACATTCATAGATAGATGTGTTTGGTATGTGGACATGTGTGCACTGCAGGTCCTCTACCTATCTACAGTAGTAATATTAGTAGTAGTAACTAAGTACGAGTTCTTATTCTTCTTCTTATCGTGTCACTGATTCTTTCGAACAAAGTGTGGTGAAAGGATTTAAAGTGCGCCTCAAAGAGGCTCCTTTCGTGCACTTGACACATATTTTCAAACTTTTTAGGTTCTACGATATGCCATGTTATGATATGCCTCACGATGTTTTCTTTTAGCTACGAGTAATTTCAAATTAAATTGGTATGTAATTAAAATAAAAGCATGAACAGAGTTCAGCTAGATATTTTAATATTATAGTGGAGTTGCGTACAGTTGGAAATGAAACATTTCCAAAGGCGCGGAGGGAGGGATCGCGCTTCTAATTATTTTAATGAGATCGAGGTTTTCATTTACATTTTGTAAAACTACACTTTGAAGTACTACAGATGATTATAACCAGATACGAGTACTATTTGCACTGACAACTTCTCTTTCATTTATTATGTACTATAGGTACCTACTCTATTCTGACGTCATAGATTCCTACTGAAGTACCTACCTATAATTTAGAAAAAAATACAGGCTTTATTAATTTAAGCTGTACGATAGAGACCTTGTGTATTCGTTAATAGAGTATGGTTTGATGGGTTTTTGGTGTTAAGCGGTTACGTCTACTTACCACCTCTGCGTATCGGCTTTTAGTTTTTAATGAATAGCCGCTAATGATGATGATGGCTTAGCTGTGCTAAGCTAGTGCAACACAACTCCTTAAGACACGAGTAAGTGAGAATAAGTCCTGTCAGTAACTCGTGCTCGAGTTAGTCGGCAATAAAAGTGCCATAAACACGTTTCGTCCAATTTGTGGTAATCCAGTTAAATCCGGTTCGCGCCGGATCTCACTTATAAAGGCGTCGCTAATGTTCTTCGCGTAAGTTTTTCCGAATAAAAAGTGCGATGGCGACGCGCCAAGCGGGGTCAACAACCCCTCTGTGCACCCGCGCCGGCCGCACCGTGCCGCACCGTGCCGCACCGTGCCGCACCGTGCCGCACCGTGCCGCACCGTGCCGTACCGTGCCGCGCCGGCCGCACCGTGCCGCACCGTGCCGCACCGTGCCGCACCGTGCCGCACCGTGCCGCGCCGGCCGCACCGTGCCGCACCGTGCCGCACCGTGCCGCATCGTGCCGCACCGTGCCGCACCGTGCCGCATCGTGCCGCACCGTGCCGCGTCGTGCCGCCAGTCGCAGCCGTGATTCGCTCTCAGGAACCTATGGAAATATTCTTCTCGGCTTGGTGGCCTGCATCTAGCCATAAGACGTTTTCGGGTGATCCCTATGATGCAACAGAATAAACAATGTTGACTTGAAAAAATGTTGTTTACTGAATTCTTTACGCATATTTGATTTTAACCCCCTCTGTGGTGCCTAGGATGAATGGTCAATTCTAGTTTTATAATAAACGACTTTAAATAATAAACGACAATCTTTTTACGGATGCCGATGTCATCCTTTTTAAGTTTGAAATTATTATAATAGGTAATCAACCGTCTCTTACAGCCTTCTAATTGTTGTTTTTACAAATAAATCGACCCTTACAAATTGTGAGGTCAAGGTTAAGCTTCAGTTATTGTCCAAGTGATGGAAGTGAGCGGCGTTGTGCCTGTGTGCCGCACTGCACGACGCGCGACGGCGAGATATGAGATGTTCTATAAGTAATAGCAGTGTAGTGTAGTGCACTGCTCGCTGGGATTGCCGACGCGAGCTGTGACACTGGCACTAAACATTTACTGGGAATTGCACACTGAACGGGGACCACTCGATGTTAACCTAATACAAATACAAATAATTTATTTCTAAACTTAATGTACCTATGGTACATTTCATGGGTTTGAGACTCCACTACTGATCAAAATTTTGAACAATCAAGTCGATTGGACAATTCATAGGACACTATCTAGCCCCAAACTAAGCAGAGCTTGTACTATGAGAACCAGATATAATAATTGTATCCTTTTTTTTTTGTAAATACATTTTTGGAATATACCTAATATAACATCCAGACAGAGAACAAACACTTGCGTTCACCACACAAATATTTATTCTCGGTGGGGATCGAACCCACGACCTACGGCGCAGAAGGCAGAGCTACTACCAACTGAGTTGAGAGGCCAGTCTTATCTAAGCGTTGAGATCAGTGAAACGCTGTCAAATATCGCTATCATATTTGTCAGCGTTTCATTGATCGCCGCCGCAGAACGCTTAGATGTGCGCAAGACTTACGTCCCTAACGTTAAAATTGATAATCATTTGTACCATCGGCGCTGTAGGCTATGTGTTTGATCTTTATCGAGGAGTCGTCAATCATACTGATGTCTCGTCGATTAGCGAAGCTCATTCGAGACGTCAGCCGAATCAATGGTTAACAATCAGGTTCAAAGCTGCAAAGCTGAATAATACAACCTTATTTTATTTAGAAATGTTAAATGTAGCAGTAACGGATCGTAACGAGAACAACGAACTTGAGATTATAATTTTCTCAGACTTGGTAAAGTTGTGCTGAAAATATTAATCATACTTGATGGACCGACGACATTGTGAAGATCGTGGCGAGGGTGTATGGGCGGCATAATATCCAGCAGTGGACTTCTTCCGGCTGACGATGATGATGAGTCTCTCTCGTCTGGGGAAGTCCTACCGACATGCTTATTTCTGCCGTGACGTGGCCATAAGCTTATTCCATCAGCTATTTTTAAAAAAAGCAAAAATTAAAGTTACACAGCTGTCAAATATTTAATTGGTCGATTAGAAATCCTTGAAACCAGCCCTAGGATTGTATTAACGAAGTAAAACCTCAAACCCGATTGTAAGTAGGTACTCAGATTCTGGAATATTCCAAGCCAGCTCCATGAGTACGTAGCTACATTTTTGTCACCTGAGTTTGCTCGGTTAGAATTTCGTAGTGAAAATATGAGGCGGGACAGGAATTCATTCCACTAACGGAGTCTTTGTGCTGAGATTATTTGGGAATGTGACGTCACCCGCCGCCCCCTCTCCCCGCCCGCCCTTCCTTCCCGCCGCCCGCCGCCTCATTCCAGATAGCCTTTGATAACAACATTTTTAGAGGAATACTTATGGAGATATTCGACATTTTATAACCAAAAAACGTCTTCTTGTACGAAAATTTCTACAATACAAACTAGATTAGTTCATTGTTCATTTAATCCATCACTCAAGTTTATTGTAGGGAAAATCACTCTTTTTGTTTCTTCTCGTTTATTTACTTTGTTCCGTCTTTTATGCAAAGAAAATTCGTACCAATGACCTAAGGAGAAGTACAAAGATACCACTTAGGGTCTTATTAATAATCCTAGCGTAGCGTTGGACTAGTTGATCCGTGTTTTGTCTTTTGCATTGACATGCAATTGTCAACTCGAACAAATGTGACAAAACACGATTTAACTACTCCAGCGTTGCGCCAGGATTATTAATAACACCCTTAGTGTCGTATTATCCTTAATTAAAGTTATTGTATTAGGTAAATAATTTAGCAAAGTATCCTGAATAAGTGTGACGAATGCACCTCCATATTTGTTTTTACGGCGCACTTACTAAACATATTCGCTGATGATTTATAGCCCGAGGTGCTAAATAATTTCATTACATTACGGTGGAGTTCACCTTGTAATAATTAATGTGAGATGAGCACACGACTGGCAAGGCGAAAATAGATCGTGTGTGGTTAGGAGAAAGCCGAGAATAGCTTGCGGTTGTATTGACCGTGTGAGCATAGTTTATTGAAGGAGAACTAACTCACTCACACAGGTATACTTGCTTTCGTAGGTATTATTTAAAATAATCATTACAGCTTCTATAGCTTCATACGGTCATCATGCATGCATGCATATTCTAAGCTTATGCGTATGTTCTAGAAACACGTTCCTGCATTTCTTCTATACTGCGTAGCAAGGAGTTTCCTATGGCTCTGGTCTGGTTACTGCGGGTTAATACCTATGGAAACGGCCATCGAGGATTGAATACCTAGTCATTCATTCCACAGCTCTAAGTTGTGCCGAGATCGGAATCATGCTCTCAGTTTGTTATTGAAAGTAAGCGTGATTCGCGTGTAAGTGATCCAGCCGTTTATCAATAAGCAGTGCACGAGGTGAATAGCGATGAGAGCGATATAAATGTGTTGTGTTGTGTGGCGCGTCATTTGACAACACTGGGTAAGCTGTGCGCTCATAAACTAACGCGCCGCGGAAATATTCTAAAATTCAACAAAATGTGTATTCACACCACATAAATAGCGGTATAGATAGAAGTTTGAAAGTCTACCCGGAGCGAGTGCGGCACATCAAGCGGAGAATAATGTGGATACGACATTTTATACTATTTTAAACCACCCTCTCATAATCGTAGCTCCTCGGGTACCAGTTTAGATGTGGCAACGTTTGATAGCAGTGAATTTTCATTTACGATTATAGTATTTACGTGATGAAGAACGGTGTACAATGTTTGACTATACCCTTACTTTGTAACTATACCAGAAAAAGTTAAGGATTGTTACCAGCAGCTAATGGAAATAGCACCTTATTTTTTTTATTACTTTGCACAGTAATATTATAAAATAATGTATCCTAATAAGATTACGATCTAGCCATAATTAAGGCTAATGAGCAATTTTATGCTGACATTGTTATTCTAAGAACAACGTCGACACCTATGTATAATTATATTTATGTCAAATAAATGTATTTTCTTTCTTTCTTTTTTTCTTTTAAGAATGTGTCCATAAGCACGTTTCTTATTGTCCCTACTCACTGATAGCACCTTCACGATAACGGAACATTCCAATGTCTATATTGTACCCGGCCTAATGCGAATGCAAAGGCAAAGAGACTGGGATATTAATCTCAGCCCCTAGGGAGGGAAGTAATCCCAGGTATCCGCCGGGAGCCGTCTCATTCCGAGTGTCATCCACCGGCGCGCTACAACTGTGTGTCATGACGAGCTGTCACTATATTTTCACGCAGAAAAACTCTTTTGTTTTATGCCGCCTTTACACATAGTCCAACGCGTTGGCAAGCGCGATGGCCCAGCCACTGACCCAATGTGTAGAACGGGCGTTAACGCATTGGCGGTAGATATTTGAACGTTGGCTGGCGCGCTTACGAGCTTTCCGCGCGGTGTCGGCAACGTCAAAGGACACAGTCGCAAGTTTGGCGGACCATCCACACATTGTCTGCGCGATCAGTTATATATATCAAAAGTCACATCGAAAGTTTATTTATAGTATTATATTCATCGTACATTGTCAAAAAATAAGTACTTTTTCCAACCTATTTCATATTTATTTTTCATATTATTAATTAAAATTATATTACCTTGTTCTGTTTCGATGTATTGATAACATCCACCACATTCTTTTTTGCCATTTCGTTTTTATCACCCTTTTCTTGTACATAATTAAAAATTAATTATAATTTGTGAATAAAATAAACAGCTGCAGCTGTTAGCTACTCAAAATTCATTTTGAATCCATCCAAACATTGACCCGAACCAAACCATACTGAACGACCTTCCAATGTGTGGATTACTAACAAACGCGTTGGCAAGCGCACCGCCATCCATGCGCCAGCGCGTTGGCGAATGCGCCGGCCTATGTGTAGAGGCGGCTTTAGGCAACTGGCTGATGGAACAAGCATAATATTTAATTTAGCAGACAAACCCCCGAATACTGAAACGCAACTCAGATTTAAGCACGTCTCAAGCGACGAATATTTGACAGATTTTCATTGAAAACTGTCAAATATTCGTCGCTTGAGACGTGCTTAAATCTGAGTTGCGTTTCAGTATTCGGGGGTAAGCGGCACTGATTTGCCTCCGTTAACCGAGAAAAAAGTAGACGACGACAGCATTCGCCGCAGATTAAGCTCTACTTGAAGACAAAGGATTCCGCCTCATTAGTCTGTGGTCGTTTAATTAAAAAGAAACGCTCGCAATCGCCATCTGCTGGTTCTACATGCTGCACGCTGTATTTACTGTTGCACCTCGCCCCTCGCCCCTCGCCCCCCGCCCCTCGCCCCTTGTGAGTGCCTAGTGCTTAGTCAACAACCCCCTACGTTAATTGCATGTGGAGAAGGTGCGTTAACTGCAAGGTCAATGTAGGAACGGCTTCATTATCAATGACATACAGTCCAACATAATAAGGCCTGCGTACATCTAGGCGATAGCGATGGCGATCCGCTGAAACGCTGTCAAATATTACAGCGATATTTGACAGCGTTTCAGCTCATCGCCATCGCTTAATAGATGTGCGCAAGCTTTTATAGGTTATACTTGCAGTACATACCAAGGAATGAACTAAAAGCCCTTTTAATTACCTAATGGTGATTAGTATGGTCTATTGTTATGATTTTGATTATCATTTAAATGAGATTATCAGTAGCGTTGCAGCGTCAGGGGCCTACAGTTGGGCTACCTCTCGATACAACACGCCCTACTCTTAACATTTTTATGAATTTCAATACAATATCCCAACCGGCTTTAAAACAATTATGTAAAAGAGGCCCTCAGGGCTTCAACTAATTATCCATAAAAATCTCTTAAAATATTTACCAAGACGTAAAGTGAGATTTCTCGTAAAATTTTGTTTATCGAGCAATAACTTTGTAAAAGAATGGTCGGTGAGTTCTCAGAATGTTGAGCCAGCGGACGCATTCGGAAAGTTAATTTATTTGAAAGCCATTAATTAACCAAAATAACAAAAGACTTCAGCGTTGATCTGAAATGTTCGGCAATGTTCCACTCACGAATTCATTGAAATACATTACTCAAATTGAAAGGTGATTTTGTTCCATTGGTTTTATGAAAAACGAAATACAAAAATTTAAATAAAACTTTGGATTAAAATTCAGTATTCCATTTATTTTCGGCATGCTCTTATTCACGTGGTTCCTGGTTGCTTTTCGTAACAACCAAGTATTATTTACGTAAAAAAGTGACGAAACAAGCTTTTGGATTCAGAGCAGTTACCTCTGCCTATGATTACTTAGCTCATTTAATGATCACAATGTATTTGCTGTTGTTCGCAGAAAGAACCCCCGAGTAAAGTTAAGCAAAGTGTAAAACCCGACGAGTAGTAAACCAAAGGGCTTAAACTAATTTGTAAAATAATAATTAAAATACACACAAAATATAGAGGGTTAAAATTTATTGAATAAAGTGCGCACGTGTTGGGCCTTGACTAAAGGTTAATATGCTTACGCATGCCCTTCAGCTTTTGTAGGTCTCACAATCGGAAGGTTTAAGCTCGTAGCTACAGTTTAATATCAGTAGGTCATCGGCAGTAGATATCCTCGACTCGGCTGATGCTGCAATCTCGAATAGAGGGTTGAACTATGACTTGTGCATCTTATCTCTATAACTCCTCGAGTTACGACCAATTAACGTTCCGCAGGCTCGCCTGAGGTTAGTTTGCCTCGATAAACACGAATAAAGCGCTCAGAGCATGCACATCGGCGAACAAGGCCGAGTGCCAATGGGCGGCTATCGTGTGCACCGACCTTAGGTCCCGGAGCTAGGCTGTGCGTACCGGGATAGTGCCAACACTACTGAGAATCGTTATAAATCAGAGTAACATTGGTTTCGTCAAACTATAATTGTGATCAGCCGAAGCAGAGATCCCTCGCGTCTTACAAATTCTTACTTAGTTAGAGCGAGGAGTCAATGTCTTTAGACTATTACAAAGGTTTAGTTGCAAACTACTTTTAAATTAATTGTGCACCTAGTTTTACCTATCTAGACTTCTTCTTCTTCTCAGTCGCTTCACTCTTGTCGGAGCGGTCGTGGTCATCATGAATATCTTATTATTTGTTTTTATCAGGAGCTGTGGCACGCCTCACGATATCTCGCCACTTCTCCCTACATGTCGTCATCCGTGAGCAGTCTATCTAGACTTAGTTTTACTATATTTGTAGCTAATAATGAATAACCCTGTAGAACAAGCTTATCCAGCATCTACGAGTATACCATCTTATTAATAGTAATTTCACAAAAAAGGTCAATACGTGCGAAACTGACCTAACTATATACAGGTTTCACGATGGTTTCCACCACATTTCAGGGCTCTAGCATTGTGGGCATACAAAAAACAATACATACACGATCAGATTTAAACCTGCTACCATAAAATTAGAAGGCTTGGTTGCTTACTAGACCTCTACCACTATTGTTGGACGACCGTGAACCAATCCACTTTAGGATTGTAAAGTTGCTACAAACCAAACAGAGTCAACTAGACCGCAAGCCTTTGTCGGCTTTGAGGTGGCTATAGGTCACGTTGGTATGGTGCCGTGGGTATATTATTCTCTGGCGTGCATTGCACATGTATCGTGTGCACGCAGGCTATAGTGCTGTATAAAACTGTTGGCCTACCACAAGCTCTGTCTGGTTCTGTCTCTTGCTTTGGTTTTGAGTCTGTGTGAGTGCTCACCAGTGTATTATACTGTGTGTGTGACGTTTCGATGTAAGATTTATTTAGCCAACGCTCACACAGACTCAAAACCAGAGGCAGACACCGAACCAGACAGAGCTTGTGGTAGGCCTACTGAATACAACACAATATCGATTGAAAATGTATAATAATTTCCCTTAGCTCTCCAGTTTTGAACAAAATGTTTGTTTCTGCCAGCTGATGCTATCAATTAATGATGAGTTTGATAACTACTTCAGTAAGCATAACGTAAAGTTTAAATCGCAAGAAGGAAACTATAAATAGCGTCTTAGTATGGCTCAGAAAGTATCACAACATGTAAAATATATCTCTAAGTATGCACCAGAGGTAAAAACTAAATTATTTTTTTAGTATTATTAATAACTAGTGGCCGCCCGCGGCTTCGCTCGTCCGTTCCCGTAACACCCCGTTCCCGTTGCTTTTTCGGGATAAAAAGTATTCTATGTCCTTCTCCCGGTTCTAAGCTACCTCCCCATTAATTTTCTGCCAAATCGGTTCCGCCGTTCTTGAGTTATAAATAGTGTAACTAACACGACTTTCTTTTATAAATATAGATTAGTAAAATATAAGAACAAGACCCAGACTCTTGATTGTCTCCGTCGTCGTATATGCATGTATTAGCGTTCAATGATGGCATCCAGTTTCAACTCCGCCGAGCATCACAAAATGGTTGCTCTTTGCGCCACGAGTACATAATAACATTACACAGGATTTGCACGACGCATCATTATTTTACTTCATTATTTTTCCTAACGTGGCAGGGAAAAATTTTGTAAGAGTAAAATCTTCATTTTTCGCTCGTCTTTAAAAACAATAATAATTTACTCACGAGTGTCGGCGCTAACGAGGAAAGCGCTGACTCGCAGGCAAACAGGTACCTACTAGGGAGGTGTCGTCGCTGAGAAGGGGAAACTTTCCGATTTATCGCCCCAAGTACAAAATAGGCACAGAGGAGGAAGTATAAATCATTACGGAGAAAACAGAAAAACTCATCAAAGTGCGGTCAGGATCCGGCCAGCGGATAATAATGCCGCCAAGTCTTGAATAAAAATTATGGACAAAATTATGAATTTTGGGTGGAAAATACAAAAAATAGTGTGTTTATAGAATTGTTCCCTCATGGCACGGCACTGGCAACAGCCGGCGTGGTAGCACTCAGCTGCGAATTAGCGTCGTCTCTGCGAGAGTGCTACTCCCCGCTCTTAGAGTGGGCGCCGTCACTAACCTAATCTAACGGTCGTTAGTATCGAGTGGGACGATTATGTTAATGCGATTTGGTGTTTGGGAGTCCTCATTACAGCGTCCCCGGCCCCAGCTAATATACCGTGTATTTGAATAAATTCGCTAACTTCTGAGATGGGGGATAATCGAGTTCGATTGCTAATCAAATGCTCGAGCGAGAGGGGAGAGGGGAGACCGTCCTTCAGATAAATGTACTTGAGCTCCAACAGGGAGATCATTATTTTATAGCAAACTTTGTAACTATAGTAAGTTCGTGCCAACTCAACGGTAGAAGATATACAAGCTCAGAACATTACTAAAACTTAGTTAAACTAGTTTCAAAATGTACATTGTTGAGATTACCGCAACTGGCAGAAATCGAGTGAGGCAGTTTTTGTGTTCGGTTATCTAATTTTGTTTTGAATCTTATGTCAAAAACAAGTTGTGGGACCACCTTATGTAGAACGGTCACCGCTGCACTTCCACCGAAGACGCACCCTTATGAGGTGCCTAACTGCCTAATTCTTATAGCACAGATAGTATCGCATGTCATTCTGAAAAAATAAAACTATAATTCAGTTAGTTTTACTTCATAAAATCTCTGTAATACATTTTAAGCAATTTATTAATGCTTTTTACTATAACAAAATATTTAACCAAAAACCCACGCCTGTGAAGCTCAGAATAATCACCTATTTTTATGATTGCTCGCTCGTACCCACACCCCACAGCCCACAGCCACCGGATTACCTCAAGATCAAAGGTTTATGCTGAGCAAGCCTCACAATACCAACATTAATTTCCTGTAACGAAATTGCCTTAATATTAGTGTAGATGATAGACATGGCTCCGCGACATAGGATCACCGCTCCTTGAATAAGGGCCGGCAGAGATGGGATGTCTCTCAGGATGTACATGACTTAGTAGCAAGGAAGGCAGTGCTGCTTTTCTTACATCATACCATGTTGTACTTTGAAGTTTCAGGTTTATCAAGGATTCTCTTACTCTCTCTATTAGTAGTGCGCACGGCAAGAAATTTGAAAATAAGTGTAGATAGAGAGACAACCACAGCTCAAACTGATTTTATCTTTATTTCGGATTATTTTGTTTTAAGTAAATCTGTCTTTTTAGGGTTCCGTAGCCAAATGGCAAAAACGGAACCCTTATAGATTCGTCATGTCTGTCTGTCTGTCTGTCTGTCTGTCTGTCTGTCTGTCCGTCCGTATGTCACAGCCATTTTTCTCCGAAACCGTAAGAGCTAGACTGATGAAACTTGGCGAGTAGATGTATTCTGTGAACCGCATTAAGTTTTTTACATAATTTCATATACTTCGTCGATACGGCGCCCGAGTCGGACGTCTGTGTCACCTGTTCCTACATTTATTAAATTTTAAACTAAGTTATTTAACAGTCCGTACCTACAACGTACCTTAAAACAAAGCAACTAACTATTATTTTTGCGTGGCCGAAAGTGGAGTCTGCCTATCCCAGTCGAACGCCGCTTGTCCTGTGGTGAGTGAACGAGATACACATAACTCACTGCGCGGCTCATCGTCACCTGAATCATCGCTTCGGCCGCCGGACTAGGCAGGGTCCTACCGTGAAAGTACAAAAGTCGACGTTGCGTATCTACTATGAATATGAAAGATCCTCCGAAATACGGATCTGATCCAGACCTGGCAGGAAACAGCCGACTGACTACAACCCGTAAGAGAAAAGGACTAGACATGGATCACTGCAACTGTGAGTCGTCGATGATTAAATTCCGGCATGAGTTATTGGAGCTTATCTCTGGTACGATCAAGTCGACGGTGGAAAGTGCCTTAAGTGATAAGTTCGATAAATTTTCATCGGACCTAGACAGTATAAAGACCGAAATGAAAAAGATCACAAATGATAATATCAATATCTCGGCATCTCTCTTGAAGATAAATGGTCGTCTGAATGAGTTCGAGGCATCGAATAGCCATATTAATAATCGCCAAGACGAATTTGATTCCCGCTTGTCCACAATTGAGCAACGTGCGCCAACCAACGAACAATATGCGATTGATATCGCTGAGCTACAAAAGAAATATGACTCCATAAGTACTCAGTTGAAAATTAGAGATCAATGGGATAGACTTCTCAACCTTGAGATTATTGGGGTTCCTGAAACGAATAACGAGGACTTGGTGAAAGTTATAACTAAAATCGCCAAATTCGTGGATGTCATTATAATACCAAACGATATCGAGTTCCCCACCAGAATACAACCGATGCAGCCAAAGCCAGGGGTCCCGCGAGCTATCATCACAAAATTCAAAATTCGAGAGACGAAAGACAAAATACTCGCGGGCTTCCGCCGCTTTCGCGGTATCACCCGTAATGACATTGGAATGCAGGGAACTGAACCAATCTTTTTAAATGAACACTTGACGTTAGATAACAAAAATTTGTATAAAAAGTGTCGGGAATTGGTTAACTCAAAGTCATATAAGTATGTATGGATAAGGAACTGTAGAATTTTTGTGAGGAGAGACGACAAGTCACCGAGAATAGTAATAAACAAAGAAACCGATCTCTTAAAAATAAAATGATTTGTCGTCTCCTCATCATAAAACTAGCTTGTAACTTTAGGTACTTAGCGTATCCTTGTTAAATAATTATGTTTTTTGATTTATTTACCATTTGCACTACTCGACACCTAAAGGTAACACCACACACACACATATAACACACCACACAACCACAAAACAGATAATATTGCTATAATACTGGTACCTACAACTTGAACTTTTTGCTGGCTTGCTGTCATTTAAACCTCAGGGCATACTCTCGTTGTTAAGTAGGTATGTGTACTCACGATATTCATAATATGCATTCATATAATTCAGTATTTAATGTCTTGGCACTAACGCTCGAAAACTTTTTACACGTCTACCCACATAAGTCGTCATTTATACAAGTCCGCAACTTTTGATATTATTTTGATGCGTTGGAATGTAGTAGGTATATGACCTATATTACTATACTATTTATTATCCCTGTGAAGAAACATGGAATTTTTGCATATAAAATATACTCACTCACACAAACACGCCCGTACCCTTACATACTTCCTCACTTACACTCATACACATACCCCTCCATACTCCCTCACTTACACACATACACATTGCCCGACATACAACCGTTCTGAATAGAAAACAAGTAGCTATCCTTAGTATTTCACTTAATTATAGTTGTTGTTGTTACCCTTCTTTAACCTAACCTTGAAGTAGGTACATTGTATTAAATCTGTAGGATTATTTTTTTGTTATATTGAGAGAGACCTGTTATTGGCTGTCCTAGACTAATGCATATGAAACTCTGTATTATTTTACATTGCTGTTGGTCTTTTCAATAAATAAAAATAAAATAAAATAAAATAATAATAAAAAAAATACTATAAATTTCGGGGGTCCCCATACTTGAAACTGAAACTCAAATATTTTTTTTTCATCGAACCCATACGTGTGGGGTATCTATGAATAGGTCTTCAAAAATGATGTTGAGGTTTCTAATATCGTTTTTTTCTAACGTGAATAGTTTGCGCGAGAGACACTTCCAAAGTGGAAAAAAGTTGGTTCCCCCCCCCTCTAACTTCTAAAGTAAGAGAATGATAAAACTAAAAAAAAAATATGTTATACATTACTATGCAAACTTCCAACGATATTTGGTTTGAACGAAATCTAGTCAGTAGTTTTTTTTTTATACGTCATAAACCGTAAACCGCAATTTACCTTTCGACGAACTACAAGAACCTTATTATGTTACATCAAGTAACATAATATAAAGGTTTTTGTAGTTCGTCGTGCTACGGAACCCTTCATGGGCGAGTCCGACTCGCACTTGGCTGCTTTTTTAGTACAATGATCTCCATACTTATTATATAGTACGCAGTGGTCTAGCATCTGTAGGTTTGTTTTGGCTTAGCAGACAGTATTGGCATCCTGAACTTTCATGCACAAAACATACAAGCACGCCGCTTAGTTGTTTGATTCGGGATCTACTCTGAACTAGGTGCCAATGCTGTTAAAAATAACCCTGGACTATGACGTAAGTAAACGGTGGCTGGCTCCTGACTATAAGCCCGTCTTAGCATGTTATGTTGGTGTATATAACAGGACAAGCGGATTATTTCCGACAAAGAGGACGCTATGACTGTATAAGTATCCTGAACCCTTATACTGTGTTGCTTTCATTTCTGGAATTATAACATGCAACACAATGTTTACAATAAAACTGAGATTCCCGATGACACGAAAAGGAATTGATTCCAAGCTGTCTTTTTAATAATTGTATCGCCAGCCTACTTTTCAAATATGACAAAAGATAAACAATGCTTGCTTGGCTTGTTTGGACAAGTGTTCATGTAAACAGTGACAGGACTATTTCTAAGCAATATTCAAACTATAAGCATGTCGGCTAGTTTCTCAGAAAAATAATCAAAAAAATGTGTACAATCCTCACTAACAGTCGTATATTAATGACTACAACACTGTTTTTGCTGTTATTAAATGTTTTTCATTTTATTTTTTACTCTTGTAAGGTTTTAAGAACTTAATAAATAAAACTTTCCAGAAATTCATAAATAAATGCTTATGATAGGAGTAACGCTTTTTATGATTATTTTAATAGGACACGTACTAAATGGGGTCAGACGCCAACGGTAGCGTTCGAATACATAAAATAGCTCTAGATATCAAAACTCGAGCGTAATATATGAGCGTGAGTTTGTGTATAAAACACGTTCATTTGGTATTCATGGCGCGCGCGAACCTGCGACCATTACGCGGCTAATGAGACACTTTATCACGGGACCTACAGTGTGGACGTGGAACATATTTACATTATCTTATAGTCTGTCACCTGATTTAACAGTATATTGAAGACCTACCCGCATGCCAAGTGGATTCTGGCAAAAAAAAACAAGTTCTATTTTATTCAACCATGTTCCAACTTTCTAAAGTCTTTCTAACTGCAAGGAGGTCGTTGAACCAAATTCCAACTTTTTATTCAGCAAGTAGGTTGGAAACCCATTACAACGGTAAGAAGCTTAAAAAGTCTAATTAGAGCGCAATGTAAAATTTAAATTTTAATAACATAAAGATAGTATTAAATAAATAATATATCTTCTAAATTACTTGATTAATATATAGCTTCAACTATTTATTTAAAATAACATAAATTTGAGCAAACAATTTACCATTTTTTAAATTATAAAAATGAAAATAATGGCTGAATAATGCTGGCGAGCCGTAGCCGAAGGCCCGCCAGAGAAAAAGAAAAAAAAAACCGGGAAGGCGGCAATTCAATCTTCATTTTCACAAATTTTTCTTTCATGTTTTTATTTTTACTTTCCTTGTATTCGTAATGAAAAGCACAGTGTTTACCTCGGATGAAAGTCTTTTAAGTCCCTCAAGCTCCATTGGCGCCCTCGCTACGCTCTGGCGCCAAACCCGTCTCGGGACTCAAAAAACGTGACTTTCAACACTCAGGTAACAATGTACTAATACAGTATCAGGGTCAACTTTTGAGCATAAACCTTGAAAGGCAGGCTGAAAGTCTTGGAAACTGTTTTTAATGGAGCGAACCTACCACCACCTAACCTAAGAGCGTAGAAAGTTAGTCTTAAAAGATTCATCTGGTCAATACGTGCACTTGACTAAACCGGGGCTTATTATGATAATTTCCCCAACTGTTCATGAAAACTTCAGATTCTAAGCTCGCGGGTTCAAATTCAATCTGAGAGTATTTTTATTACGGCGGGTAAACATTGTAGAAGCCCAAAACTTGCTGATAAAACATGCGCGACGTTCACATTTGATAACAAAGGTTGCTATGGAGTTCGAATAGTTGGGCAAGGATGACCCTCGGCAGAAGTTTGATTGTTAGTTGTGTCACGCAGCAGGGTAACGACACTCACGCGATGCGATTGCGTGACGCGTGTCATGTGACGCGGACGAGGGTAGACGTGGAGCAACTTACAAGACAACTGATGCTTTCATGTTTTTGTGTGGCGCTTGGTGAAGACACATCTGATACAATGTATTAAAAGTCGGTTTGTTTTATTGCCGAATAAAATTGGAGGCTGCGTGTTGGACCCGCTGGCACCGATAACACTATACTAGGCACGGCGAAGGGTTTCAAAGTCGGTACTTAGATTTCTGTTATACGATGTTGGGGAGTAAAATTGGCCGTGTTAACAAAGCGATCCCTTATTTTCTCAAGCAAACCAAAAAATATGAAATCAATTCATAGTACTCGGTATGTTATTTTCCCACAGCTCTGTTTAACTCAAAACTTTGATTAAAAAATAATGCAAACAATTTCGTTTATTTGTATTATGTAAGTTCTTCCACCGTACCATGTGTTACTGTGACGTTGGTGACGAGGGTCGTTACGTTACTATTTGCATGGTGACGTAACACACTCTACATAATTGGTCTAAGAGCTTAGGTAGAGATAACAATTATACGGAACACCGTTTCAGGACGGCTATAACCTATAGCAGTATACCTGTTAAGTGTTTCTAATGCTGATGATGATAATTACTGGTTTTCTCACTGTACGTTGTGCTTAGTTTGGGCTTGAATGGCGCTACATGAAATGTCCACTAACTGGTATTAATTTTCAATACAGATTTTACATAGTGGAATGGTGAAGCAGTAGGCCGCGTGGGTGACGTCACGTGGCATTACGTCACGTCAGTGTCACGTGACGGCGGAGTTTGGAGTAGTTTGGCGAATCACGACCCTCATGCGACGGGAGGGAACATAATTACGTTTATCTGGAGCGCGGAGACATAAAACACTTCTGGGAAATAAGTCACAGAAGATTGCGGCCGAGTCGAATAAAGTGACGCTTCCGTAATGAGACCGGACGGACGGATATCTGGGAAACATTCAACGCTAATATTCATAGGCTCATCGCTGAAACAGATCCTGTGATTTGGTCGTGGTGGTCTCGGCATGGACGAGGGCTCTTCCATCGTAGGAGGCTTCGAAGAAAACGCATCGTGAATCTGTTAAAGCCAATCGGCTTGCTGAGTGACTGCTGAGTGGACGCGCTACGATCTAGATCCTTAAATAAATCAGGCTATGCCTAAGCATAGGCAAGCCTAATTTATCTAAGATCAATATACCTCAGGTGAAATACAGCGTGTCGCATAAATGATGTAATGAGCTGCGAAAAGCTTCTCCGGACGCTATTTTTATCATGTCAGTTTATAAGTTGAGTGTTTTTTTTTGTTGAAAATAAAGCCTTTGGCAATCTTTTGAAGCGACGGACAAGTTATCCGATTAAAACGCCGGTCACGCGGCGTCCGGTCCGGAAGTTCTGTGTCCGGCACTGCCCGAGCCTTGTGCCTCGCACTGCCCTACACCGAAGTATTAGTAGCTGTGTAGTATCTTACTTGTAGCTTTCATTAAAATATACCATGTTTTAGGGCGCTTGTACACGCTAAGAAAATTTGCCGTTCCTGCGGCAGACAAGACAAATTCTTCGTGTAGACGACAAGAATTTTGTCTGTTCCACACACGAAAACTTTTCGTGTCTTCCGCAGACAAGACCAATCGAAATGTGTACACGACACGATTTTTTTCGTGCAGTCGTCAGTCGGGCGTAGGGCGCGCAAGTAATAACAAGCACAACAAAAACTAGCTGGCTGGGCTGGCTCAATCCTACTACACCGCCCCCCGCCGCTCCGCAACAACGTTTGCCGCGTCGTGTCTTGTGCAGATAAGATTTTTTTCGTGCACCGCTGCGAGCAGTGTACACAGTTATTTTCTAGTTACGACACGAATTCTTGGGTAGACCCGGCGTTTTTTCTTAGCGTGTACAAGCGCCCTTAGGGTGCTAATAGGAACAACGAAAACTGGTTTACTCTAATTTATCAAGTTTTCTGTCCTGTTTTGTCCCCATTACATAGTGTAGAACTAGTAGTTAAAAGGGGTTTTAAGTGAGTTTATGATTTATAACTCAATTATCATACGACCATCCGAGCGACCGTCATTCGCAAAATGTTGATACTTTTCTAAGTACTTATTCTACTCGTTCACTAGTCACTAAATTGCGTCATATTTTAAACATCTAATAGTAGGATATATACAACTCTATATTATAGAGTTGTATAGTTAGTTATATAAATATTGAATTCAAAATAACGCAAAAACTGACAATAGCGTCGTCGAGTGGTGTCAGCTTCTACAATTTCAAACACGAATAAAACATTCACGACCAAGTATCTTTTTGAACGTAGCGAAAGGTTTGTGCAGTGAAATGAAATAACAATCCTTTTCTTTAACATTGTTATTCCAGTTCAAAGGTAGTACAGGCGATGAGGGTCGCCTCCGCCAGCGGACGCAGCGGCTGACAGCGGCGACAGCGGCGCGCAGCGGAATTATCAAATTAGCATATTAATTGGGAGTCAGAGCGGTAAACTAAACGAACCGGAGCGTGTGCTTAGGCCTTATTTATAGGCCGCGGGCTCACTGGACCTCATTGCTGAAATGACTTGATTTTACAACGTTCAATCAACACTGCGAGTACAGCTGACTTAACTTGATAAACGAAATACATTAATGAAATAATAAATGATAATGATTCTGTCTTTTTTCAGTTGGTTGAAACATGTCAGCACTCTCAATGCCGTGACGAGCACTGATGCATGGCGGTGAACGTCTGGTGTCCATTCATTATGATCTATCTAATATACATATACGTACTTCTATACTGTCTCGGCCAAAAAGACAGCTCATGACAGACATACACAAAGATAAGTTATGTTTTTCAACTCATTGCACTTTGCAATGACTTTACGAAAAATATAAGCTTTCTTGTTTAAAACGATCCACGATCAAAATAAATCACTGGAAAGTTTTGATTGAAAACTTTGTGATTTGCTTTATTTTTATATCCTTGCTGTATGCGATCACAAAAACAAATGGTTTTTATATACAGTGGGGCAATAGTAAACATACAGCTTCGTATATCGTATATCGTTGATTTTGATTTCATGTGTGTTGTTGCAAGAGGATTGAATAACACTGCTACGCGTCGTAGAGGGTGAAGCGCTACGGCGTAGAGGTCACGTGGTCATTCCGTAGCTATGCTGCTGGCCCATGTAGCGTAGCCACAACAACCGATAATAGGCATTAAGCTCATCTCGAGAAAGGAAAGCCTCATTTTGAGTAATTCGATAAACAACATACCTTTTTTATTCAAGCAAAACAAAAAGGTAAAACAGATTACAAAGCAGCAACTCAGCGTCTTGTTAAAAGGTAAGCAATTCTTATCTGGTAGTCAATTCCCTAAAAGTTAGTTATTCCATTGACTTTTCCTCAACCTTTCCTTGAATTAAATGAGCTCGGAGGAGAGTTCCTCAAGGAAACCCGCAGTAATGGCTCTTGACGAATAGTTGTCGATAAGACGAGCGGTGCGCGCTGCCGCCTCTTGATAAACGACTTTCAACTTTATCAATTGGGAGTAAAGTTTCGATTGCTTTTGTTGTTCAGATTGATCAAAATAATTTAGTTAATAAAACACTGGCTGAATGAAACCACTTTTGTAGTTTGTATTTTTTTAAGAGTTTTTTATTGCATTGGTATATTTTTGACACCTTGTAACCCATACCAAAATAACAAAATATTATACATGAATTAATCATGGTTACTCACTATATATTATTTATTGTTGTTATATTGTTATTGCCAGTGCAACCTGTAGAACAACTTGTAACAGCCAATAATGTGTAATCTGTGTTGGTACAGCTACGTTTGCTCAATTTTTTTCTAAATTATTGCGATACCAAATATTTAAGTTTTCATTTACGTAGGTATTTATTAATAGTCAAAATAAATTACTTGCTCGGGTATTTACAATTACCATTCAAATTATAGTTTTAGGATGAAATATAGTAGTGTTATTCGAGAATCGAAACTGCACGCATTCCACAAGTATGTGTATAGTCACTGGGCCATACAAATAACAGTGTACGTATAACGTTCTCCCAGCTCGTCGATGGTTGGCTGTAGACACCGGCTCCGTGAGTTATTCATGGTATCACGAGCTCCAGCATCTAGATCCGAGCTGCATTAGTGGCTTCCTCGAGATATATCCACGCCGGAGGCTGCTCATCTCGCAGACCTACTAAATCTCGTTAACTGCCCTCCCCCGTCCCCCTCCCCTCCCCTCTCCCCTCCCCCCTACACTACCCTTAGCCGGACGGCAAGGGTGCTCCATGAATTTAACTAAACGATCTAGTACCTACTGCGGTCTATCGTGATGCAATATTAATGTTGCACTTCTTTCGAAAGGCTTCGCAGGCCGTGTTTGTAACGCATAAGTAAAGTCTACTTAAATTATAAAAAAGCTGTCGAACATAAAATATCTTACTCTGCTGACAGCTTTGAAAAATATGGCACAGTGACAGGGCTAAATAATATCTTATTTCATGGCTATTATCATTTAAGCAATGTTTATATTAAGGTAACGTTCATAAAATGGTGGCGGGTATAGAATGTGGCTGAGGCCGTCGGTGGCCATTACATTTACTAAGAATATGGCCCCTAAGTGAGGACAAGTTGAGAAAAATAAAAATAAGCTTTATAAGTGAAGTAGGCTTTCTGTTTATAAATAACAGTTCCGACTCCTCGTGTTCCTTTATTCATTGGAAAGCTCTACGTAAATAAACATTAAAAGCTCTTAAGAAATGCAAAGTTGAGAGAAATTATGTCAACCATTTTCCGAAATTGAACGCTTTGTGTTAAATTGAGCATCAACAGTTCTGGTGGCAAAATGCACGAGTTGTGGACGCCATTCATGACGAGACATGATCCAACTTGTCTCTTACCGACAACACAACCGAATCTGCCTGTCGTGACGCATCGAACTACCAAGAGACACGGCAGCTAACGCAAGGAACGCAATTATTTACGTTTGATTGCTGAAGCCAAATTTCCCAATTAAAGGCCTGCGCACACCTAGTTCGCTGGCGGTAGCGATCAGTGAAACGCTGTCAAATATCGCTGTCAAATTAAAAAAAATAAAACGTAAATTACCCTTTACATAAAACGGGGTCAAACGTTCCGCAACATCATTCAAGATGCGCAAAATCATGTTTACTTCCAATGATATTTCATAAATTGAAATAAGAGGTTAAATTATGCATAATGTCGCCTAGTGAATGTCCAGCCTTCCCCGGGTGGCGAGGAGTGCCGACTTACGCTTGACCTACATTCCAACGAGCAATTTCTTTGCCCGCGGTATCATTAAGTTTACTAGTTTTACAGTAAAAAACTTTTTAAGCTTTTCTTTGTTCGGAAATGTGCAAAAGCTTTCATTATTTTATTTAACCAAATGATTTGTGGTATCTAAATGTAATATTTCCACGGCTTTTTTTATCTAAGTACCTAAGCATTTAAAGTCTGCAAATCGACGAATTGAAATCGTATGAATGAGCTATTCCCACGTGTGTGTATCCGTGGATTATTCATGTTTCAATTTTACACCATCGTTTTAGATATTTTTAGTAATGCTTACTCAAGTGTTTTTTTGATTTATTGATTGTTAAGCAGAAGTTTTTGAAGATTAAAAAAAAAAATATTTTAAAGGCTGATAGGAGGTGTTTCTGAAGGTGACTCTACTTTTTTATCAGAACCAAGTTGTTAGGCTTGTATACAAGGTCAACGTTACGATTTTTATGAAAGGTAACTATTTTTTTTATTCAGCCAAGTCTGTCCCACTGCTGAACGGTACCTATAGCAGTTCGATATGCAGTTGGTGATACAATGTCATAGCTCGCGTGGAATCAACCAATTTGTTAAGCACGTTTTTCATTAGAGCCATTTCACATTTATTTATAGCAGAGAGCAATGTCTTTGGTACATGTACTCTAACTTAAAAATCATATAGTATAGGATCCCGCTATAGAAGGACCTTCACCAAGCTGGTTATTTAATGAAACCTATTTTATATTTAATTAAACATGCCAATAAATATATTATGTAAGGGTTGCCTATCAAATTTCAGTCCAGGATATGATTAATTAATAATTAAAAAAAAAATGGTTTTTTTAACTTTCCACCGGTTTGTTTATTAGACAAAATTCTATACCAATTCAAAAAACTCAAATTCAAAAATTTTTTATTCAGTACGATGCAATGAGTCTAGGTGCCAGTTCCACGCGACCAATCGAAAGTATAGACCCCATAGAATATGCAAACGTTAGGTTGCCTATTTTTTTCCGGTCACAACTCTCGGGTAGCCAGGTATAAACAGGTAAATCGATACTAGCATTTTGCACCGGTATGTTTATTGAATAAAAATACTGGGGTCTATACTTTCGATTGGTATAGAATTTGTTTAATAAACAAACCAGTGGAAAGTTTTTTTTTTTTTTAATTATGAATTAATCATAATTATCCTGGACTGAAATTTGATAGGCAACCCATATAGAATATATTTATTGGCATGTTTAAATAAATATAAAATACGTTTCATTAAATAACCAGCTCGGTGAAGGTCCTTCTCTTTCGGGATCTTAGACTAATAAGTTGTCTTCACTATAACAGAAATACCTAAATAATACTTTAAAAAGTATGTTTTTTAAAAATGTACCTTTATGAGAATATTGATCGGCGTCGGTCGACACGCGCTCATTTGATTTGGTTCCATCATTCTGTTTCAAGTTTCAACGCGATTAAAAACCATATTTTTCGCGTTGGATCGGAAAGGACTACGGAATATTTGAATTTCGAAATTGCCAGGAAATAAAGGTAAATAAATGAGACATGTCTCGTGTTTCGCAATATAACTCGTTTCAAATAACGTGGCAATGGAAGTTTTTTTCAATATTTTTCCTTCTCGTTGCATAGATAAATGGTAGCTGTGCCTCAAAAACTGCTGTAAGTACTTTTAACTCAAATCTATTATTTTAAAAGACAGTACTTCGACTCGCAGTTCCGAGATGGAACCATTACGTGGAACAGTCCGAGTGAGCACCTCCATTAGCTCGATCCGCCATTAGTTTGCTCCGCCATTGCCTCGTTGTGCAATTGCCTCGCTCCGCCATTGCCTCGCTCCGCGCCCGAATCTGTCAACCACGCCATCTCTTTCATGAGCTATTTACGAACGCGATAAAATGTTGAACGATTCAATTTGTTTCAATTCAGGTAGTGACACTACCTGAGCACTGCTACTATCTAAAATGAATGAGAAAATGGAAGCAACCACAAAATTGAAGCAAATAAAATCTCTTTTAGTGAATGGTAATAGTTATTTGTTATATTAGAGTGCAAAGTTGCATTTTAACCGCGTGCTCAATTTTGATAACCAAGCAAGCGAAATATTCTATAATTGAATCACGAGCGCAGCGAGTGGTTAAAAAACTAGAATCCTTAGCGTTAGCGAGGAAATAAAAAGATCACGAGGGGAAAATCTGTGCAACTTTTGCTCGCAACTTTTTATCACACCGAGAAAATTACTAAACGCAAAAAATGGTGCGTTTAAAGCACAATAAAAGTAACACACCGTTACCTGCATAGCTACTACTAACTACAATAATTTCTTGTGCACATTTCTAAAAAAGTTATTTAAATGTAGAGTGTTGCGTTTTAATTGCAAAGTGTTATACGGTGAGATTTCAGCATGCAACACTCATTATAAAAAGGGTTCCGAAAGCACATCCAATTTCAAAATGGGCTTGCTTGTACCTTAAACTAAAATGTTTGTGCCGTTTGGTGTGACTGGTGCGCAAATAACAACTGCAAAATGTTTATCCACAGTAGAGTAGTGTCAACAGGAGTGAAGTATGTTATTCCAAACTAAGTAATGTCGGTGAACAGGCGTCAATAGCGGAGCCGCTAGCCGTCCCGAGTGCACTTACCCACTCAATACACACTCCACTCCAAGCACTGCTTTATTTAGAAGCCGCTCCAATATCTGAGATTTGGATTCGAAGTGAGTGAATGCGATCTATCCCGAGTTCGGCTGTGACTACGTGTGAGTACACTCTCTAGTATTTTTTGATTAATTCTTGAAAACATCGAAATGAAAATGTATTCGAAGCGAGACATTTGACCCCTCGTCTATCTAAAGGTTATTTTATCTTTTAGCGTTAAATCGTTCCCCTTAAGTGTTAACGAAAGTGTTTTTTGGTTAATATTGGAAATATTGTTGAACTGACTATATAGAGATGAGATATGGATTTAGATGGTTGGAGTAGAGAATTACCTAGAGGTAGACCAAAGAAGAGTTTGAGTTTTTTAATTATCTCGCTTTTTTAAACTACGTAATTATTTTCCTTTTACCCAAAAACAAAACCATGGGTTGCTATAAGTTAAATCTTTATGTGGAATGGGGACAGATAAACAAACATTATGTTTCTCAGAAACATTGTTATTCAAATGATGTTCCACAGCGCGGTGTAGATCATATTTAATATAGTGATGTGATAATATAGTAATATAGTGCCGCGCCATTGCCCTTCAATATTTGTTTCATGGCGATATAGAATCAGCGTAAAAGCTTCACGTGCGCGATTTGATTAAATTTCGCAAAAAACGTACCAAAAAGGTATTTTATTTGGCTCAAAAGGTCATCGTACTGGAAATATAGCAGCGACCGCCGGCAGCTACACTCGCTGGGTTCTATAAAATGAATCTGTAAGCATCATTTTGCTCGTACTTCTATTCTGGGTTTCTTTTCACGGATGCTCATACCGTGCGAGCCCTTTCGATTGAATTTTTGCAAGGAGTTTTGTTGTGTTGAGAAGTCTGCTGATGATGATGTTGAGTAGTCTGAGTAGTCTGAGTAGTGGTTACCACTTAACATCAGGTGGGCCATATGCTAGTTGTATTAAAAACTCGTGTTTCCGACAAATCTTTAGGAGCTATCTAAGATATGCGGTGATTTGTTCGTGACAAAAAAATAACTTTGTTCGTCTAGTCTAATAGACTCTAGAATTCTAGATGGATGGATAAACACTGCTCTGCAAAAAAATGGAAAGCTAAATCACAAGTCATTATTAATAGGTTTACATTATTTATGAAGATGTTCGCAAAATGGCAGTTATGAAAGATTGACATAATATTTAACAGACGTTCTAAACCAGTGATTGAGCGAATGCTGTTATCAAGCAGATAGGCCTACAACAAGCTCTGTCTGGCTCTGTCTTTGGCTGTGGGTTTGAGTCTGTGTGCGTGCTCATCAGTGTATTACACTGTGTGACGTTTCGACGTAGGATGTATTTAGTCAACACAGATTCAAAACCAGAGCCAGAGACAGAGCCAGACAGAGCTTGTGGTAGGCCTACAGATGATGAATGGTGTTCATGGAGACTGGAAAATATACATCGTGAGGTTCAGCTTGTGCGTGTCTGTTCTCACATTTCAAAAGTAATCGCACGGCGTGTTGCCAATAGTCAGCATTGGCAGGCCGCCAACTCACTTACTCGGTGTTCGGTTCCCGAGTTGCACTGGGCTGGCTCTGCTGGTAGCTAATCTTTCTCTATAAACACTACACAAACAGGGAAATGTTAAGGAAATCTTTACAACTCTTTATTTTCCGTCGCTCAAAATAAAATAAAAGTTCAAATTCACAGTTCGTACGTACCGGTACCTTGCATTTGGAACTACGTAACCTCAAAGCTGTCAGACCCTAATATTTGACTGACCTCTCAGCTCAGTCGGCAGTAGCTCTGCCTTCTGTGCCTTAGGTCGTGGGTTCGATCCCCACCGAGAACAAATATTTGTGTGGTGAATACAGATGTTTGTTCTCTGTCTGGGTGTTATATGTATTGTATTCTATGTATGCGTTTATAAAAAAAAAGTTATTAAGTTTTACTTATATCAGCTATCTGGTTCCCATAGTAGAAGCTCTGCTTAGTTTGGGGCTAGATGGTGTTGTGTGGATTTCTTATTTATTTATTGTTATTATTTTTCATAAATATTTTATTTCTACTTTTCTTATCGTTGAGGCTCCTGCCTCGCGGCCAGTGATCGAAGGCCGGTTCCGATTCGAAGTCACAGCACGTCTGCTCCAAAACAATGAGTTGATTAGAGCCCGCCCCGAAGGATAACGCGACTTCCCAACTGCCTACATCTACACCTTTGAGAAATTTCAAGTGTCGGCATTCCCCAAAAGTTCGGGAAGAGCAGATGAAGCGAGCGGTTTAATTAAATCCCGGAACAATTAAAACTTGGTTCTTTGTTTAGGGATTACCGTCGACTCGCGCACCTAGCGCCGCCGCGCCGTACTAACTGTGCGCGACGCTGTGCCACAGGTGGCTTCGCGCCCTGATTACTTCTCGAGTTCTTACTTGTTGGTTAATATTTACCTACAGCCTTCAAAGTACAGTAGGTGTAGCTTTGCTTGCGGTGCTGTGGGTTGCGGGTTCGATCCCCATCAAGGGGATCGAACCCGCAACATTTATTTATTTATTATTTATTTTTTATTCCGCATTATTTATTTATTTATTTTATTTATTATTTATAATATTAAACTTATTGTTATGGCATTAAGGTTTTTTATTTTTTTCATTTATTCACTAACAATTCTCATACAAATCGTGTTTGAATGTATATTAACAACCTACAAAATACAATAAAACATTAAAGTACACAGTCTTTAAATTAATCACATTATAAAATAAAAACACTATTAAAAAGTTATAAATAACATCAGAACACGATTTTTAATTGTTTTTATGTATAAATATACTGAAACTGAGCTGAAACTGATGGACGCAGGTTGTTTGTCTCGTGTTCTCTATATCTATCGTGTTTAATTAGTAAGTGTGCTTTATTTGCAAAAAAACACCAATTAACTGGTATTAATCTATAGAACAAGAAGTCATAATTAACATGAAGAGTAAAAATAATAACAAATTAGAGAGAGCAAGGGATTCAATAAAATCACGAAGATCATTTGGTAGTCAAAAAGGTTGTCGTGCCGAAGGGGAATCAATTATAATAAAGTCTTTTCCTCCGAACTCCCGCTTTCAGGCGGAGTTGGGAAACATAAACCGATCATTTTCATTATCTCTCTTGTAAAGGTACTACTTTAATTCAATTTGGATATAATTTCCTTAAAATCAAATCGATTCATTTTGATATTGAAGCCGGTATCCTCAAACTATAATTGGCAACTTCAACCAGGTTTGTACACTTAGCTGAATTAATACATAGCATGGTATGTTTCTTTATAGAAAGTGAGAAAGAAGAAGGCCAATAATAAGGTTACGTGAGCCACATCAAAAAATAAACGTCACTGTCATAGTCCTGGCATATTATTAGACCAAAAAAGCAGCATTACGAAGATTTAAAAATACTGTCAAGAAATAAGTAATAAAAAAGTAAGTTGTGTTACAGCTGTTGTCGCTGACGGTACCTACAAGCTGCCCTCACGTTGCAGTTCTCTAAAGTTAAAGTTCTGTTTGTTCCGCGGTACTTTACGACTAGGTATGTACAAATACAGTCCTGTACACGCGCACGCACTGCGAATAAGATATAACTAGCGGCACATAACTCTAGCGGTCTAGCTGCGCATGCGTGTCGTAGTGTGCCATGTCGCGCACACTGGATGTGTGGATGTGTGCAGAGTGTCCTATTGGTACAGAGTGCGGAGTGCGACTGGAGAGCCAATCAGCGCTACGCACGCCTGCCCTTCATTCCTGCGCAATAACGGTCAGCGCTAAAGTTAAGTGCCTAGCGGCACTATACATTTATGATAATAAGGGTGCTCATTTTCAAAAATCATTCAGAGTCAAAGTCAACTTAATAACTAAGTGACATTTTAAAAATCGCAAAAGGACTAATTGTAGACTATAAGACTTTGAGATTTATTCGAATTTAAGTGTGTCAAAAATTATGATTTTTTTAAAAAGCATCTCAAATTTTTGCACGACCCGCTCTTAAGGTTGTTCGATTCCGATACAAACTGAATTTACACAACTATGGGCAAACAAAGTATAAATGTACACTGAAATAGCTGTAATAGAATTTTACAGTGGTCTTTATTGCCGGCCAGTTATATAAAGTTGGAGAAAACTGTAGAATAACAGAAATATTAATCAAAAACCAAAAAAGTAATTTTTTCGTCATTCTTTCTAACGGGTACTCGGCATTGAATACGTGAATGAGCTTAAAACATACGTCTCAAAATAGTCGTAAGTCTGTTAGTTCTTTTTCTGAAGCCCCGACTGCCACGACCAACGGCTACCACTCCAACTTTATATAACTGGCCGGTAATAAGGACCACTGTAAAAGCCTATTACAGCTATTTCAGTGTACATTAATACTTTATTCGCCCATAGTTGTGTAAATTAAGTTTGTATGTAAATCGTACCCCCTTAATAAAATACTAAAATCTTCTCTTACATTTTAATTTCACTTTGCGACCGATATTGATCGTCCATGCGGTGAGAAATATCGTCCACTCCAATCTGAAGTTAAACCGGAATGTGTTTAGTTCGTCCGCAAATAGCGCTGAATATCCGCATTACAGTGCATCTCCACTCATCATTACTCGCGAGTAATGATTAGTGGAGATGCACTGAGGAGTGGATATTCCGGTTCCGGTTCCGGTTTGATTTTAATATCGAACACTGAATGTAAACTGAGCGCAGTTTACATTCAGTGTTCGATATTTACTAGATATTCGATTTCCGTAAACTCAACACTAAATAACGAATATGAAGTCGTCGGCTCTTGGATCCTTGACTCCTAAACCATAGTAGGTAAAGTGAACAGACCTTTGCAAATATTCATGACGATTTAGTGTAAGGGCCCACTTTTTCATCCGTGTCCCTTGTACGGTCCCACACCACGCGTAGACACAGTGCCCGGGACATTATTGACATGTCAACCTCTCAGCTTGGGCGGTCGTATCACAGTAGGCCTACCATGAGCTCTGTCTGGCTCTGTCTCTGGCTATGGTTTTGAGTCTGTGTGAGTGCTTACCAGTGCATTATACTGTGTGTGTGACGTTTTGACGTAGGATTTATTTAGTCAACACTCACACAGACTCTAAACCAGAACCAGAGACAGAGCCAGACAGAGCGCATGGTAGGCCTACAGGATAGAGAAAGTACTGCACAAGCGCTTATGTAGCTAATGCTGAGTTACCTTCTTTGTCGCTATAATATTACTTATAAGTTTTATTCCATATAAAAATACTTTGTAAAATTGGACGTACAATAAGCAAATTGTATTCTAATTACTAACGCAAAATTTCATTTATGTGGGTTGAGGGCGTGGCGAGCTAAAGAAGCATCTCGCTATTCGTATATTAATTTCATTAAAACAACATGGTCTTTGTTCTGAAACCAAGTCCAATGATAATATTAGGTTTACAACAATGAGATGGTAGAAACCTAGTGTTCGTTGGAGTATATACAATGGGTATCCAAGTCAGTCATAGCCGCCGCCATTATAGCTGCCGACAACAATACGAGAGTTGTGCACATAAGATAGGTGAATGAGTATTTTTTAATATACAGTAGCCTTACTTTTTTTTTGGTTATCAATATTTTCAAAAATTTTTCATAGAAGTATATATTTTGGTATACCTTGGTCTATTTTTTTATTCTTCATATTTCTGGTAGATCAAACAAGAGTTGCATAACAGAAATACGAAAAAATAATAACAAAATTATGAATAGTTATCATCATAATTAGAGCACAGATAATAGAGTACTATGCGTGCACGTGACTGAAAAACCAACAAATGAAAAGAATGTACAACAGAAAATAAGCGTGTTATTTGACTTACATTATGAAGGCACTTGTGTCGATGATAGAACTCCACGATCATTCTCGTTGTATCCATCTCATCTGTTGGCCTACCACAAGCTCTGTCTGGCTCTGTCACTGGCTCTGGTTTTGAGTCTGTGTGAGTGCTCACCAATGTATTATACTGTGTGCGTGACGTTTCGACGTAGGATTTATTTAGACAGCACTCACACAGACTCAAAACCAGAACCAGAGTCAGAGACAGACAGAGCTCGTGGTAGGCGTACAGGATCAAAGAGCCTCTCCCTCAGCGCCTTTCCTACCGCCCGCTGATGCACGGAAGGACCCTCCACTGTGAGAGGTCTGAAGAGACGCCACGGTACAAGGAGCTACAGCCATACTTATAATACTTATAGGTGCCTTATACACAACTCATGGATTGCCTCCTTATACTTTCCAAAATATAAATGTAAAAGTTAGGTTTGTCTGTCTGATTCGTTTTCACAGCTGAACTACACTGATCTGTAATTCTGCACAGATATACTTTTGCAAATTATTCTTTTTATCTGAAAAGTTTTACTTTCAAATCGGTCCCATAGGAATTTCGTAGCAGTTTGTCCAAGAGGTCAGTTTCTTATTTTTTTTTTAACTTATATTAGTTTGTTTTTTTTTTTATGCGGACAATCCACACAACACTATCTAGCCCCAAACTAAGCAGAGCTTGTATTATGGGAACCAGATAGCTGATACATTACTTAAATACTTTTTTTTTTGTAAATACATACATAAAATACAATATAACACCCAGACAGAGAACAAACATCTGCGTTAACCACACAAATATTTGTTCTCGGTGGGGATCGAACCCACGCCCGCCAGCGCAGAAGGCAGAGCTACTACCAACTGAGCTGTGAAGGCAGTCGAATTATTATTGCAGGCGACTGTACCCCGATGATACCTCTTTCTTATCTTAACCTAGATATAACGTTTTCTGAATAAATGTTCATTTATTTTCATAGCGAGCGGATATTTTTATCGTGAAACAAAATAGTCGCATCCTGGGGCGTCGCGCTCCAGTAATCACGTCGACCTTGTTCTATGTACCTACCTACCGGCTATACCTACTCGTAGTGCCGCCCGAAAAGAGTTTATTTTTACTACATTGACTTATGAGCACATCTATCACTCGGAGCAAAACATGGCGGGGAGGCACTCGCCCCCGAGCCGAGCCAAGCGTATAAAGTAATCGCACACACCTACTCAGGTGGCAAACAGCCGCCCATACACCTCCTAGAACAGACCACTACTGCTCCTGAATCTAGATTACGAACCGGAACACGAACCGTAGGACGCTGAACAGGCATACAGAAGGTTGAAAGCCGTTTATATAATACTAGCAGACCCGCCCGGCGTTGCTCGGGCATTTCATAACCTTAAAGAACATTCTAGAGCGATAAGGAGCAAGCAATATTCATGTAAAAGTCGAAAATTAGAAAAATCCTTAAGTGATCAAAAAGGATAGACAAAATAAAATGTATTAAACTTAATTTAATAATTTTTTTTATTTTAATTTTTTTTCCATTATTTCTGTTACAGGAATTATTTTTAGAACAGTATTTTTTTTTAAAGAAGGTTTTCTTAGAAAAGTCTCTACGTGTTAGAAAAGGATAGACATAGATTTCGAAATGTTTGCCCTCTTCAACCCTTTCGTCCAAACTATAATCCTTCACAGCGCCGGATCGAGTGGTATCTACCACCAAAATGGAAGCAGATCCTAGTGGGCGGTTATCGAGAAAACCTCGGATATACGTACGAACACTTGCTTTTTATAATATATATTTATTTAATTTATATTAGATTATTGTGTGGAATACAATGTTCAGTGGTGACTTAACAGACAGATGATGATGATAGCGCGTGCTATTTCCCAACGCACCGATGCGATGGCACTCGGTGTCAGAGTGTTGATGCGAGCCGTATTTGTTAGGAAAATAGTGTTCTATTTGGTAAACAAATAACGCCGCGTGAGTTTAATCTAATAGCTGTCAACACACCTAAACAAACTCAGATACGGTTTAAAATATGTGCTGGAAGGTAATTGGCTTTGCCTTTGTATCGAATATCGTGAATAGGTCGTTTGTTATGTGAGGGCACTCGCGGCCGGCGCGTACACTCAGCGGCATTCAAGTACAGTCACAGTCATTAGTTTGTTTAAAATATTGTATTTCTTCAAAGGTTACGCTCTAACTACAGCATTTAATTTACCTATGCAGGTACAAGCACAAACTAGTACTGCCTAATTCTAAATTAAAAATACAGTTCCGGTCCAACAACAATGGCATTAAAAACTTATAATAAAATCCCCGAACAAATAAAAGATCTGAAAAGGATAGGACATTTGAATGTTAAAGGACTTATTGATAAAAAAATGTTATTATAATTTAAATGACTTTTTCAATGATACATTGCCTGCGTTATAATAATAATTGAATTGAATTCAATAGAACACTAACAACTAGCTTTTAATTTATCTACTTTTTCAGATTTCGGCCCGGTTCCACTTCAAATATTGCTATTAGGGCCTATTATGTATTCACCATTTTTTACTTTAAGACCTAAACCATGTAACATAATAATTGCAATAAATAATGTGAGTATGACTAATGGTAATTCAACTGTTTTAACGTTTGTGGTTCCCCATGCGTGCCGTGTAGTAGGTGTATTTAGATAATCGATTGCTTTGATAGTATCGTAAAGGTGAGGACAGACGAGCGCGCGGGGACAGAAGCGCCAGGCCCGGGCCGCGCCGCAAGACGTGGCGCCTCGTTAGGGTTGGTGGCTCTAGTATCACGAACCCTTTTCACAAATATAAAGCCTTCTATCCACCTAGTAGCCTTTTTATATTATTTCTTTGTTTTTTATAACATGTTCCGGTCACGGACCCGGAGCCTATTCTTGTTTGTAAACGTTGTTTGTTTGGTCAATACAAAAATTCTGCTGATTTAAATTTTTTTGTCAGTGCCCCTTCCTTCTAAAGCTAGAAAAATATGATGGTGTGCCAGCCTAATTCTTCGTAAGTAATTTATAGTTTTCAATTTTTATTTTTTTTAATATTTAGTTTATCCACCTCAGTCATTAGACTTCAAAATAGGTCTGCCTATTGGTAAGCAACTAGTTTTTCTTCCTTATTTTCCTCATTTAGTTCATAAGATATTTATTGTAGCAAGCAATCATTAATTTTTCTTTGTGATTTTTTTGTTAAGATTACGCATGATCTAATTTTCCAATTTTTGCGACCAAACATTCTCAGCTACTGCTGCTACTATTACTCTGTTTTACTAAGAATCGGGAATATATTTTCAATTACCGAACACAAAAGTATTGGATTCCTCGTATGGTCGGTGCGGTGAAGCGGCAACACCCGCCCGATATATTGCGGGGCAGCCCTGCGCGGCCGCGCTCGCTAAATCAATCGGTACGGTGCGGTATGTACCTACCTACCTACGAGTAGGTATGCATACGTACCTACACGCCACGCGGGGAATTAACTCGCAACGTGCGGTTTTTTGACGAATGCCTTTTAAGATTTGAATTTCCGAGCAAGTTTTAGCTCTCTGATCAACAACAAGCCTGCATGGAATTACCAGCGTTATTTGCCGATTGATTGTTGTCTTTTGATTGACATTGGCACTGTCCGACGTATGTACTAGTCTATGTGTATTTGTAAAATTCGTGCCTGAATTGGCCATTTTTTTTAACTTATCTTTCCTATTAAATATTTTTATGTATACTGCAATATTTATGATAAATTGGGGGAAACCCAGGATGGTACTTAGTAAATCAATATACGAGCGTAGTTCCATCCGCGTGTAGCCAGCATTCGCCGCGCTCTCTGACGAATGGCGCCAACTCTTTTATTTGGATCCCTCTAAGCTGTGAAATGCTGAATGCGAGCGAGTTGCGGACTCAGAGCGTAGAGTTAACTAAATGTGATTGGATATAGCACATCTAGTCAATATTCAAGTTACAAGTAACTAATTATATTAAAAAGTGGTGAGCTGTAGGCCTACCATGAGCTCTGTCTGGCTCTGTCTCTGGTTCTGGTTTTGAGTCTGTGTGAATGCTCACCAGTGCATTATACTTAGTGTGTGTGACGTTTTGACGTAGGATTTATTAAGTCAACACTCTGCACACAGACTCAAAACCAGAACCAGAGACAGAGCCAGACAGACCTCATGGTAGGCCTACTGGTGGTATAATTGTCTAATTTGTATTAGATAAAACCTATGGTATTATCCTTTTTTACTTATAATAATGTTTACCAAATAAAATGATTATTGATTATCTTGTTATTTTTTACAGTATTGTGTGTGTACATTTACCTACCTAAAATAAATACCTATTTATTGAAGCATATTTAATTCACATATTATATGTCCGATATTTCCGCGGAACAGCCGTTATTAGTCGGCTCGGAGTTCCGAGATTTTTACGGTTTTGGTTGAATAAAGGAAAACGATCACCGAATACGGAATATAAAACTTTATGTCGGAAAGAATTAATCAGCCATAAAAGTAATGAAAGCTACTGTTATTGAGCGCCCCCGCCCCTAAAGAGAGCCCCTAAGATTGTCCGCTATTAAAGAGCCGAATCAAAGCGACATTTATGAAATTAGACAGAATCCTCCAGGGTTGATTGATAAACCGTCCGTAGACTATACATAGACCCGCACCTGCCTACTATCTCCTTTGCGAGCGTTTCCCGGGTACACTTGGCAGTGTTGGTGCCGCAAGCCGCAACTCGTCGGGGTTTTGACTTATAATGAACATTTATCCATCCTATTATTAATGTTATACACGCGAAAGTTTGTATGGATGGATGGATGTTTGTTACTCCTTCACGTAGAAACTACTGAATGGATTTTACTGAAACTTTACAATAATACAGCAATACAATAAATAAATAATAATTTACAATAATACATCAGAATAACGCAAAGGTTAAAATTTATGAAGATATTGTAACGGAGAACGGATGTTAGTAACGGGAACGGGGCGAGTGAAGCCGCGGGCGGCTGCTAGTTATCAAAAACTGATTATGCTATAAACGAGTGTGAGATTCAGACCGAGTCAAAAAACGAGATCTGCAACAAAAAAGTATTTATATAAAATTCATGAGGTTATTTGTTATTTTTGTTAAATTGTATTTATTGTTACTAACACTTTAACTTTGTATTTACTAACAAATTATGGATAATATGATCTGAAATAAATGCATTGAATTGAATTGAATTAGACAGATTATTAAAGGCAGTCACCAAAATTATCGACTAGCTCACAAACCGTCTAAAGGGGACGCTGATGGGCGCCGTAACGGCAACCGTATACATGTATTGAGAGCACGCGCAAGTACATATTTAAATTTGTAATTATAATGAACCACTTCCTTTCCTCGGAACACTTGGATGGGATATTAAAAGTGCTTCTTGTATTTCAACGGAATAAAGCTGCTAGCGTTAGGTCTTTGCTGCGAGTGTTGCAGTCATTTTACACACCGGTGTAAAAAAGGTCATAATTCTTGATTTGTTGCGGAGTCAATCACTAGCAGCAAATTGGTTCGCGCTAACCCATTAAGTAAGTGGTTATTTCGCTAATAAATTATCTTCTATTCTATTCTATTCCCATTATTTACTTTATTTGTTTGCGTCCACTCAGTTCGTTGGTGTGATCACAGTTTGTCTGAAACCTGAATTACCAAGATACGGCATCGCAATAAGAGGAGCAACGCTTACCGAGACGGCAGCAAGGCGCCTTCACACGGTGCTAGCTACTTGCGTGTTGCATACTACAAAAATAAATAACTCTGGTTTTAAGTCTGTGTGAGTGTTGACTAAATAAATCCTACGTCAAAACACACACACAGTATAATGCACTGGTGAGCACTCACACAGACTCAAAACCAGAACCAGAGACAGAGCCAGACAGAGCTCACGGTAAGCCTACAGATTTGTTTAGTCATTATCTTATTGTTAGTAATAGCTTTAATTGACTTAATTTACTTGCAATTACAATCTTTGTATAAACATGACTGTAAAAAAAAAATACCTTCTCATTGTAGGTCGTTGGCTCGATCCCCACCGAGAACAAATATTTGTATGATGTACTCAAGTGTTTGTTCTCTGTCTGGGTGTTATATTGTATTCTAGGTATGTATTTGCAAAAGAATAATATTGTTAGTATTATATCAGCTATATGGTTCCCATAGTACCAGCTTTGCTTAGTTTTGGGCTAGATAGTGTTGTGTGGATTGTTCACAATATTTATTTATCTCTTCCCGACGCATACCTAATCCGCTATGATTAAAAATATCAAGTTCTTGGTAATTGAGATAGAAGATAGAAGTGCTACTAGCATGATGTGAAGGGGCCCTCAGCGCGTGAAACTAACTTGGCGTTTGGCTTCCGACGAGATATCGCGCGCTACAAGCATAATGTTTGGGGAACGACTACTCCATTCTACGCCATTTAACGGAATAGTGGGACGGCGACACTTTGTTTCTTTTATTCAAGGGTTTAATTACAGGTTGTAAGACCTTTTTTAAGGCTATTAGTTTACACTATAGTATCTAGTGCTGTCGCGGGAAGTCGATGGATGGAAAGGGCTCAGAATCCTTCTTCCTGGAAATGTGTAGTGGAGGCCTATGTCCAGCAGTGGACTTCTTCAGGCTGATGATGATGATGATCTAGTGCTGTTGACTATATATAATAACGAACCGTATCACCCTATAAAGCAATAAGAGCCGATCGAACCTGTCCAACGACAACCATGTACGAACAAGTTTAGGCTTTCGATGGAGTTGCAGGACGTGATGATGGCTCCATGTTATAAACAGACTGATCATATTATTATTATTAGTTTGGTTATCTGTACTGTGCATTGTCAATGAGAGGAGCTCATGAGATGGGTCACATTTGGTTAACAATATTCGCAGGTTTTATGAATATTTTCTAGCAACTTTTAGTTTCAAGCTCATATAATTATTTGAAGCTCAAGCTTATTTTATTAGTATTAAATATATTAGTTTATATTTTTTATAAATTTACATATTTGATTATTTGGACAAAAGAAATAGAATCAAAACGGAATAATCAATCTGTAAGAAATGCCTCTGCGCGATCGTTATTTTAATAAGAAGGGTTGTGCTTTACTCAATAACTGTGTTTACTTCAAGTTATCACAAAAGCAAACAAACAACTAGGATTCAAACTGTTATACCTTGGAACAGACAAACAAGTAAGTAACACAGCTCCAGAGCTCAAACTCATGTACTTAATTATTCGATGGCACATACAGAACTGGCTGACAATTTCACATGTTATGTCGTAGAACTGCTACGGATCTGCTACGAACCGCTACGAACCGCTACGAAATTATGGTTTCCTGAAACTAGCTACGCCATTATCTTCCAGTGGAATGGCAGTGACGTATGGTTATTGAATGTTTTGGTTGCCAAATAAATACCTTATTGGTGGAGATTTCCCCCAGCGCCACCAAGCTCCGAACTAAGCAACATTTTTACTATAGGCACCAAATATGCTTTTTTGGGTTTACGATGTTGATGACTAAATAAATTTAATGTTATATGCTAGTACTTATAACACTCAAACACAAACGGACAGATTATTACGTTCGTCTCACAAAAAGACCTAAATTGTTTGGTAGAAGTAGTGAGTTTAAATAATATTGATCTGTATGCGAGAGCCGAGCTTGCGTAATATTGAACGCGCGCTTATTGTTGTAATAAGTAATAATGAACGGATGGCTGGCCTCACCGAATATTCGAGGGAAATTACTCAAAAACAGAGAAATAATCCCGGAAATGATACACTTATTTATTTTCCGTTAATGGCAGACATCCGGTATCCGGTATCCGTTCGCTGATCGATGCGGATAACATTAACATGCACGGATTCATTCCGACAATATTGCTTCAATGAGATAAACAACATTCACGAATGGTGAATTCAATATCATAATATGATGTGGTTTACGGTAAAAGGATTATTGACTTAGTGGTTGTGTTGGCATTTCATGAATAACGGCGGCGTCACTTGTGAGCACCTGCAAGTCACGCTGTTTTCAATCAGTGAGCAAATTGCGCTCATTTCAAATGCTGGAGCCAAAGCTATGTCAATGTCAACAGGTGTTTATACAATTGAATCACAAGGACATTCCCTATTAACCTATGTGTTGACAAGGGTGTATTCCCTGAGCAAATGAAGTCCAGCAAAGTAGTGCCACTATATAAAACGGGGAGTATGATGGACCCATCAAATTTTAGGCCCGTTTCAGTGCTTCCAGGGCTAAGCAAAGTATTTGAAAAAATCCTGCTTAGCCAACTCACTATTCATTTTAATAAATATAATTTATTACATAGCCACCAATTCGGATTCACGAAGGGTAAATCAACAATTGATGCTGGTTCGAAATTGATGGAATTCGTAATAGAAGCATGGGAAGAAAGATGTGATGTCATAGGCGTCTTCTGCGATTTGTCTAAGGCATTTGACTGCGTATGCCATAGAACACTTGTTGGTAAACTTAAACAGTATGGCTTATCGGACATATCCTTGCGATTGATTTCATCATACCTTGCAAACAGGCAAATGAGAGTGGAAATAAATGGAATTAAATCAGATGGTTCAATTATTAAGACAGGCGTACCCCAAGGTTCTATATTGGGTCCGTTTTTGTTTCTAATTTACACAAATGATCTACCTTTTATGATAAAAAAGCAAACTGGAACTGAAATAGTCATGTTTGCAGACGATACGTCAATATTATTCAAAGTTGGACGAAAACAGACAGATCTTCATATCATTCTTAAAACCTTAGAATCCCTTGATAAATGGTTTGAAACTAATAACCTCCTACTCAATCCAAATAAAACAAAATACGTAAAATTTTCCCCGCCTAATGTAAAAGATACTTGTCCCACAGTAAAAATTGGTGATGTGATCCTCGAACCAATTCACTCCACAAAGTTTTTGGGAATTACTATCGATTCAAAACTACAGTGGGACCCACATCTCAAGGTCTTAAGTGCCAAACTTAGCTCTGCTGTTCATGCGGTAAGACAAATCAGAAAGCTAACGGATGTGTCCAATGCTAGGCTGGTATACTATGGATATTTCCACAGCCTCATGTCTTATGGGATTCTGTTATGGGGTGCAGCAGCAGGTATCCAAACTATTTTTGTTCTTCAAAAAAGAGCCGTTAGAGCAATTTACTCTCTAAATTCAAGAACCTCTCTCAGAAGTTTTTTCCAAGAAGTCAATATAATAACCCTGCCCTCGTTATACATATATGAGTGCATAATGTTCACGCGTAAAAATATACATGCTTTTCAAAGAAAATGCGACTCACATAAAATAAACACAAGAAACCAAAATAAACTCCTATTTCCAAAATGTAGACTACAAAAAAGTAATAAGTCATTTCTTAGAAACTGCATACGTTTTTACAATAAGATTCCAAATGAGATATTAGAACTAAATGAGAGAAAATTCAAAAAAATTATCAAGACTAACTTAACAAGATGTGCATACTACAAGTGCAGTGACTACACTAGTGATCAGAATGCTTGGAAGATGTCCGTGTCTGTGCTAGCAAAACACGAATTTTAAAGAATTTACCACCAACTTGACATATAAAATGTATTATTTAATGTTATTATATTTTGTTTAAATTAACTCTGTTTGACAAGGCCTCTTTACAGCTGCTAATTATTTTATAAATCTCTTATTATTTATTATTTACTTTTTACTCAACTTAACTACTATTCTGACAAGGCCTATGTACAGCCGCTAAAGTACAATGTAATTACAAAACCAAGTGTTCCTTGTGTTCCAAATGGTGAATAAATAATATGACTATGACTATGACTATGACTATTCGTTTTCTGTCATTTCGGGAAGTTACATAGCTTTTTGATTTTAATTGTTTTTCTGGTGTTATTTTGAGTTCTGTTCGGTGGTATTTTAACCAATATTACTTGAGGTCTTAGCTCAAAGTGTTAGCAGTTGGAAATAAAGTGTATTATGTAAAGTGTATTATGTAAAAACACAGGCGTGTCTATTTTCCGCTAAGAGGAGTCAATTCAACCTGACTCCCACTTTCCGAGATGTATCTTTACCGATCTCCAACCAGCTTGAGCTTTTAGGGTTCACGCTTACCCCTAAGTTGAACTTTGGCTCGTTTATTGAGTCGAAGGCCAAAACAGCTGCGAAAAAGCTAGGAGTACTATCGAAGGTGAGACGGTATTTCACACCGGGACAGCTTCTGAATTTGTACCAAGCACAAGTCCGGTCGTGTATGGAATACTGTTCTCATCTTTGGGATGGCTCGGCTAAATACCAGCTGGAGGCCCTGGACTCGATTGAACGGCGAGCAAAAAGGCTCATTGGCGACGATGCATTGGTGGAGTCTAAACTCCTTAGTCTCGAGCATCGTCGTAAAGTAGCTGGCTTATCGGTCTTCTACAGGATACATTTCGGCGAGTGTGCCCAGGAACTTTTCAACTTGGTTCCCCCATCTCCATTCCATCACCGGACCACTAGACGTACGGAGACGAGGCATCCATTCAAGGTTAATACACCTTCTTCCCGCACTAAGCGCTTTGCCTCCACTTTTATAATGCGGACAGCTAAAGAGTGGAACTCGTTGCCGGCGTCTATTTTTCCTTTCCGAATACCTATAATTTGGAAGTTTTCAAAAAAAGAGTGAATAGGTATCTTCTAGGTGAGCGCGCTACACCGTCGATCGCATCATCACTTAACATCAGGTGAGATTGCGGTCAAGCGTTATCCTATAAATTGTAAAAAAAAAAAAAAAAAAAATTATGTGATATTCTGATTTGATCGAAAATGTTTCAGATGGTTTTGGAAAAAACGGCCATCTTTTTTTCCAAAGTCAATTAGGGTGGGGCCGACTTGTGACTGACGACTGACGACTTGACGAGAAAGTATTTTATCTATGTATTTATCATCATTAAACTAGTTAAACTACTCGACGCTGGCAAAATTTATTCATAAGAAGAAGAAGAATCACAAAGACCTATCTTGAGACAATAATGTAGCCCTAAACTTAATGCTGAGCTTGAGACCGATTGTTATGAGGACTTCCGCTTATTTTATAATAGAAAGCGACTCGAGACGAACTCCAACTATCAGTAACGAGGGAGTGCATTTGTCGCATACGATGTACCATTTTAAAGTACCCGAAGTATTCGAATGTACAATGTTGAGAACTTTCAGCCTGGCTGGATGTGTTCATTTGTACATTCCCGTCGGACAACACATCCATGATCATGTTTCTGGTGTCACGGGTGATGTGACGTCACACGTGCTACACGTTCAAGGTGCCAGGAGGGTTTGCTGTTTCAATAGCTCAGATGTCGACGAAAAGCAAATATCCTTTGAGCCAACCACGTATCTTGTTCTTGTTTGTCGAACACAACTCGAATGATTTCCGTGAAATTGATTTCCGTAATTAGCTCCTAGCCCGTGAAGCTATGAGTGTTTACCAAGAATTTATTGAGGCAACCCTAACATCGATCAAGGTTGCCTGGTAGAGATCGCTGTTAGCGATAAGGCCGCCCATTGTTTTACTGTGATTTTTTATTTTTAAGCTAAATACTGTGTTCCTATGTGTCATAATAATCAATAAAGAGTTATCTATCTATCTATCGATGAACAGATTTACATAGTTAGATCTAGTGCTTATAATAAAAGAACTTACATGTATATAAAAACATAAGATGGTTTAAAATACAAATATTTTGCGTAAAGTTAATTTGAAAAACTAAAATCAAATCCCACATATAGAGCAGTAGTAAACCAATATATCAGTTTGCACAGCCTCTTCACCCGCTGAGAGCATGCCCTTATTCACAAGTTCTCCGTCGTCCCGTGAGTAGGTACGCTCGTATAGTTAGTCTGTCGAGTGTTGGTGGGTGGAGTGGTAGAGGTGTTAAGCGCGACGCGATCGGCTGTGTATCGGCGCTTTACGACGCGCTCGTAAACTAAGCACTCCGCTTTTATTGCAGGTCAAATTACGAAAGTGTGCTAATAAGCTGCAAATTAGTTTTCTCATGATTCCCTAACATAGGTACTTAGATGAGTAGTTTTCTTTTCAGTGTTTCGTTCATTTTCGGTAACGCGTCATCAAAAGTAGGCATATAAGCTTATTACGTCATACCAACACACAATTTCGCACATAGAGTGTGTGCAAATTAACTCTGCGCGTGTCTGAGGGTAAGAAACATGAAAACAATGGACTGAAAATCTATCTTCCAATCATTACCATGAAAAGGAAGCTTTAGCTATCTATCCATAACCACATTGTATTTACCTACTGTAGCATACTTATGTAATACCAAGACTACGGAATAGAGGGGACTCTTCAAAAACAGGTTATTATAACTTAACTGAAGAGATCCCAACCCCATTTAGTTTGTTAATTGTAAGAAAAATAAAAAGATTTTTGTTTTTTTTTTATGAAAGGGAAAATTGAACTTGCATTGCGAATGTTCTAGTTGTGATCAGGAGATTAGTTTTAGTCCCTTTTCGTCGTGTTCCGTCATCAGTCTCGCGCAGAGTTATTTTGCGCGCACTCCAGTCATATAGGATCTTGAAACTGGTTATTTTGAATGCATCGTGTAACTCCACGTGATGAAGGAATGCTCTCGTCGAGTGTTGCGCCGCGCCCGCGCCGGGGACTAATGAGGGCGGCGCCAATTAAAATGCGACTCTAGCTCGGCTTATTATGATCAGTAGACCTACCACAAGTTCTGTCTGGCTTTGTTTCAGGCTCTGGTTTTGAGTCTGTGTGAGTGTTGACTAAATATACCTATCCTATACGTCACGCACACAGTGTAACACACTGGTGAGCACACACAGACTCAAAACCAGAGCCAGAGACAGAGCCAGGCCGAGCTTGTGCCAGGCCTACTGTGCACTGTCGCGTGCAGCCGCCCCGGTGGGAGCTAGTTGCCGTTCTATAACCCAGTTACATTCTCCCGGAGGCACGTCGTGCTATATTTTAGATGATACTATCACATCGACTGCAATCACATTAAGTTTTAGTTACTTTCGAACGTAAAATCGAAAACAAAAAAAAATCCAGAGAATAATGTTTGGTACACTAATTTTTCGCAACAACATTAAGCCTTGTGCACATCTAAGCGCTCAGCGATGGCGTTTAGAGTCAAATATGACAGCGATATTTGACAACGTTTCACTGATCGCCATGGCCATCGCCTAGATGTGCGCAAGACTTTAAGTTATAGTGATGTACCTGTCAAGTTTGTTCTGAACAAAGCTTTGCTAATTATGTTGAAAGTGATGGTAACGAACTAATAATCATGTTCTATTTGTACACTACATATTATTCACAAAGATTTTTATAATGTTCCTAAAGTTAGGGGCCGAGCAGGATTTGAACCCGCGACCTTCCCCTTGGTACGGCGCTGCGCTGACCGCTGCGCCATCGGCTCCTAATCATACTCGACGAATAACTCTTAGGCACTAACGCGACCGTGGCTACATCTACAAGAATTATTCATACAAATTATAATGAATAATTTATGTTTAGAGTTCCTGCAAACGCTTAACAAAATGCTGAAAAAGCCTCTCATCTCGCTCAGTGCACTCCCGTGGCCGAGCATTAGTATATTAGTTCCTCCGCGATGAGAACATTCACGCGTGCGCTCGCTTTAATATTCATGACACTCTTTGTGCTACAAATTTCACATTAAGCAGGTTAAGTATTTAGATTTCCTTTGTAGAGGATTCCAAACGAGCTTTTACACGTCCTTCATGTCATTAACTTTAAATTTAAACTCTTGTCATGTTCAAGAATTCGAGAAGCAATTTGTCACGATTCCTAATTAATCTTATAATTATTTATGTTCGTATTTGATCGTTGAGCGTTTATTTTCCTAAACGAGACAAAAAGGTCAACTCAATATTTTTAATTAGTGTCGACAGATACTTAAATGGAGTTTAAAAGTGGGCTATTAATAGTATCTTAAAAATATCTTCACACTAAGATGTTTGTTAAGCAGGAGAGAGAGAGAGAGAGAGAGAGTTTCCACTCCACACCGGGCGGTGGATGGTGAATGGTGGAGGGTGCAATGTTGTGCATGGCGGTAAAAACTAACGGTCGAGATGCACCTGCCATCCAATCCTCAAAGCCACGTGCCAATATAATATATTAACATTTCATCATCATCACCTTCCTGCCTTCATCCCCCGCTGCATGGGGTTGGCACTACAGGCTTTCTTCTTCCACTCATACCTCTATCATTCGTCATCTCAGTGCTCAATCCTTTCTTACTCACATTAACATTAATTAACATTTTTTATTCTATTTTATTTGTGCGTAGGGCAAATGCCTACATCTACTCCTCTCAACCTGCGGAGACAGTGGGCCAGTCATGAGTGTACTTCTACTGTTTTAAATATTTTCCTCTTCTTTCTGCCCTTATCCAAATTTATTTGGGGTATTGTTTTTAATAAATAAAGGATATGATAATAATAGATGATGTTGCAGTTTTAACTACCCGCGCCCAAAAAAAGAATTGGTGTATACGATGTTGGTGACTCTTATAAATAAACAAATAATCAAATGTTTCATACTTTTTAATTAATGTAGCCAACACAAAAGTACGCCCTTGCTTGCAGTGTGATTATAGTATATTTCATTACAAGTGCGGGAAGGCTGTCATTGCAAAGAGTTCCGACAAATGTCTACCCGAGCCGAAGGCGAGGGTTGACAGTCGGAACAAGTTCCTCCCAAAGCCCACATCCCGAACGCTATACGTCCCTGCAATACGCCACTTTTTGAGCAACTGTATTAAAAAATATCTATTTAGGAATCACTGCAAGCAAGGGTTGCTCCTTTTATTGTAACCTAACTCACATTTTTTTATAAAACGGTGGGCGTCATCAGGCGTAGTAGGGTGATGATGATAAAAACCTTTGAATCAGCACAGCTTAGTTTAGTTATGCTGATTGCAAAGGCACTGAACATACATTTATGAGAAGAAAATCACAGGATTCACTTTGAATAATAACAGCCTAAAGACGGCGAAAGCATCTTATACAAAGCTTTAGTATCACCGAATCTTCTCAAATTCCTTCAAGTGACGATAATAGTCGACGATAACCATCCCTATAAAAGCGAACAGTGCCATAACAGTGTCCGTAACTAGTGGCTCCTTGTTAGTGGGGCCTTACACTTGTTACTGCTCCAATAACAAGCTCTAGTACCGCACACTAAAACATCTCAATCAAACACAACAGGCTCTTGTGTCAATTGTTTATTAATGAAGAAACTCAATTGTGGATGAATGTTTTTTTTTTATTTAATTTCATTTCCTAACGATCATTTTTGTACTAGTGTTATACAAACATAATCCTTTTCCAATACCTATATAAATTCATGGATATAACAACTAAGTAAATAAGAACGCCGAAACACCAGCGAAAAGACAGTTATTAGTCTTATTTCTTTTTTTATTAAAAAACTCCACCCGCTTTGGTAAATTTAAACTTTAAAAGCAGTCCACAAAATTTAAAAAGCTTTTTCTCGTGAAATGTTCATAAAACCGTATTGTTTTCAAGTCAACATTTCAATATCAAAATAGTCGTTTCAAAGTGCGCCGAAGGAGGTATTCACAATGCAGGAACAATGGCCGTCGTTTCCCGCGCAAACTTCTATCAAACTGTTTCAAACTGTATTTTAAAGCGCTTGTTTACTCTGAGTACAGTCGCGAACATGCTGAATGCCGTTCTACGGTAGGTACAGTCGGCACCGCGCTGCATCCTTGTTGAGCGCACAACTGCTTTGTGTCGGCACCTGTCCCCTATCTTCAGTCAAAACTGAAAACAAACGCGAACCGAATGAAACTATATCCATTTAAGTTGGCGCGGTGTAGTGACGCGGAGGAAATTCATTAATACCGCCACAATTCTCACCGCACAAAACTATACCATATCCTGGGGAAGATAGAGTGGATTTCGGATGATATATTTTATGAATGATAGTGTCTTTTGGCGTCGTGCAAATACCGCTCTAATGGTATTGCAATAAAGTTTAATAGAATGGAAACAGCTGCATTGCACTCCGGTAACTCAGACGGAGTCAGGGCTGCGTCTTGCAGCTCAGTCCGCGTGTGATCCCCACGCCCACGCCCACGCCTACTGAACCGTTATTGTATTTCTAGAATAAAACTACGCTTTGTAAAATTTGTTTACAAAGCGTTGAAACTTACAGATCACAGATTGATACTTCCTATGACGACGTAAGCCTTGCGCACATCTAAACATTCTGCGGTGTTGATCAGTGAAACACTAGCTATATGAAAGCGATATTTGACAAGGTTTCACTGATCACCATTGCAGAGCGCTTAATGTGCGTAAAGCAAGTAAGTTTATATTATACAAAATTATGGACCTATGTCAGAAATAAATACTATTATATAAAATAACGCAACGTATTTTGAAAAATAAAATTGTTATTTTTTTACAAAGATAATGTCGGATATAACAACCCTAAGGGTGTTTTACTTCAAAGAGGCTGTATAGAGTGTTGGTAAGTTTTTAAACGGCCCCGATATTGCTAAATTGAGCCAGAATTGCGAACGTGTGCCGCTCCGCCACAGGCGAACCTACGCAGCTGTTACACTACCATGTTTTATCTATTATAATAATATGTTAACATAGGTGGCGCAATGACATTAAACATAATGTTTTATAAGCCATTTATTTAGAACAGTTGAAGCATTTATTACTAATTTTACATATTAAATAATAATACTCAAAACTTACATACTAACACTTTATGTGGGCACTCAAAGATGGGTGTAGGTAAAAATTAAGTAGTAAGAGATAAAATGCAAGTAAAAGTCTCAAAGATTTTTATGATATCCCAAAAGTCAATAGTCGAGCGGGAGTCGAACGCGCAACCTTCCTCTAAGTCTTATTAAAAGTGCCGTTTCAAAATAACTTCCTATGCGAAACAATATGTTCGTTCTCTTTGCATCAGTAGTGAGCGCTATACGTTAATATTTATAAATACTTTATCAAAATCAAAATATTGAAGCAGCTGTTATTGATGTAAGCTGTGCTCGGTGATGTATCGGTTAGTAGTGAACTTTCAAATTGTTGAACGATACTTTCAGCGCTGACAAGTATTTGCTGAACGAAATAATATCAAAAAGTTTTAAAAACTACTAAGGGCTGGTTTCACGGATTGCTAATCGTCAAAAATAACCACTAACAAAATGTAATAATGTAGTAGCAGTAACTAAAAAGTTGTGAGTGTTTAATTTGTCGATTAGCAATCCGTGAAGCCAGCCCTTAATGTTTTATCTTCGCAGCCCCTTATATTCGAATGAAAATATCTATAGTGTAACGCAACTTTATTTACAAGCTCTATGTTCTATATAGAATCACCTTACGTCCGTTATGTCACCTGTCATGCACATTATAATGTCAACGAGTTGACAGTTACAGGCGGGCTTTGGGGGGCAAAACGAACGTCAGTCAGACTAGCTATGGGATTTATGGTGTTATGTGAAATGTAAAAGATTATAATATGATGTTATAAACATCCGAAGAGTTTTAATCTGTGCTACGATACGACTTGTCAAGGATACATTTTACAAGTCAGAAGTGTGATGAATCAACGGGCCTACAAGCCGTTCGTGTCGTGATATTTATGACATCGATATCCAACAATTTTCAACAAGTTTGTTTGGTTGTGCTTCATTGTAGTAACTCACTAGAGTTACTACCGCCAAGGACTAGAAGTTATTCATGGAACCAGTTACGAACCATCGAGTTACAGAAAGAAAGAATGAGAAACAATCATTTATATATACAAGCTGTACATGACAAGAAATAAAACAGTAAAATGTGACAACGTTAGTAACAAAATACACAGAGCCTGAGCAGAGTTACAAACCTGGAAACCTGAAGCTTGGTTACTGAATTGTTTTGAATGATAAAATAAAAAAATGTTGTGCTGAGTTACACAATATTATGGAGCTTAAAGTTGGACCACATCTCAGCAAGCAAATAGACCGGGTGTGGTAAGACAAAAAGGCATTGATGGAAATTGGTAAACATAGGATTTCATTAATAATAATTGCATAGATTTGATATATTATTATATATTGAAGTTGACTTGAGAAACTAAATTTTGTGAGTCGGAGAATATCCGAGTAAATATTAATTTTAGACTCGGAGATTTAGACTGGTAGACAATGCTATTAGCATTAAGTCTTCATATCACTAAATAGTTTGTGTGGAAGTTTTAAATTAATAAATAAATAATTTTGTGGGACTAATAGCAAGTTATGGATAAGTAAGTCTGTTCAGAATTTGGTCTGAGGCCACAAGTTTATCTGAATTCCATGAGCGAGTTTCATGACAAAATTGAATGTTTAAACAGCCATGACAAATGGGGTGTTCCTAATAATAAATAATGGTATAATTTATTTACTCTAGTAGAGTATGAGTTCTGACCTCTCCGAGTTTTGGGCTCTAACAAATGTTTAAATCTTTGGGATCTTGTGACTCGGGTTGATTCCTTCAACCCGCCATTTCGTCCACCATTAAAATAAGAGTACTCGTGATAAAAATACTATCTACCTGTAAGTTACTATTATTTGAATCATTGGGGCTTTGCGGTGATTTTTCAAATATTAATTATTATTGAAACTAGCTGAAATAATCAAACCGATTGAACGATGAACCTTTGAATGATTATATTGAAATGCTACTTCCCGCATGTGGCCCGCACATCAGATGGAAGGTGGACAGAGCGTTTACTGCACTGGTACCCACGCGACGCTGAGGCCCGGAGAGCGCGCGGCCGCCCGCGACGGCGCTGGCGCGATGACATCCAAGATGTTGCCGGCGTCACATGGACCAGACACGCCGCGGACCGAGCTCAATGGCAATGGATGGAGGAGGCCTTCACCCAAAGATGGGTGCCCAAAATAAAGAATTAAATTCTAGTGCTTAAACATACAAACATGATATAATGTAATCATTATTTTTTTGGGAATAAAATGGATTATTATTATTATTATTATTACTTCCCGCATTCATGAATATGTTATTTATGAGATATTACTTACCTTGTGACACCATTCGTTGTGAAGTGTTCCATTAGTGTGAAGAATTAATGGAAGAAGCTGGTACAGACTTAGCTAGTTATAGAACATGGGTGACAACTGATTGAGCCAGAGAGAGACTGATGTCGCCCGCCTACGACGTGCCGGGCCATGGGCCGCTCGTGTACTGCGGCCTGCAGGGCGTCGCCTCGCTGCTGGCGGAGGTGATGCCGCGCGACGAGCTGGCGCACCAGCTGTGCGAGAACCTGCGCGCCGGTGACTGGCTCGCCGACTACATCGCGAGCCGCGTGGAGCGCGAGCCGCGCCTGGCCGCGCGCGTGGCGCCGCTCTACCGCGCCGCGCTGCGCCCGCTGGAGGCGCCTACTTCGCGGAGCGCGCGCTGCAGCTGTACCGCGAGGTGGCGCGCGAGGCGCTGGCCCGCCTGGCGCCGGCCGACGGCGCGACACGGAGCGCTGGCTGAAGGAGCCGCCGTGAGGGCAAGACAGGCATACGACATTGCCGCCCAATATGTGATCGAGTAAAGACATGACCAGCATACGACCTTACTGGTCAGTTATGATTAAGTGAGGGCAAGACAGGCATACGACATTGCCGCCCAATACTTGATCGAGTAAAGACATGACCAGCATACGACCTTGCTGGTCAGTTATGATTAAGTAAGGGCAAGACAGGCATACGACATTGCCGCCCAATACATGATCAAGTAAAGACATGACCAGCATACGACCTTGCTGGTCAGTTATGATTAAGAGAGGGCTTGACTGGCATACGACATTGCCAGTTGATAACTCAGAGAGTGGCATGACTGGCATACGACTTTGCCGCCGCTCAATATTTATTTGTTTATTTGTTACTAATTATTATTTATTTGTTTATTTCTTACTTATTATTATTTATTTGTTTATGTGTTACTGGTATGACTTTGCCAATTATTGATAAACATTTGACGGCATGATTGGCATATGACTTTGCCACCGACCAATGTTAACTGAATAAGAATCTGATTGGCATACGACATTGCCAATTGACTTGACTGGCATACGACTTTGCCGCCGACCAATATATAACTTAATAAAATAAGGATGGCATACGACCTTGCTAGTTGATAACTAAGGAAGGGCAGTTATCATATGACTTTGCCGCCGCTTAATGCTTGACTGAATGAGGATAATAATGGCATACGACTTTACCAATTGATTATCAATAGAGACCATGACTGGCATACGACGTTACCACCCAATTCATTATTTAATGAGAACATGACATGTGACCTGGCTATACAATAAGGAGTGGCCGCCTTATTGGTGAACGAGTAAAGACAACTGACAAACGATATTGCAGCCCAAGTAATTATGTGAAACATGGCATACGACTTTGCTATCCAACTTGTTAGTGACTTACGACCTTGCCGCCTAAAATTATAATTATGTGAAGGAACGACGGAAGCATGATTTTGCCGTCCAATTGTGATTGCAGGCGGATTAATAATCTTATGATTAGTTAATGTTAAACATAAATGAATGCGTCAAAGAACCGAGTGCCATTATTTTAGTGGCATGCAACAGTTTATTTATTCTTTACTGAACACATATAGATGACTTAGAGGCAAATAAAGTGGTTATATACAGAGGCGGATTTGCCATTTGATTTGACTTTGCCTAAGGGTTAAATAAATTGATGGCACTGATAAAAAAAAAAAAAAAAGGTGATAAAAACTGATCTGATGGATTGCTTCTTGCTGAAACAGCAACCATATGGGTATACTGGAATTACGGGTACGATTATTGTGGTTGGACTTATATCTCGATGGGTTGAAAACTTTTTGTTACAGATTCATGCGAAACAAATTATGTTGCGAGGCTCCTTGAGTGAGATCTGATAATTTTGTTCAATCTATGAACGTAAAACTAATATTGATTGGAAACTATAAAACCAGCAAAAAATTAATTAACAGGTTGACAACAATAACAAGATTTAAAATACCTATATAATAAATGCTTAGCTTTATGTTCTGACTATACCTTGTTATAAAGCAAAATTTGAGAATGCCATAATCGAGATTCAGCCTGTTAAATTACAGAGACAAGCCCAAATATTGACCCTAAATATTTTTGTGAATTTGTACCTATGGTTATAGCTTAGGCCATGACTTTTGGTTATTTGAATTATATGCCTTGAAGACTCCTTGCGACAATTCGACTTAAGCAGTTAACTTTCGAGTTAGTAAATAGAAAAAAAACTTACTATATTGAATGTGTATGGAGAATACGCGATAAACATACATAAAATGATACGGGACTGGAAAATAATTAGTAATTAAAACATCTGTGATAAATTAACTGAAGTAAACCGTTGGGACATCATGAACCTCAAAAACATAGAACAAAAAAAAAAAAAAAAAAAAAAAAATTGTAAGTAAATGAACAAGATTATGCTGTGACTGGGCTTAACCATGACATTCTTTAAGGTACCATTAAGTATAACTTGGTGACCTCTCTGAAGTAGCTGATAGTAATGCTCAGAGTATTTGGATAAACAATGAGTTTTATTTATAAAGTTAATTCTTCGGGGCCTCTATTGCTTTAAATTTATGTGGATGACGGATCTGAAGGTTGTGATGCCATTAATATTGGACTAGCAGTTAGTGACCGAGCTTCGCTCGGTATTTTTTTGATAAAGTACTTATGAATGATGAAATCATATTTTTCGATCTTACTACCACTACATAATAATAAAAAAATAAGAACTGGTTATTTAAAAAAAATCACGAGTGCAATGAATGCGATAGAAATTTCCGGAAGTTGTCTACAGAGTGTTTACGTAGTCATTTAGTTCCAAAACTCGACAATAGATGGCGTTCTCTGTAAAACATAACCCTTGAGTGCTCAGTTTCTCACAGAGCTTAGTTTTTGCTTCTGACCAACAGATGGCGCTAGGAGTAATGATATTACGATAAAGTTGTTTGTTCTTAACTGGGAGACCCCGATATTTTTTTTAAATGAAACCTAGCTAGATCGATTTATCGCCCCGAAAACCCCTGTATACTAAATTACGTGAAAATTGTTGGTGCAGTTTCCGAGATCCTAAAGATATATATATATATACAAGATTTTCTCGTTTAAAGGTATAAGATTTAATAAGACACCAGTAAATGGGAATAAAATATATAATATAAAAAAAAAAAAAATAACAGTTGTAAATGTGTGTGTAAGTCACAACGTGAAGGAAGTCATTCCTGTTTCAATACAATGGGTTCTCGGTGAATAAGGATTGTTAAACGTAGAAGCATTGGTTATGTTTTGACTTAGTGTGGTTGATTACATAGACCAAAGAAAAAAATATTGCCACTTAGCGACTAGTAAGTAGGTGCATGAAAATCTGAACATGACTGATAGTTAAATCTCACTTTTCCTGATACTCGTGATACCTACTATAAATAGGACTATCATTGTGATACTTCGCTATTGACGAAAATATGATACAAAACTTAATGAACATTGATGATAAAAATAATAATATTGGAATTGTTAAAGTAAGATGTTGGTACGCCGAGACTAGATAAAAGTTATTTGAGTAGGTACCTACCTACTGTAAATTGATGAGGCTTCAGTTTTAAGTTACGAGCAAAGCACTTGTCTGGGTCCTGATCTAGTTCCGTCTGATTGACTTTTTAGGCCCACATGATGTTAGCTAAGTTATTGATGATATTATTGATGATTATGATGATGCGATATATTATAGACGACACACAGACACAGACAGGCATTTATTTGCACATTAAGAAAACTATTAAAGACAAATATTGTATATTATCAAAATCATAAAGAAAGATATAATTGCAAATATTAACATTGAAAGAGATTGTTGTATGAGCTAGAGTATGCTACTGCAGCAAATCTGCTCTGGCTCAGCATTAAGCTTCACCACCAGCGGCAACTCAGCGCCGTTACTCTGTCAGAACCGTTAGATGTGTTGAAAGGAATGTAGGTAGGTATATTATTACTTAGCTGAAATTATTGTGTACCAACAAACTATTTTGTGTAGATGAGACTAACTGACTATATTGAACGAAGGGACTTGTTCTTTTAGGATGGCCGACTGTAACGATGCCATTCTAAAAGCTATGGCTTTACTATGATCCTAACGTAGGTTGTCAATCTGTCGCTGTCATGTAAAGGTGTCAAAGTGTTTCGCGCGCATGGATCCAGGAAGAGAAGGATAAAGACAATAGAATAGAAAAGAAAATTCTTTATTGCACACCTTAAAACTAACAGTGGAAAAACAAGTAACAATAATTGAAAACATACTAATGTACAATGGGCGGTCTTATCACTGAAGAGCGATCTTTTCCAGACAACCTAGATATAGTTGTATAGCTAGCGGTGTTTTGTTTGGTGGAATATTATAATGGTTGCGAATTGCGATGTTATCAATGGTGAACGAGTGTTTCATAGTTGAGTCCCAATCAAGAAACGACGTTTTACAATACGAATCTGTAGCCTACTTGGTTATTAGTCTTATTGCTAAACTTAAATGAATGTTTTGTCAAAAGTAAATGAATAAACTAAGATTCGTTTTTAATACTCAAGTAGTAAAACACAAAGTGATAATTAGAGACTAATAATGTAAGAATTTTTGGAACCAATTATATTGGTATAATATCTAGATTTTGAATAAACTTTGATTAGTTATGCATACTCAAGTAGCAAAACACAAAGTGGTAATTAAAGACTAATACCATTAATATTGTAAGAACTTTCAGAATAAATTATATTGGTATAATATCTAGATTTTGGATAAACTAAGATTAGTTATGCATACTCAAGCAGTAAAACACTTATTGATAATTAGAGACTTAAGCTGTGAAGCTTAAAGCTTTTCCAAAGTGGCAAAACATGTAAACATAATGTGAACGAAATAGTTGATATTATAGGCGAACACATGGTTATTGAATTAATACAATCTCTCGAAATACTCAATAGTTTAGTTCGGAATACCAACTATTTTGTGTGGTCATAACTGACGACTACTCTGCTACTCCGTACTGGACGTAGGGACCCGTCCCAAGTAGGATGGCCGACTGTAACGCAACTTTATTTACAAGCTCTATGTTATAGATAGAATCACCTTACGTCCGTTATGTCACCTGTCATGCACATTATAATGTCAACGAGTTGACAGTTACAGGCGGGCTTTGGGGGGCAAAACGAACGTCAGTCAGACTAGCTATGGGATTTATGGTGTTATGTGAAATGTAAAAGATTATAATATGATGTTATAAACATCCGAAGAGTTTTAATCTGTGCTACGATACGACTTGTCAAGGATACATTTTACAATAGCAACTGATAAGTAAGGTAAGTATACAATATGAATATTAAATTCGGAGTACTAATTCAATATCAGAGCAAAACCTACTTTTGCTCTGATTTAATTATCAAAGAACATGATTTGTTTTATAAATTTGTTCGTAATATTTTATTACTTTTCTCTAGATTTAATTAATTAAGTTTGCAAAATATAAAAGACCTTTTAATAATATTGTACAGCGTTCGCTTAACCACACACACACACACCCACACCCACTCTCTAACGTCCGGTACGTAAGTTTACAAAAGATAATGTAAATGTTAATTATCTAATAAGTACAACTTTTTTGTAGATTTTTTTACTTTGCTGTATTTTTGTTTTATAAACTCCATCAGGGGTTATAATTGGATTAAACAATGAAACTATATGCTCTGGAAACTAAAAATGGCAGCCGCCAACCAGACCAATGGTTTAACCAAAAGCTATTTCAAGAGATCTACAGTGCGTCAGCAATGAACTTTCACAAAGCATTGTTCAATTTGGGGTCTCTGCTTCTTTAATTTAAGAGCTTAACTCTTTTCGGGGTTTGATGCAGTTTTTTCCAGTTCTTTCGAATGCGGCCTCCTTGACTTCCTTATACGACATGATAGCGACTTTTTCTTTTATCTGGCTCATGTAACTTATTCTTGGCCTTCCTCTTCGATTTTGTATCGTCTCAAGTATAACTCTCTTCTCCTTTACTCCCTCTAAGACCTCTTTGTTCGTAACTTTTTCCGTCCAGCTAATTTTCTCTATTCTCCGCCAGCATCACATTTTGAAAAATGTGGATTTGCGGTCAGCTTTCCCAAAAATAGTTCCCAGCTGTAACAGGCAGTCGGGAGTCCAGCGCCAGCGCCAGCGGTGCGTGTTGAGCTGCTTCCATCACGCCGGCTGACGCTGACGCTATGAAAGTCGTGTCAATTGAACCGCGCCAATAGCGGCGGAGGCGTGGCGTGGCGTGGCGTGGCGTGGCGTGGAGCTGTGTGGGTGTGGCGAGTGCCTATTGGGACTTTTGCTCACGGCGACTGAATCGTATTTTCTCCATATTAAAAACGAGAATACCACGTGCCCGTTTCGCATATGCAATTCTAAAATATACCACACCTTTTATCTTTTATAGACAGCAAGTAATTACATATTTAAGTCTTTTATATTTGGATTGATCAAGTCATTCCACTGACTGTCCCTACTGGTGCCGTAGGTACCTGTAGGTACACATGTAAGCGAACCCTTTTCGTGACGTATCGCTGACGAGATCTTTTCAAATGAGGTCGCATTTCTCTTTAATGAGGTGTACATTCCCGCATTTACATATTCTGTTTGTTTCTGCAGGAACACGCGCCGCCGCCGCCGCCTCGTCTCTAATTATCGCAATATGCGTCTATTATGTCGCTCTCGTCTCGGCTCTATCGTATCGTTTCTCTTCATCATTTAACGTATATTTTCATACAAAAAATATGAAAATACATATGGCATGTATAAGTCCAATACATCACCATAATATTTCATCAAGTTCAAATAAATTACGTATTGAGCTTAGTGCGTGTACTATTGTTTTAGTGCCCAAAAAAGAAGGGGATAAACACACCGAATACTGGCACCCCCTTTCTAATATACTTACTAACTATTACACAAACCAAATATATAAGCTCATAATTTAACACACTAAACTAGAAAAATATCAAAGATTGAGATTTGTTTGTGGTCGCTCGATTCCCATACAAATTGATTTATACAACTACTAGCTGTCACCCGCGACTTCGTCCGCGTGGTTAGTATAAAGTCATAGTTTGAGTTCGTTTAAAAGAAACTATTTTATGGTGGAAAGCGGACAACTATTGATATGTTTTCACTGTTTTTTGCGTATTTTTTGAGAGTTATTTTTCGTGAATTTGCCTTAGTGGCTAAGTTGGGTTATGTATGCGTTGGTTTTACATGACCAAGTGCTGGTTACCTTAGTTTTGAGTTTGCATTCAAAACTATATAAAGTGTGTTCGAAAGATGGTAAATGCTGTTGTAGCCGATTTTTTTCAGCTGTGTTTAGTTTTGGTATGATAGGTGCTTCCCGCGATTTTGTCTTAGTGGTTATCATGGGGTTTTTTGTAAACCTTTGTGTGTATTCAAACCTGGTGACACATGCTGCGGTAGCAGAATTTTTTAAATGTTTTTTTTGCGTATTTTGTAAAGCTCGTTTTCGTGATTTGTTTTAGTGGCTAATTTGGGCTATCGTATTCGTTAGTGTATGATCGAATTCGGTTTTTTTAGTTTGATATGATCAAATGCAAGTTACCATAGTTTTGAGCTTGTACTTTAGAGTGTATTTGAATTTGAAGGCGAGTTCTGTTGTAGCTGTTTTTTTTCAGCGGTGTTTAGTTTAAGCATGATAGATGATTTCCGCAATTTTGTCTTGGTGGTTATCATCGGTTTTTTTGTAAACATTTGTGTGTATTAAAACCTGGTGACAGATGCTGCGGTAGCTGAAAATTTTTTAATGTTTTTTTTTGCGTATTTTGTAAAACTCGTTTTCGTGATTTGTTTTAGTGGCTAATTTGGGCTATCGTATTCGTTAGTGTATGATCGAATCTGGTTTTTTTAGTTTGACATGATCAAATGCAAGTTACCATAGTTTTGAGCTTGTACTTTAGAGTGTATTTGAATTTGAAGGCGAGTTCTGTTGTAGCTGTTTTTTTTCAGCGGTGTTTAGTTTAAGTATGATAGATGATTTCCGCAATTTTGTCTTGGTGGTTATCATCGGTTTTTTTGTAAACATTTGTGTGTATTAAAACCTGGTGACAAATGCTGCGGTAGCTGAAATTTTTTTAATGTTTTTTTTTGCGTATTTTGTAAAGCTATTTTTTGTGATTTTATGTTATATTAGTGGCTAATTTGGGGTTTCGTATGCATGTTGGTGTATAATCGAATCTGAATTTTTAATTTGACATGACCAACTGCTGGTTACCATAGTTTTAAGCATGTTCTTTAGAGTGTCTTTGAATTTGAAGGCGAGTGCTGTTGTAGCCGATTTCTTTCAGAGGTGTTTAGTTTAAGTATGATAGATAATTCCCGCAATTTTGTCTAAGTGTTTATCTTTGGTTTTATTGTAAGCCTTTGTGTGTATTCAAACCTGGTGACAGATGCTGCGGTAGCTGAAATTTTTTTAATGTTTTTTTTGCGTATTTTGTAAAGCTCGTTTTCGTGATTTGTTTTAGTGGCTGATTTGGGCTATCGTATTCGTTGGTGTATGATCGAATCTGGTTTTTTTAGTTTGACATGATCAAATGCAAGTTACCATAGTTTTGAGCTTGTACTTTAGAGTGTATTTGAATTTGAAGGCGAGTTCTGTTGTAGCTGTTTTTTTTCAGCGGTGTTTAGTTTAAGTATGATAGATGATTTCCGCAATTTTGTCTTGGTGGTTATCATCGGTTTTTTTGTAAACATTTGTGTGTATTAAAACCTGGTGACAAATGCTGCGGTAGCTGAAAATTTTTTAATGTTTTTTTTTGCGTATTTTGTAAAGCTATTTTTTGTGATTTTATGTTATATTAGTGGCTAATTTGGGGTTTCGTATGCATGTTGGTGTATAATCGAATCTGAATTTTTAATTTGACATGACCAACTGCTGGTTACCATAGTTTTAAGCATGTTCTTTAGAGTGTCTTTGAATTTGAAGGCGAGTGCTGTTGTAGCCGATTTCTTTCAGAGGTGTTTAGTTTAAGTATGATAGATAATTCCCGCAATTTTGTCTAAGTGTTTATCTTTGGTTTTATTGTAAACCTTTGTGTGTATTCAAACCTGGTGACAGATGCTGCGGTAGCTGAAATTTTTTTAATGTTTTTTTTGCGTATTTTGTAAAGCTCGTTTTCGTGATTTGTTTTAGTGGCTGATTTGGGCTATCGTATTCGTTGGTGTATGATCGAATCTGGTTTTTTAGTTTGACATGATCAAATGCAAGTTATCATAGTTTTGAGCTTGTACTTTAGAGTGTATTTGAATTTGAAGGCGAGTTCTGTTGTAGCTGTTTTTTTTCAGCGGTGTTTAGTTTAAGTATGATAGATGATTCCCGCAATTTTGTCTTGGTGGTTATCATCGGTTTTTTTGTAAACATTTGTTTGTATTAAAACCTGGTGACAAATACTGCGGTAGCAGAATTTTTTTTAACGTTTTTTTTGCGTATTTTGTAAAGCTATTTTTTGTGATTTTATGTTATATTAGTGGCTAATTTGGGGTTTCGTATGCGTGTTGGTGTATAATCGAATCAATTTTTTTAATTTGATGTGACCAACTGTTGGTTACCATAGTTTTGAGCATGTACTTTAGAGTTTATTTGAATTTGAAGGCGAGTGCTGTTGTAGCCGATTTTTTTCAGCGGTGTTTAGCTTAAGTATGATAGATGATTCCCGCAATTTTGTCTAAGTGATTATCATTGTTTTTTTTGTAAACCTTTGTGTGTATTCAAACCTGGTGACAGATGCTGCGGTAGCTGAAATATTTTTAATGGTTTTTTTTGCGTATTTTGTAAAGCAATTTTTTGTGATTTTATGTTATATTAGTGGCTAATTTAGGGTTTCGTCTGCGTGTTGGTGTATAATCGAATCAGATTTTTTAATTTGACATGACCAGCTGGTTACCATAGTTTTGAAGCGGTGCGGTGTTTAGTTTCGGTACGATAGGTGTTTTCCGCGATTTTGTCTTAGTGGTTACGGTGGGGTTAATGTAAACTTTTATGTGTATTCAAATTTGGTGACAGATGCTGCGGTAGCAGATTTTTTTTGACTGTTTTTTTTCGTATTTTGTAAAGCAGTTTTTTGTGAATTTTCATGAAACTTTTTTCCTTTTTTTTCTTCTGTTAGGAAAATAATTTTCCGATTTTCTTTCTTAATGCACCTTTGCTCTATAAGAGCAACACATCTTTCAAGGACTAATGGTTTAGGCTGTGCGTTGATTTTTCTTTAAACCATTTTTCCCCTTTTTCTCCTCTTCGGGAAATAGTTTTCCAATTTCCTTTCTTAGTACACCTCTACGTTATAAGAGGAACATACCCTCCAAGTTTCATGCTTCTAGGACTAACGGTTTAGGCTGTGCGTTGATTGTCAGTCAGTCAGTCAGTCAGTCAGTCAGTCAGTCAGTCAGTCAGTAACGAAAGAGTTTTATATATTTAGATTAGTGGCTAATTTGGGGTTTCGTATGGGTGTTGGTGTATAATCGAATCAGATTTTTAATTTGACATGACCAACTGCTGTTTACTATAGTTTTGAGCTTGTACTTTAGAGTGTATTTGAATTTGAAGGCGAGTGCTGTTGGAGCCGATTTTTTTCAGCAGTGTTTAGTTTAAGTATGATAGATGTTTCCCGCGATTTTGTCGTAGTGGTTATCATCGGTTTGTTTGTGAACCTTTGTGTGTAATCGAACTTGGTGCCAGATGCTGCGGTAGCTGAACATTTTTAATGAGTTTTTTTTGCGTATAAAGCTATTTTTTGTGATTTTTCTTAAAATCATTTTCCGTTTTTTCTTCTTTTTGGGAAATAATTTTCCTATTTTCTTTCTTAGTGCACCTCTGCTCTATTAGAGGAACACACCTTCTAAGTTTCATGCTTCTGGGGCTAACGGTTTAGGCTGTGCGTTGATTTTTCTTTAAACCATTTTTCCCCGTTTTTCTCCTCTTTGGAAAATAATTTTCCATTTTCCTTTCTTAGCGGATGCCTACGTCATAACATCTACCTGCATGTCAAATTTTAGCCCGATCCGTCCAGTGGTTTGGGCTGTGCGTTGATAGATCACTATGTCAGTCAGTCACCTTTGAGTTTTATATATATAGATGGGCGTGAGAGTACAGTATGTAGACTAAAAGAACAGTGGTTGGCTTTTTTATGGGTCTTTATAAACGGGTCAACATATTTGGTTGAAGAAAACTGTTGATTTACAGTGAAAATAGCATCAAAATTTAGTTAATTTTTGTCAATGTATGAGTAAACACGGATAGTGGCTGACGGCTCTGACGTCATTGCAATTATGTTGGAGCGAGACGTTGCAAGCTCGCGGCATCCACGTCCGCGCTGTTGCCATACGTCCCAGTCTTTTCATAATTCACTCGGCTCAATAATTTTAAATTTTGCTAAGTTTAAGCCCTGCACACATCTTAGTGATCTGCGATGGCGATCAGCTGACGCTGAGAAATATGACAGTGATATTTGGCAGCGTTTCACTGATCGCCATCGCCATCGCCTAGATGTATGCAGACCTATAATTATATTCCTGAGGCAGCAAGGAGTTCGAAAGTCTATGCAAGCATTACGTCATAGAAACAACACTTTTTAAACTTCTTGCTGTCAGTTTCCAACCTCCTTGTGCCCTCTCTTGCAAAAACACAATGTTGTCATTGTGTTGTCATTGGTACCTACTTTATTATTCCGTTGGTTTGCTGTGAAAAAAGAGTGCTATCTACTATCTAAATCAGATATTTTTTTTCATTCGTGACGCCATGGAGCCACGAACTTCGGTCTATGTAGTTTGTTGCCTGTTCTTCTACGCTTGGTCGCGTGGAACTGGCACCTAGACTCACCTAGCTATAAGACGTTTCAAAGTGATTCTTGCATCGTAATGAATAAAAAATGATTGAGTTTGAGTTTTTTGAGTTTTCAGATTTCAAAAATCATCTATACTCTGGTCCCAGGAAAAGTCGCTAGCGAAGTCTGGGACAAATAAAACGATGTCATGGAGATATAAAAACGTAAGTATGTGCTTACCTACGTACGCAAGTAATTATAGTTGTCGTATTTTACACAAACCTATCGCAGATTATTGAACTTACGGCTAACTATCAAAAACTCTCTATGACTTGTTGCAGGCGAACAGAAGTGTGGTGCAAAAAGATGAAAACAGACGATTCCAATCCACCACCCACAACGGGGAATAGATCCTAATCGGCGGTGATAGAGAAAACCCTGTACACACACTTGCTTTTCATCTATAAGTAAAAAAATATAAGTTTGTAATGAATAAACACAAAACACAGTGGTGCCAAGTTCATTTATTTATTTATTTCTATACATATCTTGTTTTTTATTGTGTAGCCCAGCGGATGCAAGTGTATGTCAATAAAAGCTTTGTGGTTGAGAAATAAATAAGTACATAATAATAATATGTAAAAAATAAAATATTGACTTACAGAGTATGTACTCATTTTTACGTGAAATTATGACAAACAATAGGTATTTACGGTCTATTATTGAAATCATAAAAAAATATAGGTAACCTAATTTCGAAACCCGATCAAAGCTGGATATTCTGCAGAAGGAATATTACAACTAGAATAAATCATTTTGCAAAATGAAAAATTTGAGCCAAAAAAGTCGTTTGGTAGACAAGAATTGAACTCGGTACCGTAGCTCTGCAGCCGATAGGCCTAGCCACTGGTCCAATTTAACCGATGTCAGTATGTTGAAATTAGCTTATAGTTTGAAAACAACAAAATGCTTGTCTGTGTGCGTAATTAGTCTGCTTCAATCCCTGCGATTTTGATTTTTCGAACTTTAAGTACTTTTCAGACCAAAATAAACACGAATTATAGCTAGGGACATAATAAATAATTCGCTATAAACGGGCCACATACTACTACAAAATAAAATACACGTTTTCATTTAAAAAATAAATAAAATGATGAAATTAGAACATCAACGCCATCTCTTGACACTGATGCGCCTAGCGGACCACCACGGACCACGTTAAAGTGATAAATAAACTTTGACGTAACAAAAACTGTCAGTTTCATTCATGTTGCTAGCACATTATAAACATAATTATTATAATTATCTACGTAAATTACTTGAAAGCTAGATAGGTTGAACATGAACCGTGACCACACTGCTGGTTCCCAGCGAACATTATTTAAAGTGAAAAGCTTTCACAGCGCTCTCTGTTTACTGTAGTAAGCCTATAATCGCGTTTTCCGTTTCAATTGTTCCATTAAAATGCGTTGCTTTGTTGCCGAATCAAATATGAATGGCAACGCCGCGCGCCGCGGAGCACCCACGCCCACGTCACGTCGCGCTATGCAAGCCGCTAGTGGGTACACCACACAACACAACACATGCCGACAAGGAGACATGACACAAGTATCCCACAAGGAGACTTACTCACTTACTTCCACTTGGATTCTTGACTTTATTCAAAGACACAGTGCGAAAAAGTACGGCGTAAGGTAAATAGCCTTATTCGAAATCACTTTGCAGAAATCGGAAGTATATCGAATGTATCGATTTCAGCGATGAGGCTGCTCCTTGTACTGTATTATTTTATGCAGTCATTATGTATCCTTGTGTACCATAAAGTGTAACTTAGTTAACACTTTATTGTAGACAATCTTTAATATAAAGTGGTGAATCTAGAACTATGATGCAAATAGTAGCTATACATGACGTAGTGGAGCCAACAACAGAATAACCAGAGTCACCCCACAATGAAAGTGACCACATTATTGTGTAAATGTCAACCAGTATTCGAGGTCGCGTCGGGTGCTCGTTGCGGCTAGTAGGGGAGCTCTCTCCGCAATATTAGTTCCACCCATTTGAGCACCATTTCATTAATACAGCGGTTATCGATGGAAACTAGCGCGGTTAGTTAGTCACTACTCTACATCTGGGAATAGTGTATTGTGTTACATTATTGTTCTATGTATCCGTTATATTGTCCGGTGGTCGGTTGCAAAAAACGAGCTGTGCGGGCTTATTTGTAACCATTCGACGATCTAATAAAATGTAGACGTTTTGCCGCTTCGCCTATTGCTCAAGTCAACTTGTATCGGAGATGTTTTAAACAATGGCGTCGCGAATTTATTGGCCATTTAGCGGTGAATGTCTCTCGTGCCTTCGAGTGTACGCCAGACCTGAAGCTGAGGGGGGGGGGGGGAGGCACAGCGGGCGGGGGACATGAATTCAAATGGTAGAACGTTTCCTTCGAAAAATACTCGCTGAAGAACTTCAAATAAACTGGGGCTCAATGGATGAAAGGGTACGGACATTTTAAAATATCGAATAGATAGAGACGAAAACATCGGCTTTGACACTTTTTGTAATCGGGTAATCTGATTATTGTTCCATAAGCGGGTTTAGCAGTGCGAATATAGGTCAATGACTTATACAGAGAATATTAAAACAGCTCAAAGAGATCGTTCTGATTCTGTGTCGAGTGTGCTATCATATTTGTATTCGGGACAAGTCTTAGCATTAGCAGATATCGCGTGCTCGTCTCTAGGTATCGTACTCTTTCCGTGCTCTGTGTTCAAAGTAGATGGGCTTGCTTGCGGCGCGCGGCGGCGGCGGCGGCGGCGGCGGCGGCGGCGGCGGCGGCGGCGGCAGGACAGATCTAAACGGAAGTGCTCGTTCTGCTAGTTATGCGCCGTTTTAGAAAACCGAGCTTTACGCGACCACTAGTAGCAAAAGTTAATAGAATCATTCAATTTTCCTACTTAAAATTCCTATTTCTTGAAATCTCGTAAAAAAATAATCACATACTTCGTGACTAGTTTTAGTCAGTTAAAACTGAGTTTCAATAAGAAAAAATCTCAAACTTGAGAAACATTGAATACTACTTCGATCGCTTGACTGGCTACAAGCACAGGGTAAAGAACATAAATGCATTTCCCTCGTGGAAATCCAGGTTATCGCAAGAGCGCGTTTGAGTGATAGCTCCTTGACGAGCGATACTCTCAGTTTATCGCAGCCCGCGCCAACAACACGGAATGCCGGGGTTACAGCTACTGATGTGGCGGCAGACGCGACTTATAGCCACGGCTCCAATGTTATTTATGAACAACAAAAAACACTCAAACTCAAAACTTTCAAATCACGTCTTTTTGTTCCCCACTTATCACATTTTGTAAACTCTTTTAGGTCTCCCACGATATTTTTTACTTTTATATATAGCTCTTTAACATAATGCAACAACCATGTTTTTTCTAAATACTTTCTCGACACAATATGCAGAATTAAGTTATCTTATTTAGCTTGAGTACTACTAAAAGAAACATGTTCTACTGTAGGTAGGTCGCGTCCGATACCTACAACCTTATCCTTAGCTTTAAAGTATAACTCCTTAGAGACACACTTTTCATAGCCTTACAAAACATCGTTAAACTGAAATATCTCTGCTTTTATTTATTTTAATTTCGTCGCTTAGCTCTTATTATAGTAATCAGCAAATGATATCACGGATGCGGCCGGCACGCTTGTCTGCTGAAGTTCCTCGCTCGAAGTTATTTGCTTCCTTGTTTTTTATGTTTTATGTTATTAATGGAGACAAACCGTTTCTCTGTTAGGTTGGTGGCAGCGGGCGCTGAGTTTAAGATTTTGCATCGCCAGCGGTATAGTGATTTGATGAACTGGAATATAAAGTGGAAAAGCTCCCGCATAGCTATGCGGGCGAAATTTCTAGAATTTTTTGAATAGGGAAGCTTGTTTCTTCGTCTCTACCCATGAGGTTAGAAATTGTTTTGTTTCCATTCCTCATTGCATTAAAAGCTTAATAATACATAATTGTCCATAATTCGGTGGTATATGCTGATGTAACCGATGCCGAGCACTCGGTTGATGTCATTGGTCATTGTTGTTCGCTCGTGTTGCCCTATCCACGGGAAGGAGGGGAATAATATTACTTTACTTTTATAGTTCTTTAGTTTGTGTTATGCTTAACGCGACAAAAGTGATAAAAATAACATTTCACAAGATAGACAGCCTGTAGAGCTTACGATTCAAGCAGTCTAGTTTATAGTCTAGACATGACATTGTGTGTTTGTTTAGATTAATTGCAATTAGTATCTCAGCTCCATTCGCGGTGTTATTGAGCCGCGTGATTGGGCTGCGTGTAACCACGTGATATAGGGCCCTAGCTAGGTGTGCAGGCGCCGACTGAATTATTAATGGTTGTGCTCTATTTATATGGCTTCGTCTTGTTTAGCGAGACGCGCTTGTTGTTCCAACAAAGCAACAAAACAACTCTCTGAAGATTCATTGTGTGTCATTTCTGTTGTCTGTTCGACAATATACGGCTAGCCAATAAATCTACACAAGTCATGCCACGCTATGAGAAAAAAACATTTATCCCAACTAGAAAGTAAACAGTTAGAATAAATATAATAGTAGATTATTAAAATATACTTACAAAAGTACCGTGCTGGATGTCATTGGAACGGTTATACATTCTACTTTTAACCAAAGTAGAGAAGTTAGAGAGTTATTAAGATCAATAAAGTGTTTTTCTTTCTTTATTTCGAAGCAGAATTGTGAGAGATTGGTGGCTGAAATAAGTTATTCGTGAAACCTGCGAGCTATGAGTAAGTACGTGCGTGGAATCGATCGCACTCATCAAATATATCTATCGTGTGAAAATGTCTAAACGATATTATTACATTAGAGAACTTTACAAAGGCCATTAGACACAAATTGTTTGGCCCTCTACCCCACCTGTTACAACCCATGTTCCGATGGCCCAAATGCGGCCATTACGGTCCCAATGCCCTCATCCCATCGGTCCTTCCACGCCGTCTAGACCATTTAGATGACATCTGACATCTCCGCTATTATCATTAATAGTTAACTCATTAAAGAGCGCTGGTGGCCTAGTGGTAGCGGCCCCGCCTTCCGATCCTAAGGTCGTGGGTTCAAATCCAGTCGTGTACTAATGACGTGTGTTTTTCTTCACAAAAATGTATGTACTAGCATCGGCCAGTGCTCTCAAACGGTGAAGGAAAACATCATGAGGAAACCGCCATATCGTAGAACCTAAAAAGTTCAAAAAATATGTGTCAAGTGCACGAAAGGAGCCTCTTTGGGACGCACTTAAAATCCTTTCACCACACTTGGTTTGAAGGAATCAGTGACACGATAAGAAGAAGATGATTAATAGTTGAAGGCGGCACACACCACCAAACGTATACTATTTTATAGTTATCACCTTCACATTATGACTTTCCTACCATTAAATTTCAATCAACTATTAACTTGTAGAGCATTGGGCTCGAGACACAAAGGAATACATGTTCTATTATTCCTGATTTGATATCGGGATTCGGCTTGAGTACGGATGTAAGAAGCCGGTGGAGCAGGCTCGAAATAGCTCTTCCAGGAAAAGTGAGATCGCCTGTTATCCCACTGTACACTTCTTCAGGGTGACTATTGATACCATCATGATTGTATTATGGATTAATTCTTTTATTTTTAACATCTAAAGACTTATTATTTATTTACACAAAGAAACTTACAATTAACCAATATTTACAAAATGTACAAAATACACAAGAAACAGTTGAGCTATCTGCAGACCGTTACAAACGATCTAGAGATAGCTCAACTGATCCAAATCAGTACCAGACGGGAGCGTCCCCAAGACGCTTGTATCATTGTACTTGTATTACAGTATATCTATACTATACGAACATACCGAATACGTCACTTCAATATTACTATTTGTTTCGCCGTGTGTGCCCTTTAGTGGGTCGTTTGTTTAAAGCGGTACCTAAACTTGTTCAATAACGTATGACGTCAGACACCATGACGTGTGCATCATCACAATCAGAGTCAAACTTTATAATTTGCTACAAGCATTGGTTAATTGTTGATCGAGTTATATGAACGTACCGACCACGTGACTAGGAACACTCAGCGATAACAATGATTGCTAGGAGCTACAGTTGAGTACTTTCACACAAGTGAACTAAAATCATAATTTCAGAAAGTAACCGAGTGAAACCGTACCTATACCTAGGTATGCATGAGCGTGGGTGGGGCACCTCCATTGCGCCCGCTTAGACCTATTTCACTCAGTTCCTAGTAAAAATGAATATTTAAAACCATTTTGTAAGTTCCTGTTTTCCAAACTTTAAAATATATCCTTCTGGTACCATTTGCTGTAGCAAGTTCTTTTGTTTTCTTTAACTATTATGATCCAGTGATCAGTGATTGCCCCACGCACTTTGGAGTTACTAAAACCATCGCTGTTAGGGCTTCGCCCCTTGCTGCCAATTTATTTATTTATTTGGTAACAATACATCAATATTACAAAACTGTTACTTACTACATTTAACTACTTACCAATGCCGAGTGTTGTCCGTTTTGTTCATCACTGTGTTTTTAGGTAACGTGTTTTAAGAAGATAAATAAATCTTTCTATTCTATTTTTAATGTGTGTGTATTGTTCTACCTAATTATTGTTTTGATTTTGCACTGGCTTACAGTTATTGGAGAAATAAAGTTACTACTCATGTATAAAATATATTTGGTTGTACTAAATAAGGACTATTTCGAGCATACACATTCACACGAAATCATTGCATGTCAACGACAAAGTACAAACTGCCGTCTAACATGTTATAACACACAGTGGTACATAAAAAGACCCTGAGTTTGTACAAAATTGAAAAGGTTCCAATTACATCATTCAGTTTCCGGTTTCTATTGGACGATATCTACGGACAACTCTTCAAATACAGGTTTATTTTTTTCTCGCTCGAACAAGCAAAGGAATGGTCAGACCGTGCCGCGCGCACACACACTCCTATAACCACTTATAGTATAGGCAGTGTTAGCAGTATATCATTTAGTAAGAACTTGGTCATGCTGTGAGACTAGCTTTTGCCATTAAAATCTAACATCTCTTTGTTCTCAATATTATTGTTGTTTTCAATAAAATTGCACTTTAAGAACAAGCTTTTAATGGAGAATGAGTTCTTTTTTATACACACGTGTACATAAAAAAAAAAAAAAAAAAACTTATTCTTTACGCGCAATTTGTGATTTATAGTTTACATGCAGCTGAGTTGTGGTACTGGTTCAATTCCACTGTGACCAGTGTCCCATCAATTTCCATTATTTCCTTTCCTTTGATATCCTAATGGAGGGTTCACTTTGTAGCCTCTCGCGTCTCCTCTGTGTGCATTCTATTAATATTAAAAAGCTCAGCGAGCGTTCCATCAGCTCGTTACATTGACGGCGCACCCGCGTCCAACCAACTGAACCGTTTACGTCAATATTTCCATTAAAAATACTTCCTTGCGCTTTTTCTTTTCCAATTAAAGTTAGAGTTATACGTATACACGCAGGTTTGAAGCTAGCTTCATAGTTGTGTACGAACAGTGGATAAGTACGGCTCCATTAGAATCAGAATCAGAATCAGAATCATTTATTGACAAAGATGGTACACTCTAACAATAAATTGCTATGTGTCCAGAACCTTGGCTCGTCAAGCGTAATTAATTAACAATTTAGTTCCGAACTACTGTAAAAGGTAGGTACCATAAAATATTAAATATAAACCTTAAAACATAATGCGCTGTAAAGAGGCGACTTTGTCAGATTGTAGAAAAAATAAAATTAAGAAGTTGAAAGGACAGAAATTACACAAAAAGTCAACGTTGCACACTTAATAATACCTATTATACAAGGTGTATCTAAATATGTGTACTATGCGAAGGTGGGGGGTTTCAGACCACAATGGTGATCAGTTGTGGGGGGGAGATAATTAAAAATTCCTTTTTTCAGTTTCCCATACAAAAATATTTAATTTTTATAATGCCTAAATAAATTGACAACCCTATCCTTGTAACCCCTTGACCCCTTGACCTACTACCTCTGTAGGTCTACTACTACTACCTACTACCTCTGTAGCTGAGTTTAGGGTTGTCACTTTGTATAAAGTCAGCTGTTCATGTTGAAACTTCGTTGCAGTTTTTTTCAGAGATACCAATCGAAGTTCGAAAAGTCGTTGAACAAAAGTTGTTCCCCGGGGGGTGGAAATTCACCCCCCTTCGGGATAGTACACATATTTTGATACACGTTGTATACATAGAGTAAAATTCATATTAGTCACCCTCAAAGTGGGTATAGTTATTACCTAAAAACTCCTTCATGGTGTTCACTGTCTTGTATAACAGAAGGATTTTGACTTTATTGATGAAACTCTGGTAGTTTTCAATTGATTTTACTTTTTGAGGTAATTTATTATTATAATTTAATCCCCATTATTCTTGGAAGTTTTTTAGACATGCTAAGCCTATGATATATTGCTGTTAGGTGCATTGGATTTCTCACATGATTAATGTTGTCTTTTCTGGTGTTGTAGTTTTTGAGGTTTATCCTAACATATTTTATTATTTCCAATATATATACTGACACTGATGTTAGAATCTGCAGTCCTTTAAATAAATCTCTGCATGAGTCTCTGAAATGGGCCCTCACCAATACCCGAATAGCTCGTTTTTGCACGTTTTTGCTCGTTAATTACCCGAGGTACATGAGGGTACCCCCGGCAGGCAGCGGGAGTGTCCCGCGGCCCCAGCGAGCGCTGGGCTCGTCGAGTCTCTCAGCTCGAGACGACCATCATTAGTCGTAGTGGGAGCTCGCATTGACAGGATATCCTTTATGCTCTGTGTTGCTCTACTCTCTGATTGTGGAGCACGGACACTTCGAATGGACTTCACTTCACGAATCTTAGTCGATAGAGTATTGTACAGTAACAAAAAACTAAAAATGCTCTGAGAGCATTCGTTTAGATTTAGATTGCCTTGCGGACCGATCCAAAAAACGACTTCTAGTAAAAATACTTGGATGGTGGCGCGGCGGCGGCAATCAGTCACCACTTCCCACTCTCCTATTAATGTATACTTCCCATCTGCATAAACAAATTATGATAATTATGTGCGTACGTTATGTATGCGCCCTTAGCATATACGTATTGTACGTGTTAGCATACCCGGCTCACTTCTAGCAAATCAAGTAGGTTTCTACATAGCGTTACAACAGTTTTCAGTAAAGTCGCTATCTAAATCGCTAAATAAACTTAAAAACATATTCCCTACGACCACACCACCCTCACACTCGCACGCGTTTCCATCCGTTTTATCATGAAATGGTATAAACGTAAGTTTATTTGGAGAATGGCGGCGGCGGCGGCCAGCATGTCTGGCTCAGCTTATTCACGAAGCTTCGTTAGCGACTCGTTTGAGGAGACGTCGCTAGTTCCCAATTACTGAGGATTGCACAGCTCTGCATGGTGCCTTCAGTTCCCTTTCAAATATCCAGTTAAAAGTTCGCGCAAATGGTTCCGTTTACATAATGATGAAGGTTTGTTGCGGATTCAATGTTTGAAAACGAGCTCCATCGCTTCTGGTCTTTGAATAATAAGATTGTAATAAAAAAATGAAAGTTAGGATGTTCATTCAAATTAATTTGAATGACTTCACTTTTAGTAATGATGCTACGTTTTCAATTAATAAAATAAAGAACTTATATTTCATTCAGTTACCTTCTTGCGCATATTTTTCTACGTCGTAATGTAAATTGTTATCTTGTTTTCACACACTTCAGTATCTCCGCGAGACCAGACGCGACAACTCAAAACACAACATTATAATATAACTCATTACAAACAACCAACTAAATAAATTATTATAAATTACTTAGTACATAATATTCTCTCTCACATTGCGGTAAAAACAAATTTTACTGGACCCCAAATTTCATTTTATTCTTTTACATTTTCATGTCAATTGTAAAAAGAAAAGTTGTTAGCCAGAGCACCTGCGCGGCTCTCGCATTCATTCTGAATTCATACAATTTAAAATTCCCCGCAACTAAACCGTGCGAGCTAATTTATCGTTTTCATATTCGTGGTATTCAGTTCCCGTTGCGTGGCGTGTTCTGGATCCGGCGCGAGTTACCGGCTCGCTTACTCCGGATCCGATATCGGAACGCGCTACCTTTACGACGTCGTAACTCGTCGACCGCCGAGGGGTATGCACGCTGCACTCCACAGCATTCCTTTGGACAATAGCTACTTTAAGGGATGCTAAATTGTGAACCATAATGCAGTTAATAGAACGAGCTACATGAACTGCTTACGACATTTGGAAGGTATTCGTTTCCAAGCCAAACTATAAATAGATGCCGGTCAAGATTAAACTAACTACTTTAGGCAATGACTGCTTATAAAAGCCTGAAAGAAATCACTTTTAGCAATGATAGAGCTAATTATAACAGTTACCTAGATTGATGTTGCACTCTTGTTTAAAATAAAGTGTGATCTATTTTTCACAGGAGTTAGTTCATGATTTTGTAAGAACTAATTTAATGAGGCTTAGATACGAGTATAATTTTACGACGGGCGGCGTACAGGTGCAAAGAGAGTGAAACGAACGAACCCGTTGAGTGAAACACTGCTTCTATTGCATTCGTAACATATTATTGAAAACTACAGTCTATGCAAACTAGGGCAATGCAAGCTAAGCTAGATTGATAATTGTGTTCACAGTGAATGTACGTTGCGTTAGCTCGTACAATGTAGATAATCTAATAAATGAAAGCATCGTACCTTATTCCACACATCGACACTTATTCAATAGAAGCAACTGGCTCCTTGTTCTACAACTTGTAGCCGACGCCGACGCTAGTACTCAGAACACAACAATAACAAAGCGTAAAAATGACCGATGTCGTTATATTTTTCATCAATAAACTAATATACATTATGCAAAGTACATTACGCCGAAAAAATTAGTCTAGATTACTGTGTCCTGGAAAGCTTTTTCTTTCTTAATATTCTAAAGTGTTATTGAATCAGAGATGTTCCAAATATTTTTTTCAGAATACAATATTTATTTATGATAGAGTCGCGAGTGCTCGCGCCTCGCGTCCTAAACAGAACCAAAACGAGGCCAATGTGAATGACCCTTTCATGAAATAGCACAGTAAGTACACTCACTAGTCATATACCCTGACTTCGTCCGAATACGGTAGAATTTGCATTCTTACATTGTGTAGCACTCTCTTAATTTAGGCCTAATGGCATTGGGTTTCGAGAAATTATGTACTCGAAGGAAGGAGTAAAAGAGGCCCCCGAGATATACCCAAGTAAAGTTAGTGTCGGGCCGCGGGTGAACGGCCGCGCTCATCTTATACAATGTTCGTAACGTTTACGTTGGTACAGCCCATTTATAACTAATGTTATTGAGTTTGAATTTTATTTTACGCAAAATGAATAGGTTCACGGCTAATTTGGTTAACAAAACAACTGCATCAGGCGAGTGTGAATGGAACTGCTGGAAGGGGGAGGCGCATGTATCTCGATCAGATAGCAGATGTTTCAGAGAAAGGCCAGTAGGCCCACCATGAGCTCTGTCTGGCTCTGTCTCTGGTTCTGGTTTTGAGTCTGTGTGAGTGCTCACCAGTGCATTATACTGTGTGTGTGACGATTTGACGTAGGATTTGTTTAGTCAACACTCACACAGACTCAAAACCAGAACCAGAGACAGAGCCAGACCGGACCTCATGGTAGGCCTACAGGTCACGAATACCCTAAACCGACGAGCGTGTATGAAGAATGTTATGCGAGTGAATGAAGCGAAAGAGGTATGAAAGGATCGTAGCAAGTGGAAATACGTGATCTCTGCCTACCTCCAAGGGAATGAGGTCTGATTTTATGTATGTATGTCACGGCTATAATCATGATCACTTACGTCACGTCCAGTACCGGAGTAATCGTAGGTGGATGATGTTACCCTCAAGCACGATACATACCCTCTCAAATCTAAAGTACTCTACAGCATATTATGAAGTTTTAATGTTGACGTTCCAAAGTGAATCAATGATTAACGTTGTTGTTAGAGTGCTCGCTCATTGAACTGCTCAAATTGCTCAAACTTTCTAAATTGTAAGAAAACTCTCTATATAAATAAATAAAGCTAAGAATTGAACTAATTGAGGCAAATCAAGAAGCTATTCACGTACCGCCCACTAGTTTATACCGCGGCTCCGCCTGCGTGCCGTCCTATTAAGTATTAAGTGATATTAGACGTGAGCTCGTTCCTTTATTATAAACCATCGTTATTGGTCGAGCAGGCTGAGAGTCATGCATGGTGCCACGTGCTGGGACAAGTGATTGATGGCCGCAGAGGGATTTAAAATGTAGTTCACAATGCATACTTTATAAATTTACAAAGCTACGTGAAAGCAAATAAATCTCTTTCCAATCATAATAAATAAACTGGACAATCTACAACACTATCTAGCCCCAAACTAAGCTGAAGTTGTACTATGAGAACCTAAAATAGACAATAAACTTAAAATCTCACTAATACCTTATGTGAAAGTTTATAAGGATGGATGTTTGTTACTCAATAACTCTAAAACGAATGAACAGATTTGGATGTTTGGAACAGATATAGACAGTCTGGAATAGCACATAAGCTACTTTTAATCCTGAAAATTAGCGGGAACGGGGCGAGCGAAGCCGCGGGCAGCCACTAGTACAATATAATTTTGACACCCAGAGATAGAACTATTTTTTTGAACCCACGACCTCTAGTGCAGACGGCAGAGCTATTACCAACTGAGGTATGAGGGCTGTTTAGTAATAATACGACCTGACAAACGTTGGTGCGTCTAAACATCGGAGATGGTCGTCGGTCGTCGACGTCGGTCGGCAACCAGCCGGCGGCGGCGGGGGCGTCGGCGTCGGTCGTACACTCACACATGCTAATGCATGCGTTGTTAACATTCACCACTCTGTAGCAGTATGTTTACTCATCATTAAATCCTTTCTTTCCTTCAGCCAACTCCCCGAAGTACACATCGCAAACCAATACTTTTGGCCGGAGACAGATGAAAAAAAGAGCTTTATTATAGCGACGCCGGCTGCTTACGAGCTCCAACGAGGAGATTGAGCTAGATTATTATTTAAGAAATCCAAATGCCTTTGCACAAGCTCCTTCTGAAACCGCAAATCTTTTTCCTGACGAAATGTTATTTTCTGAGGTTTCATATCAAACCTAGAGAGTATTCTGTAGGCCTACCACAAGCTCTGTCTGGCTCTGTATCTGGCTCTGGTTTTGATTTGTGAGTTTTCTGATGTGGGTGCTCACCAGTACATTATACTGTGTGTGTGACGTTTTGACGTAGGATTTATTTATTAGTGAAACTCACACAGATTCAAAACCAGAACCAGAGACAGAGCCAGACGGAACTCATGGTAGGCCTACAGTGTTTATTCACATACGTTCATACCCCGGTTGATGTACAAGGATATACAAAACTTACTATTATTAGCATAGTTTCGTATGCCAGCTCTGAACTAAAAAGTCCGTCCTTTACTGGCTGTAAGTTTATAAGATACATTTGAGATGGATTTTGTAAGTAAGTAAAACATCCTACTTATTTTGTTAATCATTTATTTGCCTCAATGAAATATATAAATGAAAGATCTTCAAAATTAATAAATAGTGTTACTTATTCCCCAGTATGCAAAATATTGGTTCGTGTTATTTAAATTTGGAAAAAACGTAAACTAATAAAATGGAATAATTCTACATTCTACTAACTCTGAACAAATTCCGCCGAGTATTCCCGCCCCGCCCCGCCCCGCCCTACCGCGCCACGCTCTACCGCGACCACATTCTAATGCAAAACCCACATAAAGTAACAATTCGCCGTTTACGAGACTTTTCACGAAGTTACATTTCCTTAGCGTCTTCTCTTTGGTTCAGTTCGCGGGAACATCATAAATCGAGTTTTATAACTGTGCTCTAAGTAATAGGGAGTTTTTACACTGAATGCCTCGACTGTAATGTTTAGTGTTGTTTAAGTGGTATCGTGTCTCGCGTAGTAGTAGATTGTTACACAAGGGCAGTAAGTGAGCTATTGCGAATAAGATCCTGTTTCCCTGTGCTAGCGGATCGAGTGCACCCGAGATATTTAGACTATAGTTTGAGGGTGTAATAGCTACTTACAACTGAGGTAGGTATTCTACTTTTCATCATTCATGCGAGGTAAATAAAACATTTAAATAGGTATAACAACAACACGACGTTTTATCATAGAAAAACCATTGTTATTTGCATTATTATGTTTTGTATTTGCTAAAATAGTAAATCCCCGTCCCATACGCGCATTAATGCACACTGTGTGTATCTACAATTTTTTTTTAGAGTTAAAAGTTTTCATATCATTTTGTAAGAAAATAGATTGAACTGTAATGAACTCTAGCACATCAAGCATAGTGTGACGGCTAAGTGATTTGAAAATAGAACGCATTTACAATGCGTTGAGCAGCAAATGCTTACTTACACAGCAGTAAATCCTACTTACTGAACATGCATGATGTAAAGCATTGATTCCCAACGTGGACCCCCCAGGGGTGGTCTATGAGTAAAAAAGGTTGGGAACCTCTGATGTAAAGCATAATGAATGATTGATTGCTGAGATGTAAAACCGTATAATATAAGTATAGTAAGACAAGTGGTCCGGCGGGAGCATGGCATTCAAAACAATATAAAAATATCGGTTCACTCATCAGTTGTATTTCAAGAAGTTTTAAACTGAATGAATATTTTAGTTCTGTGTCATAAAAGTTTTATATGAGCTCGTTCCAGAATAGTTTCATTTAGAAGATGTGTGGAATTTACAAGTTTATTTAAAATATGTAAATTTGGTTCACCATAACTTTGAATAGTGTTTTAAATCTTGTCTGGTACTCTCTGAAATAAATAAATCTATTTACCTATTAACTCAAATAGATTGGATTGAAAAAACCTAGTGACGCTACGGAAGAGCATGGATTTTTAAGTTTTATAAAAACTATCAACAATAATTAAGAAAATCATTGCAAGCGTTCATAACGTTCTTAACAATGCTGTAGGCCTTCCATGAGCTCTGTCTGGCTCTGGTTTTGAGTCTGTGTGATTGCTCACCAGTGCATTATTCTGTGTGTGTGCCGTTTTGACGTAGGATTAGTCAACACTCACACAGACTCAAAACCAGAACCAGAGACAGAGCCAAGCAGAACTCATAGTAGGCCATTTTATAACGCTTTTATTAGCTTCACCTGTATACATGTATGTATGTAACCGACCTCTTTGAGCCCGATTTTGTCCTACTTTGAACGATCAGATTAAATTCAAACTTTGCACACCTGTCAAAGCTCGATGACAATGCAATAATATGAAAAAAAAAAAAAAATGAAAAAAAAATTAGTAAAAAATAAATTATAGTTTAAAAAACTAAAAAAAAACGCTTTTATAACTAATTGAACTAAAAAGTTGAAAATAAAACTGTAATAATCAATTGAAAAATATAATTATTGTATAAAAAAGCGTTGGGTGCTTTTTATAATAACTTCAGATTATATAATAAACTATTGATAAAATATAATACAACAATCAAAATCAAGCACCCCACGCTTTTTTAGTCAACACTTACACAGACTCAAAACCAGAACCAGAGACAGAGCCAAGCAGAACTCATAGTAGGCCATTTTTAATAGAAAATAGGTGTAGTAATGTCCCGAGTCCCGAGGCACCGCGTCACGCGTCACGCGTCACGCGTCACGTCGAGGGAACTCCACGCGACGCGGACACACGACACATTCCACAATTCCACGTCGCTTCATTTGTTTCCACGTACGAGTGCGACATGTGTGCGGTAGGGTTATCAATATTTATAGAAATCAATTGAACTAATGATTAAAAAGTGTTGACTGACCTCACCGCTCCGTTGGTAGTAGAATCTGCCTTATTTGTTGTAGTTGTTACGATTCCCAAGGGCAACATTTTTTCCGGTGTCTCATTCTCACTATAGAAATTCTCTAATATTTAAATTGTATTAACTGATAAAATTATAGCATTACCACCTCATCAACTGATTAGGTGAGATAAAAGTTGTAAACTGCAAAGTATCGGTTATCTTTGTAAGTATTTTTAAGTAGTACACGATCGCGCTGAAACTCTATCATAGCTGCGGCGGCGACATGGCGCGGAAGGTTGAAGGCGAGGACAAAGTTTGCAGCTGTTTAAAAAGATTAAAAGTTATATTAAAAGTTCGGTTGCGCCTTTTCATAGCTCCGTAAATCCCCATTAAGTGATAGCGGAGTATTTCGTCGACATTATTTTAGGCCAAGGCTATGGTTTTGTTTGTTCTCTTTTTGACGTGAAGTAGTGAGCGATAGTTGTGATAAGGGTTGGGCTAAGGTATAACTCACAGAGGAGCGTTCTTGGTTCGGGATAATATGAAAGTAAGAAGGTTCGCTCACGCTAAAGTCACTACTGCTATTAAAGGCTGCCAGTACTTGACCAACTTCAGGATAAACCAGGCTCATCGATCAGCCAGCGCAAATAGAGTCCAGTACAACAACATCTTTAGAATGTTGATGACTGTGGCTCGCTTTAGCGGCGCGTCGGGGGATGGTCGCGGACGCGCGCCCGGCGGCCATCACGCGGCGTCCGTAAGGAAGTACCCGCCCTGCACCCGCGTGTGCGAGGCACAGCAACACCATCCTACAGATGATTATAGCTCCACCATATTGCCCCATCCAGATTAAGCAGATGCAGATTGAGTTGTGCTCCTGTAAATTCATTTAGTTTTAAATAACTGTGTTTTTTCTTTTGTGTAATCAAAGAGACATTAATAATAGTAAATTTTTTTTAAAAAGAATTTATAAAACGGTAATCATCAGAATTCAACCTTGAGTTTCAGTTTCACACGCTTCACTGCATGAAAATAAACGAGTACCTACGACGATTTGTGCGTATAAATGTGAAACGGTCGTCCGCACGCAATCTGGTGTGCGTACTGTAGATAATTACCACCCGATAATAATAAAATATGATTTTAACTTTAGTAAAGAGAGTCAGCCCTATGTCAAATGTCGTTCTCTTCAAAATGAAGCTGTTTTGTAAATCAGCAGGCTCGCCGCGAGGCACGCGACGCGACGCGAGGCACGCGTGGCCTACGGCGCGCCGCGGAAACCATTAGCGTAGGCACGACTCATGCCATTTTACACAATTAAAACAGTATTTTCTTGATTCGTTAAAGACGAGCAGTATCCTTGGATTTGGTTGACATTAACATACATCGTCATACAGTTTGATTCATAGACATGAGTTCATTATTGAACCGATGAACAAATAAAGCGTTTAGCAAATGGTTGCTTGTAAAAGTCAGCAACAAACGCCAAAAATACTAAGACCTTTGTCAACGTTTGAAAGACATATTGCAACTTAACCGAAACAGAAAATATAATTTGGTGGACACGGGTCAAGACATTACCTTAGTTCAGGACATTATGTAGTTTAGGACGGCGCCGGCGCGATAACATGTCCTATAACAATGTAAGTTTAGAGACGACCCGCGTCACGGCCGAACGGCTGTCCCTCGCGCCGCTATTCTACTTGACAACACGACTTTTCTATAAAGAACAGCGTTACACATTTCAGAAAAATGTGTACAGTGAGTATGTGAATATCAAGGATTGCTTGTTACTCCCGACGACTGAATATTTAGACAGTCATTTTCATTGCCTCCGAATATTCACATCACTTAAGCAAACTCACTGGCTACGTATTTAGCTGTCAGAAACAAAAACATTTTTGCAGTGGTTCATTTTAAGCGATATTTGATAGCATTTCACCGATCGCCACCACATAACGCTTAAATGTGCGTAAAGCTTGATAAAATAATAAAAAACCCATTTATTTTCCTCACCAACTAATGTTGTAATACTTTAAAAACTGCTAATGATGATATTACTGTTACATAATAGTTTCAACTTCATTCGTGTGGCTGGGCACTGGGCACTGGGCACTGGGCACTGGGCACTGGGCACCCCTCTTCGGGTAAAGGCCCCCTGCAGTTTATGCGCAAGGCCTTGCCGCTACGCAAATACAGTGCCTCCCGGCATTTTCGCTTTATCCGTGTAAATTTGTGCAGTTTTCCTGAGAATTCGAGCGTATCCAACCAATCTGAGACAACACACGTCGCTGTGCTTGCATGCAGCTGGTTCACTTCCACGTCGGCATGCCTACTCCTACCGAGATCTTACTGTAGTGTTACTACTATACTTTAGTATCAAACATTCGTGTCGGCATCATTTGCGTCGTATAAACAACCGAAAAAAATATCCTATGTTATTAGTTCTTTTGCAATCGTCCATGGCTCAGTATAAATAATAATAAATAAATAAATATTTTGGAAAGCCCACATAACACTATCTAGCCCCAAACTAAGCAGAGCTTGTACTATGGGAACCAGATAGCTGATATAATAATACTGAAATACTTTTTTTTTGTAAATACATACATAGAATACAATATAACACGCAGACAGAGAACAAACATCTATGTTACACCACATAAATATTTGTTCTCGGTGGGGATCAAACCCACGACCTACGGCGCAGAAGCCAGAGCTACTGCCAACTGAGCTGAGAGGTCAGTCGAAATTGTCTCTGTCTCCAGACGTAATTGTTTCAAAGTGAACATAGGGCGATTGTCTAATTCAGTTGCAATCATTAGTTTGATACTAACAGCTAAACGATACTATCAAGGAATAGCGATCATGTAACTTGTTGCAATACCTTTTTGACCGCTATCTATCAGTTGCAATGATAGTTTTGCAGCGTGAAGTTCCTGCAAATCAATTTAACCCGACCAATTTAAAAATCATAATCTTAGTAAGAAGCCGTGTGAAAACGATTGGCCCCCTTTATTTGACTTTCTAATAGACCTCGTTCACTCATTTTGTGTTGTGTTTCTGTCAGTCTAAATCAGATCAGTCTAAATCAGTCAGTTCTGTCAGTCATCCAGAAAAAATAAACAAAGGTTTCGTAAATATCGAATAAAATTTACTTTTTCAAGTTATTTAATCTGATTTGAAGTAAGTAAAGTCCAACATTCTTAATTCTTTATTCCTAGCTTTCTAAAGTGATTAATGTTGTTTCTATTTGTTATAAAGTTATGATCCCAATCCACCAGTGTTTGTCGAAGCAATCAACCATAGCCCTTAGTAAAAATAAGGGCACCAACAATATTTGAAAGCCTGGGAAAATCTTGCAAGGATGTTAAATGCCGTGGGTTGCGGCTACATAAAAACTGGTTAAAAAGGAAGGGAGTATGTAGTAGGTAAATAGTTTTCAATAACCCTAGTTTTGTGCAGCTAAAATTCATCATTTTTTGTGCTCTAAATGGTAAAACAACAAAGTTCTATGTTTTTTTGATTAATTAATGGTAATATGTAGATACAAGTGCCGCATAAAGTCCAAGGTGGTGGATAACCGGCGAAACGTCGGGGGCACTGGGGGTGGACCCCATACGCTGCATCCACTCACACTCACAGGTTTTATTTAGCTTACTTTTGTAGATGTTAATGTTTTTTGTTTTTAGATCACGATGACAATGTGCTCCGCTGGGTGTACAGTCTAGAGAAAAGGCACCTTGTGGTCGAAGAGGGAACGTGAAGAGAGGGAATGGTGGATGCTGTCGCTGCTATAGGCAGATCGTTTAATGAAATGGCGACACAAGAGCCATGTGTGGAGTTGCTGCTGCTTTAAGTTCAACAGCATCCACCACCATTAAATAAAACAGTTAAATAAAATACATAATTTCTTTTAAGACGATATGTAAAAATATTAGAATCGCTGCGTTACATGCTTTTTCAGTGACGGCATAGGTTACAAACCTAATTTTAATGCAGTGATTACTTCAGGGTGTAATCTAAATAAATCAAAGACAGAAACACGATTGGTGAAACTTTTCTCGATAGATTTATTTTTTGAAATTGGTACCTTTTAAACCTGTTTTACATCCATCCTCCGAACTTAGACACAATTTACGGTTATTTTTTATACTATTATGTGCATAATTACAGTATTTAAATAAATGGAAAAGGATTTTTTTTTATAATTACTACTTTTAAAGTAAAACAATGTTTTATCATTTGTCGCTTACGTCAGTTACTTCTGAGCGACGCAAGTCTATAGCTTACCTCTTCCCGGGGTAAGGAATCTAATTGCGCTATCTCTATCATGCGCACCCGCCCCAGTCGCTCGCTTTTATCTCTGAAGTGAGGACGTGCCGCCCGTCTGGCGATTTTTCAAATATTTTTCGTAGTACCTAACGGTGTGTCAACATTGCTTTTATTTCTGTTACGTACCTACCTACATCTAAACGAGAAAATGGTCAATAAGTCTCGCTATAAAAAAATTTAACGTAAATGTTCAAAAATAATAAAAGATGAAAAAGCTAAAATTTGAATTGCGGCGCTCAAAATGTGTGCGTAGAACAAAAACTATGGAGTAGCTATCATTGTAGGTTACTTTCGATAGGCAAGTTGACGATAACTCTCTTTTATTTTTTAGAGAATACTAGTAGTTCGCCCCGAACTTCAGTTCGGGGCGAATGATGCGATGTCTCGTGATGCGATCCAAATGCTCCAAAAAGTTAGGTACATATAGGTAGATGGTAATCAGAAAATAAATGTGCCACCATCACGCATTGTGTTTTATCTACTTTGAGAAAGTATTTCCGTCCAGATTCACTGTTTGGCCTTGCCTCTGACTAACTTTGTATGGTAAATAAGTTTTAACTCAATTGGCCAATTGATTGAATAGTTCCGTTGGACTCCATCATCAGACCACTCAGTTGTCGTAAAATGGTGAAAGCGTGGTCGCTTTCACCATTTTATGACAACTGAGTACCTCCTCAAATTATTTCAAGAAAATAAAATAAAAAAAAGCAAAAAAATTAACCGACCAGTAGAAAAACCTTGATGTCAACAAAATTCTTAGATATGGGAGCTCTCGGATCGTTGGTTATTGTAATTTAATATTTTTTTTTGTATAGCAAAAACTGAGCGTCCTAGAAAAAAAGTAAAAACTGTTTTGAAATGTCCAAAAAACCTCTTTCATATGACATGTTAATTTTATTTTAATGTGTCACTTTTTTTATTTTTGCCCTTGTAAAAAACCTCCATATCGTAATAACCCTTCATCCGATTTTACTCATATAGGTACTACCAGTAAATTTCTTAAGTACAAGCTATCGCCTTATCAAATTTCATGCAGATCGGATCATTGGTTCGAAAGTTATCGTCGGACAAACATACATACATACATACATACGCACATAAAATGCCAAATTGCCCAAGTTGTTTGTAAGATCTCGTTCGCTTCGCTCACTCGATCAATTATGATGTTTCACAAGCAATAGATGAGAAAACGTGTGCTATGAAAATAAAAATATCTCTAACCGACGATGAGTTGTATGAAAGTGAAATTGAAGATAACAGAGAAAAGAGGCAGACCCATTAGGGAACCAAATCACGTCAAAGGGAAAAATAATGATGATGAAATGATGAAAGAAAACGAAAGATTCGACGAAGAAGAAAGAAATATAAGTTTTGATAATTTTTAATGAAAATATTCATACTTAGCCTAGTATATTTTCTAAATTCCCTCAACTAGGTACTTGATGATGCTAAATGAATGAAATGCAATTAATATGTATCGAACTTTAAATATTATTGCTGTTTTTATTATTTACTAGGTAGGTAATGTAGAAGGTACTTAGAAAAACTACCTAAGTTTGTTAGGCAGGTACAGTTATTTGCGCTAGAATGTTTACAATTCTAAACTTTCAAGGTCACTGTGTCAGCCTTGCAAAGCACATTTACACGACAACTCAAAAATCATGAAGTCAGTTGACAAGTTCACTTAGTTTCCAGTATTTGCCCTGTAAATGTTCATTGCAGTGTTGCGACACTACCCTGAAACTTACAAATTGTATACATTCCAGTGCAGTCAACTGTACTTCTCAAAACCAAGTAAATACATCTGCCTACTTCTATGTTTTTTTTACTTAAAATAACAGAAGTAGGCAGATGGATTTACTTTGTAAGACTTTTTTTCTAATAGTATAGGATCCCGCTATAGAAGGACCTTCACCGAGCTGGTTATTTAATGAAACGTATTTTATATTTAATTAAACATGCCAATAAATATATTCTATCTGGGTTGCCTATGAAATTTCAGTCCAGGATATGATTAATTAATAATAAAAAAAATATTTGTTTTTTTTACTTTCCACTGGTTTGTTTATTAAACAAATTCTATACCAATCGAAAGTATAGACCCCATAGAATATGCAAACGTTAGGTTGCCTATTTTTTTCCGGTCACAACTCTCGGGTAGCCAGGTATAAACAGGTAAATCGATACTAGCATTTTGCACCGGTATGTTTATTGAATAAAAATACTGGGGTCTATACTTTCGATTGGTATAGAATTTGTTTAATAAACAAACCAGTGGAAACTTATTTTTTTTTTTTAATTATTAATAATAATTATCCTGAACTGAAATTTGATAGGCAACCCATATAGAATATATTTATTGGCATGTTTAATTATATATAAAATACGTTTCATTAAATAACCAGCTCGGTGAAGGTCCTTCTATAGCGGGATCTTAGACTATAAGATCGATATAATAAGCAAGACGGTCTACCTAAATGTATAAATTAGGTAGGTACCAAGTTACTTACGTTACTTACTTAGTTTACCTAAGATAAACTTAGACTTATCAAGTTTCATATTGTGAAAGCTACTCCATGCATTCTCTGTTCTCATTTTTATGACGCGGCCGCCGCGCGGCTCGCGCGTTTGGCGGCGGTCTATGTTAGCGCGGTGTTTTGCAGCGGAGCGCCCCCCCGATATTTTCCGGACTCCGCCTACTCGAGAACCAAATTTTTTTTACATATCCTCTTAATAACTCGCCTTCTTTACCACAATACATAGATAAGGCACCTACTGCTTATAAATCAGACTAATTATAGCATTTTGTATTTTAATTTGAAACAGCTTCTATCCTATTCTAGTCATTAGTACATAATTGATAATGAAATATTAAAAGTATATGTAATGTAATATAGGCAGGAGCCAGCTATTTCCCCCTGCACGTGGAGGTTTTGACTGATTCTACACATGGCTATGGTAGAATGAGGATGATATCTCAGCACAGGATATCAAACGCTTCCTTCGTTAGGCGAAAGTTCGAAATAAACTCTCTCTGAGGGATTTAGAACGGATTGCTGGCATCCTGCATCAATCTTCTATCAAGAATACGTTTTTTTTGGCACTGGTACTCCTCTAGCCCAAGTAGGAATCCTCTTGACATGATAAACTGAAATGAATTTAAATACTTAGGTAGTTGAAACGGAATTGACTAGATTTTATTTGATTAGGAATGCAATAATAACTTTGTTTATCGTTGTCAAAACACTGAAAACTTACTGTAAATAACTTACTTTATTCAATTTCTATCCATCGCAACAACACCTTACTTGTTTCTATTCGCGATTGATATGATAGTAATCGTAAGCTGTCATTTCCATTGAAACAGCCTTACGTGATCGCTGTTTCATGATATTTAGAGAAAGATTACGCTCATGTTGCAATCGTTCATTGTCAAAGATGGTTTCAATTGCAATGCGCTTTCGATTGCAATCGAAGCTACTACGTGATCGCAAATTTGACAGTTTCAATAGGATATCCATTGAAACCATTGCAACAAAAGTTACATGATCGCCCTGAATTACAATTTACTATTCGTAAAAAGATCATATTATTTTTGAATAGACAGCAATTAACAAGGCAGCTTGTATTGTAGGCTGTGGCTTAACAGCACAGTTTAAACAAAACACTCATGTAAAGGTGAAGAGGTGTTTCGGACGCGCGCCGCTCGTAAAGCTGCCTTTATACATTCCACGAGAAGGAAATAAAATTGTTATTGTTATGTCAGCGTGTGCCGCCTGAGCCGAACTATACTGACGAGAATGAACACACAGCACCTGGATCCTAGCGATGTGACAGTATACTCAGTCCGCTTTCAATCTTTATAGAAATAGATGACAGCTAGAGCGTGTGTCTCAGGACGACGGGGTAAGAAGAACCAAGCTCCAAATTAAACCATATTTTGCTTTCTACATATTATTTGCCATCTACTTAGTTTTACTTATGAGTTATGCTTTTATTTAGTGGTTAAATAAACGGCACGTTAGCCGCCCAATAGCGATACCGTTTTAATAAACATGTTCCAATTTTGGATGTAAATAACTTGTGACTCGAAGCGGTTCGTCCGCGCGAGATGCCGCCGCCGCGCCACTACGCCGCCGCCGCCCGCCCGCGCCGCCCTATCGATTGGACGCGATTCAACTCTTTCCCCGAGGGCGCTCCTCTTATACTAACTGAAAGTTTCAGCGCTTGTTGGAAATATATGTCACTTCACAATGAACTCCCCATTGTATAATATTATTTAATATGTTTTCACATAACTTCGTCATTATTATTTTATTTGGGGAAAGCTTGCTTCACTACAATACAATTGTCTTTCTTTGGGTATGGCCAGTTTTTTTTAGATATATTTAGGAACAACTCGTTCATGTTGATACGTAAATTTTGTGGGCACTAAAAGTAAGAAAATATAACACATTCTAGAAGCAATTTGGCACGTTCGAGGTTGTTTTTAAGGCTGTTGCATGCGACACGTCGCCGTTTTACGACGTGAGGCTCTAAGTTACGAGTCAGAACTAGTACAAGTACGCCTCGAATGGTTTTTTAGATTATTTAATATTTTCTTTCGGTTTCAAAGAATTCCTGAGTAAAAAGTAATGGTTTGAAGTTATTGAATTTTTCTCATAGAACACTCATATAAAATCTGTCAAGAAAATAACTACTGTCATATTGTTCTTACAAACGAGGAATGACGAACAATCTTTTAAAACTTGTAAGAAGTGTGAGTGATTTGACAAATATTCGCAAGCTTCAAAAGAAACTCGTATGTATAAACCAAAGCACAAAAAGAACATGACAATTTCCACTCTCGATACAAAGCAAAAGTTCAGGACGTGACGCATTCGCGAGGAGCGTTTTGTTCATGTCACGTGATGTAATACGTCAGCGCCGGAAGTGACGATGCAGAGCCTGCAATGCCTCGCAAATGGTACATTTACGAGCTTCCTTGTGCGATGGAATTTGCAAAGAAACATTTAAATTTCCAGCGAACACTCTGAGAGAAGAGCTCCGGTAAATAAAATCGTGTTTTCAGTGCGGTTGTTTTCAGTTCTTCATAAGTTATGAAGAAAGTTTCTTGGCTTAATAAAATTTAGATTTTCATTATGATAAAGCTTCATAAATAAAATAATGTTTAGAATTTGAGAAACAGTTCTGGAAATTTATAAATGAGCCTAAGAGGTAGCAATTATCTGAAATTGAGTAATTTTATTTATTCATAATCGAAGTTTTTAAATTTTTACCTTCGTAGTTTCCCGAAATGTAACTATTTGCTTTACGAGTATATTCAAGGTATTTCAAATGATCAATTTAATTGTAATGGGTAATTATGTCGGTAGCAGTTCTGTTACGGCGTAGCACTGCTGCTGCTACGGCGTAGCACTGCTACAGCTACGGAGCGCAACTTCGTGTTTGCTTTTAATTTAGCGTGTGATACGATATGAGCGAGTTTAGGTGAGCACCAACTACATATAACACTGTTATTCCTTTGTTTATAAACTAGGTCAGCCTCCAACTGCCACAATACACTGAAATACACTCAAAGGCCTTACATTAAACTGAAAACATTTTATTATATTCTCAGTTTCTGGTTAAAATTAAACTGTAAAATGTTTTGCATTTAGGATAACTGCTGCAGGTATGAAAACTATACAGCTTTTAATGTAGCATAATAATAATAGATCTCTATAATAAAAACGTTAACATCACCCACGTTTAGTAGGTTCTACGGCTTTTACCACCAAGGTCGTTTTACATTAGAGAAGTTTTATGATTTAAATTGAAATTGATTTGTTCATCCTCATTATCCGCCTGAAGAGGTCCACTGCTGGACATAAGCCTCCTCTAATCATTTCCAGGAAGAACTATTCAGAGCCCTTTCCATCCACCGACTTCCCGCGATCTTAACAATGTCGTCGGTCCATTGGGTGGGTGGACGTCCTACGTTTCGGTTTCGGTACATGACCTCTATTCGAGAAACTTTATTCCCCAACGGTTGTCGGTGGGGAATAAAGTCGAATTGTTTTAATGCTTCGTAATAATTTTAATATCATGAAGAAGATAACCTCGAATGTAGTTTTTTACCTCCGGTCAACGCTTGGACTAATTTAGCTTGTGGATACTGTATAGTATAGTGTACCTAGCTAAGCCTCAGCTAATAATACAGTAGGTCCCTGGGTCCGTGTACAGTGTACATTGCAGTGTACGTAGGTACCTGTCGACGGATAATCCCGCGGCACATGGCGAGATCTCCCCGGAGCCGGCACCACGCGCAGCCTCCGCAGGACCACTGATACACTTTGCATACTACTACGGACTCCATTGAATAGTACCACATGTCCTGTGTCGACCACGAACGACATGTAAGGTGGGAGTGTGCAGGTTGCGGATGCGCATTGAGAATGCTTGAATCTTTTTTTCCGGTAAATGCAGTGTCATTGTTAGATTGTCCAGCTATGAACTTTTCAAAGCGGATTAATGATAATAGTTTAAATTTAATATGAAACGTTATGAAACTGAAACTTTGTTCAGCATATTGTAAGTAGTTGTAAGTAGTATAAAGGCCTTCAATATTTGCTTATAATTGTAAATGTCCTTATCACGTTGGATGTAGTTCTATGACGTTTTAAAGTGATCCTTTTGATACCACTGAATTAAAAAATATTTGACTTTGACTTTGCCTTTTGAGCTGTTGGTTGAGGGTTTCATTTCCAGTCAGAAATGATTGTTTTGGCAGATATTCAAATTCAAAATATCATGTTTATTCAGTTGTATCACAAGGACTATTTTAAAATGTCTTAAAGATAGGTGAGTAACCTAGGTGATTGGGCTAGGCAACGTTGGTTCCATCCGACCAAGCCTAGAAGATGACTCTGTGGCTCTGCACCTAGCGCATAGTTGGTTTAGCTATTTGCAATAAGCTGTGTCGAGTGACGAGTGCAAGCGGAGAGAGTACAAACGAGACGGGAGGGGGCATAGGGAGGAGGGGGGGAAGGGGGGGGGGGGGGGGTAAGCCGATTAGCGACAATGCCTAAGCACAATCCAGCGCTGAAGGCGGCCTGAAGCGCTGCGCTGGATGTGCTGCTTTGTATAATTACCACTTTGCTTGGAATTCGTTTGTTAATTGTTATTTGTGGGAACAAACAAACAATTTGGGACAAAAGTGTAGAGTTTGAACGTTGTTAGGCAGTTGTTCAAGTCGTAATGCTTGTGTTTGTGATCGGCTCGCCTCAACAATCAACTAATTACATCAACACGTGGCTGTTTCCAACTGTGGAATGAAAGATCTCGTACCGCCTCCATGCATCCCATGCGTGTAACCCATCAGGAGGTGATGCGCGTCCTCTGATGCTCCACAGACCACACAACTAGGTGAATCTACTTCTTCCGTGAAGTACTTCCTCCATGGCTGGTGACCAGAACATATTCTATGTATAAATACGATGACCCATTTTTTTTTCCGCCTGTGAACTATGGTACGTGAAGAGGTTGACATTGAATGGTTTTATACCAATACCTTTCTCTTTACTTTCATCGAAATATTTTTGAATAAACATAAATGACAATGTGTTCTGTATAACTTGGTTCTATTAAAACTTTTACTCCTCGCCACTGCCAATTTTGGATGGCGGACTAGTTATATTTAATGCTTACCTCCGATATGAGTATTTGAAATGGATCAATAAACGACGCGTTCAATGAGATGAACACACTGAGAAACGTGTCCAGCGATTACTAAAAAAATTAATAATTTAAGAGTAAGTTTTCGCGCATTAAATAATAGTCCAGTTTATATTTTGTCGAATAATACCACTTTATAGATTTCAGTAACGCATTGTCTAAACCAAGTTTGCAATTAAATCTGAAAATGAGCCGAATGCTCGACAGGTTGTGTTGTGTTAGCAGTAGGTAGGCAGGTAAGTACGAGTAGGTACGAGTAGGTGGTCGCTCCTTCCATTATTCACTGTGTTCCGGCGGGGGCTCCTGTGGGAATACATCGGATAAAATACGCCTTTTATTTATAGATAGGCTCACTAATTTGCTTAGGCACATTAGATATCCTCTCAGAGCTGGTATCCGGGAACATTAATATTGATGTCTGAGGTACAGTCCACCTGGGAGCCACGAAACAAAAGTATTCGGTAACGTTGGATCAGGCGCAGGCGGGGAGTGGAGTCCCGCACCACGCGGCGGCAAGAGGCGTCACTCACCAGGCAGCAGGGACTGTCGGCGCGGCCTCAACTCAAACATACAGATTTAATCACATTTTTGATGACACCAATTCTAGCAAATGTTCGCATTGAGGACAAACGGTCGTGCGAATGAATACCCGATGTGACACCCCCCGCACCGCACCGCACTCAGTAGGCCTACCATGAGCTCTGTCTGGCTCTGTCCCTGGTTCCGATTTTGAGTCTGTGTGAGTGCTGACTAAATAAATCCTACGTCAGAACGTCACACACACAGTATAATGCACTGGTGAGCACTTACACAGACTCAAAACCAGAGCCAGAGACAGAGCCAGACAGATTTCATGGTAGGCCTACTGGTAACTCTTGATTTATTTACACGGCCGACTTTATTATCCAATGCTTAGGTAGGCCGGCGGCCCTCTGCTCCGGGATAATGCACCTTGAGCGTTCGGGATAAGGTTGTTTGCTTAGGCTGCGCGACCACGGTGTACTTTGATTGAGGAAAAGAGAGCAAACCTGGAGACTGTTTGTGATTTGATTCATTACCTCCCATAATTTTCACCCTCAGTCCTTTTCCTTTATTATAATTTTTACATAATTTAACGAGCTTCATAAAACGGACACAAAGAGCTTTGAGCTGCACTCGAGCCGCAAGCCGCTTTCCAAGAACTTTGTGATTTGTGAACGAAATCACTCATTTAACGAACGGACCTTGTTACAAATTATTGTAGGTTGAATCGATCGAAATAAATAAGTGACAAAACTATTTTCTTCGACTTTCACACAGAAACAGCTACAATTAGTTAGGCGCCTCCTCAGCGAGATCGCGGCTGAGCAGAGAATTCTTTATTGCAGATGATTAATGACCTTCACCCCTTTTTTTTTTATTTTTAATTGTTATCATTGTTCACTTAATGCGTTTTTCCACCAATAGAATTAGGTATAATAAGAAGATTCCTTTAGTTTACACTATCTAGTTTGTATCATAGTTACATTTACTCACTGTGTATGTAACATAGCCTACCCGTGAGAACCTCTAATTGGCTCTCTAAATCTAATTTGTTGTGTATTCTTTTGTTATAAAGCTGTTGGTTCTCCAATAAATATAAATAAATAAAAATAAAAATAAATAAATATGTGTGTCTGAGTAGCCTGTCGGGTATTTAATTTAGATAAAGTCGACCCTGGCCTTGGGGTAATAAATAAGAGTGCTGGTATTTATTTCCTTTTCCAGCCAAAAGCGAATTAATATAAAAGGTTTAATATCAAAGATTGTTTAAAAACATGGCAGTGCTATGTCAGTGGACGCCGCGTTATATTCCCGCGGGAATGGCGCTGCCTATTGGAACGCTCTGCAGATTCTTACTTTCTATTTACGAGGAAAATATTAAAAAGTGTGGTAAAGTGTTGATTCCACTCACATCACCTGCGGTAGGAATGAAGGAAGGAAGGTGACTCACTTTCAAGCTTATAGTCCCTGCTCTCGAAGTAGCTGTGAGAAGTCGAGCAAAGGTCAAAGGTGAGGATCGCACCCTGAACCGAGCAAAATGAGAGTCGCGCAGGTCACACGAGATAATGACCTGCAGTAAATATCAGTTATGCTGGTGTACGCTCTCAGACAAATTCAATAAATTATAGTTTAAAAAACTAAAAAAAAACGCTTTTATAACTAATTGAACTAAAAAGTTAAAAATAAAACTGTAGTAATCAATTGAAAATTTATATTATTGTACAAAAAGCGTGGGGTGCTTTTTATAATAACTTCAGATATAATAAACTATTAATAAAATATTCACAACAATTAAAATCAAGCCCCCCACGCTTTTTGTACAATAATATAAATTTTCAATTGATTATTAGTTTTTTTTTTTACTTTTTAGTTCAATTAGTTATAAAAGCGTTTTTTTTTAGTTTTTTAAACTATAATTTTTTTTTTACTTTTTAGTTTTTTTTTTTTCATATATTTTGTTTTTTCATATTATTGCATTGTCATCGACCTTTGACAGGTATGCAAAGTTTGAATCAAATCTGATCGTTTAAAGTAGGTTTATTTTTTGATTTTTTTATTTCTTTTCATTTTTTTTATTTTTTTTTCATATTATTGCATTGTCATCAACCTTTGACAGGTGTGCAAAGTTTGAATCAAATCTGATCGTTCAAAGTAGGAGAAAATCGAGCTCAAAGGGGTCGGTTACATACATACATACATACATACATACAGGTGAAGCTAATAAAAGCGTTATAAAAAGAGCACTTATAACACTAGAAAGTTCTAAAAAAGGTCACTCGTTATTCTAATATGATTTTCATACCTTTGTTAAAGATAGACAAACGGGCTTACGTTCCACCTAGTGGTAAGCAGTCACCGTCGCCCATAGACACCAACAACACCAAGGGTGCTGTTGTTGCGTCGTCTACCCTCGAAGAGATTTTGACGTTTTCCTTAAAGCTATTCATGTTAAGGGGGAAACCTCTGGTGGTAGCTTATTTCACAATTTATGGGTATACCCATGGTTACCACTAGACCACCAGTGCTCTCTACAGAGCGCACTGGTGGTCTAGTGGTAGCGGCCCCGCCTTCCGATCCGAAGGTCGGTGGGTCAAATCCAGTCGTGTACCAATGAGTTTTTCTGTCGAAAAATGTATGTGCACTATGCCAGTACTTTCAAAACGGTGAAGGAAAACATCGTGAGGAAACCGGCGTGTCGAAGAACCTAAAAAAGTTCGAGCAACACGTGTTCATTAATCTATTCTAAATATTATCACAAGATAATATACGACTACATTATTACACATCATTAGAATATGGTGCAGAAATAGATTTTATAGATATTGCAACACATATGGATTCTGTTATCTGACAATAAAAATGAATTGAATTGAATTATTCACTTTTTGGGTGGTTCATATCTCAATTACACACATAACATACTGGCATCTAGACTTGGAAGTTTCAAAGTGATTCGTGCAATCCAACTGAATAAATACACTTTTGATTTAATTTTACAGTTAAAATAATCAGAGCGTACTTATTAATAATAAATAGTAGATAAATCTTATAAATAAAGATGCGTGGATTGTTTTGCTTTAGTCTAGATTATTCCAGCTTACATCACCTCTTAAACATGAAGGGAGCGAACTGAGTACGTGACGCCGGATAAAAGGGAACCGAGGCGTCCTCGTCGTCGGCACACAGAAGCGACCGCTAGCACGAGCGCCATACGTAACATCGTACACCATTTCCAAAAGGGAACCGAGGCGTCCTCGTCGTCGGCACACAGAAGCGACCGCTAGCACGAGCGCCATACGTAACATCGTACACCATTTCCAAAAGGGAACCGAGGCGTCCTCGTCGTCGGCACACAGAAGCGACCGCTAGCACGAGCGCCATACGTAACATCGTACACCATTTCCAAAAGGGAACCGAGGCGTCCTCGTCGTCGGCACACAGAAGCGACCGCTAGCACGAGCGCCATACGTAACATCGTACACCATTTCCAAAAGGGAACCGAGGCGTCCTCGTCGTCGGCACACAGAAGCGACCGCTAGCACGAGCGCCATACGTAACATCGTACACCATTTCCAAAAGGGAACCGAGGCGTCCTCGTCGTCGGCACACAGAAGCGACCGCTAGCACGAGCGCCATACGTAACATCGTACACCATTTCCAAAAGGGAACCGAGGCGTCCTCGTCGTCGGCACACAGAAGCGACCGCTAGCACGAGCGCCATACGTAACATCGTACACCATTTCCAAAAGGGAACCGAGGCGTCCTCGTCGTCGGCACACAGAAGCGACCGCTAGCACGAGCGCCATACGTAACATCGTACACCATTTCCAAAAGGGAACCGAGGCGTCCTCGTCGTCGGCACACAGAAGCGACCGCTAGCACGAGCGCCATACGTAACATCGTACACCATTTCCAAAAGGGAACCGAGGCGTCCTCGTCGTCGGCACACAGAAGCGACCGCTAGCACGAGCGCCATACGTAACATCGTACACCATTTCCAAAAGGGAACCGAGGCGTCCTCGTCGTCGGCACACAGAAGCGACCGCTAGCACGAGCGCCATACGTAACATCGTACACCATTTCCAAAAGGGAACCGAGGCGTCCTCGTCGTCGGCACACAGAAGCGACCGCTAGCACGAGCGCCATACGTAACATCGTACACCATTTCCAAAAGGGAACCGAGGCGTCCTCGTCGTCGGCACACAGAAGCGACCGCTAGCACGAGCGCCATACGTAACATCGTACACCATTTCCAAAAGGGAACCGAGGCGTCCTCGTCGTCGGCACACAGAAGCGACCGCTAGCACGAGCGCCATACGTAACATCGTACACCATTTCCAAAAGGGAACCGAGGCGTCCTCGTCGTCGGCACACAGAAGCGACCGCTAGCACGAGCGCCATACGTAACATCGTACACCATTTCCAAAAGGGAACCGAGGCGTCCTCGTCGTCGGCACACAGAAGCGACCGCTAGCACGAGCGCCATACGTAACATCGTACACCATTTCCAAAAGGGAACCGAGGCGTCCTCGTCGTCGGCACACAGAAGCGACCGCTAGCACGAGCGCCATACGTAACATCGTACACCATTTCCAAAAGGGAACCGAGGCGTCCTCGTCGTCGGCACACAGAAGCGACCGCTAGCACGAGCGCCATACGTAACATCGTACACCATTTCCAAAAGGGAACCGAGGCGTCCTCGTCGTCGGCACACAGAAGCGACCGCTAGCACGAGCGCCATACGTAACATCGTACACCATTTCCAAAAGGGAACCGAGGCGTCCTCGTCGTCGGCACACAGAAGCGACCGCTAGCACGAGCGCCATACGTAACATCGTACACCATTTCCAAAAGGGAACCGAGGCGTCCTCGTCGTCGGCACACAGAAGCGACCGCTAGCACGAGCGCCATACGTAACATCGTACACCATTTCCAAAAGGGAACCGAGGCGTCCTCGTCGTCGGCACACAGAAGCGACCGCTAGCACGAGCGCCATACGTAACATCGTACACCATTTCCAAAAGGGAACCGAGGCGTCCTCGTCGTCGGCACACAGAAGCGACCGCTAGCACGAGCGCCATACGTAACATCGTACACCATTTCCAAAAGGGAACCGAGGCGTCCTCGTCGTCGGCACACAGAAGCGACCGCTAGCACGAGCGCCATACGTAACATCGTACACCATTTCCAAAAGGGAACCGAGGCGTCCTCGTCGTCGGCACACAGAAGCGACCGCTAGCACGAGCGCCATACGTAACATCGTACACCATTTCCAAAAGGGAACCGAGGCGTCCTCGTCGTCGGCACACAGAAGCGACCGCTAGCACGAGCGCCATACGTAACATCGTACACCATTTCCAAAAGGGAACCGAGGCGTCCTCGTCGTCGGCACACAGAAGCGACCGCTAGCACGAGCGCCATACGTAACATCGTACACCATTTCCAAAAGGGAACCGAGGCGTCCTCGTCGTCGGCACACAGAAGCGACCGCTAGCACGAGCGCCATACGTAACATCGTACACCATTTCCAAAAGGGAACCGAGGCGTCCTCGTCGTCGGCACACAGAAGCGACCGCTAGCACGAGCGCCATACGTAACATCGTACACCATTTCCAAAAGGGAACCGAGGCGTCCTCGTCGTCGGCACACAGAAGCGACCGCTAGCACGAGCGCCATACGTAACATCGTACACCATTTCCAAAAGGGAACCGAGGCGTCCTCGTCGTCGGCACACAGAAGCGACCGCTAGCACGAGCGCCATACGTAACATCGTACACCATTTCCAAAAGGGAACCGAGGCGTCCTCGTCGTCGGCACACAGAAGCGACCGCTAGCACGAGCGCCATACGTAACATCGTACACCATTTCCAAAAGGGAACCGAGGCGTCCTCGTCGTCGGCACACAGAAGCGACCGCTAGCACGAGCGCCATACGTAACATCGTACACCATTTCCAAAAGGGAACCGAGGCGTCCTCGTCGTCGGCACACAGAAGCGACCGCTAGCACGAGCGCCATACGTAACATCGTACACCATTTCCAAAAGGGAACCGAGGCGTCCTCGTCGTCGGCACACAGAAGCGACCGCTAGCACGAGCGCCATACGTAACATCGTACACCATTTCCAAAAGGGAACCGAGGCGTCCTCGTCGTCGGCACACAGAAGCGACCGCTAGCACGAGCGCCATACGTAACATCGTACACCATTTCCAAAAGGGAACCGAGGCGTCCTCGTCGTCGGCACACAGAAGCGACCGCTAGCACGAGCGCCATACGTAACATCGTACACCATTTCCAAAAGGGAACCGAGGCGTCCTCGTCGTCGGCACACAGAAGCGACCGCTAGCACGAGCGCCATACGTAACATCGTACACCATTTCCAAAAGGGAACCGAGGCGTCCTCGTCGTCGGCACACAGAAGCGACCGCTAGCACGAGCGCCATACGTAACATCGTACACCATTTCCAAAAGGGAACCGAGGCGTCCTCGTCGTCGGCACACAGAAGCGACCGCTAGCACGAGCGCCATACGTAACATCGTACACCATTTCCAAAAGGGAACCGAGGCGTCCTCGTCGTCGGCACACAGAAGCGACCGCTAGCACGAGCGCCATACGTAACATCGTACACCATTTCCAAAAGGGAACCGAGGCGTCCTCGTCGTCGGCACACAGAAGCGACCGCTAGCACGAGCGCCATACGTAACATCGTACACCATTTCCAAAAGGGAACCGAGGCGTCCTCGTCGTCGGCACACAGAAGCGACCGCTAGCACGAGCGCCATACGTAACATCGTACACCATTTCCAAAAGGGAACCGAGGCGTCCTCGTCGTCGGCACACAGAAGCGACCGCTAGCACGAGCGCCATACGTAACATCGTACACCATTTCCAAAAGGGAACCGAGGCGTCCTCGTCGTCGGCACACAGAAGCGACCGCTAGCACGAGCGCCATACGTAACATCGTACACCATTTCCAAAAGGGAACCGAGGCGTCCTCGTCGTCGGCACACAGAAGCGACCGCTAGCACGAGCGCCATACGTAACATCGTACACCATTTCCAAAAGGGAACCGAGGCGTCCTCGTCGTCGGCACACAGAAGCGACCGCTAGCACGAGCGCCATACGTAACATCGTACACCATTTCCAAAAGGGAACCGAGGCGTCCTCGTCGTCGGCACACAGAAGCGACCGCTAGCACGAGCGCCATACGTAACATCGTACACCATTTCCAAAAGGGAACCGAGGCGTCCTCGTCGTCGGCACACAGAAGCGACCGCTAGCACGAGCGCCATACGTAACATCGTACACCATTTCCAAAAGGGAACCGAGGCGTCCTCGTCGTCGGCACACAGAAGCGACCGCTAGCACGAGCGCCATACGTAACATCGTACACCATTTCCAAAAGGGAACCGAGGCGTCCTCGTCGTCGGCACACAGAAGCGACCGCTAGCACGAGCGCCATACGTAACATCGTACACCATTTCCAAAAGGGAACCGAGGCGTCCTCGTCGTCGGCACACAGAAGCGACCGCTAGCACGAGCGCCATACGTAACATCGTACACCATTTCCAAAAGGGAACCGAGGCGTCCTCGTCGTCGGCACACAGAAGCGACCGCTAGCACGAGCGCCATACGTAACATCGTACACCATTTCCAAAAGGGAACCGAGGCGTCCTCGTCGTCGGCACACAGAAGCGACCGCTAGCACGAGCGCCATACGTAACATCGTACACCATTTCCAAAAGGGAACCGAGGCGTCCTCGTCGTCGGCACACAGAAGCGACCGCTAGCACGAGCGCCATACGTAACATCGTACACCATTTCCAAAAGGGAACCGAGGCGTCCTCGTCGTCGGCACACAGAAGCGACCGCTAGCACGAGCGCCATACGTAACATCGTACACCATTTCCAAAAGGGAACCGAGGCGTCCTCGTCGTCGGCACACAGAAGCGACCGCTAGCACGAGCGCCATACGTAACATCGTACACCATTTCCAAAAGGGAACCGAGGCGTCCTCGTCGTCGGCACACAGAAGCGACCGCTAGCACGAGCGCCATACGTAACATCGTACACCATTTCCAAAAGGGAACCGAGGCGTCCTCGTCGTCGGCACACAGAAGCGACCGCTAGCACGAGCGCCATACGTAACATCGTACACCATTTCCAAAAGGGAACCGAGGCGTCCTCGTCGTCGGCACACAGAAGCGACCGCTAGCACGAGCGCCATACGTAACATCGTACACCATTTCCAAAAGGGAACCGAGGCGTCCTCGTCGTCGGCACACAGAAGCGACCGCTAGCACGAGCGCCATACGTAACATCGTACACCATTTCCAAAAGGGAACCGAGGCGTCCTCGTCGTCGGCACACAGAAGCGACCGCTAGCACGAGCGCCATACGTAACATCGTACACCATTTCCAAAAGGGAACCGAGGCGTCCTCGTCGTCGGCACACAGAAGCGACCGCTAGCACGAGCGCCATACGTAACATCGTACACCATTTCCAAAAGGGAACCGAGGCGTCCTCGTCGTCGGCACACAGAAGCGACCGCTAGCACGAGCGCCATACGTAACATCGTACACCATTTCCAAAAGGGAACCGAGGCGTCCTCGTCGTCGGCACACAGAAGCGACCGCTAGCACGAGCGCCATACGTAACATCGTACACCATTTCCAAAAGGGAACCGAGGCGTCCTCGTCGTCGGCACACAGAAGCGACCGCTAGCACGAGCGCCATACGTAACATCGTACACCATTTCCAAAAGGGAACCGAGGCGTCCTCGTCGTCGGCACACAGAAGCGACCGCTAGCACGAGCGCCATACGTAACATCGTACACCATTTCCAAAAGGGAACCGAGGCGTCCTCGTCGTCGGCACACAGAAGCGACCGCTAGCACGAGCGCCATACGTAACATCGTACACCATTTCCAAAAGGGAACCGAGGCGTCCTCGTCGTCGGCACACAGAAGCGACCGCTAGCACGAGCGCCATACGTAACATCGTACACCATTTCCAAAAGGGAACCGAGGCGTCCTCGTCGTCGGCACACAGAAGCGACCGCTAGCACGAGCGCCATACGTAACATCGTACACCATTTCCAAAAGGGAACCGAGGCGTCCTCGTCGTCGGCACACAGAAGCGACCGCTAGCACGAGCGCCATACGTAACATCGTACACCATTTCCAAAAGGGAACCGAGGCGTCCTCGTCGTCGGCACACAGAAGCGACCGCTAGCACGAGCGCCATACGTAACATCGTACACCATTTCCAAAAGGGAACCGAGGCGTCCTCGTCGTCGGCACACAGAAGCGACCGCTAGCACGAGCGCCATACGTAACATCGTACACCATTTCCAAAAGGGAACCGAGGCGTCCTCGTCGTCGGCACACAGAAGCGACCGCTAGCACGAGCGCCATACGTAACATCGTACACCATTTCCAAAAGGGAACCGAGGCGTCCTCGTCGTCGGCACACAGAAGCGACCGCTAGCACGAGCGCCATACGTAACATCGTACACCATTTCCAAAAGGGAACCGAGGCGTCCTCGTCGTCGGCACACAGAAGCGACCGCTAGCACGAGCGCCATACGTAACATCGTACACCATTTCCACTAGGTGCGTTGAAAGGTACAATCTTGGGGCTAACTCATCTCTGTAGGCCTACCATGAGCTCTGTCTGGCTCTGTATCTGGTTCTGGTTTTGAGTCTGTGTGCGTGCTCACCAGTGCATTAACTCAAAACTCAAACTCAAATTTTTTTTATTTAGTACGATGCAAGAATCACTTTGAAACGTCTTAAAGCTAGGTGAGTATTATACTGTGTGTGTGACGTTTTGACGTCGGATTTATTAACTTAACACTCACACAGACTCAAAACCAGAACCAGAGACAGAGCCAGACAGAGCTCGTGGTAGACCTACTGCCTAGTATTCACTGTGACAGTACAAAAGGCAGTAAAACTACAAACTATTGCGGTCAGATATGTACCAGAGTGGAAGTATGTAGTTCAAACTAACGGCTATTATATCAGCTATCTGATTCCCATCGTACAAGCTCTGCTTAGTTTGGGGCTAGATAGTGTGTTGTGGAATATTTGCGATATTTATTTATATATTCAAAACAAACTTTAAATATAGTTCGAGACAGTTATTTGGATACCAGCAAGTAAAGCTGCTGATAGAAGTGACTGAACTGAATTGCCGCTCGTAGAGTACCCCGCGGGAAACATTATAGTATTGCACCCGCAAGTCGGGGCAGGCACTCACTAAACTTAGAGTTATTGAGCTCAATATCATTTGGCACGGCTATGGCTGTATCGCATATCTAATTGTTCCTGTGATTTTAATAATTAACCAATAGGGATCACCCTCCGAAATATTGCAAATTATTACAATCTGTCTCAGCTAACAAACCAAGCCAGCGCCTTGAGGACGCTTCCATTAAGCACTGATTTGGATCAGTTGAGTTATCTCTAGATTAAGCGGATAGATAACCGTTTAATCGATATAATTATGCAAAACGATTGAGTTAATTTAAACAGATCTTTCTCTAAATCGTTTGTAACGGTCTGCAGGAAGCTCAAATGTTTCTTGTATATTTTGTAAATACTTGTATTTATTGTAAGTTTTGTTGGGGAAACAATATAAATAAACTCAAAGTTGTAAACAAAATTGAGCGCTACGAACAAAATGATAAAAACTTAGGTACAATATTTCATTATTTATTCGGAGAGTAGGTAGATTATTTTTCTCAAGTTAGCTATGAATAATGATATTATAAGATTACGTACAATAATTAGTTGTTTATGCGTTCTAAGAAGGAATAGGTAGATTATTTTTCTCAAAGGGAGAGCACCACAAAGACTGGCTAGCTAACCACCCCCCACCCCCCCACCCCCCTCCTCACCGGAATTAATTAGGCCACCCCTGCGGCTAGCTTACCTACAAATTGTTATTCCGTAATAAGTAATAGGTAATTTGTTCGTTTAATTGTGAATTCTTGCAAAGGAACCATGTGTAAGCTACAGATATCCAGAGATACAGAACGGCGCAGTTTCATTTCGGTTTCAACCTGTGCTGTGTGGTGGGGGGGGGGGGGGGGGGGCTTACTATATTAGCTTATTACAAAGGCGCCGCGTGCGGGTATATAGGTACCGCTCGTGACAACAGGGCGCTTCAAAGGCGCCGCGTGCGGGTATATAGGTACCGCTCGTGACAACAGGGCGCTTCAAAGGCGCCGCGTGCGGGTATATAGGTACCGCTCGTGACAACAGGGCGCTTCAAAGGGCGCAAGAGGTGTTTACAGTTTGGACACTTATTATTGTAGTGGGTCAGTAAGCTATGTTTTATGGTCTAGCTCTATATAAGAGACGCTCTTGATGTTGCAATCACTCAAAGTGGTTGTTACAAATTAATTAAACGTCTGAATTGAACTGTAGCGTTTTATGTGCTTTTTACATGTTTTTAAATTCATGTAACCTATTCATAAGGATAAACTTGTAGTTACATTGCGACCTACCTACATGCGTAGCTACTAGCTTCAAAGCATCTTATTAAAGACCTGCGCATATGTAGGCGATGGCGATGGCGATCAGTGAAACGCTGCCAAACATCGCTGTCATATTAGGCAGTGTTTCACTGATCTCCATCGCAGAACGCAGATGTGCGCAAGGCTTAAGCCATGTTACACTTAATTACAAAAAATGTTCACTGGAACTAGATTTAATATAACCCGAATTGTAAGACTGCTCAAAGACAACTTATTAGTACCACAGTCTAGCTTCAAGGGTGGTAGTCGAGGCCTACAAATGAACAGAAAAATACGAAAACTAGTTTATTTTTGTGAGGTCTGCAAGAGCCTAGCTAGTAATAGTATATTTTCAAACAGTTTCTCACTCACAACGTTTACACAATAAACATTCCACTGAATTGTCACAGAGTTTACTTTATTCTTTCACGAACACCGTAAAAGCGAAACCCCAAAACATACAAAACCATAACATGTGGTGTACAGACGTATAGCCTGCTAGGTGGTAGATCGTGTTCTATAGGTATAAATAAAACAACCAACTACTCGTGCAATGCGAAGCTTCCGTTTATTGAATTCACAAGCAAGTGTCTACCAAATCTCAAGACGCAACGATAGCGCGTTCTAGGATCGTGACACTTTTATGAGCGCCATCTAGTTCGAAAAAACGTAAACCTACTATTTTAATGGACATACCGCCCACCAAGGACATGGTAAATGTCCTTAACAACTTCAAATGCCGCCCACCATGAGGTGCGGTGCGAGCCTAACGATAACTATATAGCATATTACATAATACCTACCAAATTTTCTTACAACAATGTGGACTGTATAAACAACTTAAACTTATTAATCTTCAATTCCAAAAAATTACTTCGATAAACTTAACAAATATGAACTTCACAAAAAAATCAACATTTTAAGTGGACACAGGCAACATACACAATTTTGACACAGGACGTTTTATAAACAAATCATTGCATTTGAGTGTGACAACGCGACAAATTTTGTCCAAACCAGGATGCTTTTCGGTGACCTTTCCCAAAAGCCACCGAGCTGGAGGCAAATTGTCCTCCTTAACCAAGACAATATCACCAATGTTTGGTTCTGGAATGTGTTTATTCCATTTATGTCGCTGCATCAAATGCACTAGATATTCTTGCGACCATTTCCGCCAAAATTCTTGCAGCATACGCTGCGTAACCTGCCAACGTTTCAAACTACCCATATTAAAATCTTCATAATTACGATCAGGTACCGCTACCAATGGTTCACCGATCAAGAAATGACCGGGTGTAAGAGGCATTGGATCGTTTAGGCTACCTGACATCACTGACAACGGTCGAGAATTAAGGCATGCTTCTACCTGGGCCAAAACTGTCGACAGCTCTTCATATGTGAGGGTTGAAGTACCGATCACTCGCCTCAAGTGATACTTCGTAGACTTTACTCCCGCCTCCCATAGGCCACCGAAGTTGGGGGCGTGAGGTGGAATGAAGTGCCAGGAGACGCTTTGATTCCCTAACCACTCTTTAATTTCAGTAGCAGCTGCTGACGACCTTTCTACATCGACCAAATGACGGAGTTCTTTCGAGGCACCAACGAAATTTGTACCGTTGTCACTCCAGACGTCGGTAATAGCTCCTCTACGGGCAACAAATCGCTTAAATCCCGCTATAAAACCTTGTGAAGACAAGTCACTTATGGCCTCCAAATGGATTGCTTTGGTCACCATGCAAATGAAGAGGCAGATATACCCCTTGTACGATTGGTGTCCGCGGCCTTTTGACGTCCGGATGCTAATGGGACCAGCAAAATCCACTCCACTGTGCCGAAAGGCTCGTGCTGGAGTGACTCTACTGGCCGGCAGCTGGCCCATCATTTGGGTTTGATCAGCTGCTGCATATCTTTTGCATTTTACGCATTTGCGTACGAAAGTTTTTACAAGGGTTTTGGCTGATATAATCCAAAACTTGGTACGCAAATAGTGCAACATTGTTGTGGGACCTCCATGCAGTGTTGATTTGTGAGCTTCTGCTATCAGAAGATGGGTAAAATGATTGTCGTGTGGCATGATGCTGGGTTGTTTCAGATTCTCTTCCAAATCTGCATTCTGTATTCGACCGCTTACGCGCAAAATACCATCATCGTCGATTATAGGGCAGAGGGACTTCAACTTTCCTCTGGTTTTGGCTCTTCCTGTTTTCTTGATTTCTTCTAACTCTTCACTGAACTCTTGCTTCTGGACTTTCTTTATGCAAATCTTCATTGCATCTTCTATTTCTTCCTTTGTCAGATACGCTTCATATCGTTTCTCACCATTTCCTTTAGGCTTCCATTTCAAAACTCTTCTGCAATAAGCAACAACTCGCACTAGCTTTAGTAACGAAGAAAACTTCGTCCATAAAGAATCTTCCTTAGCTTCTTCAGTCCCAACGTGAGCCTTGATGCTTCTTTGATCTACACTTGTAGCGATTGCTTTCGGTCTTGTGTAGTCAATTGCTTCGTGTCTCAGCCACGTTGGTCCTTGTGCCCACAACTCACTGCAGGCTAATTCTTGTGGAGTTATTCCTCTGGATGCGATGTCTGCAGGATTTTGAGCAGATTGGACATGAGCCCAATGTGAATTATCCAGCAGAGTGAGTATGGTGGAAACTCTATTACCGACAAAGGTAGACCAGCGGCTTGGATGGCTACTGAGCCAAGCCAATACTACCGTTGAATCCGTCCAGGCATGAATATGAGTTTGTGCAACTCTCATGACTTCAGCTACTTCTACTATCAACTCGGACAGCAGCACTGCTCCCATCAATTCTAGTCTGGGAATTGATTGTTGCTTCACTGGAGACACCCTTGTGCGAGACGTGATGAGACTAGTCTTGATATGGTTTTGTGAATCTACTACTCTAATGTATACGGCAGCAGCGTAGGCAGCTTCCGATGCGTCACAAAACCCATGCAACTCAACTAACAGGTCATCAGTCTTGGTGTTGACCCATCTTGGTATGCTAAACTGACTCGTCTCCAAGAGGTTCTGTCTGTATGTGTGCCATTCTGTTGATAGTTCTGGCATTAATTCTTCATCCCATTCTAATCCAGACAGCCATAGCTTCTGAATGAATATTTTGGAAGTGACAACACAAGGTGCTGCCCAACCTAGTGGATCAAACAAGCGAGAAATGTCTGAGATGACCCGTCGCTTCGTGATTGGAGTCTGCTGCGCAGGAAGTACTACAGAATATTTAAATTCATCACCTTCCCGGTCCCAACTAATACCCAATATTTTCACTATTTCATCCATCTTTATATCCTTCTTTCCTTGTTCCTCATCAATCTTTTCTCCCACCTTGACCTCCCTATCTGAAATTTCTCTATCCAACTCCTTACAACTACTAATCCATTTCTGTAATTGAAAGCCTCCCTTGGTAAGTACCGTTTTCATGTCTTTGTACAACTTCAGCCCTTCTTCAATCGTTTGACAGCCCGTCATTAAATCATCAACATAAAAATTGTTCTTTATGTTTTCAGATACTTCAGGATACTGCGCGCCTTCATCAACTGCGACCTGTTGCAAGGACTTCACTGCAAGGTAAGGTGCTGATGCTGTGCCAAAGGTAACTCGTAATAATCGATATTCTTCTATTTCAGATGCGGATTCGTCGCGCCACACTACCCTATGGAAATCAGCGTGCTCTGGAGAAATCTTCACCTGCCTGTACATCTTGATGACGTCAGCACAGAGACTGATGGGATGCAATCTCCATCGCATAATGATGTGACGTAATGGTGGTTGCAACGTGGGACCTACCAGAAGATCATCGTTCAATGAGACACCGTTTGTACCTTTCATTGATGCATCAAATACTATTCGGACCTTGGTTGTTGTTTTGTCGTTGCGTATGACGGCGTGATGTGGTAGGTAAACCGCTGATGGGTTACGTAAATCATTCGCTGGTATACGCTCCATATGACCTAGGTTCAAATAGTCATGAAATACTTCCGAGTACTGCTTCTTGATTTCAGGATCTTTTTCAAACTTCCTTTCTAGATGCTGAAATCTTCTTATAGCAAGATCTCTGGACCTGCCCTGTTGACATGTTGGATTGTCTGTTCGGAATGGTAGATTAACTACGTACCGACCGCTGTCATCTCTAACCGTGGTCTGCGCGTAAATTTCTTCACAACGATGCTCATCCGACGTGAGGATCTTCTTTTCAGGAACATTGGACTCAATCTCCCAGAACTTTCTCAATAACTCGTTGTCATCGGTCTGCGCGTGCATGCTCACAATGACACTATGATGACACTGCGGCGAAGGACTCTGATTCTCATCTCCATGATGTGTGGGACCAGAAATGATCCAACCCAAGGCTGTACATTGAGCTGTAGGCATGCCTTTGGGTCCCTTAATCAGACCTTCTCTTATTAGCTGACCGTACACGTCTGCTCCAAGCAAAATATCTATTTTGCTCGGCGTGTGGAATTGAGGATCAGCGAGAGTGATCTCAGCCAACTCTGGCCATTCCACATGATTTACCTTCTCTGATGGTAGCAGGCTAGTTATAGCACTAAGCACATGCGCACGTACTTGGACTTCAAAGTCTGGATCATGACGCGATTTGATTTTAATCATTATGACATACTTCGACGCTAATGTCCCTTTGTCGCCGCCTAATCCAGTGATACTACTCCTACTAGCTATCTTCTTCAAACCAAGTAACTGAGCAGCTGACTCTGTGACAAATGATGCCTCAGAGCCTTGATCCAACAGAGCTCGAAGAGTGTATACTCTTTTGTCTCTTGCTTCAGCTTCAACGAGAGCTGTAGCCAGCAGAATTTGTCTCGAAGAAACCTTCTTCGAAAAGTGTGCTGCAAGTTTTGCTGTTTGTTCAGGGTTCTCTAATGATGCCTTAACTCTCGAAACCGCGTCAGTGACTTCAACTTCTACCTCTGATTTTGACGTACCCGGTTCCGATTGGTTCGGATGAAGCAATGAGTGATGCTTTTTCCGACAAATACGACATCTAAGCACTGACCGACAAATGTTGGCGGAGTGGTTGCTGCCTAAACAATTAAAGCAAAGCCTGCTGGTTTGGACATAATTATGTCGCTTATCGAACTCTATACCTGCAAATTGTTTGCAGTTTGACAATTTGTGTTCACCTTTACAATAAATACATTTTACTTGAGCGTCAGAACCAGTCGCTACAGCATGCAATACATGTTTTTTGCTATAGCTTGGTTTCGTAACCTTTTTTGTATCTACGAATTCGAGGGATCGGAATCTTGTTTCCAAGAACTCCTTCAGTTGTTTCAAAGTTGGTAGCTCGTCTGATGATCCGATGTTAGATTCCCAAAGCTTACGCGTTTCGGCATCCAACTTTGAACTAACTAGATAGATAACAATAGTGTCCCAAGAATTCACATCAATACCTAAGTTTTTCAACCCATTCAAAGTATCATTAGTTACATCCAAAAGATTTTTCAAAGCACTACTGGACTCGGTTGCTAAGCTCGGTTGGTTCACAAATCGCTTCAGTAAACAATTAGCTAAATATTTTTTATTGTTGTACCTACTGTATAGCGTTGACCATGATTCCTGATAATTAGCAGCTGTGATAGGAACATGTCTCAATAGCTGTTCGGCCTCTCCTGATAGATGACCCTTTAGGTAATGCATTTTTTGAACGTCATCTATTGAAGTATTATTGTGAACCAATGATTCATACAGATCCTTGAACGTAGTCCATTCTGAGTATAACCCAGTAAAAGTAGGAATTGATATCTTAGGCAATTTCACATTACAATTGTCTGTCTTCGACTGAGACGTTGGATTCGATACGACTGGTGCATTTTGCTGCTTTAGACCTGCTAAACATTCCTTAATCCCTGCTTTACAGTCAATGTAAGTTTCCTCAACACTCTCATAAATGTTGTTCGTTATGTACTGATTGGAAACTAAGTCGTCAGTAAGAATTTCGGCTATTATTCTAATATGATTAGCCGAGAAAACCTTCCATTTTTCTTCCAACGATTCTAATATGGTAAGCAAATAGGACTCCTTAAGTAGCCTCTCTCTAGGGGATTTTCTAAAATTGGCATAAGCCTTGTCTATCATAGACTTGTAGCCTGACTGTGTTTTTATCAGTGATGACAAAGACATTGTAATCAACAATTTACCAAACACAAGTAATTTTTAGTACAAAGTGAACTCTGAATTTTTAAAATTTTACAAGTGTTTAAACTTTACAACAGTCTGACTAAAATCGGGCGTAGGTTCCCCGTCGGTTACTTTTTTACGAAATTATTCTAAGTCTAATCTACAAACATGCACAAATTTTTAAAGTCCAAAATCTTCTTGAATTTTTCTATGTTGCTGAACTGAACACTAATAAAGTCAATGTACTCACGATTACACTTCTTTACCACTTGCTGTTGACTCCACTGCCGAAGAATGACGTTTCCTCCCACGTCACAGCTGTGACGTCGGTAGCGCGGCGTATACGTCACTCCTTGTGACCACCGTCGCTTGCTTGTCGCCTCCTCCGGTAGGTGCTTGCTTGCTGCGCACGTCGTTGCTTGACGTCCGCGTCAAGCACTGATCAGCAAGTTGGCGCCAGCCGATTGCTGCGCCTGCTGCCGCTTCCTCCTTGGTTGGACTGGTTGTGGAGGCGCACACGCACACTCACACACACCACTGCTATCCAACCACCCGTGACAGATGTCAAAGCCAAGCTAGGCCGAGACTCCGCCCGGTGAGCACTGAGTGGCGATCCACCACTTTCCCAAGTGCGTTGATTCAAAAATACCGCGGAAATAAATCCACGATAAGTACTTCCGACTCGTAAGGACCATGTACAGACGTATAGCCTGCTAGGTGGTAGATCGTGTTCTATAGGTATAAATAAAACAACCAACTACTCGTGCAATGCGAAGCTTCCGTTTATTGAATTCACAAGCAAGTGTCTACCAAATCTCAAGACGCAACGATAGCGCGTTCTAGGATCGTGACACTTTTATGAGCGCCATCTAGTTCGAAAAAACGTAAACCTACTATTTTAATGGACATGTGGAACGTAGTACTCATTTCGGTGACGTAGACGACGACAGTGTCCATGTGTGAGTGTCACGCACGCGACATGCATGTGTATGGAAGGCGAGCGTGTGTGCGTGTGACGGAACATTGAGCGCGCGCACACGAGCGAACTTTCAAAGAACAATGTTGTTATTCAAAAGTTGCGAACAAAAAGCTGTAATTTAGAACAGCTTCTAGTTTTGTTCTGTTGTTAGTAAACAGAGGTTACGTCGGCTGGCAGTTGCTACTCATCATCATTCTATCGCGTGTGATCATTCTATGGCGGAGGTTATTGATCGTGGAATCTATCGCTTATATTTCTCGCTAGAAAACTATTCACTGGCAGATTACACTGCAGTCTTACTGCAGATTATTTTGATAACAGCAGGGCTACCGTGAGCTCCATATGGTTATGGCTATGGCTGTCAAATTGTGTATAGATTGGCTGACCCACACATTCATTTTTCTTGAATGTTGAAAAAAGAATGTTGAGAAAATGAATGTTGACACAATTTTGACAGCCATAACCATAACCATATGAAGCTCATGGTAAGCCAGCAGGTCAATCTAAAAGTTTTTACTTCACTGAGTAAAATCACTAATCACGTTTTTATTTTTATGTTCTAGTTCTTATACAATTAACTAATCAGCGACTCGTCGCGAAGTTCTTTAAAGTAAAGTGAACCTTAAGTATTCCCTGAGCTCCGTCTGTTGTGAGAGCAAACGCTATTGAACGTCTCTAATGGCGGCCAGACGCGCCTTTCAACCCGCACTTTACTTTTTAAGTTAAATAGTTTTGCGAATTGCTGACGAAACACATAACATCAATAAGTCTTGTTTTAAGTGAAAGAAAAATATATACTTCACAAACCTTATAATTTTATTTTAGCTTTTATGCCCGGAATACTACACAAGGCTACTTTTTAAAACCAGGATAGCAAGAGGTTGTCATGGGTACAATATGTTGTAGATGGATTCAGACTCACGGAAATGTATTTTGCTTTAATTTGTAGTGAAAAGTTATTTATAGAATCGTTTGTCGCTATCGCGAGCCCAATCAGACGCGAACGTCTCTTGAATATCAAACGTTTTGATTAGAACTTGTCGTACTCATACATACGAGTATGTATATTATATCAGGTAGGTACACTCCCTTATGTATATGATTGTGTATCGTACTATGAAGAATGTTATGTCAGGGAATGAAGCAAGAGAGGTATGTCAGGATCGTAGCTAGTGGAAATTCGTGGTCTCTGCCGCCCTTATGAAAAGCTGGCATGATTCAATATGTTTTATTAGGCATCGTGCATACGTACCATATTAATATTGTGAGTCGACATTTGTTTGTGGATGTTGCGTTTTACTCAAACTTTAATAAGAAATTCTCGATTGATCCCTTTTCACATGCATTTTTATGTAGGTAGGGACTAACTTTACAAAATATCAAGAATCCAAAGCCGCTACAATACCCCGGCGCTGCGCTGTCTTCACTCGAACGCTGTTTAATATTTCCACGCAAAAAGTCTCGAACCCATGAGAGGTAGAATGTGCAAAGCCAACAAACCAAAAATGCTAGTGCGGTTGCCGACCAACCCGCCCTAGCACAGCGTGTAGTTAGCATAGCTGGAGTATGATAATCTTCATGGAAAAGCTTTTAATTTACAAGTTGATTGATGCCATACGCGTTTGCACGGGGGCACTTAATGGAGCAAGACCATTATAGGCTCGAGATTACCGGAGCTACAAGATTTAATTCATTTGAGTAAAGCCCCAGAAATGTTATTTTAAATCGGTAAATCTGTCATGTATAGGTGCTTAAACTGAACTTGTGCATTCTCCTTTGCCATCCAAATGGGCAACCGCAGGAGTCCGTGGAATTTGCTCTATTACAATCGAATGAGCAAGAATGTGGTTCAAGAAAACAGTTACCAATTTAGTTTCCCGGATTGAGCTAGACTACTGCGCTAGGTCGAACTGTGGCGTACTGGAGGGTAGTGTTGCCAGTCATTGTGGATCGGACGCGATCACGCGCGGCTCGAGGGGCGGAGGGGGGGTGAGGGGGCGAGGGGGGGGGAGGGTACGCCCAGGAATTTACAATTACATTTTTTCACCTCGCACGTCTGTTGCGCTGTTCAGGCGTCCGCACAAAGGCTTTCAGGTGCCGCGCGCCGCGACATAAAGGATTCGATAAGTGCCTTTGTGAATGTCGGGCGCCCACCCGCGTGCCGCGTGCCGCGTGCCGCGTGCCGCGTGCCGCGTGCCAGTCGGAACACACTGTCAGCTAGTTTCTCATTAGTCATGACAGCGACATCGTGCTGACGCGGACTCAGCCTCACCACTCTGTGATATGGTTTCGTTGACTATTCAAATTTAAGACTTTTTTGTTCCACAGCTACCGTTTAACGCAGCAAATGAGATGATTCAATAACGACACTGATTCGATCCTTGAATGTAAATAGAATGTTCAAAGTTTCCCTGTAAGTGTTGTGAAGTGTAGCGTCGAGGAGTGGGCTGAAGGCTGTGGCTCGTCCTCACCGCTTGAGATATTGTTTATCTATTAGGGCGCGTGCACATCGTTAGAGCGTCCCGCGGGAGGGCTCCACCGCACAACTTCGCTTATCTCATTTATTGTCAGACCTTTACTGACACACTGCTGGGTCGGCCGACCAGAACCGATAGATTCTTTTATAAAAAAGAGTTTTTTTATGTATTTGTATTCATCAAATGGCCGTAAGAGAAAATGGAAAAAAAAATTGTGTTAGACCATCGAAGAGTACCTTAGAAAAATATTTTTAACTAGATATAAAAAATAAGAACTAAGCTGCAATCTAAATTTTTAGGAAGTTAAATTATATGGTTGTCTTTAAAATTAATCCAGTCTGAACTACAAACAAAGCTATCGGCGAGCTGTAGAAACCATCTTGTACTTTTCGGAAAGCTAGGGTGTAATTTACGAAAATTGCTATCAAGTAATAATGCTCCGCCATAATTGTCTCTTCGGGTATAATTTTGTAATGAATATTAATGTGGTTTTGTTTGGGTAGTCATTCACGAGGTTGGTACCTAGCTGTCACGTTTACATCGACCACACGAAGCGGTAACTACAGGCATGCGAGACACGCGCACTACTTCCACTGACACTTACTGTAATGTACTGAGGAACTGCTTTATTACTACTGTAAATGTAATACCTGAAGCGAAGAGCTCGACCACAATCGTACAGACGCGAGGCCGTGGGTTCAGGGGCCTCGTGTTAGCGTTCGGACGGAGTTTACTTCCGATGCATGGCGATGAGTCGGGATGGCATGCTATAGCGTACTGCAGCGGGTTCACCTGCATCAACGACTTCAGCAAATGCTCTGCATTCGGCAATCGAGGCTGCGACCTGGAATATTAGATGCCGTACAGGCAGCGTACTACAATAATTAACTCTATTAGTCACTTTTAGAGGAGGGTAGCAGCATTGCAATAGACTGGCACAAGGCAGCAATTCAAACATCTGTTGGTTAATTCATTTATTTTTCAGCATTTGCCCAGTAAATGTTGATTGAAATGCTGAGGGTACTATCCTAAAAAATACGAATAGTAACATTTATTGTTTATGTTACAAGTATTACTCTTAATTCTTTTATTTGTTTACAAATAAATAAATAATAATAATAATAAATTGTAGTGCAGCCAACTGTACATTTTGCCGTGCCTTCGAGTGTAGAGTACTATAGAGTAGAGTAGAGTAGAGTGTGGGCTCTACTAGCGGCGTGTCTCCGCTCGTGTCTGCGAGAGCTCCGTAAATAAGACATGGCGTTGTTGCGGCTGTGGATTGTGCAGTGCATGGCATGCGGAGTGTTGGCGCGACGTAGACGAGCAGTAGGCATACAGCTCGTTCACTTGCCTCAAAAACTGAATTACTCTCTATACCATCTCGCGTTCGGACTCGAGCCCGATGCGTGCCTACTACGTCTGTCTATGGAGATGTGAATTCATCATCTTTTGATTTTTGTCTATCAATGTTATGCACATTCATCGTTTCGCGATGCGATCTGTGAAATGTTCGAGTGAAAGCGTGTGTTGTGATTGTCCCAGCCAGTCTTGATGAGCTGTCAGGGCGGCGCGCGGCGGCGGCGCTGCATAATGCAGGCGCGTGCGGCGCGAATATCACATGCGAGCTCGAATAGAGTTATATGCTAACATCTCGCGTTGGATATGCAGCGCGGTGCGGGGGAAGGGGGGGAGGGGGGGGGGGCGAGCGACATCCTTGTTTGTTTGATAAAAAGGCAGCGCCGTTCGCTCGTAGCTCTTGAAGTATACTTTCTGCTGATGTGCGGAGAAATTCAAATAGATGTCTGAACCGCAAATAGGAATTTGCAGCTTTGTTATCAGCTTTTCCTATTTAGAAACTTGTTTTTTAAATCTAATCAAGTAATCAATGCAGTAGTCTCTGCATACAAGCACAGCGATCAACAACAACTCATTGTACTAAGTAATTCAATTACAGTTAAACCGCGATAGCCCCGCGCTTGTCGCGACGACGTCATTCCACGGCGCAGTGCGCGGCCGTTGTAATGGCACACGCAGCATCCGTCATCTCGCTCCATGGACTCGCTCATTCCAATCCAATGCACGTTCAACTGTTATGATGCGAATACAGCCGTTATAGATTATAGTTCCACTGCACTGCCGCGGTTAGTTAATAGCTGCATACAGCGCACTATGCATGCAACGTTGTTAGCTGACGTTAACTGAAGCCCACTTTAGATCTTCACCAACTGTTGATGACTTATACGTACACCACACACACACAACTTTAAACAAAAAGCTGGAGATAAGTATTTTTTATACAACTTGCTGATGGAATAAGCATTATCACCTCACCTGATGTTAAGACCTGACCTGACCTGATGTGTGACCTGATGATTATTGCTCACCTGATGAGTGCCTCCTGATCACCTATAACAAAACATTGCCTCGTAGGTCGCTCACGTTACAAACGTGCCCTATAATGCACTGCCTTGCGTCTATTAACTTGAGGCATACAGTAGGCCTATCACAAGCTCTATCTGGTTTTGTCTCTGGCTCTGGTTTTGAGTCTGTGTGAGTGTTGACTAAATAAATCCTGCGTCGAAACGTCACACACCCTGTATAATACACTGGTGAGTAACTCACACAGGATCAAAACCAGAGCCAGACAGAGCTTGTGTATGCCAACAGATGTTCCGTCTGACGTGCCAGTAATGTCACCGGCACCCACACTGTTCGCCGTTCGAGCGGAACACAGCAATGCTATTGATTAGAAAGGGCTCTGTTGAGATGTTCAGTACCATAGCACATAAACATGAATGTGCTCAGTACCACAATGATATAACGTGTATTCAGCCAATAGAGGGAGTGGAGAGCTCCTACAAATTAGATATTATCGTGGAATTGATACTCCCTATTAATTTGATCGGAGGAAAACGTAATAGCTTTTTCATGTTCCGACTCCACAACTTTTAACTTCCCCGAAGGCTTTTTAAAGTACCTACCTACTTACTTAAATCGACTTCGTTACTCCACACCGAGGGCGTTAACAACTTCGATGAATTTTTATCGTGAGTACGCAAATGTCAGCCTTAAGGGCGCTTGTACACGCTAAGAAAATTTGCCTTTCCTGCGGCAGACAAGACAAATTCTTCGTGTAGACGACAAGAATTTTGTCTTTTCCACACACGAAAACGCAACAACGTTCGCTGCGTCGTGTCTTGCGCAGATAAGATTTTTTTCGTGCACCGCTGCGAGCAGTGTACACAGTTATTTTCTAGTTACGACACGAATTCTTGGGTAGACCCGGCGTTTTTTCTTAGCGTGTACAAGCGCCCTAAGGGTACCCCTGAGGGAATCCAGACCTATTACATGCAGGCTTCAAATAATGAATAAATAAACAAATATTCTAGACAATCTACTCAACGCCATCAGGCCCAAACTAAGCAGAGATACTATGCAGAGGTACTATGGGAACTAGATAGCTGATATACTACTCATATATTTTTTTTGTGTGACAGAGAACAAACATCGGTGTCCATCACACACACAAATATTTGTTTTCCATGACCTACGGCGCAGAAGGCAGAGCTACTACCAACTGAGCTGCAAGGCCAGTCTGGAAAAATATACAGGAAATGCGTTCGACGAGTCAAGCAGGGCACCGCGCCTTGAGTAGTGGAGCTCGTCTCTCTGGCCGCTCGTCCGCGCTCCCCCACTAGCTATGCTAATGCGAGGCGCTCCCTCGCGCCGCCTTACTGCTGCAATCATTTATGCTGATCCATTCCCTCGCTTTGCTCTTAAAGTTTATCTACTAAGATGTACTAGCCTGGCCGTCGAACTGACCTGTACACTGTGGTGGTGGTCGACGTCGTCAACCATGCTCATCGCTGTGATATGAAACGGTGGCGCGCTAAATATTTGCTCACGATTTTCGATGAATCAGCAGGCCTACCATGAGCTCTGTCTGGCTCTGGTTTATTCAATTAATATGAGAATTTGTTGTTGCTATGAGAATAAATGAGAAAATGATTCTTCATTTTGTGATGGAAAATCATTTATGTACAAAAATAGATGAACCCATCCGAAGCAAAATAAAAGGCAATCACTTAGTTCGCGTATAAGGAAAACCGATTCCAGGAAATAATCGAGATAATGAAATAGTAGTTGAACTGCAGGGCGATTGTCTAATTCAGTTGCAATCATTAGTTTGATACTAACAGCTAAACGATACTATCAAGGAATAGCGATCATGTAACTTGTTGCAATACCTTTTTGACCGCTATCTATCAGTTGCAATGATAGTTTTGCAGCGTGAAGTTCCTGCAAATCAATTTAACCCGACCAATTTAAAAATCATAATCTTAGTAAGAAGCCGTGTGAAAACGATTGGCCCACTTTATTTGACTTTCTAATAGACCTCGTTCACTCATTTTGTGTTGTGTTTCTGTCAGTCTAAATCAGATCAGTCTAAGTCAGATCTAAATCAGTCAGTTCTGTCAGTCATCCAGAAAAAATAAACAAAGGTTTCGTAAATATCGAATAAAATTTACTTTTTCAAGTTATTTAATCTGATTTGAAGTAAGTAAAGTCCAACATTCTTAATTCTTTATTCCTAGCTTTCTCAAGTGATTAATGTTGTTTCTATTTGTTATAAAGTTATGATCCCAATCCACCAGTGTTTGTCGAAGCAATCAACCATAGCCCTTAGTAAAAATAAGGGCACCAACAATATTTGAAAGCCTGGGAAAATCTTGCAAGGATGTTAAATGCCGTGGGTGGTGGCTACATAAAAACTGGTTATAAATGGAAGGGAGTATGTAGTAGGTAAATAGTTTTCAATAACCCTAGTTTTGTGCAGCTAATATTCATCATTTTTTTGTGCTCTATATGGTAAAACAACATAGTTCTATGTTTTTTTGATTAATTACTGGTAATATGTAGATACAAGTGCCGCATAAAGTCCAAGGTGTTGGACAACCGGCGAAACGCTGGGTGCACTGGGGGTGGACCCTATACGCTGCAAGCGCTCACACTCACAGGTTTTATTTAGCTTACTTTTGTAGATGTTAATGTTTTTTGTTTTAAGATCACGATGACAATGTGCTCCGCTGGATGTACAGTCTAGAAAAAAGGCACCTTGTGGTGGAAGAGGGAACGTGAAGAGAGGGAATGGTGGATGCTGTCGCTGCTATAGGCAGATCGTTTAATGAAATGGCGACACAAGAGCCATGTGTGGACTTGATGCTGCTTTAAGTTCAACAGCATCCACCACCATTAAATAAAACAGTTAAATAAAATACATTATTTCTGTTAATAACTCGCCTTATTTCTTTACCACAATAATAGATAGGACACTTACTGCTTATAAATCAGACTTATTATAGCATTTTGTAAGTATTTTAATTTGAAACAGCTTCTATCCTATTCTAGTCATTAGTACATAATTGATAATGAAATATTAGAAGTATGTAATGTAATAAAGGCAGGAGCCAGCTATTTTCCCCTGCACGTGGAGGTTTTGACTGATTCTACACATGGCTATGGTAGAATGAGGATGATATCCCAGCACAGGATATCAAACGCTTCCTTCGTCAGGCAAAGGTTCGAAATAAACTCTCTCTGAGGGATTTAGAACGGATTGCTGGCATCCTGCATCAATCTTCTATCAAGAATACGTTTTTTTTTGGCACTGTTTCTCCTCTAGCCCAAGTAGGAATCCTCTTGACATGATAAACTGAAATGAATTTAAATACTTAGTTGAAACGGAATTGTAGTAAGTACGCACTAGATTTTATTTGATTAGGAATGCAATAATAACTTTGTTTATCATTGTCAAAACACTGAAAACTTACTGTAAATAACTTACTTTATTCAATTTCTATCCATCGCAACAACACCTTACTTGTTTCTATTCGCGATTGATATGATAGTAATCGTAAGCTGTCAGTTCCATTGAAACAGCCTTACGTGATCGCTGTTTCATGATATCTAGAGAAAGATTACGCTCATGTTGCAATCGTTCATTGTCAAAGATGGTTTCAATTGCAATGCGCTTTCGATTGCAATCGAAGCTTTTACGTGATCGCAAATGTGACAGTTTCAATAGGATATCCATTGAAACCATTGCAACAAAAGTTACATGATCGCCCCACTGGTACTAGTAGGTACCTACCTCCACACAGCCGTGCCCCGTGCCCCGTGCCCCGCGCGCCGTGCCCCGTGCCCCGCGCGCCGTGCCCCGTGCCCCGTACCCCGTGCCCCGTGCCCCGTGCGCCGTGCCCCGTGCCCCGTGCCCCGTGCCCCGCGCGCCGTGCCCCGTGCCCCGCGCGCCGTGCCCCGTGCCCCGCGCGCCGTGCCCCGTGCCCCGTACCCCGTGCCCCGTGCCCCGTGCGCCGTGCCCCGTGCCCCGTGCCCCGTGCCCCGCGCGCCGTGCCCCGTGCCCCGCGCGCCGTGCCCCGTGCCCCGCGCGCCGTGCCCCGTGCCCCGTACCCCGTGCCCCGTGCCCCGTGCGCCGTGCCCCGTGCCCCGTGCCCCGTGCCCCGCGCGCCGTGCCCCGTGCCCCGCGCGCCGTGCCCCGTGCCCCGTACCCCGTGCCCCGTGCCCCGTGCGCCGTGCCCCGTGCCCCGTGCCCCGTGCCCCGCGCGCCGTGCCCCGTGCCCCGTGCCCCGTGCCCCGTGCCCCGCGCGCCGTGCCCTGTGCCCCGCGCGCCGTGCCCCGTGCCCCGCGCGCCGTGCCCCGTGCCCCGCGCGCCGTGCCCCGTGCCCCGCGCGCCGTGCCCCGTGCCCCGTGCCCCGTGCCCCGTGCCCCGTGCGCCGTGCCCCGTGCCCCGTGCCCCGTGCCCCGTGCCCCGTGCCCCGTGCCCCGTGCCCCGTGCCCCGTGCCCCGCGCGCCGTGCCCCGTGCCCCGCGCGCCGTGCCCCGTGCCCCGTACCCCGTGCCCCGTGCCCCGTGCGCCGTGCCCCGTGCCCCGTGCCCCGTGCCCCGTGCCCCGCGCGCCGTGCCCTGTGCCCCGCGCGCCGTGCCCCGTGCCCCGCGCGCCGTGCCCCGTGCCCCGCGCGCCGTGCCCCGTGCCCCGCGCGCCGTGCCCTGTGCCCCGCGCGCCGTGCCCCGTGCCCCGCGCGCCGTGCCCCGTGCCCCGCGCGCCGTGCCCCGTGCCCCGCGCGCCGTGCCCCGTGCCCCGTGCCCCGTGCCCCGTGCCCCGTGCGCCGTGCCCCGTGCCCCGTGCCCCGTGCCCCGTGCCCCGTGCCCCGTGCCCCGTGCCCCGCGCGCCGTGCCCTGTGCCCCGCGCGCCGTGCCCCGTGCCCCGCGCGCCGTGCCCCGTGCCCCGCGCGCCGTGCCCCGTGCCCCGCGCGCCGTGCCCCGTGCCCCGTGCCCCGTGCCCCGTGCCCCGTGCGCCGTGCCCCGTGCCCCGTGCCCCGTGCCCCGTGCCCCGTGCCCCGTGCCCCGTGCCCCGTGCCCCGTGCCCCGTGCCCCGCGCGCCGTGCCCCGTGCCCCGTGCCCCGTGCCCCGTGCCCCGCGCGCCGTGCCCTGTGCCCCGCGCGCCGTGCCCCGTGCCCCGCGCGCCGTGCCCCGTGCCCCGCGCGCCGTGCCCCGTGCCCCGCGCGCCGTGCCCCGTGCCCCGTGCCCCGTGCCCCGTGCCCCGTGCGCCGTGCCCCGTGCCCCGTGCCCCGTGCCCCGTGCCCCGTGCCCCGTGCCCCGTGCCCCGTGCCCCGTGCCCCGTGCCCCGTGCCCCGTGCCCCGTGATTGCTCGCCCTCATAAATATGCGAGTCAGCTGCTATTATATCTTTTGTATGCGTTCATTAGTGAGTGGTTGAGCAGGAGCTATCTACTCGTACCTAGGACAAGCTCGGCCTGCGGACTTGCTTTTATTTGATGAGCGACGAGAAAACATAGATATTAGCGTTTCTAAAATAAGCTCGATGAAGGTATTACAAATGTGCATTGAAGGCTTTCCAAGTGAATAAAACATTATGGGTGTTATTAATAATCCTGGCGCAACGCTGGAGTAGTTAAATCGTGTTTTGTCACACTTGCTCGAGTTGACAATTGCATGTCAATGCAAGAGACAAAACACCGGATCAACTACTTTAGCGCGTTGCGCCAGGATTATTAATAACACTCTAAGGTAGGAAATAAATAGAGTAAAGGAATAAATGCAGCGCCAGTATTACTTATGAACAACTGATCGTTGGCTTCGAATATTTCCATGAAATGAGATCCGCGACCCACTGTACTGTACTGTACAGTACGGCGAACCGACGGAAGCTAGAAGCGTCCTCAAACGGTAATGGAATGTTTATTTGTAGCGTCACGTCACGCCACGACCCGTCACGTCATTCACAGCGAGATTCAAGCTAATTTTGTCATTTTTTAAATGTTTTACTTTTATAAAGCTAAAAACCTCCCGACGTGCCCGTTAATGTATTTTTATGCGTATTTTGAGATTTAAAGATTAAAACGATTGCTCTTCATAAGATAACGTTTGATGTAAAATTATAATTTAATATTGTATTTGATCGGATTTATCTAAGCAAGCGTTAATTCGCTGAATTCTTATCATCTTATTTGTTTTCCAAGTTCGCTATCATGTCTTTCGCGTGCGTGACGTCACAGGGCGCGGCGTGGCGTGGCGGTGGCGGCTCGCTACCAGGAATCCATTATTAGCATACATTAGCATCACTAATGAAGCCATTGCATTTACATAAACGCTATTAACTCGGAACAAGTGAAACAAAACGTACCAACTCGACGCGACGGAACGCGACTCCGAGTTACAAGTCCGATCCCCCCCCCCCTCCCTTCCCCCTCCCCCCTCCACCTTTCAAGTACTGACATCAGTATAATTATGAATGTTCATTGTAATTGAGATAACATAACATACATCATGCACATCATTTAGGTAAATGTATGCATCATGATGTATAATGCATGGGGTTCATAAAAAGGGTGTTTGAAAAGTGTTAAAGGGTCGGTAACGCGCTTGTGCGTGTGGCCTCTGGTATTTGAGGCATAGGATACTTCCATCTGTGTGGAGGGTTGGAGGGTGCGCGAAGGGATAGATATTCATGATGATGAGTTTATTGATCAATGCTGTAGTTAGTATCTACTGATATACACAGGGCTGATGGGTAAACTGTGTCTAGCCATAGGACTATTGTGCTGAGTTGGCGCTCACACCATAACACGCAAATATTATTTTGTTTAGAGTTTAGTTATTTTGTTCACTTTGAAAATAAATAATATTTTTTTATATTTTGATTCGATGTTGATGGAATTGCTATGGGACCAATCAGACTTATAATAGGTATAATAGTGCGTGCTTGTATGAATGGGACCTTTCAGTAAACATCTGTAATAAATATGGTTCAGTGAATGTACCTACGTATGTAAAGGGGGGGGGGGGGGGTATGGGGCACTTTGGGGGAGTGCCAGTTCGCTGCTGGAACGGATCCCCGATCAGTAGTGCAAGCTGGCGGGAGCCGCACCAGGCAGCCGGCTCGCAGGAGGATCGATCCTGTTCTCTTATTTGCACTGATTGAGCTTGTGCGATGCCAATTCTACAAATTTATTTAAATACGAAGCCAACAATTCTATTTGGTGAAAATATTAAGACCGTAACTTTCCGCAAATAGTGTTTTTGGTAAAAGGTTTTTTGGTAAATCGAGGTGACGCTGCGCTGACCCGTCTCGCGACTACTTGAAACGTTCTCGCTTATTATCGTCGAGAAGCGAACTGATTGCGAGAACCTAGGAAGAGCCTAGGATCTTGCGATCAGTAGGCCTACCATGAACTCTGGCTGGCTCAGTCTCTGGTTCTGGTTTTGAGTCTGTGTGAGTGTTGACTAAATATATCCTACGTCAAAACGTCACACACACAGACTCAAAACCAGAACAAGAGACAGAGCCAAACAAAGCTCATGGTAGGCCTACAGTTCGCTTCTTCCGCAACTTGCGACCACCTTCATATTCATCATCTTTATTGCGAGACGCGCCAGAAGCGATCTACGAATAAGAACTAACGATTCTTACAAAACTACTGTAGAGCCGAGCATTTAGTGCTGATGAAACCTGAATTTAGTTTGTACTGTAAATCGTGAGGCTGAGGAGCCGAGGAGCCGAGACAAATGCAGTTGAATAAGTTTTATATGTAAGTCTAGCAGAGCTGTGCTCGCGACATGTTTTACTGATTCTATTAAAATAAATCAGTCGCAAGTGCGCTCTCAAACTGAGCATATAAAGATGTGCGTTGCTTTAAGAATTTGGCGAAGTTCGTTGACCTTTGCCAAAGACGATGTGTGTGTGATGATGTCACAAGTTCACTGGTATTACCCACCTCAAAAAAAATATTAAACCCACTTCAAGAAGTTATCACTTCAAATAATCTAAATACGTTTATTCAGTTGTATAACAAGGATTGCCTTGTAAGGTCATCACTTGAGTCTGAGTCCAGCTTCAAGCACACTTATTTTGATAATTTTTATTAATTTGTGAAGGGTCTTAGAATTTAAACTTAGTCATAGATATTTAGTGAAGGTTGTGTAACAGGAAGCAGACGTCTTCATTCATAGATATTGACAAGTTTAAATTCTTACTTAGTATTTGGAAGGATTCCAACCCGATAGTTTAGTTACAAACTTCCTTCTTGGACAAACTTGTAGTAAATGGGGTCTCAGAATCTTTATCTCTCTTCAATGAAGCATTGTATCCGTGAAGTTTGTCAACCACGGTAGGGCACGCGCGGGCATGCGGCTCGCAACTGACTGTGGTTGCTAACTACTGACTAGTAACTCAGAACTATATCTAGCTAGTTTGCAAGTCTAATAATTTGGTGTAAATTTAAAATTGAAATGGTTTCCGTTATTAAAACACCAATCGTTGATGTCAATACCTCCTCAGCACAGCGTTGTGGCTGTGGCTCATTTATGACAGCCTTCATTTACAATGCAGCCGTACTTGAGGACAGTCACGTGACCTCCAGTATTGTTGGTAGCTACACATTTTAACAAAATGGTGGGGTTCATTATTATTATTGCATAGAAACCTTGCCTTCCTCAGTATAGCTTCATGTCGCATGTCTGTTCAAAGTACCTAGATTTTAATTTACCACATAAAATCGATAACTGCTATTTCTTTTTGTGAATACTCAATGTAATTAATATTATATAGTTCGTTTTATTATGCATATTTTTGTATAGGATTAAATATCATGCTTATATTATGCTGAAAACGAGTCGCATATCGTTTGTAAATGGGATCGGTACCTACAGCACATATTTACAGCTAGTGTGGGAATTGCCGATAACAGGTTAAAGCTTTTCCTTCAGTAAAAGCACCAAATGTTAAATGAGAGTATATGTTTTCCATCGCATATTAGCGAAAATAAACTTTCCGAAATGGAGGGGATGGAATATATTTCGTTAGCTATCTCTTCTGATGTGACTGTTTCCTTGTATTATGTCTGACATTTGAAATGAGTCGAGTCAGTTTTCAAAGCTAATGTTTCTTAATTTTTTTTGACCAAGTTCAAATACTAATTTTCTTCTAAACAAAGTTAATTGTACGAAAGGTTCATGTATAAAATAATATTTAAACATTTCCCCCCTGAGGCTTTGAAGTCCGCCGCGAGCGGGACACTCCCGGGACGAGGGACCGAGGGAGGGGATAAGGGGGGGGAGGGGAGTCACACGCCCTGTGACGTTACACATTGCGACAGGAAAACATTCACTTCATTCATTCATATTTTATGAGTTAGGAGACAAATTCCTTTAAAGATAAGTAGCTTTAAAAGTGTAGAGGTACCGAGACCTATACATATGCCGAAGGGCACAGATGAACCTAGAGGTGGTGCGTGCGGTTGTAATGCAATTCAGCGGTCGCTGTGGACTGCCCTACGCTGCCTACCTACTACTGATTCCTACCACTTTTCCTAGCTGAGGGTTCCTATTGGGATTCTAAGTAAAAGGCCAAGTTGCTAACTGAACATAATTTATTTACAAAATGATCCCTATAATATTTACAATATTTTCACTAAGATTAACACTCATTCACGGAGCATCTAATTTTACTAGCTCCAATAAGAATCCGTTTGGGACGTCTCACTCTAGTTAGAGCAGGACGGCGCAACTATAAATATTCCGCGGCGGGTGCTGCTCGTCAGTGGAGCTGCGCGCGCGCCCGACGCAGACGTTGGCGGCGGCGCGTACTGTATGCTCCCACAAAAGTATTGTTTGCAGAAAAATTTATGTGAAACCATCAAACTAGCCTTGCAGGCTTCATTAGAAGCAGAACTGGATGTACTGGCGACTACCACGTGATGGACAATAAGGAAAGTAGCCTACTCGACAAGTGGCGTCGCGCGCGCGAGGCTGTATCGATAGCGCTGTCGGTGGGGAATGTCGGCGCCTCGAGCACCACCCATCTCCTTGAAGATGATGGGGCTCTGTTGTCTGTACCTACTGCTCAATATTTTGGGTAATATAAAGTTTACGAAGTAGCTTTATATTATGGTAATGTTTTCCTCACCGGACCTAAGCTAATTTGAATATGATGAGAAAATAAGTAGGGTATGGTGTATTCTGTAAATATAATTTTCAATTGCTTAGGTTTTCGTATAATATAATGTACCAAAATTACATTGAAAGCGTCGGCGTACGGTGCCGGCGTAGCACTTGCTACGAAATTATGAGGTGCTACGGCGGTGCTACGAGGCTCTAAAAACACTTCGCTCGCCATTATCATACCGTCGTAGCTCACGGTGCTTCTTACACCTCACACACACATAAGTAGCACGTCATCATCAGCCTGAAGAAGTCCCCTGCTGAACACAGCTCTGAGCTTTCTTTATCCATTGTGATTTCAACAAGGTCATCGGTCCATGGGGTGGATGTTCATTCTACGAAAACCTTGTGGAGCACGTACCTGAAGCTGGTACCTAACCCACATATCATCCGAACAACCTGTGCATCAGGATATTTTCTCACAATATCTTTGGATTGTGTCAATACAATGTCTTTTCTATTATGTATTGAGGCAGCTCGCTCTTGAAGAATATCGTCAACAGATACGCTACCAGCTGGCAACTAGGGGGACTGCTGTACACTATGTACTTCGCCACATCCTTCTTGGAAACATTCGATATCAATGATGCCACCGCCTCGGTCCACGAGGTGATAGCACTCCATGCCCGGCTCGGCCTCCAATAGATGCAGGCGTACACAAGCACACACGAATATACAATGCTTGTAAGATGTGAAAAATTTATAATAAATATTGTAGACAATCCACACAACACTATCTAGCCCCAAACTAAGCAAAGCTTGTACTATGGGAACCAGATAGCTGATATAATACTTACATGCGTTTTTTTGTAAATACATACTTAGAATACAATATAGGTAACACCCAGATAGTGAACAAACATCTGTGTTCACCACAAAAATATTTGTTCTCGGTGGGGATCGAACGCACGACCTATGGCGCAGAAAACAGAGCTACTACCAACTGAGCTGAGAGGCCAGTGTCAGTGGCGGCGCACTGTGGAGGGACTCGTCTTATTCAATAGCAACCTTCATTGCACCACTAAAGAGAGGGGAGGGTGTGGGAAGGTGCGAGAGAGGGGGTGCGTCTTGTTGAATAGTTAACCCTCACCAGCCGCCGATAACGTTTCGACGCTAATAGTCCGCGGTCGGCGGCTCCGGCTTATAAATAATTGTGTGATGACGCCCGCGCTTACGACCGCGAGATATTTGATAGAGCTATAATATGTGGGAACAATTGCAGGTGATCTAAGAACTCTCGGTATACTTACACACTATAGTGAGCTCGACTAGCGCCCAACTCACATACATAGCGCTCTGTGCGTCCGCTTCGCTTGCACTCTACTATCCACAGACGTGCCTCACATTACTACGCCTATTTATTTTCATCTAGTTCAGTTTTTTTCGTGCACAGTGGAGGCGACACACCCTATGCACGGATTTAATATTTTATCCATTCAATGTGTGTGTTTCAATTATTTACTAGAAGCAAGTGCTGTAAATTTTGGTAGAATCAAGCGTGTTGTAAAACTGAGTGAGACCAACATTTAAGTTTGTTTTAAATAAACTGTAATACTGAGTCCGTGTAAGACTGAGTCAGACCAACTACACCAACTGAGATAACTAGAATAAAAACCAGTCAAACAAAGCCTCCGGACTCCTTATTAGTAAATCAATCTTGGCCGACACCCCAAAATTATTAAATAGACATTATTGTTACTTTGGAAAACTATTTTGTTTCTATTTTTTCTCCTCAACCTTCCCCCCCCCCCACCCTGTTACTGTTACTACTGTACTATATGTACCGTTTTTTCCACTGTTATTTAAAATGCTACCTATAGACACTATTCCACGCGGACGAAGTCGCGGGCACAGCTAGTTATTTATAAAACGGCGCAGTTGATAAAAAACAGTATTGTTAAGATACAACCCACGCATGTCACGTGACATCGGTCTAACTACATACTACCAACACTGGAACCCTCCAGTCAATACTCGCACCCGCGAGTCAATACTGGCACTGCCCTCAAAGTGTCTGCTTAGCTCGACGATTGACGTGAATGCCTGAGAGCCGACAAATTACTGAACTCGGTACCGACTCACCCTTGTCCGCTTGCCGCCCTCAGTGTCCGTCAGCGAGGCTGTGACGGAATGTCGTTTTTCGTGCGCAGGTTTTGCTGTTACAATTTTGTTGTTTTAGCCTTGGAGAAATCCACGATGTGAAACACATGAGTAACGTGCATTTATGCATGTAGCTTTGTTTTTTTACAAATGTGAACTCTACATTCAATGATTAATATGAATGATTCAAGGTACTATTGTTATAATTTCATTTGAAAGCTCATCGTGTCTCCATCCTAAATTCAGATCGTTACCGTTGTTAACGATATGTCATTTTGCGTTGCGGTGACGACAAATTATGTTAAAAACTCAGAATCAGCCTTCGACACAGACTGTCGGTTCTGAAGGCGCTCACGCTCACGCACGTTACATGTCTGAATGTGATGTGAGCCTTAGGTAGTGAGCGTGTGGCGTCACCATGGACAGATCAGGCATTGGATTAGAATGGTGAATCCTCACGGTGATTTACGCAAGCATAGCACCATGCACCATGGAGCAATGGAGCAGGCAGCTCCATGACTATCCATCATGGCGACCAATACAACGGAGTTACGTTTATCGATAACAAACTCCGCATTGCGTAGCGCAGCCACCGCACGCCATGCTCAGTGCTACGTCATTAAAAACGCCGAACTAAACTCACTTGTAATAATAAAAAAAACAATTTTCAAAATCGGTTCACAATTGACGGAGAAATCGATGAACATACATCAAAAAAAAAATTACATACATACAGCCGAACATAGAACCTCCTCCTTTTTGGAAGTCGGTTAATAAAATAGCGCCTCGTTTTAGAAGTTCTTAGTCCCCGTCGATTTATCAAAATGATTACCTTCGAAGCGATAATATTCGTATTCTTACGCAAATACAATGGTTTCCAGGCAAATAATAAAACAGCGAGTTCCTCCAGCGAAGGTTAACGTTCCCATTTACAAACGTTTTAGTAACACACCTGGAGATACCTATTATGTACACTAAAAGTTGACATGTGGAACGTAAACATTTTAGTATTACCTATATTAGTAAATTATAATAACCCACATTAGGTAGAGTAACGTTGTGAGCTTAATAAGAGTAGGTATATCAGCAGTGGACTTGCGAGTAAAGTTTTCCCTTTGTTCAATAACACATAGTTTTGAACTTCATACTTTATGTTATAATGCACAACCTCCAGTAAGCTCATAATTTTATCTGTACCTCAGTGAACTGTAGTTGAAGAACGTAAGTAATTGATATTATTAGAGATATTGTTGGTTCGTGCCTTTCAGCTGCGTACCTCCTGCTCCATCTTGGTTATGCGACGTATTCCCATCTTTGTCTATGTTTAAGTTGTTTAAGTATCATGCGGCTATTTGCTTAGGGGACGTGTTAAGACGTGTTTGCTCTCCCCTATAGGGGAGGGGGGGGGAGGCTATCAGCTCGGTAGAGAGATACTTGTCTCCACGTTATTTAATTACGGACAACAAAGCGATGGATATTATTATGAGAGATTATTATTGTGATAATTACTGTCATATAAGGTTTGGTGTCTATCATTTCATAGAAACTTGTTTGATTGAAGCTCTCATTGTGTTAGCAATATTCGCTATTTATTCATCATTATGTTCGTTCTTGAGGGAAGTTCATAAGGTGTGTGATACATGTTGTGACGTGTGAGCTTGTACAAGTGTCCATCATCACTCGAATGGAATAGCAAAGCCTTGGCACGTGAACATAACCACTTTTATCAACTACGGCTTATGAACACTCATTCAATAAATGTAATGAAAATGTTATTCAATTTGCGAGTTGCTTATTTTATAAAGACTTATCAATTGTTATTTAATTGATATGTGAATTAAAACATTAGTTGAATTTATCCATGTAGGTATCTGCTCAGGAAGTCGTTTGAATTTAATTTGACATCAACCATTTCTACTCGCAAATAATAATTAATTGAATCAAACTTTATCAATGAAATAGTAATGTTGCGAGCTAATCGTCCGTCCCGCGCACTGAGCACTGAGCACTGAGCACTGAGCACTGAGCACTGAGCACTGAGCACTGAGCACTGAGCACTGAGCACTGAGCATCGGGTTACAGTTGACGCTGTCATGAGTTATCGATGTTGAAATCGTTAGAAGTTCAGATATTCTGACCTTAAATATTTGCTGTATAGTGAGTATTTATTCTAGTGGATAAAATGCGGGTTCCAAAACCATCGCGTAAGTAAAAGTTATTATATTTTCTAAAGTAAAATAGCTCAAGTTCAGCGGAGCTGTGTGGCATGCGGCGAACACTAAAAGCGATAATGTTTATAAACTCTGCGTTAACATCGGATTCATTAGAAAGTTTTCAAACTGACGCCACAAGCGAACCTCCTGACGCAACTATTCAGCTGAAGGTGCGCGTGCGCCATGCGTCCACTACATGCATCGACACTTCTTAATAACCCTTCGTGCTCAACACTAGGTTAAAGCTTATATTGTAAAGCATTCAACTTGAACACAATCCATATTGTGTCCGACCTGTCTGTTCAGTTGTCGACGACTTAAGCACATGAATGATATGAAAAGGCAACCGCAAAGTGTTGGTTCCACAGTATCCGTTGTGTACGAGCCTTACGAGCTAATTGGACTCGGTGCAGATGACGCGTTAGTTCCAATGAGTCGGTCCATTACCGCGAACTGAATCTAATAAGCTATGCTCATTACTATAATGCTTGTATTTTCATGTTGTTGTTATTTGTTACATAATAGAGCCTTGCTTTGTTCTGCCTGCGGCTGTACATGTTTGGAATCAGGTTAAAAATAAATCTGAATAGTATTTGAGGCGCCATTGTGTCACGCCACAGTACAGTACAGTACAGTAGGCGCGCCGTTCGCTAGCCGCGCGAGTAGGTGCATGTCACACTCACTTTAATTAGACAAAGTGCACTTAGCGTGTATCGTCGCTGTAGTGGAGCGGCGGCGGCGGCGGTGCTGTACGTGCTGTGTACAACATATGCGTTGTGGCGGAGCTTGAGGACATGCGACCTCACCGTTACACTTCATTAGTGGCGCTATGTTTTTGCGGAACACAACGCAGGCTAATGGTTATTGTGGCTTTATTAACATGTTCCTTGGTTGGAAGCTATCTACATTACACATGTTCGCTGGAATGCACATTTAAATAACACCTTAAAATGTTCACAAATATATTCATGCATAAAAAAGTAACATTCTCACAACGTATCTTATCTTATACCTTTAAACGAGAAAATCTTGTATATATATATACATATATATAGAGGATCTCGGAAACTGAGCCAACGATTTTCATTAAATTAAGTATACGGGGGTTTTCGGGGACGATAAAACGATTTAGCTAGGATTCATTTTTAGAAAATGTCCCCTTAATTGTAAAGTAAATAATCAACTATATCATAAAATAATAACTCCTAGCGCCATCTGTTGATTAAGTCATGAGTTAGTGGGACAGAGAATGCCATCTATTGACGAGTAGTGGAGTTTATTATTATGTCGGTAAGATCGAAAAATATTAATATTTAATCAGTATGTAGGTAATTCGTATTTAAATATAATCACAACAACAGATTACAAAAAAAAAATACCGAGCGAAGCTCGGGCACCAACTGCTAGTATACCTTTAAACGAGAAAATCTTGTATATATATATATATATCCTAAATATAGATATATATATATATTTAGGATCTCGGAAACTGAGCCAACAATTTTCACGAAATTTACTATACAAGGGTTTTCGGGGGCGATAAATCGATCTAGCTAGGATTCATTTTTAGAAAATGACGAGAAGTTGGTGTTTTGCAATAATCAAACATAAACTCTCTATACGACTGTTCCTGCCATCTATTGGCGATTGTGAGCAACTAACTGCAAGCTAGAAGGCGTTGTTAATTTATTTATTTATTTATTTTTATTTTTTTATTTACTATTTTTTTTTAAACCCGAGCGAAGCTCGGTCATACCGGCTCGTAGTACATAATATTAGCAAAACAAAACTCATTTTATGAGCCCGAAATTTTACCTGATACTTAATTATATCATAATTTGGATAAGACTTCCCGCTCACGTCCATGACAACTTTGAGATTGGTAATACTTGCTTTATAATTCAAGGTAATATTTGCCGACCGAATACAGTTATCACGGATTCCGCTTCAAATATTCATGAATATGCGAGATTGTTAGAAAACGACAAGGACGCGCGGGGGACGCGGGGGAGGGGAGAGAGAGGGGAGGGAGGGGAACAACTTGCACCAACTGTTTATTTTAATTTACAAATACCTCAAGTGCTTAAAAACAAACACCTGACTGGAATTTTACTCTCGAATAATTCCTCCGAGGCTCGCGCCGACAATATAACCTTTTTATTAGCTACTTCGGTTTAGCACCTACTTTATCCGGGTCCGTGCCGCGGCGGCGCCGGCCGGGCTTGAGACTGTTTTATGAATAACCGTCGTGTTTAAAGAGGTTCGCTGTAACGTTATTATAGCTGCAGCTCTAGGACGAACAATAACATGACGCGTCCCCAAGACCTCGCTGCCAACACATCGCGACAACGTCTTAAGCTGGCTGCACGCACGAAAAAACATGACTCATGCGGCGTTACCTCGCTCTGAGGCGTTCCATTGCGCGGCTTGAAGTGCAAGCGAGAGCGCGGAACGAGCGACATAGAGGCCCGCACGGCCTCCGCGTTCGGCAGCGTTTGACATCTGTCTCTCTCCTTCTTGAGTGAGCGATGCGTCCGCGTGGACAGCTGGATGACGTTGTCACGTTCAACTATCGTCAGTAAACCGACTTTACATACAACCGATTTTTTTATTCAGTTGGAAATGATTAAGACCCGCCGTAATACTCATTTATTAAAAGAAGGTAGTAAATCATTGTAGATAGTTGGGCTCAGTGAACATTTAGACACCGGATCTTCCTCTCGTAATGTGGAAGATAATAAATTAAAAGCGCGGGCGTCAGGCTTCGGCCGCCGCGCGACGCAGACAGGTAATAAGGGACCGGGAACTGAGGACGAGGAAGTAATATATCTGTGGAGGGATGCGAAACCTGCTCATGTGTAATTATAGGAGTCAGTGCGATGTCCATCTCCCTCCACGCATCTACTCACACTGAATGAACTCACACAAGCGACGGTCTCCGCGAACAACGCACTGCTATAATGTGCAAGTGGTGACGCACTACATAATAGCCGCATTACTCACACAGCTACCAACAACAGTCTCGCTGCGTTCATTTAACACACGCGTACAATACTACTTTACGAAGAGTGATACCTTTTGTTGTCGCCGCGGTTTTGGCGGCGCGTATTTGTCATGAATAGATGATTAATTTAGATTTAATTTGGATATTAAGAAAATTAACTAAAATAAGTATTTAAATTATTATTAATTGTGAGCAGTTGGAATTTAGTTTAAAATAGAAAATTAACTTAAGTGGTTGTTTAAAATAAGAGTCGTTTCCGCTAGATGAGAATTATTGTTGAAGGTTGGTAAAATAAGTAGGGCTGTTGACAGGATATACGAGTGTCGCCTCGCCATTGGTCCACGTTTTAAATATGGTGGCAATGGTGGGACGACACCCCTCCTTTTTATGAAATTATGGAACTCGGCTCAGTTGAATTTGGAAAAAAGTAGAAGCAACAGCTCCTAGCTTGGTTTACTTCACCTATAATATGGTTTTATAATAAGTTTAGGAGAGTGTACTAAGTATTTGGTTGTAATGTATGGCTAAGTGTTATAATTAAATGAATGTACAAAGTAATTGAAGTGATTAAATGATGTGCCACGTATTAATGCTCTTGCTAAATAGAGACCAATACAATTATTTTAAAGCACAATTCCATATTGTCACCGAGGTTTTCATTCACATTCTAATAAACCATTTCATGCAGCAGTTTCACCATTTCATTTTTTGTATACAGTTGTATGGAAATCGAAGAACCTTAAATCGCCTTTATAATAGTAGATTAGACTACTTTAGACCAAGGGGATAAAATATAATGTCTTATGTAGCGGGCGCCGTATTGAATCCCGAGCAAAACGAAGGATTTTAGCGTTAACTCTCTCGCTTTGCTCGGGAGTTAAGACAAGAATCTTGAGTGCAGCGTCGAATTCAAGGTCACCCAAGACGAAGACATCTTTATCCTCGTGAAGAATACCAATTTTTAGTGCAGATTCTGTTGTATGGAATTAGTCTTACCTATAGTAAATGCACGAATATGATTTCTACTTTGTGTTCCAAATTCAAATAACATTATTGACTAGCAGATCATAATGAAATTCAATACAATATTATTGCCGTGCCAGACCTCAGTTCTTCAATGACTTACTTCAGGTTAGGTTTGCATCACATATAATAAGCGTACCTACTAAGTATTCTAGTTTAAATACATCTGTAAAATCACATTTAAAAACAAAAGTCTGAAACAAATGGCCACTTTAGCAAGGTCTGCATTCACTCGACTCGTTATTTACTCTTATAAGTAAACGTAGCATCTATTCGTACAATCAAAACAAATGGAGCCTTTATTCATCCAATCTAAGCACAATAAATTAACTCTCTTCAGCGAAATCTGTAATTGGAGGCGTTCATTAGCTGCGGCCGAGCCTAGCCGCGACCCTAGCCGCAACCCTAGCCGCGACCCTAGCCGCGACCCTAGCCGCGACCCTAGCCGCGAGCCTAGCCGCGACCCTAGCCGCGACCCTAGCCGCGACCCTAGCCGCGACTCTAGCCCCGAGCTACCGGAGCTACCGGAGCTACGGGAAAAAGATAGAATTCTAATGCTACCATAGTTTATATAATATACAATACATATAATTATATAATTATATACATGAAATATGTATTATTAAATTGTGCACCCTACAACAAAATATCTCTAAGTGAAGCGAATAGTTGAGAAGATATTCAAAGCGAGGAGTCGACTCATTGATCAAGAGGAACGGGATTTCTGACCCGAATCCGAAATCGTGAAGTGATTCTTATGAAGTGTGGAGTTGAACCCCGTCGACCCAGCCCCGGAGACACACACGCATACATACCCACCCACACACACCCTTACACACACCCACCCTCACCCTCACGTGCACCCTCAAACCTACACTCCTACTACCCGCTGTGACGTGGTGACGGTGGCGTGGCGGTGGCGTGGCGTGGTGACGGTGATATGTCGGATTTTATTTATGATAGATGTACCAAACTTGAAGTAAACCTTTTAGACGAACCTTCAGTGTATTTCTTCCCGGACCGATCGCAATATAAAGATAATTTTAAAGCTTCTAAAGCTAAAGCTTTCTATTTCGGGAAACTACAAAAAATACACAGATCAAACGGCCCCTTGTAACCAACGTCACTCTCCAGCACAGGGCGGGTACATTACATTGTAAGCTTCTGTTATTATTCCATGAGAGTTAAATATTATTTGAAACCTTTTGGTACCTTAATTGACAGGAAGTGTGGACTTTGTTACTAAATTGTTAATAGAAGGTATTATTAATTAATATTAAGATGATTAGGTTCATAAAAATATTATTTGTTTTGTTACCGTTACAAAAATACACAATTATTCAGAGATCAATAAATCAATACTGTAGTTGGATTTCCATCAGTTGCTTGAACTCCAACCTTCAAGCCTCAAACTTCAAGCTGTAAAAACAAGGGTGGGGAAGGTTGGGGTTTGCAAGCCAGCGAGTGGTTATTCAAGCAGGCATTCGGTTTTGAACCGTCGATAAGACAAGTCCACTTAGTTCGTCTCGGCGATAGCCATGTACAAGTTTAGCTTAATGTATCTAGATCCATAAAGTACTCAAGTTGTTAATAAAACTAAAGAAAAGGCTATAAAGTGGTTTGAATTCTACATCCTCGGTCTTCTCTGTTAGTGGATCTTTCAAGTCAGAAGTGGGATGAATCAAGGTACGTAATATTTTTTATATTGTTTCAAAGTAATAGCTGTAATTCTTACAATACTCTGGTAAAAACGCATGTATAGTTTATCGTGTGACACACATGGCCAAGGCTACTCTTTGGTAGTGTTATCACACGATTGCTATAATTTATTTGGTTGAGTAAATGCATTCAGAGGTTATCGTGTGGCACACATGGCCAGGGCTACTCTTTGGTAGTGCTACCACACGATAGCTGTAGTGTATTTTAGTTTTTTTTTTAGTAAATACATTCACAAGTTGTCGTGTGGCACACATGGCCAAGGCTACTCTTTGGTAGTGCTACCACACGATCGCTGTAGTGTATTTTAGTTTATTAATTACATACCTACGTTGTTGTGTGGCACACATGGCCAAGGCTACTCTTTGGTAGTGCTACCACACGATAGCGGTTGTTATTGTAGGAAAGTTAAATGCATGCATAGGTTATCACGTGGCGCACATGCCAAGGATACCCTCGGTGATGCTACCACATTAAATGTGACTAAGCGCTGCTTGTATTTCTTTTATCTACCATAGATTGTCATAAAAAAGAAATACTGTAGTTGGTTATCGAATAAATCATCCTTTTTATATATTTCTTTTCATGCGACGGCGAGGAGAAACCAACGGTGCGGAGAATGACGTGTGTCATCCGACCATGGCCGCAATAGAACATGGACCACCTGGACATGGAGCATCAAGAAGATTGGACTCGACACTGGAACGCGACTCAATGCCACTACACCGGAACTGGACTAGCTGGGCGATTGCAAGTTGTAGCCGTTCGTTGCTGTTTCACATCGTGAAGATTGGTTAAGCGCTACCAGCAGGATAAAGTAAACGAAACTGCAAGACATTTCAGTAGAAAATTAACACGTGAGTTCACGTCTCAATTCCCAAAGATTTTTAATATTGGCTCATCAAGTACTAAAATATGAATTCTATCGTTGCGTCACAAGGTTCATTTTGAAACGTCTTAAAATTAGGTGAGTCTAGAATGCAAACATTCCTCAAGTATGCCAGTTAGAGTAGATTCAGCACTGATGCTAAACTGAAACGATATACCTAAATTAAATAATATATGATTTAGGTAAATGGTGTGAACCATGAATGTGTAATGATGGTCATGTGAGGGTGTGTGTGAATGTTGTATCAGAAACTTAACATTCCGATGATGACGATAGAGGGTAAGAAGTGAAATATAAAGAAAAGGGGGAGTTTTTATGATTTTGGGTTGCTTACGAGCTTAGCGGTAGATAGGCATTTTTTTTTCTTACTTTTGTAAAGAGTATATTTACGGAGTATAGTGGAAGAATTCTATCGGATTTAATTGGTATTCTATGTATGTACGTATCCCTGGGACATCTTCTGGTCTTCTCCTGTTGGTAGGTGCGTACCTACCCTCAGTTTCTTATCGAGGTTGTTTCTAAAACTGCGGTTGTGATTAGTATAGGTAGATTTATTTGTCCTAAAGGTGGTTTTTAAAATTTTCGATACAGTTTGTCCAAATGGCGAATACTATTCAAGAAAAGAGGAGTGATCCAAGGTTCAAATACGTTTTTGGTGAAGATAGGTACCTACGTTGTCAGTTTTTTGTTTTACTTTGGATATGCATTGGATTACAGCGACCTTGTCTGGGTCATTAGACAGATGATGTGACGTCTGAGGTGGGGGCAAGTTATATCATTCCAGTAGGTGCCACCGTGAGAACAGTAGCAGGAATATAAGAATAATAGGAAATAGAGGCGCTAAGAAAAATAGTAGATGGTTACTTGTTTGTTTATTTAGATCACCACAAAATTAAGCACAAAAAAATATAGGTTCAAACGAACAAAATATTCTCCCTCGTGCTTACTCACTGAAGGTTGCCTTCAGTACTAAACTGGTAAACTGGTATTATAAATAGGAAGGGTAATGAAAATAATCGACGAATATGATATTATAAATAGAAGGGGTAATGAATAAACACAGGTACAATGATATAGGTAGGAAACCACATCACACACTTAATATTTATTTACTAGTTATCAGGGTTTTCAAAATTGACTTAAAAGTCTACTAAACGTTTAATAGTCTATGACGTTGACTCCTCGATCTAACTAAGTATAAGAACTTTTATGTAGACGCGAAGGATCTCTGCTTCGGCTGATCACAATACTGGTTTGGCGACAATGACATTCAGTTGAGGTTTGGAATGACTTAAGACTACCATGCTCTTGGTTACGATTGGACAAATTCATAATTATCCAATCCTTCGTAGGAATGAAGGATCGTTTTCAACCTAAAATCGGTTAGTATTAATTATCAGAAAACAAAACAACAGTTTATACTACAAATATTTTGTTAATGTAGTATATTTTTTTTATACCGTGATCTATCCGATTGCAGTATAACTTACTCAACATCGTTCATTATGAAAGGTAAACTGCAGTGGTAGAATCTGCGAAGGGATTAAAAATTAGCCTCAGCAGTTAAAAGGAAATAAGTTAAAATCATGTTCATTTATTATTGATTATCTAAGGGGTGTTATAATGCCAAAGTGCAGTGGGTCTAGTTCAGATAGATAGATGGATAGATAGATAACACTTTATTGCAAACAAGGATACCTCATTGGAACTAAGCGTACCTAACTAAATAAAGCGTTATTAGCTTGTTCCTAAGTATAAATCGTTAGTTCAATGCCTATTAAATCTGTACATAAAGTACTACTTTACAGAATTAAACTTCCCTACTACATAAGTTTATGAATCATCGTTTCAATTTTATCCATACCCTTTTCAGGGTGAATTTTGTTATGGGTAGATTTTTTTTTGTGCGTAGAAGTTGCTATCCAGTGACGTTCAACAAAGGATGAAACCGTCGTTTTGTACGAGCTAGTGGTCAGTAAATATTATAATTGCTCTTTCTTTATGCGTGCGGTTTTCAGAAAAGTAGATAGGTCTGTTAGGCCTTTCAATATTCCATCTTGCAGTGCCTAGCCTATCTGGCTGGTGCTTTTGTTAGCAATGCCTAGTCGTATAAAAATAATAATTGAAAAAAAAAAAACCTTTTAAACGAGACAAAAAGCTGTTTCTTGCGGCGTTAGCTATGTCTGTTAAGACGGTAGATGTCTTTTATGTTGTGAGTCATCGAGGTACACTTACTACGTCAGCTGTTGTTAAAACAACGTGTTTTAGATCCTCCTATGTTTCAGTTGTCAAATGTGATGAGTTTCTTATTTCAACACTGTTGCCTCTGGCATTAGGTTCCAGGTTTCAATTTGGTTCTTGAAACTGGATTTTTGTGTCTTTATTGGTCAAAATGTTTTAAATCAACGGTGACGAGACACATCACTAGTCGAGAATTCAAGATCAAAAAAAAAAAGATGACATCGAAATGAGTAGATGGTTGTTCCGCGTGTTTTATAGGAATACGGAGTTCTTAGCTATAAACAAATGGGTAGTTTTCGCTGAAATAGTGAGGAGGTATCATATTGGTTGACATGAGCTCTATCGCATCCATTTTACATCGTTGATGGAGAAGAAAATAGCTGCAAATTTGTCCTGGTCTCCCTTGTGTTAAGCGAATAGATCTAGAATTTCCGATCTGCATAAGTCATTAATCTTAATAGTAATGTTGCGATTTTACTTAATTACGGTTAGACACTAAGAGTATAAAAGTAATTAATGACAGCAAAATTAAAAACCTTTATATTATTATTGCGGATAGCCAAACAAAAAAGTACTAAGTAGAAACTGGTTGATAATCATTCGCTAAAACACAAATGGAACTGGGAAGATAGATTAATGATGACCTTATTAAACTTTAAGTCTGTCTGTCCGTCGCGCTTTCACGCCAGAAATAATGAACTGATTTAAATGACATTAGGTACACAGTGTAGAAATTGAGAAAGGGCATAGACTACTTAAAAATAAAAGGATGGTAAGGGGTTGAAAAGATTTTAAATGAGTGAGCGATGCAAGTATGTGTTATGTTGTGACAATTATTAGTAAGATTCCATTATATAAGTATTAAATCCATTATATATGTAAGTAATAAAATCATATTAAAAGCCTTTATTAATAAATAAAAATAAATGAGACGTGAACCACCAATAGAAAAATGGATGAAATGGATATAGCACTGATGAAATGATTTCTTTTGATCACACTACAAATAAGTGTGCATTAAACAGAAAAATGGATGAAATGGATATAGCACTGATGAAATGATTTCTTTTGATCACACTACAAATAAGTGTGCATTAAATAGAAAAACGGATGAAATGGATATAGCACTGATAAAATGATTTCTTTTGATCACACTACAAATAAGTGTGCATTAAATTGAAAAATGGATGAAATGGATATAACAATGATGAAATTATAACTTTTGATCACACTACAAATGAGTGTGCATTTGTTGATACATTCAATTACACTTTCTGTCGACTAGCTTAGCTTAGCTTAGCTTAGATTAGCTTAGATTAGCTAGATAAACAATTCAATAAATAATTATTGAACGCAAGTTATTACCATGATGTCTTAGTTTCAAGTCAATTATTAGTATTGTTTAAACGATTAACATTGTGTTAACGATTATTTTATTTAAAGAAAAAGGTTTTTAATCATCTATCTAGCTACCATAGCACAAATTCTACTTAATTTGGGGCTAGATAGTGTTGTGTGGATGGTCCACAATAATTATTTATTCAGTATGGTCAGTATGGTCAGTATGGTTAGTATGGTTAGTATGGTTAGTATGGTCAGTATGGTTAGTATGGTCAGTATGGTCAGTATGGTTAGTATGGTCAGTATGGTTAGTATTGTAGTATTGTAGTATTTTAATTTTGATTTTGATTTTGATTTTGATTTTGATTTTGATTTTGATTTTAATTTTGATTTTGATTTTGATTTTGATTTTGATTTTGATTTTTTACTTTTGTTACTCATGTTTCTCGTGTTACTCATGTTGCTCATGTTACTCATGTGGCTGATGTTACTTATGATACTGATGTTACTCATAAGGCTGATGTTACTGACGTTGTAGATGTTACTGAAGTAACTAATTTTAATGATGTTACTGATGTGACTGATTTAAATGAAGTTACTGATGTTACTGATGCTACTGATGTTACTGATGCTACTGATGTGACCGATGTGTCTGATGTGACTGATGCTACTGATGTGACTGATGTGACTGATGTGACTGATGTGACTGATGTGACTGATGTGACTGATGTGACTAATGTTGATAATGTTGATAATGTTGATAATGTTGATAATGTTGATAATGTTGATAATGTTGATAATGTTGATAATGTTGATAATGTTGATAATGTTGATAATGTTGATAATGTTGATAATGTTGATACTGTTGATAATGTTGATAATGTTGATAATGTTGATAATGTTGATAATGTTGATAGTATTGTAGTATTTTGATTTTGATTTTTTTTACTTTTGTTACTCATGTTTCTCGTGTTACTCATGTTGCTCATGTTACTCATGTTGCTCATGTTACTCATGTGGCTGATGTTACTTATGATACTGATGTTACTCGTGAGGCTGATGTTATTGAAGTTGTAGATGTTACTGAAGTGACTGATTTTAATGATGTTACTGATGTGACTGATTTAAATGAAGTTACTGATGTTACTGATGCTACTGATGTGACCGATGTGTCTGATGTGACTGATGGGACTGATGCTACTGATGTGACTGATGTGACTGATGTGACTGATGTGACTGATGTGACTGATGTGACTGATGTGACTGATGTGACTGATGTGACTGATGTGACTGATGTGACTGATGTGACTGATGTGACTAATGTTGATAATGTTGATAATGTTGATAATGTTGATAATGTTGATAATGTTGATAATGTTGATAATGTTGATAATGTTGATAATGTTGATAATGTTGATAATGTTGATAATGTTGATAATGTTGATAATGTTGAGAATGTTGATAATGTTGATAATGTTGATAATGTTGATAATGTTGAGAATGTTGATAATGTTGATAATGTTGATAATGCTGATAATGCTGATAATGCTGATAATGCTGATAATGTTGATAATGTTGATAATGTTGATAATGTTGATAATGTTGATAATGTTGATAATGTTGATAATGTTGATAATGTTGATAATGTTGATAGCGTAGATAGCGTAGATAGCGTTGATAGCGTTGATAGCGTTTATAGCGTTGATAGCGTTGATAATGTTGATAATGTTGATAGCGTTGATAACGTTGATAACGTTATTAACGTTGTTGATAATGTTTAGAATACTTATAATGATTGTTAATAATTAAAGCTATTGATAATAAGAGGTTGATAAAGTTCATGATAATGTTCGGTGATTATGTTCATTGATAATATTCGAAATTGACAAGGTTTGTTGATAATTTTCTTTGCATGTTGTTAAGTATTGTTGAATTGATAAAGTTGAATAGTTAATAATATAAAGGTATATTGTTCGTATTGGTACCTAGTTGATACAAATGTTTGAAAAAAATGTGGATGTGAACTTTGTCAAAATGGTCACTTTGTTTATTGTTTTGATAAATCATTACAAACGTGTTATTTCATAAACTATGTACCTATCACGAGGTCGTGACTGTTTATCAGGATGGACGAACTTGTAAGCTTCTGTTATTATTCCATGAGAGTTAAATATTATTTGAAACCTTTTGGTACCTTAATTGACAGGAAGTGTGGACTTTGTTACTAAATTGTTAATAGAAGGTATTATTAATTAATATTAAGATGATTAGGTTCATAAAAATATTATTTGTTTTGTTACCGTTACAAAAATACACAATTATTCAGAGATCAATAAATCAATACTGTAGTTGGATTTCCATCAGTTGCTTGAACTCCAACCTTCAAGCCTCAAACTTCAAGCTGTAAAAACAAGGGTGGGGAAGGTTGGGGTTTGCAAGCCAGCGAGTGGTTATTCAAGCAGGCATTCGGTTTTGAACCGTCGATAAGACAAGTCCACTTAGTTCGTCTCGGCGATAGCCATGTACAAGTTTAGCTTAATGTATCTAGATCCATAAAGTACTCAAGTTGTTAATAAAACTAAAGAAAAGGCTATAAAGTGGTTTGAATTCTACATCCTCGGTCTTCTCTGTTAGTGGATCTTTCAACATACTGCTAGTGAGGGATGTGACGCACTAAATAAGTGTTTTGTCTTGATCGATAATAATGCCACCCGCATGTCAGTGTCGGCGCGACTATATTATGAAACGTTTGTCGTGAATATAAATAGTACATTGGATGTCGTCTGGGGCGGCTCTCGCTTTGGAGCTATGACCAAGCGGAACTATATAACACGTTGGACTACCATACTCCTTACAGGCAGCACGTGAACCGAACACATTATGATGGCAGAGACATGCGACATCGACGTCAGCTGGGGACGCTCGCATGTTGATACCACCAAATAACTCCCACAATATTTTGATGGAATCAACAAAAAACTGCGTTTCTGGTTTGTTTTGTTACGAAATATATTTTAGAAGCAAGCCATTCCTGTTAGTTATTGCAATAAAATAAAACGCACACATTTTTATCACACATTTTTCATAAAAATGTGGAGCGGTGAGATATAACCCAGTTAGTATCAACTAACCTGTTTCACACTGGCGAGTGGCGAATGAGTTTATCACTTTAGTAAAATGACTATTTGATCGTAAAAGAGTTTAGTGGTGATGGCAAGTGGAGGCGGATTACGGAAGTGAATGTTCCCTTCCGTATCCATTAGCATCAGAGGGATTGACATTGATCCGCCGCCATCCGTCGTCTCCTCACAGCGCGCCGTCTAATGGTACCACCACCTACCTGCTAGGTACCTAGTTTGCCCTTTGCATGTCCGCCCCCCGTGAGCACTCGTCCAAAAATAACTCAGATTTATACCTTGATTGATGCTGGTAGATGACGTAACAATTTTTTCTAGAAAATATATTTTGACGAAACATAACTGTATGGAGGCGGCGCGACTAGTATTAGTAGTATACGCAACGCACCTACAGCTCAGAAGGGAAATGTTCAATTATAATCAGTGTACGGCCTGAGTGAAGAAGCGTCTAGCGGAGCGTTCAGCGTTGCGTGCATGCGGCGAAAGAGCGTTCGCCGAATGGCCTTAGTGCACGCTTAGCGTTCGTGCGAGCTGGTCACATTTTTCATCATGGCGTCTGCGTCGTACGATATTATTAATATGTATTAAGAAGAAAATTTATGGCTAAAATTTAATTTTGAGTCAGACAAGGTCTTAGTAACATTGTGAAGCAAAGAAAACAATTTGGAGAGTTTTCTACGTTATTTGAAATTAATTATTATTTATTTGTATTTCTGAAATTATTTCTTCAAACGACATCCTTCAAGAACGCACGTATCACCGCTGCAAAACACAAACTGGTTTGAACTTGCACGCGACGCCCCGCTCGACGCAAACAAGCCCGCTGCTGCCCACGCTCCGCTCGGCCGCACTCAGGACGGCCACTACGGGTAGCACGTGTTTAACATGAACGCTGCACGCTCCTCCCCGCCCGACGCTCGAATAGAGCGTGCACTCAGGCCCTACACTTAGTGTACGGCCTGAGTGAAGAAGCGTCTAGCGGAGCGTTCAGCGTTGCGTGCATGCGGCGAAAGAGCGTTCGCCGAATGGCCTTAGTGCACGCTTAGCGTTCGGTCACATTTTTTATCATGGCGTCTGCGTCGTACGATCTTATTGGTATGTATTTAGAAGAAAATTTGTGGCTTAAATTTAATTATGAGTCAAGACAAGATCCTAGTAACATTGTGAAGCAAAGAAAACAATTTGGAGAGTTTTCTACGTTATTTGAAACATTCAGGGTGAATGAAGATAAACTTCATGAGTATACAAGGATGACAGTGGCAACTTTTGATTACATATTACAAAGAATTGAATCAAGATTAAAATTGAGTAGTACTAATTTCAACACATCCTTCAAGAACGCACGTATCACCGCTGCAAAACACAAACTGGTTTGAAGTTGCACGCGACGCCCCGCTCGACGCAAACAAGCCCGCTGCTGCCCACGCTCCGCTCGGCCGGCACTCAGGACGGCCACTACGGGTAGCACGTGTTTAACATGAACGCTGCACGCCCCTCCCCGCCCGACGCTCGAATAGAGCGTGCACTCAGGCCGTACACTTAGTGGTTAGCGTCGCGCTCGCGTAAGCGTAAGCGTAAGCATAATGAGCGCATCGAACCAACTACTCTGAGCCAAACCCGTACATTCCCGATGTCCTCGTTGATCATATCTCCGGTAAGCAAGCCGTTACTATTAGTTCTCCTAGGCTCGGTCGTGTGGAACACCACCTGGAATCACCTCTCTCTTCACATCAGGCGCTCCGTTTGGCAGCTACTATTATGTGCACACATCCACACAACACACATAACACATGGAAGCAATATTAATAAATGAATATGAATATTTTCCGCCCAAAAACAAATAAGTATCTTTTTAAGAGTTTATTTAAATATTTGATGCGCGCGCGCGGCGCGGCGCGAGAGGTTGGGGCCCGCCCGCGCGGAGTCCACGCGCGCGGCGCGAGAGGTTGGGGCCCGCCCGCGCGGAGTCCACGCGCGCGGCGCGAGAGGTTGGGGCCCGCCCGCGCGGAGTCCACGCGCGCGGCGCGAGAGGTTGGGGCCCGCCCGCGCGGAGTCCACGCGCGCGGCGCGAGAGGTTGGGGCCCGCCCGCGCGGAGTCCACGCGCGCGGCGCGAGAGGTTGGGGCCCGCCCGCGAGGAGTCCACGCGCGCGGCGCGAGAGGTTGGGGCCCGCCCGCGCGGAGTCCACGCGCGCGGCGCGAGAGGTTGGGGCCCGCCCGCGCGGAGTCCACGCGCGCGGCGCGAGAGGTTGGGGCCCGCCCGCGCGGAGTCCACGCGCGCGGCGCGAGAGGTTGGGGCCCGCCCGCGCGGAGTCCACGCGCGCGGCGCGAGAGGTTGGGGCCCGCCCGCGAGGAGTCCACGCGCGCGGCGCGAGAGGTTGGGGCCCGCCCGCGAGGAGTCCACGCGCGCGGCGCGAGAGGTTGGGGCCCGCCCGCGAGGAGTCCACGCGCGCGGCGCGAGAGGTTGGGGCCCGCCCGCGAGGAGTCCACGCGCGCGGCGCGAGAGGTTGGGGCCCGCCCGCGAGGAGTCCACGCGCGCGGCGCGAGAGGTTGGGGCCCGCCCGCGAGGAGTCCGCGCGCGCGGCGCGAGAGGTTGGGGCCCGCCCGCGAGGAGTCCACGCGCGCGGCGCGAGAGGTTGGGGCCCGCCCGCGAGGAGTCCACGCGCGCGGCGCGAGAGGTTGGGGCCCGCCCGCGAGGAGTCCACGCGCGCGGCGCGAGAGGTTGGGGCCCGCCCGCGAGGAGTCCACGCGCGCGGCGCGAGGGGTCGGGGCTCGCCCGCGCGGCGCGACTCCACTCAGCCCTGCACGCTGCCTTGCTCCTGTGCCAGAGCTCTTAACCAACAGGCGCGAGCGGAACCTCATTAAACAATCGAATGTGATACGTCTATTGGTTGTAAAAGAAACACAATAAACAGTATACAAATTTATTAACGGTTCTGCAATTGCCCGGTCACTGATTTGACGGTTGCTTTCGAGTAGGAGGTGGAAAAGTACTCCCCTCAAGTTTGTAGACGTCGGCCGGCTTGCTTCGGCGGCCGAGGTACCAGAAGGAGTCAGAAGGAGTCAGAAGGAGTTCGTGGTCACACGTAGTTGACGTCGGTGGGTGACTCGGGGAACACGACCAATACTGCAGTCTCAATATTGCAGTCCAAACTTTGAGTCCAAGCTTTGAAGTCCCAGTATTGAACCCGTAACTTGAAGTCCGAGCATTGAACCCTGGAAAGTAACAAAGTAGGTGTCACCAGCAGGTCCAGGTTCATTACCCTCTGATTGTGACCACCGTGCGAAGCAAGCATTACGTGATGATGAGGTGAGGTGAGGTGAGTACGAGGTGGAGTGTGATGTCACAATCAGAGCGGAGTTTACAAAATGAGATGAATGAAATTAATAAGAAAGAATTTAAAATTACAAAAATGAAAATGATATGAAATGAACAAAATTATGAAGTTAATGTGAAATAGGATATCTAATAAAAGATTAGATACCTAGCTAATTAAAATAAAAGCAAGCTAAAGCTGAAAAGAAGAAAGATTACACAGATATAAAGAATCATAAAATAAAAGTTCGTTGCAAAATGCCACGAACCTACCTACAACATTTTTGTGACGGTTGTTCAACACTTACCGATATACGGGTTTAAAACTGAATTTACTACATTATGGCTTACGAGAGTGATATGTCTACGTAAGAAAAGATTATATAGATAAAAAGGAATAGAATTAATGTTCCTCAAAGTGATTCCCGGTCGGGCGGCGCTCGGCAAACGACACGCTCAGAAGCGTGTACGAGCAACCGCGACCGACCGGGGAATGGCGGTTGTCGCAGTCGCAGCCTCGCAGCGACGAGGCGCTCGCGCACCGCTCAATACGAACACGCCCGAGTGCCTCCGAGCCGACGCGCTCGGATTTGTAGGCAAAGCAAAGTCTGCGAGGCACAGACGTTGGTATTATTTAATTTTGATTCAAATTGAAGCTACTTCCCATAGGTACCTAATAATATGTAGGTAGGAAAGTACCTTTAAAATACTGATTTTATAATTAAAATAGAAACTAGATACGTCTAAAATGTATCTACGTTACAATACCCCCGCGCTTAGTGAAGGATTTTATTATTTCTTAAAAGGATAAAATCCGCATGGTAAACTCTAGACGTAAAGTTTGAAATCTTACAAATAATGTGCAAGTCCCAAAGCTAAAGCTCACAATTCTTTCAAAATCTACACTTGCTCACATATGGCACACTATAAGGAAAAAAGGTCCCAGTGTGTGCGAGTTTGTGTCGATCGCCAAAAGAAGGAAGGTTGCAGATTTTATATAAATGAAATAAAAAAATAGCTTCTAAAAGGAAAATAAGCGAGTATTTGCCTACACATTCATACCTTTCATCATCTTGCATACCTCACGCTTCATATTTCATACTTCACGCTTTCAATATAGCGGCAGTAACTGTGTATTAAAATTACTGACGCACTCACACATCAACAGGGTTCAAGTTGTGATATGAACTTGAAACCCAACAAATATATATTCCAAAATGGTGGAAGGATGCGCGAAAGTAAAAAAAAAAATGTTTTGACATAAGGTCTTAAAGGACAAAAAAAGTTTAGTAATCAAAAAAAATATGTCAAAAAGTATCGGTAAAAGTTGAACAACGTATGTAAGTCACTAACAAAAAAAACAACAAAATACTACGCCTGTTACAATAAAGATTGAAAATTGAGTAACGTTTTGGTTGTTTTTCTTTTCAATTAAAAAAAATGAAAATATTGCAACCAAAAAATAAAATAAAAAAAAACGTTTAAATGCAACTAATGTGTACGAACGAAATAAATATACAATTACAAAATGAGAGGGAAGGAAAAAAAAATTGTCTCCAAATTTTTGTACCGACTGTACCAAAAAAAAAAAATATTTAACAAAACAGAAAGTGCTGGTAACGGTAACAGTCAGTAAACAATATATAAATCAATTTAAAAAAAAATAGACACAAAAATCAACTAATTTTGTTGCACCCTGTATTTTAAGTTGCAAACAAAATACTAAAAAACGTTACGTACACCTTAGTTACCGGCAACCAAAAATAAAGAAGCTGAAAAGAAAGAACGTTTTACAAAATAAAATAAAAAACACACACAACCACAAAAAAAACACACAACCTACCTGAAAGCAAAATCAGTGACCAAGAACACGTATGGGCGCCAGTGATACGTCTATTGGTTGTAAAAGAAACACAATAAACAGTATACAAATTTATTAACGGTTCTTCAATTGCCCGGTCACTGGTTTGACGGTTGCTTTCGAGTAGGAGGTGAAAATGTACTCCCCTCAAGTTTGTAGACGTCGGCCGGCTTGCTTCGGCGGCCGAGGTACCAGAAGGAGTCAGAAGGAGTCAGAAGGAGTTCGTGGTCACACGTAGTTGACGTCGGTGGGTGACTCGGGGAACACGACCAATACTGCAGTCTCAATATTGCAGTCCAAACTTTGAGTCCAAGCTTTGAAGTCCCAGTATTGAACCCGTAACTTGAAGTCCGAGCATTGAACCCTGGAAAGTAACAAAGTAGGTGTCACCAGCAGGTCCAGGTTCATTACCCTCTGATTGTGACCACCGTGCGAAGCAAGCATTACGTGATGATGAGGTGAGGTGAGGTGAGTACGAGGTGGTGTGTGATGTCACAATCAGAGCGGAGTTTACAAAATGAGATGAATGAAATTAATAAGAAAGAATTTAAAATTACAAAAATGAAAATGATATGAAATGAACAAAATTATGAAGTTAATGTGAAATAGGATATCTAATAAAAGATTAGATACCTAGCTAATTAAAATAAAAGCAAGCTAAAGCTGAAAAGAAGAAAGATTACACAGATATAAAGAATCATAAAATAAAAGTTCGTTGCAAAATGCCACGAACCTACCTACAACATTTTTGTGACGGTTGTTCAACACTTACCGATATACGGGTTTAAAACTGAATTTACTACATTATGGCTTACGAGAGTGATATGTCTACGTAAGAAAAGATTATATAGATAAAAAGGAATAGAATTAATGTTCCTCAAAGTGATTCCCGGTCGGGCGGCGCTCGGCAAACGACACGCTCAGAAGCGTGTACGAGCAACCGCGACCGACCGGGGAATGGCGGTTGTCGCAGTCGCAGCCTCGCAGCGACGAGGCGCTCGCGCACCGCTCAATACGAACACGCCCGAGTGCCTCCGAGCCGACGCGCTCGGATTTGTAGGCAAAGCAAAGTCTGCGAGGCACAGACGTTGGTATTATTTAATTTTGATTCAAATTGAAGCTACTTCCCATAGGTACCTAATAATATGTAGGTAGGAAAGTACCTTTAAAATACTGATTTTATAATTAAAATAGAAACTAGATACGTCTAAAATGTATCTACGTTACAAATGTTTATTTGAATTAGATTCCGTGGAAGACAAGCCACGGCCTGAAGTGCACCTCTGCCCAACACAACCTTATCAAATAATATTAGCATGGTATCAGTAAATTATCATTGTGGCGGCTAGGTATGGGTACGTAGCCACAGAAATCGGGCTGACGCTTAGTTTTGAGATGTCGCATGGTCAGTCGCGCGCGTCGCCCACTCACGCTGCGCTAAATAAATAAATATTCGGTGCATACATTGAGTGTTGTTTCACGCCCTGCTAGGTGACAATAAGTTAGGGGTAGTCCGGAACCCTCAACCCCTACATCACCAATGACGTTGAAATAGACCTAAGTTAATAATATTTTATCAAAACTGTTCAGCTTTTAGAATTTTCGTCTACCGAATCAAGGAAAATAAGCTAATTTCAAAAAATATGACTTTCGGGCACTATTCAATTACAAATTCATTGTTACAATATTTTTAAAGAACTTAAAACAGATTAAATAAAAGCCTACTCAATCATTAATTTTAATTAATTCAGCCGAGTCGAAGATATCTAGACGTGTTCTTCAATTACACATTTGTAGGGGGGCCAGGTATTATTTTTGGTAATAAAATGCAATAATATTCGACAGACACGTTTACTCCAAACTTGACAGGAGGATGCAAGAGAAACGAACACATAAAAATAACATAGGGTAGGCACGATATAAAAATGATAAAGCGCGCGAAGGTTTAAACTTGAACATGCCCCCGCGCGTTGAAAGCTCGTCTTTCAACGGGAGACATCATCTTCTGGTAGGAGAGGTACAATCTTGCTGAAGCTTCGCCGCACGACGCCATTTGAGACTCGTATGTCAGCAACACGACATATGCCATCAGTAGGACCAGGATGCACAGCTACGACACGTCCAAGCTTCCATTTTAAGGGAGGAATGCCATCTTCCTTGATTAGGACCAAAGTTCCATTCTGGAGGGAGTACTTGTTACTTCGCCATTTAGTTCGCTGTTGGAGTTCAGCTATGTACTCCTTACTCCACCTTGTCCAAAAATGCTGGCGTAGTTGCGCAATGCGCTGGAAGCGTGTCAATCTATTGACTGGATCGTCGTGGTAGTTCCTTTCTGGCAGGGCAGTGAGAGGGCGGCCGATGAGAAAATGGCCCGGCGTGAGCGGCGTCAAGTCTTCTGGATCCGACGACAACGGAGAGAGTGGCCGAGAGTTAAGTATCGCCTCGATTTGCACCAACGTAGTAGTAAGCTCCTCGAACGTTAAATTACAATTGCCCAGCACTCTATTTAAATGATATTTTGTCGACTTGACACCAGCCTCCCAGAGTCCTCCGAAATTAGGGCTGTACGCGGGAATGAAATGAAAATTGATGCTGTCTCGAGCGGTCTCAGCAGCCAGAGTGTCACAATTACCTTTTAAAAACTTTGAAATGTCATTATACGCGCCAACAAATGAGGTACCGTTATCTGAAAAAATATGAGTGGGTTTTCCCCTGCGTGACATAAATCTGCGTAATGCTAGTAAGTAGTAATTGCTTGTTAAATTACCCACTAACTCCAGGTGTACAGCCTTAGTTGTAAAGCATACGAAAATAGCTATGTAAGACTTGCTTAGCCTACAACCTCGACCTATGCGACTAGCGACAGCCACTGGGCCCGCGTAGTCCACGCCTACACTCTCGAATGGGTATCCACCTGGTTCAAGTCGCTGCTGTGGTAAATTACCCATCAGCGGGTTATACGTTTTACCCTTCATGCGATTGCAGCGCACGCATTGACGGAAACATTTCTTAGCTAAATTGCGACCACCTATCGGCCAATAAGTTTCTCTTATTGTAGCCAGTAAAAGTTGAGGGCCGGCATGCATTAACCTTTTGTGTTCAAATTCAAATAATAACTTCGTAACTTGATGTGTGGACTGTAATATAATAGGGTGCTTCTTCTCAAATTTAAAATTAGAATTATCTAACCGACCTCCTACGCGAATTAAATTATTTTTATCTAAATAAACATTAAATTTAATCAGTGGGCTTTTATTCGGCAAGTTTTGATTTTTAACTAACAAATTATATTCAGGGAACGATTGAATTTGAGACTGCTTAATTATTAAACATAACGCATTATCTAACTCGTCAGTATTTAAATAAGTATGTTCATGTTTAGTCCCTTTCTTTAAAATGTTAATGAACCTTAGCACATAAGCTACAGTCCGTTGAAGCCTAGAAAAATTAGAGAAGCGACTGAAATCAATAAGTTCGCAGGAGGTTGAATTATTAACAATTAATGAAACTTCAGTTCGAGTTTCAGGCAACTTGTCACCAGTACTTGGAGTTGCAGGCCAGTGCGAGGGATCGCGTTTTAAATAATCTGGTCCATGCCACCATAACGTGAGAGACTGGAGAGAACTAACACTGGTTCCGCGCGATATTACATCCGCGGGGTTCTCATCAGTTGGAACGTGTCTCCAAGTACAGCTGGCAGTTGTTTCTAAAATCTCAGCTATACGATTACGCACAAACGGTTGTAACTGAGAAGGCAACATTTTAAGCCAACCTAGGACAATCATGGAGTCCGTCCAGAACACAACATGATTGATTTGAGCTCGCAATGCAGTACTGGCTTTTTCATACAAACGCGCGCCAATCAAAGCACCGCAGAGCTCGAGCCGTGGTATTGTTGTGGGCTTGATGGGAGCGACTCGGCTTTTAGAGATAAGTAAGTTAACTGAGACCTCACCTTTATCGTTAGTACTCCGAACATAAATACAAGCGCCATACGCACGCTCGGACGCATCTGTGAAAATGTGCAATTCCAAAGAGGAATATGAGTCACAGATGACACGTCGCGGTATGCGTAAGCTGTTCAGACCTGGCAGGCTGTCGACCACTTCGACCCACGCCTGGTTGATCTCTGGTGGCAACTTATCATCCCAAGACAGTCGTTGCAGCCACAGTTTCTGTAATAAAATTTTCATGAGGATAACACAAGGTGAGATGAGCCCTAAGGGGTCGAATATCTGAGCGATAACTGATAAAATATCACGCTTTGTGTTCCCTTTTACTATGGTTGGACTGATTGAAAAGTAGAACTGATCTTGCAGTGAGTGCCACCCGAGGCCTAACGTTTTACTGCATTCGGTATCTCCGATGTTAAATTCGGATGATAACAAATCAGTTTCTGGCAACAATTGAGGCTCACTGGACTTCCATTTCCTAAGAGGCATGCACGCTGAGGCTAGCTCGGCGGTAACCTGGTTGCGTATTTGTAAAACTTCACTTAACTCATCACCTCCACTCAAAAAATCATCAACATAAAAATCGTGAAGAATGATTTCAGATATTTTAGGGTCCTTACAATCTAAACCTATTTGTTTCAGGCAGCGAGTAGCTAGATACGGCGCACTAGCCGTTCCGTAACTCACCCGGTTCAAAACATAACTTTTGATAAAAGAATCGGGTTGAGTTTGATCACGCCAAATTATTTGTTGCAGCGGTCTGGAATCGGGATGTACTACGATACATCTATACATCTTTTCAACGTCCGCAACTATAACATATTTATGCTGTCTAAACCTTAAAAGTATCGACAATAGGTCATCTTGTACTGTAGGCCCAATCATTTGAATCTGATTGAACGAGACTCCCGAGGTAGTAGGACTACTTGCATTGAAGACGACCCGTAGTTTGGTCGTCGTACTACTCTCACGAAGCACGCCATGATGAGGGATGAAATAATGAGGGACCGATGTAATCGGTTCGCACTCTGTCATGTGATCTAACGATTCATATTCAGACATAAAGTCTACATACATTTTACTAAATGAATCATTACCTTTAAGTCTGCGCTCTAAAGAAAGCAAACAATGTTTAGCTCGCTGATAAGAATCACCTAACACGCTCGGTGTTTGTTTTAATGGGATCCTGACGCAAAACCGACCGTCTGCGAGGCGAGTAGTATTTTTTACAAAATGTTCTTCGCATTGCTTCTCCTCTGGAAAATAATGAGATGACTGAGGGCTAACTTCTTCAAGCTGCCAAAAACGCATTAATTGGTTTTGGATGTCATCATCAGAACAGTGGGAAGTCAAAGAATCAACTTTGGTAAAATTACATTTAACTTGTGAAAGCGTAGGTTCGCGGCCGCAGTTAACAGGACCGGAAACTATCCAACCTAGTCTAGTTTCATAAAATACCGGCTTACCATCTCCTAATTTAATATTTTGCGAACCTAAAATGTCCCAAAAAACATCAGCGCCAATGATTAAATCAATGGCGGAGGGCGAATAAAACTGAGGGTCCGCTAAACAAATATCTGATGGAATGTCTAAATTCCTAACATCAATATGACACCCGGGAACGTTATCAGTAATCGACGGCAGAATAAAACAACTTAGGTAAGTTGAAAAACTATCACATAACGACTTTATAGGCAAACGACACATTTGACTGATCTTCGATGTTTTATTATTTATACCTACGACGGTCCTATCAGTGCGATCAGCTGGTAAGTTCAATTGTTTATGTAAACGCTCGGTCATTAGACACGAAGTGCTACCGCTATCTAAAATCGCACGGGCGATGACCTCACTATTGTCGCAATCATATAATTTCACTAATGCAGTGGATAATAAAACATCACACTGACCTGACTTCTCACATGCAGTAGCAATACTTCCTGTAAGTGTGACATTCGCGCTCTGAGAACTCGTCACAGTAGGCAGCGAGTTGCTCGTACGGCTGCTGCTATCGCAATCAGCTGTTGTAGCTGTAGGCATAGACGTAGACGGCTGTTTTGATACACTAAACTCGTTCATGTGGATGAGTGAGTGATGTTTACGCTTGCACAATTTACAACCTGGCCGTTTACACGAATTAGCGTAGTGTCCACTACGGAAGCAATTAAAACATATTTTATAATTAGGCAATAACTTGTATCGCGCATCACTGCTTAAAGCGAGAAACTTTGGACAGTTATTTAAATAATGTTCTTCATTACAATTAGGGCATGGTTTCATTGACGATGAAGACGTATCATTTTTATTGTCATTACTCTGATAAGAAACCATAGCTTTTATTTTTGACGCCTGTTTACTACTTGTCGCATTATTTTGTGACAACTCAATTGTCTCAATTAAATCTGCGCGATTACGCATAAATTCCAGAAAGGCTACCAAACTAATCGGCTTATCTTTAGATAAAGTACCTTTGCATTCTTCCCACTCACGAAATGTCTTCGCATCTAACTTCTGAGTGACAAGGTAGATCAAAAGAGTGTCCCAGTGTTCAATGGGTTGACCTAATGATTCTAATGCACGTAAATTCTTATTTAACTGATCTATTACGCGCTTCAAAGTAGTGGATGATTCTTTTGTGACCGGTTCGATGTTGAATAAAGCTGAAACATGATTTTGTATTAACAAACGTTTGTTATCGAACCGTTCACATAAGAGCTTCCAAGCCACTGCATAGTTATTAGCAGAAAACTCAATAGATTGAATAACTACAGAAGCCGAACCTTCTAATGACGCCCTCAAGTAGTGAAATTTATTTATTTCGTCTATCTGATCATTGTTATCGATTAAACTTGAGAAGGTGTCGTGGAACTCTAACCATTTTTCGTATGAACCTCCAAACTTCGGCAACTGAATAGTGGGCAACTTAACAAGCTTATTATTTGAACGAGAACTTGACGCACTTTCTGTTTTTTCTTGATCCTTTTGATAGGTATCTAACATTCCCTGAGCATCGGCAATTATCCGATAATAATGATTTTCAAAATCAGTTCTTTCCAACAGCTGGGCATCACTGTTATCAGAACTACACTCAATTTTTAACTGTACCTCATCGTATTGTTCGTATAAAGATTCCATCTTACCGATACGTAATTGTAACTCCCTGGCTTCCGAGGCACTCAGCGACTTCAACGTCATCAGCCAATTCGCGAACGCAGTAACTCGACCTTTCATACTGCCGCGTTTTTTAATGAGCTCCTTATCCTCGGACATTCTGGGAGACCAGCACGGTCAACCTGGAACTGATACAGGCAACAGGTTTACTAAAGTACTTAGACTATTACACAAAGTACCTAGAAACTACAATGACAAGATAAATAACATCAAGATACCTATTTATACGATATTTGATTACAATGTAAGTATATATCTGAGTGTGTTATGATTTTACACAACTGAATGAATTACTAATAAGAAAGAACTGTTACTAACCTCTTTTAACGTCGAATTATACCTAATTATACCTGATTAGAGTGTTGGGTTCTAAATAAATCACTTTTATCCTGCACGTTGCACTTTTTAGACTTTGAACTCTCGACCACTCTGGTGACGCGCAGTCCCCGTAGCATTGATTTGCGCTCCACTGCTTCAAATGTGATGGAAACTTCTTCCTCAATATTGTTAACTGGTATGAATATCCGGCGTAGATCCAGGACCATGTAGGGGGGCCAGGTATTATTTTTGGTAATAAAATGCAATAATATTCGACAGACACGTTTACTCCAAACTTGACAGGAGGATGCAAGAGAAACGAACACATAAAAATAACATAGGGTAGGCACGATATAAAAATGATAAAGCGCGCGAAGGTTTAAACTTGAACAACATTTGTATTGTAACGAGTTTGATTCTCGTTAATGACCGCTCTGATTCACGCCATAGTCACGTAGCCCGCTCTGCGCCTGCTCTCTGCTGCCTGCTACGAACACGTGAGCACATTCCTATTTAGGAGGGTACAGAGGCAAAAAACCAATTACACTACATTTTCGAGAAATAATAAATCATCATTTGGATAAATACCGGAGCTAGTGGGATTTCTTCGATGCTTATGAAGACTCGCTATTGAAATTGTGACCTCGTTAGGACATCTCCAGCAAGAAACTCTAAAAACTTGCCTCAATTTGGGCAATTGAATTAAGACATGAAAATGAAAGTAATTACTTCTCTCAAGTAATTACCGAAACCGTAGCACCGACGATTAACTCTCAAATCAAATCAAATAACTTATTTTTTGCTCCACAGCACCACATAAGTAGGTCCACTACAAGCTCTGTCTGGCTCTATCTCTGTCTCTGGTTTTGAGTCTGAGTCAGTGCTCACCAGTGAATCATACTGTGTGTGTGTCGTTTCGACGTAGGATTTATTTAGTCCGCACTCACACAGACTCCAAACCAGAGCTAGAGACAGAACCAGACAGAGCTTGTGGTAGGCCTAAATATGTTAACAAGAATCATAGAGTAAGTGGCTCACAGATCGAACCCACGACCTACGTGAAGCTTGTCTTAGGCTGCGTTCGCGAGGACAGATTGTGCAATAAGCTTTATAATAGTGAAGATAAAGGCATACCGCACACTTGGCAGCTTGGATCCCGACATTACGGACCAAGATCAGCTCCTCGGAGTTGGCAACATGGCCGCCGGCTCAGCGCCGCGCAACCAAAGCCGTAGCATGCATTATTACACATCATTTAATGTTCCCGTGCAACTACGTATGTTATGACTAGTTTATTGGCAGCCATATTTTTGTGGCTTGTACTGTATCATCTGCAAACAGTACCTAAGCATCAATTGCATCCACGTGACGTCGTTTAAAATGAATGCGGAATTCCAACGCTGACAAGTTAGTATGAAAGGCGACGTCTTCACGAGCGAACGATATCTTCCAGTCGCGCAGCAGATTGATTCAACCAGGAAGAGTGGCGAATAAGAGGAATGAAACATGATGTATTTCAAACTCAAACTCAAACTCAAAAATTTTTTATTCAGTACGATGCAAGAATCACTTTGAAACGTCTTAAAGCTAGGTGAGTCTAGGTGCCAGTTCCACGCGACCTTCGTTTGCTTCGAATGTATGATTTGGGTAACTGAATATAAACAGGCGCGCGGATAGAGTCATCTAGGTTTTACATTTGAACCTTAGATAGATGTAACTTTATTAATCTGTGGCCACACTATCAACAAGCGTGATCAGTTATGCATATCATTCAAGTTGAGCAATTAATCAATTGTTTAACTTGAATGAGCGTGTGTGCTCGAGCCATTCATAACACGCGCTACTTCTTGTGTAACACATCCATTTACTAATTACAGACTAACTTTGTATAAAATTAGAAATACTGTTACTCATGACAGTTCAAATAAAAATTGTTACAAGTATTATATCTACTATATGGTTCCCATAGTACATGCTCTGCTTAGTTTGGGGCCAGATTACCCACAATATTTATTATTATTGTGTCCATGTTGCTCTTTACATCTTTACAATGTACCGTACAATGATCCACGAGCAGTGAGCTCACTACACGCACCACTCATATGCGTTACGCGCACTACGTATACTACGGACATTATAAATGCTACGCTACGATCGCTACGATTATTATGCTACGATAACGACGAGTACTACGAATACTACAAGGGTTACGAAAGTGATGATTGCTACGAGCTGAACAAGATGGGTGCTACGAACGCTACATGAGCTAAGAACGCTACGAGTGCTACCAACTACGAACTATACAAAACAAGAATTATAAACTGAATTTCATCAAGCGAACGCAAGAAGAGCTGTCGGTATTTGTACTCATATCCTCAAACAGCGGTAAAAGAATATAGACGTCATTGGGTTTTATCGGGCGGCTCAATTTAGTTTTGTCACCTATTGCAGCCCCTGGAGTACCGACTATTGACATAATAATAATATACTCGTATATATTCAAGGAAAGTAGATGAACGCCAATGTTCCACCCGCGCCGAGACTCTTACGGTGGTAAGATGATACTAAGAGCTGCTTGGATACCCGACACACTTCAAGTTAAGGTTCGACGCGAATGTTCTTCTAATTGACTGCATGTAGGTATAGCTAAGAACTGTACGTGTCTATTTTGTAAATATACACCCCAACCACCAGAAAAAAATAAAGTACTGTTCAGGATATGTAGGTACTAATGATAAAAGCGCGGTCAGGTTTTGTTTAGTCCCGTATTTGGCTATAAGCATACCTCCATAACTTTGTGGTACATAAAGATTAAAGAGTGTTGTTATCGTAAGTAGCCTAATCAATTTTTAATTTTATTAAAAAATTTTTTTAGATTTTCGTATTTTTTTGTGAGTACATAATAGTGGTGTTTTTGTGTCGCGCGGGTGAATTTAGCAAGCTGAAAGGTTGTGTTTAAGCTACTTACTACTAGGCTGGTGGAATATTTAGTTTTTGTCATAATGTGATGCATTGTGGCGTGTAGCGGCGGCATCGTAGCGTGTTCGTGACGTCACATGCGGCCGCCCCTACACGCCACAAACATAGTGCACGACATATATGTACCTACATTCTTGGAACGTATTATGATTAACTAAAATTAACTTATAACAAAATTGGCCGCAGGCTGTATGCTGGAGTAGCTGACGTTTCGGACAAATTTCGCTGGGACAAAGTGTCCCAAATGACACTTTTGATTTTAATATTATTTTTACTGACGTTTCGGACACCATCAAATTATTAATACTTTTGAGTACAGTCAGGTAAAATATGTTTAAGCAAAATATAATGTAATGTGATAAAGCTAATCTTATAAGGCATAAACCTATATCTTGTGTATGATCACATAAAAATATACCAAAGATGTTTTTTAATTATTCTAAGACAGTAACGAGTATGTTTAAAAATCACAAATAATCAATAGCTAAAACAGACCTAAAATTATTACTTATTGTTTGTTTTCAACATCAGCAAGGCGTATTATTTATTAGTATTAATCATCTCCAAGACCTATTATCGAATGAAAAAACAGTAAACCTCTATAACAAGATAAATAAAAACATTAACCTAGAACAATCACAGTAATTTACACAGCATTTGACACAGTATTTTATCTAAAAAAAACTTTAAAATTATCAATTTTCTTATATTCTTCTAATATTTTACCAAATAAACACTTTAAAATCATCTATTTTCTATATTATCTTTTTAAAGAAAACTTTTTTATCTTTGGTTTTTTTTCTATTTTTATATAACAAGGCGTTCTATGCATAATTCAATATTTATTTGTCCTTGCTCAAATTCAGTCAAGTAATATTGATGTTAATTTCTTTCACTTTCACACTTTAACTTTAAATAAATAAATAAATAAATAAATAAATAAATAAATAAATAAATAAATAAATAAATAAATAAATAAATAAATAAATAAATAAATAAATAAATAAATAAATAAATAAATAAATAAATAAATAAATAAATAAATCGTCACCTTGCTATGCCGCCACCAGCACCGCCGCGTCTCTGTAAAAACCTGTTTTTTTACCTGACTGTACAATGCAGTTATTTTGAATGGTGTCCGAAACGTCAGTAAAAATAATATTAAAATCAAAAGTGTCATTTGGGACAATGTGTCCCAGCAAAATTTGTCCCAAACGTCAGCTACTCGTATGCTGCAGGGCTTCACGGGCGTGACCTGCGACCCAACACTTTGTAATAGTCGACTGGTTGCCACCAAATATCAGGTAGGCCACGTGCTCGGTCCATCAGCTGGTTGTATTACAAACAGCACTAGCAGCTCGCGTGCGTCTGCAACTTGTGGATGCCGCGAGAGGAGTGAGGGAGCCCCGAGCCCGGGGGGGGGAGGGGGAAGGGGGTGCGGGGCGGAGGGCGGGGGGGACTGCCGCTATATCACTACCAAAGTTAAATTCACCAAAATTGTGTCCGTTATATGAAATTATTGAATTGAAATGCATTTATTCACTTGAAGTATAGCCAATTTTGTAAATATTTTTATTAATAATAATGTTAGTACCACATACTTCTACTTAAATTGCCAGCATAAAGCATAAGGTAAAGCTCGTCGAGCCGCTTATACATTACGACTTATGAACGAGAGAAACGACTGACGAGTGCCATGGTACGTTACCTATAGCGAGCCAATCAGAATGTAGAGCGCCTTCGCAACGAGACGAAACGCACGAGATTATGATGAATTGTTTCGAGATTCAAGCAATTATTATTGGTCGCCACCGCTCGTTATTCACATTAGCTCGTTGTGGCAAGTCAACATTAATTCGGCTCATTAAAATGGTTTAGTTGCGTGAATGGAAAATCACGCAAGGATTCCCTCTTCTGAAGTGGCGAGGGACGATGGTCGCGGGGGGAGTGACGGGCACGCGGGGGGGGGGGGAGGAGGAGGGGAGGCTGCCCGCTCGTCAGTCTGCGAGCGAGCGCGGCCGCGAGCACACGTGTCGTCTGCGCCGGGCGCCGCTTCTCGCGACACTCGCTGAGCTCGCGACGACGAACGGTGCCGGTGACCACTTCTCTCTAATTACTGGGATTGAAACATTGTGATTTGTGAAATCGTTTTATCGAGGATTGAACCGTTTTTATTGCTGGATCCGGGTAAATATATCTCTTTTTAATCGTGTATTAAATGTAACTTTGCACAGCTTGGTACATACAGCCTAATAAAATAATTAAGCCCAACGCATTTAGCTTACTCGTATGTGAGCAGTTAATATCCTAACTTAACAAGTTCATATAGCCATGATGATTTGTGCTACCTGTGAATGCATGGTGCAAAATACACCATGTGTACAAGTTAAACTTAGGCAATGGTATATAAAAATGAATTAAAAATAGCGTTAGTGGCATGGGCTTGATTCCAGGTCATGCACTGTTAGAAGTGCCTTCTCCTTCGTAGCTGCGTGTGCACCACAATACTATGTGGACATGCTGTGTCATGTTCAGACGAGCATCTGACTAGGTACCGTCTGACACCACTTTAAAAGAGCACCAAGATCTGACCCAATGTCTACCGACTACCTTTTTTGTCGTTTGAACACTTTCTTTGTTTCCAAGTAGCAAATGGCCAATTATAACCCGTATGTAGAATAAGATGAGGCCGCTCAATTACAATCATGTTTTGTTGCGCATTGCTATTGCTGCTTTGCTATAATAATACTGGAAATACTACAGCAGTAGTATTTTCAGTATATTATGTCCCACCAAAAACATAAATGTAAAAAAGGACCAGAGGTGTTCCCTCTTAATTACAACATGAATAGCTTCAAGAAAAACGTTAAGAAATTCCTTCAGGGTAGGCAACGCAACGACAGCACCCTTGGTGTTGTTGGTGTCTATGGGCGACGGTGACCGCTTACCATCAGGTGGGCCGTAAGCTCGTTTGTCTAACTTTTACATAAAAAAAAAAAAAAAAAAGGAGAGCCAAGTTCAATACAAAAATTATGCTGGGCTGTGGGCTTCGTCACAAAATGAATGTTGATATAAATATGTTCAAAGTTCTATGCAAAAACAAAATATGGATTTATTAGAACAAAATAACATTATGAACAAGTATTAAACTATTTCTTTGCTTTATTGGATACCTATAACAATTGCTGTTATTTAAAAATGTGAGATCTTAGAGTAAGTAGGTTTGATTTGACTTGGCCAGTAAGTAAGGCTCTGGAAGTAGGTTAGATTTAGGTACTATAATGCCAATCAGCTATTTACGACCTTTTGACCTTCATAATTATCTTTATAACCGTTTGAGCTAGCTTCATGAAATTTGAGCTTCTACATGTCCAGAGGTTTTGAGTTAAGAAGCGTCATAAGTTTCACCCCTTGGTTCGTGTAATATAACAGTCGGCGCTGGCTAGCCAGTTCCTTCGCTTGAACTTATACACATTTATCGTTATTTTCTCTAAAGCTACCAAATCAAGATGGACAATGTACTCGAAGCTTTGACGGAAATTGAAGAAAGAATTATAACAACATTGATCAAACAACCGCAGAGTTGTATAATTATATTAAAAACACTAAAGCAATCAATGAGCGTGGAGCGGAGCATTTCATAATATAGAACGTCGGCTTCGACAATAAAACATTTTATTATTTGGAATACAGGAACAGGAGAGATAATACCTACGAGGAACGCTTCATAGAATTATTTCTTCATTCGATTATTCTTAATATAGGCTGTAAACTTCCGAATAGGAAGCGGAGTTTCATTTTCCGTAAGTTTATAATAGAGACGTGCATAGTTGCCCTCAAAGTGGTTCCTCTCGTTCCAACGCATTGCTTTCGATTTGTTCGCGTTTTATGACGTACTGTTTTCATCACGATATTATCATTACCGCTTGAGAATGCTGCCTCCATGTTAAGCAGTCGAATAGGTAACTTTAAAAAATCAACCAGAAAAGCTTTTATTTATGCAGTAGTCGATTGACGTCGGAGAAGAAATCTTAGATGTAGGACTAGGTAGGTACGAGTACCGTGCTGGTAGTAAGCGTATGGATGGATGCGTTGTCGTTGAGCGCTCTCACTCAGAAGAGATTTGATCAATCTTTGGTTACAACGTCATGGGACATAACGTTGATGATGCTTCGTAGCACTCGTAGCACGCGTAGCGTTCGTAGCACGCGTAGCGTTCGTAGCAGTGCATGTGCGGTGTCGTAGCGGCTGACACGGGGGGTCCCCGCGCGCGGGAGGTAGCATCCAGCCTCACGGAAAAGGTCCTTCTCTAAAGAATGGGCACTTAGTCAGTTCAAGAATGTATGTCGAAGAATAGATTCCCTAGCCTCTAGCCCAGCGCGGGGCGGCGCGGGTCGGCGCGGGTCGGTGTCTCCTAAAAAAATACAAGAATCTCTGGCATCAGGCGTCAGGCGCGCCCTCATCAATCACCAGCAGCAGCGGCCTGCAACCCTCTCCGCACCCGAGCCTCGTCTCCTCCTCCCCTTCACCCTCCCCCCTCCCCCCTCTCCCGGCACTAAACGGTTGGAACGCCTGCATAGTACTTAATATTTCCATTTTCGTTGCACGTCAAGGAGTCTCGCTGCGGTATCGTATGCAAGGATATAGTTGACCTGTTGGTCAGAATATTATCTGGACAATGGTATGCTAACGACCGGCCGCGTCTTTACCCCTCGCTTATATAATAAAGCCTCCCTTCAAAATACAGAACTGGCTTTGTACCCAATTTATAATATAAGAATTGAAATGTGTTGGTTGTCAGCCAGCTTGCGCCGTCGCTCGGACATCATTTCTTCCTTCATACGCTGTGCTAGTTATAATTAGAAAATATATTAAGGTTAATAACTGGTACCTAGGCAATATAGGGCATTGATCATACTCGAAAATAAAATGATGTACGAAATCCAGTTAAACTTTTACGTACTCGTAAGTAGGAGGGAAGAGCAGCAAGCGTTAGTTGTAGCCAACTAACTTCACGCTGAGTCAGGGACCGTTCGCAGTTCTTGGCTCTGCTAGAGGGGGTAGTTCTTGGCTCTGCTAGAGGGGGTAGTTCTTGGCTCTGCTAGAGGGGGTAGTTCTTGGCTCTGCTAGAGGGGGTAGCTCTTGGCTCTGCTAGAGGGGGTAGTTTAATGAATCTGCTATATCTGAATACTTGCATTCCTTGTACCTTATATTGCTAAGCGTCTGCTAATAAAAATGTATTACTTTTTTCTAGGAAAACGTGTGAGGATCTAAATTATTTAATAGTTGAACTGTGCGCAATCGGGTTGCACACAAGATTAGTTGCTAGTGATTTAAGATAAATAAGTCCAGTCTTCAAAGGGTCAACATGTGCGAGCGAGAATTACATCGACAGTGGTATTCGCCTTAATAGACCACTCGACGTGTGTCCCATTGAGGCTTCATCAGCAACTAGGCGATATGCTATTGATAACCTGTGTATAACTACCGAGTTGTGAGTCACACAGCCATGGGTTAAGTCGGTCGTGTTTGTTATTGCAGAGGAGCTGGGATGGGGCTGCGGCGGCGGCGGCGAGCGCGCGCGGCCCGCTGAGCGTGGTGGCGGAGGGATGGCGGCCTGCCTGCTGGCGGCGTGCGCGGCGCTGGCGGCGGCGGCCTGCACGCCGGCGGACGAGGCGCCTCCGCTCACGGCGCCCTCGGAGCCGGCGTGGCGCGACCTGTGGTACGGCTCGCTGGAGGCGCTGCACCGCGAGCCCGAGCTCAACCGCACGCAGGAGGACGTGCTGGCGCAGCTCGGCGCCGTCGCCTTCCTGCACTGCCCCGTGCGGCACCTCGGCGAGCAAGGGGTCAGTACCCTCCCCCTCCCGGCACCCCCCCACACCCGCGCCGGCCCCGCTAGTGACGCGTGCTCTCTGTCGCAGGTGTCGTGGGTGCGGCGCCGCGACTGGCACATCATCAGCTCGGGCGTGCTGCTCTACACCAACGACGAACGCTTCCAGGTGGGTCCTACCCCTCCCCTCCCCCTCCCCCTCCATCCATCCGCCATCCTCTGACCGTGCCGACGCTTGGTTTCCAGGTGCTGCACAGCGAGGGGTCCGACGATTGGATTTTACAAATAAAGTATGTCCAGAAGAGGGACAACGGAACCTACGAATGTCAGGTGAGTCGGTGGGTTCCTCCGGCTGGAACCGATGGCATCTTGGTGAGAATACGTCGCTTGTGCTATAGAATAGAGCTAGGCGGGAAGGTCCATTACTGTACGATATGGAATGCGTAGTCCGTGGAAGAACCGAAATCATCGACGAAACTTTTGGAATGTAAAAGGATTCGAACCATTCTCCTTGCAAATTGACGAGACAAAAAGGTGTCGAGCGGAGACTTGTAAGAAAACATTTATGAACTTGACGCAGCCTCCTCCATAATGAATGTCGTGTTGTGTCAGGTGTCTTCGCGCGGCGGCACGCTGTCGCGGCTGGTGCAGCTGCACATCGCGGTGCCGGAGGCCTTCATCCTCGGCGCGGAGGAGCACCACGTGGACGCCGGCTCCACCATCAACCTCGTGTGCATCATCGAGAAGGTACCGCCCTCCGCCCTCAGCGCCGTCGCACTCCATGGCCATGCTCACCCGCGTCCGTCCGCAGAGTCCGGTGCCGCCGCAGTACGTGTTCTGGTACCACAACGCGCGCATGATCAACTACGACGCGGCGCGCGGCGTGAGCGTGCTGACGGCGCCGGGGCCCAAGACGCAGTCCGCGCTCGCCATCCGCGGCGCCGCGCCCAACCACTCCGGCAACTACTCCTGCCGCGCGCCCAACACCGAGCCCGCGCACATCGCCGTCTACGTCTCCGAGGGCAGTGCGTATCCATCCATCCATCACCCCCCTCCTCATCCCTCGCCCTCGCGGCTCATCCCTCCGTATGTCCCGCAGGTGACAAGATGGCGGCGACGCTGAGCCGCAACGCGGGTGCCTCCCCCCCCGCGCCCGCGCCCGCGCCCGCGCCCCTGCTCGCGGTGCTGCTGTGCTGGGTGACGTCACCGCACCTGCGATGAGGAGCGTGGCGGCGCCGCCACCGTGGCGCTTGGATCGCGTTGACTCCCGGCGCGAGTCGAGCGGAGCGAGGGACGCCGCGGCGCCGACGCACCGGCCGTGGGGTGCGGGCCGCGGGCCGGGGGGAAGGGACGTCGTCAGTAACGATGAAAGTGTCAATGGTGATGGGGGATCGCCGAAGACGTGAAAATGTTAATGCCAAAATTATCAAATTAAGTTGTGTAAAGATAGATGTACTTAACGGATTAAATAAATGCCTGTGGGAGCGATGTGCATCGGAATGTCGCAAGACATTTCACTCGAGTGATCGTCCTCGTACATTAAAGATCGAATTGTGATTTTGCTTCTGCGATCGGATCGAAGGTGACGACCACGATGGTTCTAAAACATTCTATGAAGGAAATTGTTTTTTTTATCATAAATGTTAATAAAATTTAAGAAAACTACCTTCGTAAGATTTTTCGTCCATAAGATGGATTGTAAATAATTTAATAAGTATAATTTCATTGTACGAATCCACCTTCATTATTAAGCTGTACCCTGAATATCGATGAATTTTTTAAAAGTTCAAGTTTATTTGAAGCGGCTCGTCAGTCGAGTTGGAATTTCCCGGAACTACCCGCACCAACACTACCCGCACCAACACTACCCGCACCAACACTACCCGCACCAACACCACCACTAGGTACCCACACGGGTTGTGCCGCTGCAATATGGTGCACTCCTGGGCGAGCATCCCTCTTCGCATTAATAGTGCACTATATTGCATTACAATGGATGATTGTGCTCCTATGTATGACTTAGTTCACGTGCATCATTAATGATGACCCGACAATATTCTTCTCTACTTTATTTTATACCAACAGTTCAAATTGATCTACACTAAATCTTTATAATTGTAAATAATAATGACTTATTATGTACTCTGACTTCCATAAAAATAATAATGAATTAAATGATTTTGAAAATGTGTATTTTTTAATTTCCCGAAAAACTGATTATTACAACGTGTTACGCAAACTGTATAGCAACTGCACCTACCTTTACGAAATACTCCACTAAACAGATGTGCATGCCTGTAACTTCTTCATTAGGAAATTGCAAATTCTAAAAAAGCAGATGATAAACCTATAGAAAATCAGGGCACCAAGCACAGCACCTCCAAACCCAACTTAACTCTAAAATAAACTTTCAACGCAAATTGTACTATAAGCAATAGTCTGATGTCGGTACATCTGTTTTCAGCTTGAATGTCCCTGAATGTTATCTGATACAACCAGTCGAGGTAAATCTCTCACAAGCCCATAAAAGCGAAAGACTGTTAGCATTTCAATCTTTCTTCGGGTACCTAACCCAAGCATTGTTGGTACTTTGAATGGGCCACCACTTTTTTACGCAATTAAGGCATTTACTGATAATTTTCAGAACTGTGTATCTTCCGTGTGGTTCCCAAAACTTCTGTTTTAATATTATGCGACACTGTACTGGTGCAATTCAGTAATAATAAATTTCAGAATCTGTTTATTACATAATTTGTAGGTATAGTAAAAAGGTTTGGTTTAGGTTTTTTTTTCGTCTAGAAACGATAATAATATTATATCCTAATTATATATCGTTCCCCTGATTGTATGCAGTCTTTTCTAACCTCTCTTCTCTAATTTATTCTATATCTATAATATTATATCCTAACTTGTGATAAAAAAAACGGGCAACGGGTAATATTTTAATTATAAGTAACAATATAGAAACACCAATGTCCCGGTCACTCTACCCATAGGAAGCTAACATGTCGATTTGCAATGTCTGTACCTACTATTTCGTATCTTATTTTTATATAAGCTGTGTAGATACTATAGTATAACTTTGAAGCGTAGCGTGTGCTGTCTTTGAAACTTTTGCTTTTGTATTATTGCATTGCATACGTCTGACTAAGTGAAGTGGCACCACACTGGAACTTCACTGCTATTATTTTAGACTATTTTTGATTTGTAAAAGGATCATATAAAAAAACAGTAGGAACCGAGACGTAGTTTGTTGCCTGTTCTTCTACGCTTGGTCGCGTGGAACTGGCACCTAGACTCACCTAGCTATAAGACGTTTCAAAGTGATTCTTGCATCGTAATGAATAAAAAATTATTGAGTTTGAGTTTTCACCACTATTTTGTAATTTTCAAAAATAAAAAAATTACGATATCGGCTGCTGATACTGAACACATCAACGCAAAAAAAAATCTTACTCAGAGGAACAAAAAAAAAAAAAAAAAAAGGACAGTTATTAATTTAACATTTAATAACTGTCTTTTTTTTTTTTTTTTTTTTTTTCTTGTTCCTCTGAGTAAATCGGAATTCATAAGGTTAGGTAAGGTTAGGGTTAGGTTAGGGTTAGGTTAGGGTTAGGTTAGGGTTAGGTTAGGGTTAGGTTAGGGTTAGGTTAGGGTTAGGTTAGGGTTAGGTTAGGGTTAGGTTAGGGTTAGGTTAGGGTTAGGTTAGGGTTAGGTTAGGGTTAGGTTAGGGTTAGGTTAGGGTTAGGTTAGGGTTAGGTTAGGGTTAGGTTAGGGTTAGGTTAGGGTTAGGTTAGGGTTAGGTTAGGGTTAGGTTAGGGTTAGGTTAGGGTTAGGTTAGGGTTAGGTTAGGGTTAGGTTAGGGTTAGGTTAGGGTTAGGTAAGGGTTAGGTTAGGGTTAGGTTAGGGTTAGGTTAGGGTTAGGTTAGGGTTAGGTTAGGGTTAGGTTAGGGTTAGGTTAGGTTAGGTTAGGTTAGGTTAGGTTAGGTTAGGTTAGGTTAGGTTAGGTTAGGTTAGGTTAGGTTAGGTTAGGTTAGGTTAGGTTAGGTTAGGTTAGGTTAGGTTAGGTTAGGTTAGGTTAGGTTAGGTTAGGTTAGGTTAGGTTAGGTTAGGTTAGGTTAGGTTAGGTTAGGTTAGGTTAGGTTAGGTTAGGTTAGGTTAGGTTAGGTTAGGTTAGGTTAGGTTAGGTTAGGTTAGGTTAGGTTAGGTTAGGTTAGGTTAGGTTAGGTTAGGTTAGGTTAGGTTAGGTTAGGTTAGGTTAGGTTAGGTTAGGTTAGGTTAGGTTAGGTTAGGTTAGGTTAGGTTAGGTTAGGTTAGGTTAGGTTAGGTTAGGTTAGGTTAGGTTAGGTTAGGTTAGGTTAGGTTAGGTTAGGTTAGGTTAGGTTAGGTTAGGTTAGGTTAGGTTAGGTTAGGTTAGGTTAGGTTAGGTTAGGTTAGGTTAGGTTAGGTTAGGTTAGGTTAGGTTAGGTTAGGTTAGGTTAGGTTAGGTTAGGTTAGGTTAGGTTAGGTTAGGTTAGGTTAGGTTAGGTTAGGTTAGGTTAGGTTAGGTTAGGTTAGGTTAGGTTAGGTTAGGTTAGGTTAGGTTAGGTTAGGTTAGGTTAGGTTAGGTTAGGTTAGGTTAGGTTAGGTTAGGTTAGGTTAGGTTAGGTTAGGTTAGGTTAGGTTAGGTTAGGTTAGGTTAGGTTAGGTTAGGTTAGGTTAGGTTAGGTTAGGTTAGGTTAGGTTAGGTTAGGTTAGGTTAGGTTAGGTTAGGTTAGGTTAGGTTAGGTTAGGTTAGGTTAGGTTAGGTTAGGTTAGGTTAGGTTAGGTTAGGTTAGGTTAGGTTAGGTTAGGTTAGGTTAGGTTAGGTTAGGTTAGGTTAGGTTAGGTTAGGTTAGGTTAGGTTAGGTTAGGTTAGGTTTTTTTTTTTTTTTTTTTTTTTTTTTTTTTTTTTTCTCGTTCCCCTAACATAGTTAAGGACTTTATTTTACTTTTTTAGGTTTGAGGACAGGGTGTCTTTATTACTAATAAATTACAATTAACCCCTTTTTTCTTTGGGTTGTCTTATCCTAGTTTTAGTTGTTATTCTATTACATTTAAATGGTTCTTATTCTAATACATGTTTTACAATTCTGTTTGCTTATTTTACATTATTTTAGTACATAGTTACATTATACTGTTTCTGTTTTTGTTTCTTATTTTTTACTATTTTACATTTATGCATGATCTATATATTCAACAATATACATTCATCATAATTTACTTAATCTACTTGTTTCTCTTTATTACCGTGTTAACAATTTCAGTACAATATTTTATAAACGTCCGTCTCTTTTCGTTATCTGTCATAATTGTGCTTATATTTTCCAGTGTCAAGTCGCAATCGAGTATTTGTACGGCTTCATATCTTCTACGTGCGTAAGCAGGACATTCTAACAAAACGTGCATCGCGGTTTCGTCTACACCCGGCTCACATATGCACGATGGGTCCTCCTTACACTTGAAACGAGTCAAGTATTCGGAGAACCCACCGTGCCCCGTCATTGCCTGAGTCATCGCGCTAGTTGCTTCAAATTTCCTGACAATTTTGTATGCATTGATTGCGTCCGGGAAGAATATTTTTGTAATGGCGGCCGTTTCTCCTGACTTATACCTCCGGTTCCATTCATCAAGCGAGCCCAAACGGGTCTGTCGTTTGATGAATGACACCGGACACTGATCGTAGTCAGGCTTCTTCTTGGTGTTGAGGGCCGCTTCTTTCGCAAGCTCGTCTGCTCTTTCGTTTCCCCCCAATCCCGCATGCGCTTTGATCCAAAACAAGGATACCTCCTTGTTTTGGAGCTTGCTCGTTCTCAGGTGGTTTCGAACTTCTACTGCGAGGGGATGGAGGGAGCTCTGGTTGACGACAGTCTCTAATGCCGACCTGGAGTCACTGTAGATACCAAAACTTGACTCTGAGCGCTTCGTGATCTCCTCTGTGGCCCTACATATGGCCAAGAGCTCAGCCTGATAGACCGTGCAGTATGATGACAGTTTAAGTTTGAGGGTTTTGGTCTCGGCGTCACCTTTCCAAAAGGAAAGTGCCGCTCCAACTTTACCCTCAATCTTACTGCCATCGGTGTAAATTCTTACTGCTTGGTGGCTGTGGTCGTCCACGTGCTGTTGGTCTATCAGGCTTTCGAACTCCAGGTGCACATATTCCGTGGGGTGCCACGTCTCACTGTATGGCACCAATCGCTCAACCTCTCTGTCCGCTAGTACTATCTGGGGTACTCCCCTCTTGGCTTCATACAGAGCTTGTACCTCCCGTATTCTGAGGTCGAGAGGTAGTATCCCAGACAGAATCAGCGATGAGTTCAGGGATGCGGTGCGATACGCCTTGCTGAGTTTTTGTGCAAACCCCCTTTGTACCACGTTGAGTTGTTTTTGCACACCTAGTTTTTCAGCTGCTGACCCCCATGCACCGGCTGCATATAGTATGACAGGTTCCACTGTAGCAGTATATATTAGCCGTATAATTTCAGGGTGGAGACCCCAGCTGAGTTTTGCCGCTCTAGATAATTGCTTATAGATGTTTATAGCTTTTGTACAAGTATTTGTAACGTGGTCATTAAAGGTCAATTTATTATCAACAGTGAGCCCCAGTATCTTTATTTGCTGTGACATGCTAATGTCAACCCCGCCCATGCTAAGAAGTGGTGTATCGTGTTTCAATTTCCGCGTTATAACCATAGCATTTGTCTTATGCGGTGCGAATTTTAACTTATTCTTAACACCCCACTCCCGAACATAAGCGAGGGTGGCGTTAGCCTGTCGTTGTACTTCCAGCGCGGTGTCCCCATCAAACACCAGCACTACGTCATCCGCGAAGGCCTGGCAATAGTCTCCACGCATTTCCAAGCTCTTCAGTAGTGGGTCTAAGAGGAGATTCCAGAGGATTGGACCTCCGATCGATCCTTGGACGCACCCTTTGCTGGTGTCCTTTATGTGTTCTTCTCCGATGTATCGAACCCTCACTTTCCTATCTTCGAGGTAACTGTCTATGACTCTCCGTAGGTTAACCGGACACTTTTCCTCAGCCAGTCTGGTTCGGATGGCGGGCCACCATGCACTGTCAAAGGCTCCCTCTATGTCCAAAGATACCATCACTGTCAGCTTCTTTTGGCTCAATTTCGATTTAACGTACTTTATTAGGTCATAGAGGGAGTCTTCGGTGCTTCTCTTGGGCATGAACCCGTACTGGCGAGAACTTATTCGAGGGATGATGTACCACTTGATCCGACCAATGATCATCTTTTCGTATATCTTACCCATGACCGGCAGAAGGCCTATAGGTCTATATGACTTTGGGTTTGCATAGTCCTCTTTGCCAGGTTTTCGCAACACCACCACTGTTGCCTCCTTCCAGCTGGTGGGGAAATGTTGTAGTTCCAGACACTTATTTACTAGTGCGAGGAACACTGTTGGCTCCTGTGTAATGGCGTGCTTGCAGATGTCTGCTGTAAACCCGTCTGCTCCCGGGGCCTTCTTTGGGTTGAAACTATCGACCGCGAATCTGAGCTCTTCCGTTGTAAACGCTGGATCATGTTTTTCAGCATGGCTCCAGTCATTTACCCGGGCTGCTAGTTGCCTTGTTCGCCTATGGTCTTCGTTGTCTTCCTCTTCCAAGTCCTCCGGATAAAAGGTTTCTGCCAGAAGCTTCACCGAGTCTTTCGGACTCATCATGGTCCCAGCTTTTACAAGTGGTAGGTCCTCCTGCCTTTTCATCGTTCGTCCTATGACCCTGTAGATGCCCTCCCAGACCCCCTCCCTATCCTGCTTCCCACAGAAGTCCTTCCAGCTGGTTATCTGTGCTCTCTTTGTTTCGGTCTCATATCTTTCTTTTTCTTGCAGGTACTCTTCAACGACTTTTGCTCTCCGGACTGGTCTTGCGTAGCGGATTCTTCGCCTCAGGGTGTTCACGGATCTCTTCAGTTTGGTCAGTTCCTCGGACCACCACGGCAAGGTAAGTACTTCATGTGTTTTCTTTTTTGGAATTGTATCTATACATACTTGTGTTATTGTGTTTGTGTATTTCTCTACGGTGTGTTCTAACTCTATTGTGTTTTTGATCTTATTTATTTCTATTTCATTTATGTTGCGTTCTATTTTTAATTGGGCCAGTTTCTCATGAAACTGGCTCCAATTAGCCTTTTTGGTGTTGAAGAGTCTAGTTGTTCTACTGATGCTAGTTCCTTTTGCCTTTTGAAGTCTTATCCTAAATGTGATTGCGTTGTGGTCCGAGCTTATCATATCCTCCCTAACTTTCCAGTCCTCCACCAAATTCAACAAGTCCACTGAGCAGGTCGTTATATCAACAAAGCTGGTGTATGCTTTCCCTCCCCTGATAGTGTCAAAAGTGGGAGTATTGCCGTTGTTGAGTATCTGCAAGTTCATATCCTCGATCGCTCCCGACATCTCCTCGCCCCTATGGTCCACCTTTCTGCTGCCCCACCAAGTGCTCTTTGCATTGGAGTCCCCTCCCATTATGATCCTTCGAGGTCCAAACTTCTCATCTATTTTCTTAAGCTGCTCCAGGTATGGCTGTATTGGCTGGTCTGGCTCGAAGTAGAAGGACACAACAGTGATCTCCCATGCACTAGTCCGAATCTTCACCACAACGATGTTGTTTGTGGTAAATTCTGGGCACTGGATAACTTCCATATCGTGGTCGAAGACGGCAATGGCCGCCTTCACAGTCCCTTCTCCTTGACTAGTGCTCTGGAAGATTCTCGAGCCCCTGTAGTCCTTCATCCTTTTTGCCCCACCCACGTACGGCTCCTGCAGCAGCGCAAAAGCAACCTTGTTTTTACTAGCGTCGACCATCAGCTCATTTGTTGCTAGGTCTCTTCTCTGGAGGTTCGCTTGGACTGCTCGATACAGTTCTTCTTTAGTTGGGGTGCTTCCGGTGGTAGCCATATTGTTGCCAGGGACGCCCTCAGCAGTACGCTATGGTGGCCCGGGCCAACGCGTCCCACTTCCTTCTTACTGGGCACTCCTGGGAGAAGGCGTTGTGCTCGGCCATATCTAACCTGGCGTGTCTACAGTTGCAGCAAGATGGCGCTGCTCCGGCCAACCAGTCTGCGCATTTGGCCTTCATATGCGGTCCCCCGCAGTGGCTGCATTTTTCTACCGTATCCTTGCAGAACTTCCTGCTGTGCCCATACCCCAGGCACAGCGAGCATTGGACCAACGGAGTCTGGTCAGCCACTTTTATTCTTTGCAGATCGATACGTACCTCGCCTGCATCTAAAACCCTGTTCCAGATGTCGGGAGACACTCTAAGGACGATATGGCACGTGTGTGGGTTTCTCGTCTTCTTCCTATAGCGTATCTCTACCCTATAGTCCTCTTTTCCGAGACCTTGTAGCATGCTTCCGTTCTGATTTCTTAAGGCATTCAGGATGTCTTCGTCTTTATAGAATTGCAAAACATCCTTAAGAATCAGTAGAGGGTCTTTGTTCTTAACCTCTTCGACGTTGAGGTGTGACTCTACTTTCCGTAGTCTCTCTTTCACCTTCTGTCTCTCTTCATCTGTCCTACAACCCAAGATGACCTTACTGTCCCTTCCTTTTCTTACCCTGTCCACTTGAATTCCTCCTTCTTTTGCATTAACTGCCTCTCTGATTCGGTTTAAAACCTCTTCCCCCGTCTCATTTTCGTCTTTAGAAGACACCACTACGGAATGCAATGCGGTCTGCCCATGAGGCCGCTTGGTGGGCTGACTAGCTGTAGCATTCGCGTATGTCATTCTCTCTTGTGTTTCTTGGTGCTTTTCGATTGTCTCTTTTAGTTTTTCCATTTTCAGATTGTTCTCTTCTATCAATTTGGCATGTTCCTCAATTTTCTTCATTAGTTCGCTACCTTCTATCGTTTTCTCAGTTTGTAGTTCTTTTTCTTTGGGTGTTTCATTTGCCTCTTCTTGGGTTTTCTTCTGGGCTTTTCCTTGTCCCTTTACGCTATCGGCCTCTTTCACTAACTGGTACATCCTTTCAGCTGCTGTCACTACATCGGTTTTTATGTCGGTCTTTGTGTTTCTTGACATACCTAGGCTTCCTTTTATTTTGGCTAAGCAAGCTCTAGCTTCCGTTAGTCGGTCCATGTATTTCGTCGGTGAGCTTGTCACCGTTTCGACTGATAGTTTCCGTCCTACTATTTTGTTTTCTTGCAGGATCGTCGTCTTGGGCTTTTGCTTTGAGGTCTCAGTTTCTTGCAGTTTCTTCGGGGGGGATGAGGCTTTGGTTTTCGTGTCCACTTTTCCAGCTTCCCATTCTCCAATGCTACGTCTTACACTTGGAGCTCTGGAAGGTCCTGCCTTCGATGTATGGTCTGGGGATGTCGTGGATTCTTTGTCGAAAGTGGCATCCATCTTTTTAGCTGGGGTGCGGATTCCAAAGCCCATTATAAGGGAACGAGTTTAAGCAATAGTGTAGTAATTTGTCGTTTTTAGTTAAGTTTGTATAAGTTTTAAAATGTAAATTCGACTACTAACAATTTTTTGTTTTTCAGATGGCGCCTCCGGTTCCTGCCTATCAACGTGAGAAGAAGAAGTCAGCAGGTGAGTCCTTGTTAATGGAAATTGGGTAGATATAGAACCCTTCCTTGCAAATTAAGCTACGAATTTAAGAATTTTTTGGTCAAGTCGAACCCGGTTGCTGTTCCGTTTTTTTAATTGATCAATTAAAAGATGTAGAAGATATAAAGCCGCACCTCCCGAAAGACTCGAAAGAGTGGTCAACAAATCAGCAAATATGCCAGTAACCAGGTCCAAGAGCACCTCTGGGGCTGTAAAGAGGCCACCAGCGGTTTTTGACGCCTTTTATGAGAGACGGAGTCGTTTAGTTGGAAAATAAAATTAAATAAAATTTTGACTCTATGTAGAGTCTGTCTCTACAATAAATTTGTGGTCACTTAAATTCTAGGTACTTATTATAAAACAATATTTATAGCCACAAACGTGGAAAAAACTTAAAAAATTTTCGCTCTATATAGAGTCAATTTTTGGTCAACAAATCTTACAGCTAATTTTCTTAAGTCTAACACAAGAAACCGCGTCCAATTTGGAGCTTTCGTTTACGATCTGTAGGACTTTGAAGTTTTCGGGGGGTGGGGGGGATTTATTTTCAAACCTTTTTTATGGCCTTAGCGAGACGAGCAACCTTAGATTTTAGATACTATGTATCTAAAATATAAACTTTCGTCAAAAATGGCCTAACTCTTACGGTTTCGGAGTTATTTGAAATTAAAGGTTTGAAAATTATCTGAGGGGGGTAGGTAAGGGTAAGGGGGGTGAAAAAATCGGGATAAACTTTTGAAAAATTAGGACTCTACCATGCTATGTTAAAATTTAAAATTTTTTAGATTTTTGGGGTATTTTACGCACTCGACTTTGTGGGGAAGTAAGGGGGGGGAGAGGGAGGGGTGTAAAAATAATCTTAAAAAATACAGTTATTATGACTCAAAAGGATATTGTAAATCTAAAAACTTTTCTATACAAGTTATGCCAATGTAAAGAATTTCAAAAAATGGGGGGGGGGTAGAAAAGGGGGGATTTGTGTACAACTTCAAAAATCCTGTGTTTTTAGATATATTATATATATATAATATATACTAACTTCGGTAAAAAACGACCTATCTTTAGCCGTTTTCGAGAAACAAGCGATTTAAGCTATTTGCGGTTGGTAATACTATTCTAAAATACCGCGCTCGGAATCCACTAGTCTTAAAAATCTAAATTTTTCACAAAAGGTCAAAAAGCATAAGAGCTATCAACACACAAAAAATTGACCTGTGTTGTCGCTGAAAAATTTGAATAAAAGCACTTACAGTGAAGTGCAAAACCGCACTAAAGTTTGTGAGTCTCTATCTCCGTCAAAAAAGGTCCAATTTGAGATCTGAAAGTGCCTCCCGGCTGCTCTCCACTGCGTCCTTGGGGCCTCGTTCTTCAATGGTGTCCAGCTGCACGGGGTCTCCCACCTCGTGACCACGTGCTTTTTGTTTTTCTGGAGTTTTCTCCGTGATCCTGCACGGGAAAAATCCAGAAGAGGTGTCCTTTTGTAGATCTCCAAGGGGCCCTCCAGGAGGCACTGAGAAAGGTGTAGGTCGTCGCTGTCAATTTTGAGTAATTTCAATTTTAAAAATCAAAATAAATGACAAAAATCTTCAATCCTTGTTCCTCAGCTGTCAGAGCCTTATTTGAAAATTTTGAAAGTGCCTCCGAGGTCCCCTCGATGCTCCGCTACTGTTGGTGTTGTCAGATGGTGCCCACGGCTTCGGATCAGTGACCTCGTGGCCACGTGGCACTTGTTTTTTTTGGCTTTTATTCCGAGCCCATGCACGGAAGAAATCACCGAAGTGCGCCAACCTGTAGATGTTCAGAAGGCCCTTCTTGGGGTACAATAAAAAATGTAGGTCGTCGCTGTAGAATTTGAGAAAATTCACTTTTAAGGTTAAAAACCTGGTTTTTAACGGTTTACTCCGCGAAAAAAGCACTGATCACTGCGCGGTTTTCACAACTGTGTTTCTCGTGACGAGACGCGTGTTTTGATGTATCACTCGGGTATAATTGTGCACTTTTTCTATTTTTCGTGAATTTTTTGCTGCGGATCGACTTGTTTTCGTGGCGCTTTTAAAGGCGGTTAAAGCGCAACTGGTTAGGTTAGGTTAGGTTAGGTTAGGTTAGGTTAGGTTAGGTTAGGTTAGGTTAGGTTAGGTTAGGTTAGGTTAGGTTAGGTTAGGTTAGGTTAGGTTAGGTTAGGTTAGGTTAGGTTAGGTTAGGTTAGGTTAGGTTAGGTTAGGTTAGGTTAGGTTAGGTTAGGTTAGGTTAGGTTAGGTTAGGTTAGGTTAGGTTAGGTTAGGTTAGGTTAGGTTAGGTTAGGTTAGGTTAGGTTAGGTTAGGTTAGGTTAGGTTAGGTTAGGTTAGGTTAGGTTAGGTTAGGTTAGGTTAGGTTAGGTTAGGTTAGGTTAGGTTAGGTTAGGTTAGGTTAGGTTAGGTTAGGTTAGGTTAGGTTAGGTTAGGTTAGGTTAGGTTAGGTTAGGTTAGGTTAGGTTAGGTTAGGTTAGGTTAGGTTAGGTTAGGTTAGGTTAGGTTAGGTTAGGTTAGGTTAGGTTAGGTTAGGTTAGGTTAGGTTAGGTTAGGTTAGGTTAGGTTAGGTTAGGTTAGGTTAGGTTAGGTTAGGTTAGGTTAGGTTAGGTTAGGTTAGGTTAGGTTAGGTTAGGTTAGGTTAGGTTAGGTTAGGTTAGGTTAGGTTAGGTTAGGTTAGGTTAGGTTAGGTTAGGTTAGGTTAGGTTAGGTTAGGTTAGGTTAGGTTAGGTTAGGTTAGGTTAGGTTAGGTTAGGTTAGGTTAGGTTAGGTTAGGTTAGGTTAGGTTAGGTTAGGTTAGGTTAGGTTAGGTTAGGTTAGGTTAGGTTAGGTTAGGTTAGGTTAGGTTAGGTTAGGTTAGGTTAGGTTAGGTTAGGTTAGGTTAGGTTAGGTTAGGTTAGGTTAGGTTAGGTTAGGTTAGGTTAGGTTAGGTTAGGTTAGGTTAGGTTAGGTTAGGTTAGGTTAGGTTAGGTTAGGTTAGGTTAGGTTAGGTTAGGTTAGGTTAGGTTAGGTTAGGTTAGGTTAGGTTAGGTTAGGTTAGGTTAGGTTAGGTTAGGTTAGGTTAGGTTAGGTTAGGTTAGGTTAGGTTAGGTTAGGTTAGGTTAGGTTAGGTTAGGTTAGGTTAGGTTAGGTTAGGTTAGGTTAGGTTAGGTTAGGTTAGGTTAGGTTAGGTTAGGTTAGGTTAGGTTAGGTTAGGTTAGGTTAGGTTAGGTTAGGTTAGGTTAGGTTAGGTTAGGTTAGGTTAGGTTAGGTTAGGTTAGGTTAGGTTAGGTTAGGTTAGGTTAGGTTAGGTTAGGTTAGGTTAGGTTAGGTTAGGTTAGGTTAGGTTAGGTTAGGTTAGGTTAGGTTAGGTTAGGTTTTTTTTTTTTTTTTTTTTTTTTTTTTTTTTTTTTTCTGCTTGTCCTTTGGCGAAATGAGTCAAAGCCTTTGTTTTCTTTATTTTTATCTACGGGGGGATACATTTAACTGGCCCTCTTGGGGTTTACGGGAGACTAATTATTCTAATTATAGCTATAGCTAGTTACTTACTGTCTAATTTATTACAATACAGTATACTTATGCTTATCTAATTTACATGGTTTTTCTTATAATAACTACATGAAATATTTACAAAACTATACTATTACTTAATTAACATTTTTACTTTTATATTTTTATGCTGTATGCACATATTCTTCAGAATAGGTTTACACCATAATTTGTTTGCTATTTATTTCTTTTTATTACCCTACTTACAATTTCGGTACAATATTTGATAAATACATTTCTAGTTTCTGCCCTACTAATAATTGCGTTTAAGTTGTCTTTTGTTAGCTCCATATCAAGTATCTGCTCAGCTTCGTATCTTTTTACCAAGAATTGTGGGCACTCTAGTAGAATATGCATTGCGGTTTCATTTACATTGGGGTCGCAGACACATGATGGGCTCTCCTTACATTTGAACCGGTTCAAATAGTCGGAGAACCCACCATGTCCCGTCAGCGCCTGGGTCAACAGATAACTTGGTTCAAATTTCCTGACTATCCTATATGCTTGTAGAGCGTCCGGGAAGAAGAGCTTAGTAACGCCCGCTGTCTCGCTCGTCTTGTACCGCCGGTCCCATTCTACAAGTGATTCCTCACGAATCTGACGCTTGACAAATGAGGCCGGACAGTAATCGTAGTCGGGACGTCGTTTTTTGTTTAATGCGGCTTCCTTGGCTAGACAGTCAGCTCGTTCGTTACCCTCCAGTCCCGCGTGGGCTTTGATCCAGAATAAAGATATTTCTTTATTCTGGGTTTTGCTCGTTCTTATGTTTTCGCGAGCCTCCACGGCTAGGGGATGGAGGGAGCCCTGATTCGTTACTGTCTCCAGCGCCGACCTAGAATCGCTGAATATGCCGAAGGTGTCTTCTGAGCGTTTGAGGACCTCACCCGTGGCTCTACATAATGCTAGTAGCTCAGCTTGATAGACGGTGCTATACGATGGTAGTTTGAGTTTGAGGGCTTTAATCTCGGCGTTGCCTTTCCATAAGGATAGTGCGGCTCCGACTTCACCCTCTATCTTGCTACCATCGGTGTAGATCTGCACTGCTTGGGTATTATTCATATCCAGCTGTTCTCTGTCCGTCAAGCTGACAAATTCTAGACAGGTGTGTTCTGCCGGGTGCCTACTCTGTGCGTATGGTGTGAGACGCTCTACCTCCCTATCGGCCAGCGCTGGTCGAGGTACTCCCCTCTTTGCTTCATACAACGCGGCTGCTTCTTGTATCCGCAAGTCAAGTGGGAGTATTCCGGCCAGCACCAGCCCCGAATTCAGGGACACAGTTCGGTACGCCCTAGTCAGTTTTTGGGCAAAGCCTCGCTGTACGGCACTAAGTTGCTTTCTGATTCCAAGTTTATGTGTTGCTGGTGCCCAGGCGCTAGCGGCGTACATTACTACTGGCTCTACTGTGGCGGTGTATATGATACGGGTAACCTCCGGATGGAGGCCCCAGCTAGACCTAGCCGCTCTCGACAACTGCTTGTAAATGTTGAGTGCCTTCCTACATGTGAGTGCTGTGTGCTTGTTAAACGTGAGCTTGTCGTCGATGGTGAGCCCTAGGATTTTAATGTCATGTGACATGTCAACGTCGATCCCGCCCATGCTCAGGCGTGGGGTGTCGAATTTTAACTTCCGCGTAATAGTCATAGCATTGGTTTTATGAGGCGCGAATTTTAGTTTGTTTTCGATTCCCCACTCCTGAACATAGGCGAGAGCGGCATTGGCCTGTCTCTCCACTTCTAGTGCCGTACTCCCGTCGAATACGAGCACCACATCGTCCGCGAATGCCTGGACATAGTCCCCGCGTTCCTCGAGCCCCTTGAGGAGTGGATCCAAGAGAAGATTCCAAAGAATTGGTCCTCCAATGGATCCTTGTACGCAACCTTTGCTTGTGCGCTTTAGGTACTCGTGTCCTGCGTACCGAACTTTGACTCTTCTGTCCTCAAGGTAACTCTCCATTATTCTCCGGAGGTTTACTGGGCATCCTGCTTCCGCGAGTCTCACTTTGATGGCCGGCCACCATGCGCTGTCGAAGGCTCCCTCTATGTCTAGTGATACTATTGTGATTAGCTTCTTTTGTGCCAATTTACTTCTGATGTAATTCACTAGGGCATAGAGGGAGTCCTCGGTACTTTTCTGCGGCATAAAGCCATATTGACTGGTGCTCATCTTCGGGATGACATACCACTTAATACGTCCTATCACCATCTTCTCGAGTATTTTGCCCATGACCGGTAGCAATCCTATGGGTCTGTAAGACTTTGGATTGGCGTAGTTGTCTTTGCCTGGTTTGCGTAGGATTACTACCGTGGCCACTTTCCACATACTGGGAAAGCACCTGAGAGTGAGACACCTGTTTGCAAGAGCAAGGAAAACATCTGGGTCTTGGTTTATGGCGTGAGTGCAGATGTCCGCAGTGAGACCGTCTTCCCCCGGAGCCTTCTTGGGGTTGAAGCTTTTCACTGCAAATTTGAGCTCTTCCATGGTAAACGGTGGGTCATGGTTTTCATCATGTACCCACTTGTTTACTTGTTTTGCTCTATCTCGAATTTGCTGGTGCTTAAGGTTGTCTTCCCTTTGAAGGTCCTCCGGGTAGAAGGTATCCGCTAGCAGCTTTGCTGAGTTTTCACCGTCCAGAATGTTTCCTCCCTCCTCCAAGAGTTGATCCTCCTCTCTTTTCTTGGTCCTACCTATGACTCTGTATATCCCCTCCCAAACCCCTTCCCTATCCTGCTTTTCGCAAAAACCTTTCCAGCTCGCGATTTGTGCTTCTTTCGCTTTGGACTCATATTCTTCTTTTGTTTCCAGGTACGCGTCTACTACCATCTGCCTGCGGACCGGCGCTGCGCATCGGATTCGTCGCTTCATCGTTGTGACTCTCTTTTTCATCGTAGCGAGTTCCTCTGACCACCATGGCAATGTGAGTATACTGTTTGGTTTCTTTTTAGGAATACTTGTGTTGCATGTTTCTGTTATTGTTTGTGTGTAATGTGCTAACGTCTGTTCTAATTGTTCTTTGTTTGTTATATTTTCTATTTCTTGTTTATTGATGTTATTTGTCTCTAGCAATTGGGCCAATTTCTCATGAAATTGGCTCCAATTTGCTTTTCTGCTATTGTAGATTCTAGTGGTTCTGTTTATGTTTGTACCTTTTGATTTTGTAAGTCTTATTTTGAAGGTTATCACATTGTGGTCAGAGCTCGTCATGCCTACTTCAACCTTCCAGTCCTCAATCAGATTCAGCAACCCCGGCACGCAGGCCGTCACGTCGATGCAGCTGGTGTAGTGTCTGCCACCCCTGATCGTGTCGAAGGTTGGTGTGGTTCCTTGATTTAGCACCTGTAGCTGCATTTCCTCGATGGCCCCTGCCATGTCCTCTCCCCTGTCATCTACCTTCAGGCTACCCCACCAGAGGTTTTTGGCGTTGGCATCTCCTCCTATCAGGATTTTACACTTTCCTGCATACCTCTCAATCTCTTTCAATTGTTCTAGGTATGGCTGTATCGGTTCCGATGGACCAAAGTAGAACGAGACCGCCAGAATCTCCCAGGCACTAGTCTTTAGCTTTACTGCAATGATGTGATTTGTGGTGACTTCGGGACATGGGGTCACGTCAATGTCACCATCAAAGACAGCAATAGCCGCTTTTATTGTTCCATCTCCTGTGCTGGTGTTCTGGAAGATTCTAGCGCTCCCGTAGTTCTTCATTCTACCGATGCTTCCAACGTAGGGTTCCTGGAGGAGTGCAAAGGCCATCTTCGTCTTGCTAGCCTCAATCATGACTTCGTCAGTGGCTAATGCCTTACGTTGGAGGTTTGCTTGCGCGACGAAGTATGGCCTTGTAGGGGTGTCGTTTGAGGCTGTTCTAGTGGCTTGGTGCGGGTTTCCTATGTTTGGGGTGTTAGCTGGTAAGTTTCCCATTGTGACAACTTTAGCAGTATGCCACTGAGGCTCGCGCCAATGCGTCCCATCTCCTCCGTACGGGGCATTCCTGACTGAATGCATTGTGCTCTGCAGAGTCGAGTTTTGCGTGCCGGCAGTTACAGCAGGATGGTGTTGCCCCGCTGAGCCAGTCTGCGCAGTCAGTCCTCATATGAGGACCCCCACAGTGACTGCACTTTGCGATGGTCTCTTTGCATTGTCTTCTGCCGTGGCCATACCCCAAGCACATTGAGCACTGCACCAACGGAGACTGGTCTGATACCTTAATTCTTTGCAGGTCGATGCGGACGTCCTCTACGTCCATGAGTCGGTTCCATACCTTGGGGGACACTCTTAGGACTATGTGGCATGTGTGTGGGTTCCTTGTACTCTTCCTGTAGCGGATTTCTACTCGGTCATCCTCTTTGTCGAGTCCGTGGAATATACTTCCATTTTGGTTCCTCAGGGCGCTCAGGATGTCGGTATCGCTGTGGAACTGGAGTACGTCCCTGAGGATCAAAAGAGGGTCTTTGTTTTTTATTTCCTCGACATTGAGGTGGGTTTCCGCTTTCTCGAGTCTCTCCTTGATTTTTTGCCTGTCTTCTTGCGTTCTACAGCCCACTATGACCTTCCTGTCCTTTCCTTTTCTCACTCTGTCCACCGTTACCCATCCTTCTTTGGCATTGACCGCTTCCCTTATCTTGTTAAGGACCTGGTCTCCGGTATCTTTCTCATCTTTGGAGGTCACCACCACCGAGTGTAGCGCAGCTTGCTCGGTAGGCTGCCTTCTTGACTGTCCGGCCGCTGCCACTCCCGCGTAGGTGACCTTCTCCAGGATTTCCTTCTGCTTTTCCATAGCCTCTTTCAGGTGTTCCATCCTCTCATTGTTCTCTCTGAGCAGTTTGCTATTTTCCTCGATCGTCCTTCTCAAGTCGTCATCTTCGCCTTTTCGGTCTATTGAGAAGGTCTGAGACAGAGGGTCTTCTGCTGTCGCCTTTTCCTTGCTAGGTGTCTTCCCGCGTGTTTTTTCGGCTTCGGCTTCCTTGAACAACTCATATAACCGGTCTGCACCTTGCGTGACCCCGGCTTTGATGTCAGATCGAAGGTTTCTTGAGTTGCCCAAGTGAAGCTTTATCTTCTGGAAACAGGCCTTCGCTTCAACTGACCTACTAGCGTACTTTTCTACCTTTGGAGGGCTTCCCAAAGCTTCCACTGGCACTTTCCGCGTGGTAGTCTTCCCATCCTGTGCGTGTGTCGTTTTTGGTTTCGGCTTAGGGACAGCCGACGACGCGGTCTTTTTTGGTGGGGTCAGGTCAATCAGGTCAACCAGGTTCTTGGGCGGTTGCGATTCGGATTTGCCTGCCTCCCATTCTCCTATACTGCGCCTGACGCTTGAGGTCAGAGTCGACTCCGGTTCTTTCTGGGAGGGTCCAGCCTGCTCCGATTGGTCTGTAGGCCTTTGGGCCTCAGTGTCCAGATCATCTACCTGTACCTTTTTCGCGGGCGTACGTATTCCAAACATTTTGTTTGGACGAGTCAGAAGGCGCGTCAAATTTTTACACTAAAGTGTAACGTAAAAGTCACTTAAAATTAAATTAAATTAAAATTAGAAAGATTTGTAAAAGTTGTATAAAATTTTATATAAATTGTATATAGTCAATATATTATGTTATTATTTCTTATTCTAATACTGCCGTTTTCTTTTTCAGATCCCGTTTCGAGCTTCAAACAGCCAAAACGTGTGACGTTGGTGGATTTCGGGTGCGTACCTACACTATTTTGTAATAAAAAATTTAATTTTGATGTGTTCTATGTAGTGTTCAAAACTCTACATAGGTGTATTAGTATGGTGTTTGAGTGTTTATCTTTGTATGTAGGTAGATACCGCGTAGTAATGCGTAGCGTGGTCAAAAATAGGTCAACAAAATTTTCGACTCTATGTAGAGTCGGTTTATATATTTCGCAAGAAAGGCCTAAAGATGCTGAGTTATACGCAAAAATCCGGTCAAGATAGGAGCTTTGGCTACAAGATACGAAGCTTTGCAGTTTTCCAAGATGGCGGAACAAAATGGCCGCGGATTTTAAAAACCCCCGTAACTCCCTCAATTCAGCTACGAGAAACCTACGACGGCACAAATCGTTATCTATGGAGCCACATTAGTGGAAAAACTGAAAAAATATTTTGCTCTATATAGAGTCAAATTTTTTGTCAATAAATCTTACAGCTAATTTTCTTAAGTCTAACACTAAAAACCGCGTCCAATTTGGAGCCTTCGTTTGCGATCTGCAGGACTTTGAAGTTTTGGGGGGTGGGGGGGAATTATTTTCAAACCTTTTTAATGGTCTTAGCGAGACGAGCAACCTTGAGTTTTAGATACTTTGTATCTAAAACACAAACTTTCGTCAAAAATGGCCTAACTCTTACGGTTTCGGAGTTATTTGAATTTAAAGGTTTGAAAATTAGCTGAGGGGGGTAGGTAGGGGTAAGGGGGAAGAAAAAATCGGGATAAACTTTTGAAAAATTAAGACTATACGATGCTATATTTAAATTGAAAAATTTTTAGATTTTTGGGGTATTTTACGCACTCGACTTTCTGGGGAGGTAAGGGGGGGGAGAGGGAGGGGTGTAAAAATGATCTTAAAAAATATAGTTATTATGACTCAAAGGGAAATTGTAAATCTAAAAACTTTTCCATACAAGTTATGTCAGAGTAAAGAATTTCAAAAAATGGGGGGGGTAGAAAAAAGGGGGGAATAGTGTACAGCTTCAAAAATCCTGTGTTTCTAGATATATTATATATATATAATATATACTAACTTCAATAAAAAATGACCTATCTCTAGCCGTTTCCGAGAAACAAGCGATTTAAGCTATTTGCGGTTGGTAATATTATTCTAAAATACCGCGCTCGGAAACCGCTGGTCTTAAAAATCTAAATTTTTCACAGAAGGTCAAAAAGCATAAGAGCAATCAACACATAAAAAATTGACCTGTGTTGTCGCTGAAAATTTAGAATAAAAGCACTTACAGTGATTTGCAAAACCGCACTAAAGTTTGTGAGTCTCTATGTCCGTCAAAAAAGGTCCAATTTGAGATCTGAAAGTGCCTCCCGGTTGCTCTCCACTGCGTCCTTGGGGCCTCGTTCTTTAATGGTGTCCAGCTGCACGGGGTCTCCCACCTCGTGACCACGTGCTTTTTGTTTTTCTGGTGTTTTCTCCGTGATCCTGCACGGGAAAAATCCGGAAGAGGTGTCCTTTTGTAGATCTCCAAGGGGCCCTCCAGGAGGCACCAAGAAAGTCGTAGGTCGTCGCTGTCAATTCTGAGTAATTTCAATTTTAAAAATCAAAATAAATGACAAAAATCTTCAATCCTTGTTTTTCAGGTGTCAGAGCCTTATTTGAAAATTTTGAAAGTGCCTCCGAGGTCCCCTCGATGCTCCGCTACTGTTGGTGTTGTCAGATGGCGCCCACGGCTTCGGATCAGTGACCTCGTGGCCACGTGGTACTTGTTTTTTTGGCTTTTATTCCGAGCCCATGCACGGAAAAAATCGCCGAAGTGTGCCAACCTGTAGATGTTCAGAAGGCCTTTCTTCGGGTACAATAAAAAAGGTAGGTCGTCGCTGCAGAACTTGAAATAATTCACTTTGAGTGTTTTAAAACTGGTTTTTTGCGGTTTCCTCCGCGAAAAAAGCACTGATCACTGCGCGGTTTTCACAACTGTGTTTCTCGTGACGAGACGCGTGTTTTGATGTATCACTCGGGTATTATTGTGCACTTTTTCTATTTTTCGTGAATTTTTTGCTGCGGATCGACTTGTTTTCGTGGCGCTTTTAAAGGCGGTTAAAGCGCAACTGGGTTAGGTTAGGTTAGGTTAGGTTAGGTTAGGTTAGGTTAGGTTAGGTTAGGTTAGGTTAGGTTAGGTTAGGTTAGGTTAGGTTAGGTTAGGTTAGGTTAGGTTAGGTTAGGTTAGGTTAGGTTAGGTTAGGTTAGGTTAGGTTAGGTTAGGTTAGGTTAGGTTAGGTTAGGTTAGGTTAGGTTAGGTTAGGTTAGGTTAGGTTAGGTTAGGTTAGGTTAGGTTAGGTTAGGTTAGGTTAGGTTAGGTTAGGTTAGGTTAGGTTAGGTTAGGTTAGGTTAGGTTAGGTTAGGTTAGGTTAGGTTAGGTTAGGTTAGGTTAGGTTAGGTTAGGTTAGGTTAGGTTAGGTTAGGTTAGGTTAGGTTAGGTTAGGTTAGGTTAGGTTAGGTTAGGTTAGGTTAGGTTAGGTTAGGTTAGGTTAGGTTAGGTTAGGTTAGGTTAGGTTAGGTTAGGTTAGGTTAGGTTAGGTTAGGTTAGGTTAGGTTAGGTTAGGTTAGGTTAGGTTAGGTTAGGTTAGGTTAGGTTAGGTTAGGTTAGGTTAGGTTAGGTTAGGTTAGGTTAGGTTAGGTTAGGTTAGGTTAGGTTAGGTTAGGTTAGGTTAGGTTAGGTTAGGTTAGGTTAGGTTAGGTTAGGTTAGGTTAGGTTAGGTTAGGTTAGGTTAGGTTAGGTTAGGTTAGGTTAGGTTAGGTTAGGTTAGGTTAGGTTAGGTTAGGTTAGGTTAGGTTAGGTTAGGTTAGGTTAGGTTAGGTTAGGTTAGGTTAGGTTAGGTTAGGTTAGGTTAGGTTAGGTTAGGTTAGGTTAGGTTAGGTTAGGTTAGGTTAGGTTAGGTTAGGTTAGGTTAGGTTAGGTTAGGTTAGGTTAGGTTAGGTTAGGTTAGGTTAGGTTAGGTTAGGTTAGGTTAGGTTAGGTTAGGTTAGGTTAGGTTAGGTTAGGTTAGGTTAGGTTAGGTTAGGTTAGGTTAGGTTAGGTTAGGTTAGGTTAGGTTAGGTTAGGTTAGGTTAGGTTAGGTTAGGTTAGGTTAGGTTAGGTTAGGTTAGGTTAGGTTAGGTTAGGTTAGGTTAGGTTAGGTTAGGTTAGGTTAGGTTAGGTTAGGTTAGGTTAGGTTAGGTTAGGTTAGGTTAGGTTAGGTTAGGTTAGGTTAGGTTAGGTTAGGTTAGGTTAGGTTAGGTTAGGTTAGGTTAGGTTAGGTTAGGTTAGGTTAGGTTAGGTTAGGTTAGGTTAGGTTAGGTTAGGTTAGGTTAGGTTAGGTTAGGTTAGGTTAGGTTAGGTTAGGTTAGGTTAGGTTAGGTTAGGTTAGGTTAGGTTAGGTTAGGTTAGGTTAGGTTAGGTTAGGTTAGGTTAGGTTAGGTTAGGTTAGGTTAGGTTAGGTTAGGTTAGGTTAGGTTAGGTTAGGTTAGGTTAGGTTAGGTTAGGTTAGGTTAGGTTAGGTTAGGTTAGGTTAGGTTAGGTTAGGTTAGGTTAGGTTAGGTTAGGTTAGGTTAGGTTAGGTTAGGTTAGGTTAGGTTAGGTTAGGTTAGGTTAGGTTAGGTTAGGTTAGGTTAGGTTAGGTTAGGTTAGGTTAGGTTAGGTTAGGTTAGGTTAGGTTAGGTTAGGTTAGGTTAGGTTAGGTTAGGTTAGGTTAGGTTAGGTTAGGTTAGGTTAGGTTAGGTTAGGTTAGGTTAGGTTAGGTTAGGTTAGGTTAGGTTAGGTTAGGTTAGGTTAGGTTAGGTTAGGTTAGGTTAGGTTAGGTTAGGTTAGGTTAGGTTAGGTTAGGTTAGGTTAGGTTAGGTTAGGTTAGGTTAGGTTAGGTTAGGTTAGGTTAGGTTAGGTTAGGTTAGGTTAGGTTAGGTTAGGTTAGGTTAGGTTAGGTTAGGTTAGGTTAGGTTAGGTTAGGTTAGGTTAGGTTAGGTTAGGTTAGGTTAGGTTAGGTTAGGTTAGGTTAGGTTAGGTTAGGTTAGGTTAGGTTAGGTTAGGTTAGGTTAGGTTAGGTTAGGTTAGGTTAGGTTAGGTTAGGTTAGGTTAGGTTAGGTTAGGTTAGGTTAGGTTAGGTTAGGTTAGGTTAGGTTAGGTTAGGTTAGGTTAGGTTAGGTTAGGTTAGGTTAGGTTAGGTTAGGTTAGGTTAGGTTAGGTTAGGTTAGGTTAGGTTAGGTTAGGTTAGGTTAGGTTAGGTTAGGTTAGGTTAGGTTAGGTTAGGTTAGGTTAGGTTAGGTTAGGTTAGGTTAGGTTAGGTTAGGTTAGGTTAGGTTAGGTTAGGTTAGGTTAGGTTAGGTTAGGTTAGGTTAGGTTAGGTTAGGTTAGGTTAGGTTAGGTTAGGTTAGGTTAGGTTAGGTTAGGTTAGGTTAGGTTAGGTTAGGTTAGGTTAGGTTAGGTTAGGTTAGGTTAGGTTAGGTTAGGTTAGGTTAGGTTAGGTTAGGTTAGGTTAGGTTAGGTTAGGTTAGGTTAGGTTAGGTTAGGTTAGGTTAGGTTAGGTTAGGTTAGGTTAGGTTAGGTTAGGTTAGGTTAGGTTAGGTTAGGTTAGGTTAGGTTAGGTTAGGTTAGGTTAGGTTAGGTTAGGTTAGGTTAGGTTAGGTTAGGTTAGGTTAGGTTAGGTTAGGTTAGGTTAGGTTAGGTTAGGTTAGGTTAGGTTAGGTTAGGTTAGGTTAGGTTAGGTTAGGTTAGGTTAGGTTAGGTTAGGTTAGGTTAGGTTAGGTTAGGTTAGGTTAGGTTAGGTTAGGTTAGGTTAGGTTAGGTTAGGTTAGGTTAGGTTAGGTTAGGTTAGGTTAGGTTAGGTTAGGTTAGGTTAGGTTAGGTTAGGTTAGGTTAGGTTAGGTTAGGTTAGGTTAGGTTAGGTTAGGTTAGGTTAGGTTAGGTTAGGTTAGGTTAGGTTAGGTTAGGTTAGGTTAGGTTAGGTTAGGTTAGGTTAGGTTAGGTTAGGTTAGGTTAGGTTAGGTTAGGTTAGGTTAGGTTAGGTTAGGTTAGGTTAGGTTAGGTTAGGTTAGGTTAGGTTAGGTTAGGTTAGGTTAGGTTAGGTTAGGTTAGGTTAGGTTAGGTTAGGTTAGGTTAGGTTAGGTTAGGTTAGGTTAGGTTAGGTTAGGTTAGGTTAGGTTAGGTTAGGTTAGGTTAGGTTAGGTTAGGTTAGGTTAGGTTAGGTTAGGTTAGGTTAGGTTAGGTTAGGTTAGGTTAGGTTAGGTTAGGTTAGGTTAGGTTAGGTTAGGTTAGGTTAGGTTAGGTTAGGTTAGGTTAGGTTAGGTTAGGTTAGGTTAGGTTAGGTTAGGTTAGGTTAGGTTAGGTTAGGTTAGGTTAGGTTAGGTTAGGTTAGGTTAGGTTAGGTTAGGTTAGGTTAGGTTAGGTTAGGTTAGGTTAGGTTAGGTTAGGTTAGGTTAGGTTAGGTTAGGTTAGGTTAGGTTAGGTTAGGTTAGGTTAGGTTAGGTTAGGTTAGGTTAGGTTAGGTTAGGTTAGGTTAGGTTAGGTTAGGTTAGGTTAGGTTAGGTTAGGTTAGGTTAGGTTAGGTTAGGTTAGGTTAGGTTAGGTTAGGTTAGGTTAGGTTAGGTTAGGTTAGGTTAGGTTAGGTTAGGTTAGGTTAGGTTAGGTTAGGTTAGGTTAGGTTAGGTTAGGTTAGGTTAGGTTAGGTTAGGTTAGGTTAGGTTAGGTTAGGTTAGGTTAGGTTAGGTTAGGTTAGGTTAGGTTAGGTTAGGTTAGGTTAGGTTAGGTTAGGTTAGGTTAGGTTAGGTTAGGTTAGGTTAGGTTAGGTTAGGTTAGGTTAGGTTAGGTTAGGTTAGGTTAGGTTAGGTTAGGTTAGGTTAGGTTAGGTTAGGTTAGGTTAGGTTAGGTTAGGTTAGGTTAGGTTAGGTTAGGTTAGGTTAGGTTAGGTTAGGTTAGGTTAGGTTAGGTTAGGTTAGGTTAGGTTAGGTTAGGTTAGGTTAGGTTAGGTTAGGTTAGGTTAGGTTAGGTTAGGTTAGGTTAGGTTAGGTTAGGTTAGGTTAGGTTAGGTTAGGTTAGGTTAGGTTAGGTTAGGTTAGGTTAGGTTAGGTTAGGTTAGGTTAGGTTAGGTTAGGTTAGGTTAGGTTAGGTTAGGTTAGGTTAGGTTAGGTTAGGTTAGGTTAGGTTAGGTTAGGTTAGGTTAGGTTAGGTTAGGTTAGGTTAGGTTAGGTTAGGTTAGGTTAGGTTAGGTTAGGTTAGGTTAGGTTAGGTTAGGTTAGGTTAGGTTAGGTTAGGTTAGGTTAGGTTAGGTTAGGTTAGGTTAGGTTAGGTTAGGTTAGGTTAGGTTAGGTTAGGTTAGGTTAGGTTAGGTTAGGTTAGGTTAGGTTAGGTTAGGTTAGGTTAGGTTAGGTTAGGTTAGGTTAGGTTAGGTTAGGTTAGGTTAGGTTAGGTTAGGTTAGGTTAGGTTAGGTTAGGTTAGGTTAGGTTAGGTTAGGTTAGGTTAGGTTAGGTTAGGTTAGGTTAGGTTAGGTTAGGTTAGGTTAGGTTAGGTTAGGTTAGGTTAGGTTAGGTTAGGTTAGGTTAGGTTAGGTTAGGTTAGGTTAGGTTAGGTTAGGTTAGGTTAGGTTAGGTTAGGTTAGGTTAGGTTAGGTTAGGTTAGGTTAGGTTAGGTTAGGTTAGGTTAGGTTAGGTTAGGTTAGGTTAGGTTAGGTTAGGTTAGGTTAGGTTAGGTTAGGTTAGGTTAGGTTAGGTTAGGTTAGGTTAGGTTAGGTTAGGTTAGGTTAGGTTAGGTTAGGTTAGGTTAGGTTAGGTTAGGTTAGGTTAGGTTAGGTTAGGTTAGGTTAGGTTAGGTTAGGTTAGGTTAGTTAGGTTAGGTTAGGTTAGGTTAGGTTTAGGTTAGGTTAGGTTAGGTTAGGTTAGGTTAGGTTAGGTTAGGTTAGGTTAGGTTAGGTTAGGTTAGGTTAGGTTAGGTTAGGTTAGGTTAGGTTAGGTTAGGTTAGGTTAGGTTAGGTTAGGTTAGGTTAGGTTAGGTTAGGTTAGGTTAGGTTAGGTTAGGTTAGGTTAGGTTAGGTTAGGTTAGGTTAGGTTAGGTTAGGTTAGGTTAGGTTAGGTTAGGTTAGGTTAGGTTAGGTTAGGTTAGGTTAGGTTAGGTTAGGTTAGGTTAGGTTAGGTTAGGTTAGGTTAGGTTAGGTTAGGTTAGGTTAGGTTAGGTTAGGTTAGGTTAGGTTAGGTTAGGTTAGGTTAGGTTAGGTTAGGTTAGGTTAGGTTAGGTTAGGTTAGGTTAGGTTAGGTTAGGTTAGGTTAGGTTAGGTTAGGTTAGGTTAGGTTAGGTTAGGTTAGGTTAGGTTAGGTTAGGTTAGGTTAGGTTAGGTTAGGTTAGGTTAGGTTAGGTTAGGTTAGGTTAGGTTAGGTTAGGTTAGGTTAGGTTAGGTTAGGTTAGGTTAGGTTAGGTTAGGTTAGGTTAGGTTAGGTTAGGTTAGGTTAGGTTAGGTTAGGTTAGGTTAGGTTAGGTTAGGTTAGGTTAGGTTAGGTTAGGTTAGGTTAGGTTAGGTTAGGTTAGGTTAGGTTAGGTTAGGTTAGGTTAGGTTAGGTTAGGTTAGGTTAGGT